>CM061559.1:130362562-131612562 GCA_030864225.1 Capsicum baccatum var. pendulum | reverse complement strand
AGCTGATGGACTTCCTGAATTAAATTCTTCTTACCATTCTCCATGTGAAAAACACTACCCATAGATATCCTACTAAGGGCATCTCCCACTATATTGGTCTTGCTCAAATAATACAGAACACTCTCATCATTGTCTTTCAACATCTCTAACCACTTCTTTTGATGCAGATTTAGGTCTTTCTGAGAAAACACATACTGCAGGATCTTATGGTCTGTGAACACATCAACATGTACCCCATATAAGTAGTACCTCTAAATTTTTAAAGAAAACACTACAACTGCTAGCCTAAGATCATGAGTGGGGTAGTTATTTACATGGGGTTTAAGTTGTCTAGAGGCATAGGCTATAATCTTACCTCTCTATATCAAAACACACCCCAAACCCATTCTTGAAGCATCACAGTATACCAAACACCCATCTGAACTATCTGGTAGAGTCAAAACTAGAGCTGTAGTGAGTCGAGTTTTCAACTCATGAAAACCCTTTTCACAAGAATCTGACCACTGGAATTTGAATTTCTTCTGAGACAGTCTGGGCATAGGGGACACAATAGACGAAATCCCTTAACAAACCATCCATAATAGCCGGCCAAGCCTAAGAAATGCCTAATATCTGATGGAGAGATGGTTCTGGGCTAGTTTCTCACTACTTTGACCTTTTGAGAATCAATTCTAATTTTATCACTGAAAAAGATATGACCAAGGAAAGATACTGGCCTTAGCCAAAATTCATATTTACTGAATTTGGTGAATAATTGATAGGCTTTGAGGGTCTGTAATACTATTCTGAGATGGTCTGCATGGTCATAGTCACTGCGGGAGTAGACAAGAATGTCATCAATGAAGACTATGACAAACGTGTCCAAGTCCTGCTTGAACACACAGTTCATCTAGTCTATGAAAGCTGCTGGGGCATTGGTAATACCAAATGACATGACTAGGAATTTAAAGTGACTATACCTAGTTCTGAAAGTTATCTTCGAAATGTCACGTTCTCTGACTCTGAGCTGATGATAGCCTTACATGAGGTCTATCTTAGAAAAGTTGCTGGAACCCTGAAGTTGGTCAAATAAGTTATCGATTCTAGGAAGTGAATACTTGTTCTTGACTATGACTTTATTCAGCTGATGGTAGTCTATACACATTTTAAGAGAATCATCTTTCTTATGCACAAATAGAACTGGTGCACCCCATGAGATACACTGGGTCTAATAAACCCCTTATCTAGGAGATCCTTCAACTGTTTTTTAATTCTCTCAGTTCTGCTAAATCCATTCTATATGGCGAGATAGAGATAGGCTGAGTATCTAGAAGAAGATCTATTCTGAAGTTAATTTCCCTCTTGGGAGGAACTCTGAGAAGATCTTTGGGAAACATATTATGGAATTGACATTCTGCTGATACTGATTCAAGATTAGGGGTCTTTGAACTAGTGTATTGAACTCGAACAAGATGATAGGAACATCCCTTAGATATCATTTTCCTCGCCCTAAGGTACGAAACAAGCTGACCCCTGAGTGCTGAAGTACTACCCCTTCACTCCAGGACAGGTTCATTTGGAAACTAAAATTGAACAATTCTATTTCTGCAGTCAACTAAAGCATAGCATGAATGGTACCAAACCATGCTGAAAATGATATCAAAATCTGTCATCTCTAGCTCTACTAAGTCTGCTGAAGTAACTTTATAATATACCATGATTGGATAGTTCATGTATACCTGCCGGGCTATGATAGATTTACCCACTAGGGTAAAAACTGAGAAGGGCTTTGGTAGAATTTCTGGACTGATTTCAAAGTCAACAGCTATATAAGGAGTTATAAAGGACAAAGAAGTTCCTAGATCTAGCAAAGCATAAATATATAAATTATAAACTTGTAACGTACCAGTGACCACATCAGGAGAACTTTCTTGATCCTGTGGGGATTGAAGTACATAGAGTCTATTTGGTCATAGCCCACTGGTGGTACTGGAAGCGGCACCCTGCTGGTTTGAGTGACCAGACTGAGTTGGGGGACAATAATGCTGACTATGAGAACTCTTTAATCCGATAGCCTGGCTTGCCACATCCAAAACATATATCTCTACCAACTCTGTAGACACCCAGATGGTTTCTGCCATATCTCTGGCAAAGAGGATTTATTCAGGCACTGGTAACATACCCTGGGTTTTAGGGCCTGATGCTTTATTTTGATTGTTGTCTATGAATTTTGGCACTGGAGCCACTGGCTGAGGATGAAGCTGGAACTGAATATTTTAGGTGAAACTGAGAACGATTACCACCCTCTAACTTAGGCTGAGTAAAGTTGAAGCTACTTGTTCTTGCTCTCTTATTCTCCCTCTTCTTCTCTTTATTCTTAGCCTCTTCTAGTTTTTTAGAATAGACCATAATCCTAGATATCTCTATCTCCTTTATCATCATTGTGGTCCTACACTCATTGACCACACTGTTAGACACACCCGACATAAACTTACTCATCTTTGATCTGCTATTTGCTACCACGTGAGAGGTATATCTATCTAATTGAGTAAACTTAAGAGAATACTCTTGCACTGTCATGTTTCCCTACTTCAAATTAATAAACTCCAAAACCTTATCTTTCCTTAACTCTAGTAGAAAAAACCTATCAAGAAAAGCAGTGGGAAACTCCTCCCATTCTATGGGCCATGCATCTGTGACCCTTTCTGCCATCCACTACATGAACCATGAGTAAGCCACATCCTGTAACTGATATGCGGCTTACTTAGAACTCTCACTTGTACTCACTCCCATAATATATGTAACTTTTTGTACCTGATCAAGGAACTCCTGTAGGTCCTCATTTGACTTAGACCCAAAAAATATTGGAGGATTCATTCGGGTGAAGTCTCGAATCCTAGCTGCAGCAGTATTGACCATTGGGTTGGCTAGAACAGTAGCTGGGCATTTATTCTGGGATACTACAGAATTGGCTAGAGTAGTAAATACAACCCTGAATTCCACATGGGAGACATGATCTTCCAGAGTATCTACCGAAACGGGCTGAGGGGCTGGCTGATTTTCTGTTCTTCTTCTGTTCTTTTTGGAAGGCATGTTCTATAATCGGAAGGAAGAAGAGGATTAGACTGAGAGTATGACTTGAGCTCTTGATCGCTCGCATGACATGAATACTGAAATAAGGGAAACTTTTCCTAAAAAAGTCTCATAGCCCCTTGGCCATAAGTGTGGCGCCCTACATACCTATGTACAAGACTCAACTAGATATGACTTCTAGACTTGCTAGGATTCTATTGAACCTCAGGCTCTGATACCAAGTTTGTAACTCCCCAAGTCTATATCCCAAATATTACACGGTTCTTACAACCCCGTAGGACCACAAGCTAATCTATGGCTGATATCTGCGGTGAGCACTGAATAATCACACGGTAATAATAATAATAATACTGAAATAAATATAAAAATTAGGATGAAGTCGTCATAAGGTTCATAACTAAGAACATATACTAAATACTAATAAATGAATACTGAAAACTGAATATCTATCTAAAATACTCTAGTCTAAAAGCCTCTAACTGTCTGAATATAAAGTTGATAGGACAAGTGCCCAACTAACTTCATCTACTGAATACTGAACTACTGAAAGAATACATCGTCCTTGAACTATGAGGACTTACTATTAAATCTGCTACTGATAATTTGGGCTGCTAAGTATGGTCAGGAGCCCATGCGTCTGAACCTATGATATAAGACATTATAGCATAAAAAAAAGTATGCATCAGCACTTTGAATGTACTGGTATGCTAAGTGAGGTAGGCTGATATGAATGGGTTCATATGTATGGAAAACAACTAGCTGAGTAACATAACTGTAACTGAATGAGAGTACATGCATAAATAGATAAACTATAACTAAGATCATGTTAACACTGGATACTAAGTTCTGAATACTGCTTAACTGATATCTGAGTTTACTGATACTGTAGTACTGATAACTGAGTGATTGTTTTTGACGTTCCTCATTCTGTAAAATGGAATTAAGTTCTATACTGATCTTGGTAACTATGTCCGACAGTCCTAAATTTGTAGAACTAAACTGAGTTCCATGCTAAGATTAAAACTAAAATTGTAGAAGGTAGTTATCTAACTGACATGACCCTACCCAAATGGATTGGGGTCCATCCTGTAACCCTAGTTGGAATGGTGTCAATACCGTGCCATGGGTAAAGATAAGTTGTGAGTTAACCCTCTCTGACAAGAAGCATTTTTGTCAACCCTTGCTGGCAGGAAAACTTATGTGAGATGTATCAACCCTAGTCTGTCAGGAAGATATCTCAACCTACGCTGGCTACGTAGTTCTATAACTCAGGGATTACTACTAAGGGCCCCTCTGCTGGCAAGAATGCCCCCATCCCTGGGTTTACTCGGTGCTGATTCATACTCCCAATTGAATAGACACTAAACTATTTTCTAAACTGTACTAGGCTTGACTGAAATATTAGTAATCGTACTGTCTAACTGAACTAAACTAAGTTCACTGAGTTCCAAACTGACTACTGATCCGAGACTGGGACTAATTCTATAAGTACATGTAGCTCTAGGTAAACAACTAAATTTTTTAGTATTGAATACCCCCAGTACTTGATAATATGAAAAGTAACATACTGCATGACTTTAGTAGCATAATAATACTTGCTTACTAATAATGCATTCCTTTAGGCATTTTTGTCAAACAATTTATATACATGAGCTTGTGCATGAATGAAATCACATAATAACATGTCATGCTTGCACTAGTCAATTCATATAAGCATTTTGACAAGCACTTGGAAATCATGGGTATTTCACATATCAATAAATATATAATACTATCATAGATACTACATTCAACTTGTAATTCAATAGTTAAACATAAAGTTCACATAATTCAATCCATAATTAAATAGTTTTCATGGAATTTATGATAAATCATGGAATTGAAAATCGATTAAACATCATAATCAAGATTACATTCAAATCCAACATGAAATCTATGAAATCATTTAACTTATAATTTAAAAGAGTTTCTTGAACTACAAAAGTGGAAGGAAACCCTTGGATGAACACTTCACATACCTTGGTACTTGAATTAATGAAGGTTGATGGTGAATTTCTTAAAGCTTGAATTGAAATTAGATCTCCTAGGGTTTTTGTTCTCGAGTAATTTGAGAGAAATAATGAATGTTTTTGCCCTAGGAGTGATTAATTTTTTGTTTGTGGGGCTGAATAAGGGTGGGAAAATGACCCAAATACCCTCATAGACGCGGAGTTTTAAGAAATAGTATTTTTTATGGATGTAAGGAAGTAGATCCTTGTGTCCTAAGTTAACCTCTTTTATCTTTGAACAGTCTTAATCATGGGAGCAATATATATAGATATACTCAGGCTCTCTTAGTGATGTGTCTTTGGAAAATTGTAAGATAGATTTTAGTGAGGCGTGGTATTCATTGATGATTTCGTTGGGCGAGGACAAAAGGTGAAGTATTAGTAAAGGTACCTTGGGAGAATCATAAGGTAGAAGGAGCTACTTGGGAAGCTGATGAGGACATGAATTGTAAATATTCATTCCTATTCCCAATTCTGAAAAATTGTGCTTGAGGCATGTGTTGTTCTTAACAACTTTGTTTCATATCTTATTGATGATAGATTGTAAATCTCTTGGTGTTTGCTTTCGGTCATAATGGTAAAAGTAGAGATGTTTGGGGTTTAATTTTTCTTGTAGTGCCTCATCCACTTATTCGAGGACAAATGATCTTAAGGGGGCGATACTAAAACACTCCAAATATTGGTACTAGCAAAATACTTGATTTTTGTACATTCTGTGCATCATATGACTCACCATACTACTCGTATGGTGAGAGTATGGTTCAAGGAACCTAGTTGTATAATGGTTAGTGTCATCCTGTCCAAGTTCTATTCTTGGTATGAGAAGGAATTATATGACTCTGCCAAACCATATATTGTTTAGTATCTTGCCTGGACATTCTACTTAGGGTACGATTTGAGTGGATACTAGTGGTATGGAAGGGTATGAATTATGCTAAGGATTCGAATGTTGGACTGATTAGGGTGTTCAATAATTTGATCAATGTACAAGTGGAAGGTACCACTCGTATGATGGGGTACGAGGGGAGAAGCCAAAATGTACCCTCCTGCGAGCCTTCATTTGATTTTAAGATGAGGGTATTTTAGACATATCCCACTCTAAGCCCTTAAGAACCCACATCCTATAAAATTATTTGGTCCCTTATTCCTCACTTTTGACGATCAAAACACTCTCAAAAACTCTCTAAAAACCTCTCAAGGAGATTGGGCTAGTGTTTCATCAAGATGACTATCTAGAGGCTTAAAGATCAAAATCTCTCCATAAATCATCACAATTCAGGCATGTGACTCTTCCTTCATTGTTAGTTAATCAAAATCAAGCTTTTTAAACATTGTTCTTGAATCATAAATGGAGGTTTTAAAATACATGGTTGGAGGTAAGAATGTCTAATGTTGAGTATTGTTTTCTCATGACTTCACTTTTATTTATACATATTTTTGTTAATGGTTTTGCACATGTGGGTATATGTAAATTGAGGTTTATTGAATGGTCATGGTTAACCCTAACTTGATGATTTTTTATTTGAATAATGATTTGATAGTGATATGCTCTAAACCTTTTTGTGAAAATGCCTATGAGAAAAATCTTGTCACATGATGAATTAGGTTTTGAACTAATGTTTTGTATAAGAATGTTAATGATGTATGAATGATTTGTAAAGGTATTAATGACCATAAATCGAATTGAAATGTGTTTGAACTAAGGAATTGGCCTAACAATGTAAATAGTTGGTAAATGGTTTTATAAAAGACCTTGTTGGTCATAAGTTGAATTGAATTGTAACCCTGCTGGTTTAACTAGATAAATGGGTTCGAGTCCCTAAAAGTTGAATTGAAGTGATGTATTCATCTTGACAACAGTTTTTAGTCCCAAGAGTTTATTAATGTTGGTTATGGTTTGTTTTACGCTTGCAAGTGGGGTTGGTATGATGATACCAACAGGATGCCTTTGGTATGTAACATGATAAATGTTTGTGTATGTGTGATAAATTATTTAAGTTGCTTTTAAAGAGGGTTTTGTAGCCAAGTTGTGAAGGTGGAGATCCTAAGGGATTAATACTGGAAACTACATTTGCCAGCGCGAGGGTCAAAACGTCCTGAGGTTTGATTCCTCTTGATTAATATGAGCAGGAGGTTCAAATAGTCAAAATGGCCTAAGGTTTGAGTCCTCTTGCTTAATATGACCGGGAAGTTCGAATCTCTGTAGTACATGATATGGGAGGTTCGAGCCCCCCATATCATACTATATGATTAGGTTCTTAAGTAACTTTAGTAAACAAGTAGGAAGTTAGAGTCTCCCAAGCATATATGTAAGATCATTCTCCGGTTTGTGCGGTTACACGGATTGGGGCCCGACCATGGAGTGAGAGATGGAGCCATATAGACCATGGGTGTTTTTAACATGACAATTAAACTACACAACCTAGGTTAAGATTTAAAAAATGCATGCTAAACCTTGATCCCTATCCAGGAATGATATATATATATATATATATATATATATATATACACATAGGCTTACATATGATTATTTGACTTGGCTTTAATAATGGCATTATTTTATTCCTCTATGCCTGAGTTATATACTAGTGCTCCAACCGCTAACCTTCCCAGGATGTTGTATCCCCACATGATAAAAGGATCGAAAATTCTTCTTCTTTTCCTATGCAATGACTCGGTATTCGAGCGGTTCTTGAGTTGACATTGAAGTGGTGAGCTTTCATACTTCGGAAGACATTTATTTCATAGTCTTTAAATTCTACGTCTTAGACTTTGTTTAGACTTGGTTTTGGCAATTGTCGGGGTCATGTCCCGATATTTTAATGATCTCGGATAGTAGAGGCTTTGTTGATTACTTTGGACCTTGGTGTGTTAGTTTAGTGTGTTGTGGTGATGAATGGTTTAGACGTTTCATAAGCTATTGCTACTCTCAATTTTCATATCTTGATATATGCTCGGAATTCATCCGACACTTGTGGTCGATAAGTTGTTTACGTAAGGTGAAGGGAGTGATCTCTGGTCCATGTGGGACTTGGGATACCCATCGCGGCCAGGCCCTGGTTTGGGTCGTGACATATCCCTTTTTACCCAAGACCCTGCCTTTACTTCCAAACAATAAAAACTTAATTTCGACCACTAACTAGCGTCCAACTGAATTGAAATGGCTGATGCCTACAAACTGAACCACAATACATTGATACCATCTCAATACCCACAAAAGTCAATCAAAGGCTCATCCAATCCAAAACCAACCCACGACATGATCCAAACAACTGACTCAAAATCTAAATATAACCCTCCTTTACCATTTTGCTCCTGTTATCCACTCAAAATCAAGAGGAAATCACCTGAGTCACGTCCGTGCAATCTTATCATTGAAAACTGAAAGAACTGGAGTTGATCTGCTGAAAGTCTATACAACAAACATAAGAGCCCATAAGGTGTTGTATGAGCACAGAAATGGAGATAATCAAGGAATATAATCCATGCCAATGCTACAACCAATATGGATGGCAATCAAGACTAGAATTCGAAAGATCAAAGAATAACTAATCATCACTAAATAATCTGCTCCAGGATGTCCCAATAACTAAGAACAAAGCCATACTGAATCCAACTCAAGTATATATTGGGTATATCATCCAAATTTCCAAAGAAAACTAGAAAATCAAGGTCAAAGCTAAAATAACATATACCAGGCCATGGGCTATCATCTGAGCACTTATAAACTAAATCCAACTGAAGTAAAGAAGACCAAGTAGGCAACCATGGAGTAGGCTCAACCATCCTATAAATGAATTATGAATGGAGACAACTCTAAAACAAATGTTGCACGTAAGCCCTACAACACCGAGCTAAAATCTAAATACCAAGGATGCATGGCTCGATCTGCACTGCCCAAACAAAACTTAAAGATGGGTAGTCACTCAAGCTCCAAATCAATCATACTTCTAAATTGTCATTCTAAGTTGTCAAAGAAAAAACTGAGCCACTAAGGCTATATCAATGTCTACTATATCAAATCGACTTTAGTATCCAAATCTAACATATTCAATATAAATAATACCAAGCCACAGTCAAGACCTATCTGAAGAATAAAAATCACCACAAGACTAACCACCGACTGAAAATGCAAGAAACTAACTCTATATTAGCTAAATGGTATGAAATATAGAGAAAAATATGAAATTATAGCAAAGGATAAATCACTAGCATAGAATTCAATTAACCCACTCTATAACCGCTGGAGGGCATGAACTATCCAAATATACTAAAAAATACTCTAAGGCTGAAACACCACACTAGTAATGGAAAAAACTCTAGCAACTTGAAGAAATGCAACTTTAACCGAAAACTAATTAATCTAACACTCCATATCGGCAAAGAATGACCACAGGAACATATCATAAAGGAAAATTACTCCACCAAGCTTCATAAGGATGAACAAACTCTGAAATGGAGATTTCCCAAAATCTACCCAAGAATCACATCATCGAAGAAGAATATGAAAATCTCAAAACCATGGTCAAAGTCAAGAACGACACCAGAAAATCAACAACTTTAGATAAAGAAATTCTAATATACCAACTTAAGATGTGGCCACAGAAAAATCCACCTACCTCTAAATTTCTAACTCCATATAAGGCAAAACCATATCATAGAAAAGGACCATCCAATCTCCACATTAATAACAAGGGCAACCCATCATAAGGGAAAGAACCAAACAAGCCTATAAGATGAATCCATGACATCTCAATCTCAATATCAAAATGACTGTCAGGTAAAGAAATGGCCACAATAAAGAACGAACCTAAACTGATAAATATCACAAATGAGTTATATAGGAAGGGATGGACAAAACAAAAGCCTTCACAAACTAGGAGGTAAGCCTGAAAATCTCAAACTCAATAACAGGAAACATAACTAAATTGTCAACTTAAAAACCACATAGAACCACAGAAAGTCAACTTACCTTCGATACCAGATTATATTCCCTAATCAATCTAACATAGCTAACCTAGGGAGGAAATCAACCTCGCCGTGCTATGGGAAAGAAATCATCAAATTTTGCTATATCTACTGAAGCAACAATATTTGATCACAGAGAAATAGAACTCTAACTAGATAACACTAGTCTAAATAGCTATCCATCTAGGATCAATCACATCAAGTAATAATATCAATAACCTCAAGCGGTGGTATCACTAACAACACTGATATCCACATTAATATAATGAATAGGTGGTACCAAAATAAACATCAATGTCATTTACCACTCAAGGGCCATAATAAGGCTAGTGTGACAAGATAAATGTGACTCTAACCCAAAAGCTACACCTATATAGAGAAAAATCAATAAAGATATACTACATCCTCTACTAAAATAAATAAACCACGTAGTAACATAATCATGAATTCAATAATAAAGAACCTTATAACAAATATCAATTCATCAAGGCATATAATCATCAATGGGTATGAAAAACCCAATAAACATCATAAAAGATAAATGTGAGTAATAAAACCACACCTGTCCTGGTGAAATCCGTACTCACATGACTAATGGGAATAAGTAGAATAAATATAAATAGGTCCAAACTCAAACTAACTAACTAAATCATCAACTGAAGTGCCAAGCACACTATCTCTAACTGAAGATGCCACAACACTATGGGGCTTGTCTGAATGAGCTAAATGACTACAAATTCCATGTTAGGGACACTTATTAGACCAGTAGTCGATCTCTCTATGGTTGTAGTAACTCTAGAAACATTAACATGGAGGGAACACAAACTGAGCTTAAATGGCTTGCCAACTGATGCTAATAGAGATCTCTAGAATTAAGTCCATTCTTCCATAATCATAGCTTGTCTCAAGAATTCTAGACTGGCGGGAAATACATGCTAACTCTGTCTAATCAACTAACTCATATCTGGGGAACTCGTAGAACCAGTGTCTCATCTCGATGTAGCTAATCCAAGATACTAGAATATTTCAAGACACTACCCCTCAAAATCTAGAATAGTTGTCATACCCTAAAGAACCATACCCAAAACTCTACAAAGTCTAATTGAAACCTTACCCACTATGACCATCAAAGCTTATTTGAGAACTACTCATAGTATGAAATATTTATTTCATAGAGAAGATACGCTACAAGTAATGTTGAACTCTATAGGAAGGATCCTCACTCCCGAATAAAATACCAATAGCACTATACTAATGGCATGGCCTCCACCGCCACTTTCATATTTATCAATACTTAAGCTTTTTATGGTCCTCTTATAATCAACATCCTGAAGGAAGGAAAACTCAGATGCTATCAAGTTCTCTATCACCAAATAGAGTGACAATGCAAAACCTCAAAAAGTATATCATAAAATTGTTCTTGGCTTGGTAACGAAATCAAATCGCATAATCAAAGGATGATCAAGAACCCATATGAACACCAATAGACCCAACTCTGGACTTAGGACAACCTAATACAATTGTAAGATAAAAGAGGCTGAAAATATACCTTGAAGCTCGATACCAAATCAATGACCAATCTGTCATGAATTAGCCATAATAATAATCATAACAATAAAAATACCAACAATAGTACATATAATCGGTTATTATGGGCAACCAAATACCTACTCAAGCCTATGCATACCCTAACCACCTTAGGCTCGGAAGGTTAAATCAATATACAACAATACAAGGCATATTCATCACTTATATCTATGCAACCATCCTGTACCAGATGATAGACATAGGCATATAATGGCGATAGGAGATACACATGAAAAAATGAATGAAAGGTAAATCAATATTACAATGTCATCATCCTAACCATCTCTATCATCATAATCAATATTTGGCCTTGTCGGGTATCAACATATCATCATAGCATCCTCTGGTTTTGTTGGGTATCAATATCATCATAACAGTATCCTCTGGCCTTGTCAGGGATCAATATCATGATAATAGTATCCTTCGGCCATTTCATGTATTAATATCATCATAATAACATCTTTCAGTCTTACCATGTATAAATATCATCATAACCATCAATACATATATATAAATATATAATAGTTGTGCATACTCAAGTTGTGGCTAAAAGAGCATAAATCTATAAGTCTGTTTCCTAAAATGATCTTCAGGACTAAATCATTGTAAAAAATTATAGAAAGGGTCAGAATATCTCATGATCGGAGTAACTAATTGTGTCAAGTCATGGATCAGAATCTATCATGGTCCAATCATTAAAACAATATGTTTAACCTCTTTTATATGTATAAATATTCTATTTAGTTAGGCAATTATTATAATAGGAAAATCCATTATTAAGGTAAAAAGTGGGTTTTAACTGTTATTTAAGAAAGATAGCAATAAGGTATTATTTCAGCTAGAATCACATTAATATCGATATAATAATCATGAATGTACGAAATCTATGCATGCCATCACCAGTATTCATTATACAATGAAATCATAAGCAACATAAACCTCAATGTATCCATATTCTAAAACTATATATGTATCTATATTCTAAAACTATATTCTTTACAAGGATAAATACTTCCTGGACATCGAACGAATATCATAACATATCCCATAGCCCAATAATTTGTACAGAATAACAGTAAAATAATAATCACAACCTTAGGCCAATATACATATCTGGAACTCATATCGATAATCGTATTTATAAGTCATAGCATATCTATAATCATCTCACATATAGGAGGCATCTCACATCTAGAAGGCTTCTCACATCTAGGAGTCATAATGTCAGTAAGCATATCATATCTATAAGACTTCTCATATCGATAGGTCATACATCATGACTATGAGGAATGTCACCTCTATATGTCAATTATCATATCTAGGAGGAACATTATCTCTATAGTCCATATATCGTAATTTGGGGAAACTCATCACAATTTATTAATTCACCAAGAAAATCTCATAAATAAGGCTCATTATTCTCAACTAGGCCAAACATCCGCAACTAAGTCCACAAGGGCTAATATAAGTCTTGGTCTAAGTGGGCCAGACCAACCCACTTCTAATACTTAATTTCCATATTTAGGAAATCTATGTCCCCAGACTAGGATAAGGTATCTAATTCACTTCTAGATGTCAAGCAAGTCATAACCAATCCTACGATAGGAACTTCACCTAGAAACATAGGCATTTAAGTCAACTCTATCCAAATTACGGTTTCAAGACCACTAGACTAGCCCAACTAAGTTAATCATACTAAACATGATTTCAACACTTAAACCACATCCCAAACATAGAATCATATCATATTCATGATACAAATTGATCCAATCTAGGGAGAAGGGAATAGAATTCGTAAAGGTCATAAGCGTTCCATCTTACGGGTACAAAACCCTTATCTAATCCCCAAAATATAATTATCAAGACTAAGTCATTTTACTAATAATCAAACTTAACCTTCACATTCATATTCACATGCCACAAATAAAAGACACCATCTTCGAAGAAGGGTAGGTAGAAGCCTACCTCAACGCCGCAAAACCTCTAATCATTCTATAAGTGCCCATATTCACTATACAAAAACAAAACTCCATAATACTATCAACATAGTAATCTACTCATCAATATAAGTCTAACGATATCCATATTGACTACTTTAGGTTCGGGTTCAAAATGAACTCCCGAAATGGGCTTTTGAAAAAGAAGGGCAAAATTATAATTTTAATTCAAAAATATGTTCCCAAAATTTTTAAAAATATAAAGTAGAAATATCAAGTCAAATCAAGTCAAGAATGAGGTTCAAATTGAAGAAAAATCATTTTTGAGCTTAATCAGGTGAAATCTTTAAAATCCGAGCTAAAATCAATAATCAGAATTATTTTGAATTTTAAATTGATGAAAAACTAGTAATTCTAGGATAAAAATATTATTCATGTGAAAAGGAGTGAAATTGGGGTTTAAAATTAAGCCCTATGATTTTTGGAGTTTTGAGAAATTAATTAAGAAACTAATAAAAAAAGGGGCAAGTTCTTACCTTAAATGCGTAATACAATCAAGAAATTGATGTTAATGTATCTTCCCAAGCACCCATAAGCTTCACTTTTAAGCTTTCACACTATTTTTGGGTCTAACTCTCAAGAGTAATGGTGAAAAATGAGCAAAACGGGCTCAAAAAATGTTTAAATAGTTCAGAAAAATCTGCAACAGCTTTTTCCCAGTGTGCCCGGTATTCGTTCAGAGTCTGATATGCACAGATGAACTATATAAAAACACTAAATTTGATATCCCGAATCTGTAGTAAAAATCAGACTTTTATTCTGAGGTAGTTTCGACCAAATGTGGGTCCTACACCTATATTTTGATTTTTCAACTTTCCGACCAATAGGTAAAAATAAGCTTGGGTACATTGGGACCTAACAAAAGGTCTACTCAGCCAAAAATTGATATTTTGGATCTGTTGGTGTTGTCAAAATGTGCATCCAAGATCGCTTCACTAATGTTTTTCCCCATGGCCATTTGGAACCAGTGAAGACGTCAAAATAAGGAATTGACTCTAAGAGCTAAAAGAAATGCTCGATAACCAAACCATTGATCCCAGCAAGTCATAAATGACTTGGGGAAGTTAGGGAGAAGCTGAAATGGCAAAGATAAGATGAAATATGAAAAATGACTGGAAGGATCATTACACATAATGAACAAGTTTAGCATTTTAACTCTACGGTTCTAATATAGCCTAAATGGTCCGTCTACCACAAGTCTTGCATTTAATCAATCCACCAACTAAAACCCAATCCAATATAATATAAATAAGAATACTATGACAAGATAAATCTAACCAGGGATAAACCTATCCTACCTCGACGCGAAAAAAATCTCAATGAACTGCTAAACCTTCACTTTCCCCTTCCGAGAAGCCTCCTCCATATGCCAAGCTATAAAAAACACATTATACTAATCAATAAAAGATAAATGATATCCATACTGCACCATTGTGCTTTGAGACCAAAAATGATATAAAAAACCCTATATGGGTCCCACTTATAGAAATTTCATTACTGAAACCAACCTAACTTTTATACAAGCTTAAGAAATCATTACCCTAAAAAATAAGTAAAAACCAAGAAAAAATTTGGCTAAAATCAAGACCTAAAGATTTTGGGGTTCTGAGCAAATAATCAAGAGATTTCACCAAAAAAAGGTAATTCTTACCTCAAATCAGAAGATAATCATGAAAATAGGTGTTACACAAGATTCCCAATCACCAAAATGCTTTAATTTCAAGCTATCATACTATTTGGGGCTTTTTCTCTCAAGAGAATGACTAAGGAATGAGCAAAATCGGGCTAAAGGGTTCAATTTATGCTCTTTCCAGGTCCTTGACAATTGCTATCGTGATCTAAGGCCTTTCTATCTTGGTACCTCTCATCTGTCAGAAGAGTTGCGATTATGATACCCCTTCACAATTATAGCATCATACTTCACATTGAGTCGCGATCCCAGTCCAAAGAGTGGCGATCACAACGCACCAGAAAACTTGATGCACCAAATTTTCCAAGTCCAAAATAAAGTTTAACTAGGTGGTCGGGATTCATTCAGAACCCCGTATGCATAAATGAACTATGTAACCATACCAAATTCAATGGAAAAATCAAATTTTCCATCTTAGGTTATTTCGACCAAATATGGGTCCCACGCCCATATTTCATTTTTTTAAATTTTCGAGCAATAGGTCGAAATAAGTCTAGGTGCTTTGGGATCCAAACCAAAGGGCTACATAGTCTAAAATTGACATTTTGGAGTTGCTATCATAGTTAGAATTTGTATACAAGATTGTTTGCTAATGTTTTCACCCGGTGGCCATTTGAAGCCAACAAAGAATTCAAAACATGGACATACTCTAAAAACGAAATGAACTGTCTAGTAACTGAACTGCATGTCCCAAAAGTCATAGATGACTTAGGCATCTATGGAAAAGGTCTAAAAGGGAAAATAAGTGAAACTATGGAAAATTACATAAAGGGTCATTACAATATCCACTATTAAAAAAACTTTTGTTCGTGAAAGTTAAGGATTAGGATGTACCCGATGTCTCGAATAGGTGAGGATACTGGGTCAACATCTCACTCTCAATCTCCTATATGACCTCCTCTACTGGTCCGTGCCTTAACTAAGCCATGGGTACAAGAATCTTCCTAATGCGCAACCGTCTAACATCACTAGCACAAATGAGCACCAATTCCTTTACAAAGGTCAAATGCTAATCCAACTGGACTGAGTCCCATCTAAGCACATGAGATGGATCTGGAATGTATTGTAGCAACATATAGTCCTAGAGAACTGGACAAAGAGCGTAAAATTATGAAGGTAGAGCTAACTCATAAGCCAACGTACCAATTGCACAAAGAATCTATAAAGGGCCTAGATATAGGACTGAGTTTGGCGTTTCTTCCGAACCACAACAAACCCTTCATGGTAGATAAGCGAAGGAATACAAAATGACAACCTCCAAATGTCAAGGCACAAAGCCTACGATCTGCATAGGCCTTCTTCCTACTCTTAGCTACTATTAACCTATTGTGAATCACCCTGACTCTATCCAATGACTCCTAAAGAAAATCAATACCACGGGACCCAAACTCAGAAGTCTAAAACTACCCTACCGAAGAACAACATCTTTTACCATACAAAGCCTTAAAAGGCTCCCTCTCTATACTCAAGTAATAATTGTTATTATATGCTAACTCTACCAAAGATAAGTGTTGCTCCCACTGGCCTACAAAATAAATAACATAGACTAGGGGCATATTTTGTAGTACCTGAATAATCTACTTGGATTAACCATCTGTCTATGGATGAATGGTTGTGCTAAGATCCACGTGAATACCTAGCTCCTCCTGAAAAGCCCTAAAAATCATGAAGTGAACATAGAACCAGGATCTGAAATGATAGAAATGGGCACCCTATGCAAATGAACTATCTCCCGAACATAAATATTGGCTAATCTCTCAATACTAAAAGACATTTGAATAGGAAATAAATGTGCAGACTTGGTCAAACGATTCAAAATGACAAAAATACCATTAGACGTCGGGAAGTATGAAGCAACCTACTAACAAAATCCATGGTAATTTGCTTCTATTTCCACTCAATAATGGGAAACCATTGAGTCAATCCACCAGGTCATTGACGCTTGGCCTTTACCTACTGACAACATAGGGAACGAGCTACAAAATCTACATATCCATCTTTATACCAATACACCAATAATGTTAACTAAAATATCTAGGCATTTTGGCTGTGTTAGGGTGAATGGAATATCTAGACCTGTGAGCCTCATGCAAAATCAACTGAATCTAGTCATTGATATACAGAAAACAAATGAGGCCCTTAAATATCCAAACACCCATAAAATATACAGTGTTCCTTTCGGACTTACCACTAAATAACTAATCATGAATGAAAAAAAGCTTGTTATCCACAAACCGACCATCTTGAATCTGCTCAGATAGTGAGGACCTCACCTCAACACTAGCAAGAATCCTCCTAGGGTCTTAAATATCAATGAGAATCATCAAGTTAACTAAGGACAGAATGTTCTATGCCAATGACCTTTGAGAAAGTCAAATACAAGTCAAGCTACCCATACTGACTTTCTTTCGACTCAAAGCATCGGCTACCGTATTTTCTTTATTGTGATTATATAAGATACAAATATAATAATACTTAAGCAACTCCATCCATTTGTAATGTATAGAATTAAGTTCTCTCTGGGTCATAAGATGTTGAAAATTGTGATGACCAATGGAAATCTCATAATGAATATCATAAAGATAACTCCTCTGAATCTTAAGCATGAAAAGATCCATTGAAACTCCAAATCAAGAGTAGGGTAGTTGCATTTATGTACATTAAGTTTTCTAAAAGCATGATACGACCCAAAATAGGGCCTTGTCCTAATGGGCATCCCAAATCAAACTAGGACTGAGGGCTTCACCCCATTACCCAACCAAACTTCCAAATAAGCATACCCTAAGTCAGATGAATTCCAAACATACAACACGATTGCGTTGATTACTATTCTAAACTCTAGGATATGTCTATAACTATAACAAACCCAAACAAGTACAACCACCGAATATAACCCAATAACCATAACAAAAGAAATATTTAAACCGAGTTCCTATCAATAACATAACACAAAAGAATGGAACAATCAAAAATTAAATCAAATGGTATCAGCCCAAATACCAATGCCAATACTAAGGCTGACACCAATACCAACACCACCCATTCCAACCTATAGTAGTTCCACAAAGCCTCTAACGAAAGGAAAAAAAATATCTGATTGGGACTTTCCCCAATCATAGCCAAAACCAATATCTATAAAATGACCAAAGTATGTAAAGACATCCAAGATGTGAAATGGAGCCTTCTAGAATAACAAAAGCTCACCACTTCAATCCAATTGCTGATACCAAATTTATTCTCTAAATAGGAGTAGTAGAATGGTCAGTTCTTGTATCACATGGGAATACACCTGCCCGAAGACAGGTTAGCGGGTGAATGCTATCAAGTACTCAGTATAAGATAAAATAATGTCAACCCTAACAACCAAGTAAACAAACCATGTGCATTCACAACCATATATACCTATATATATAACCATAATGTGAAAAGGGAACTGCGTTTAGCATTCACTTAAAACCATTAACCTTGGTATGTGTAGCTTAACTATCCTAGAAACAACCACAGGCTATATGAGTCTAGTGTAACCCCCTGAACGGTCTCTGAGGCACGTAGCTGCAGGAACTGGAGATACGATAGGAGTAGGGGATTCCCAAAAAACCTTCGCTCTCCATGATACACATAGATGATTGTAACTTAGGGGATTTCCATGTACCCCATACGGTCATCATGACCAAATCCTCATGCCGGCAAATATGAGTTTCTAGTGTCCGTCCATTGGACTCATACCCCGCCATTATTTCTCAATTAAAACCATCACCACATAACTAAGACAACCACTCCATTTTTTATTAACCAGAGATATAAGTAGTGGGATCATTATACCGACTATTTCTTGCAAGAAATATCCTTAGCTATCCTTTTTAAAAAGAAGGGATTCCTATGTACCCATAGATAGAATTATTACGTTGACTTGGGAGAGTCACATATACCCCACAAGTGTTTTATAATTAGTTTCACTTGGGTGATTCCCTTGTACCCCACAAGGAATGTTTAATTAACCATAAACATTACCACCAAGACCTTACCATTTAACCATTCCAAACCATTTAAACCATTTGTGCCATTTAGTGTTCCATTACCAACTTATACCATGTAATAGTTCCATTGAAAGTCCAAGAATATAGTAAAAGTATTCTCAAAGGCATTTTATCAATCATGTGGGAGCATAGTGTTTCCAAAGCCAAAATCAATTACCAATTAACCATTCCTAGGCAACCAATTGTCCAAACCACCATTAAAGAATGAAAATCCATAGTTAACACATGGGAAAACTTTAACCATGCATTTATAACTAAAACCACCAACATATGATTGAAAACCCAAACCTATACAATAATTATGCCGTGAAAATAATTAATAAAATATTCCTTTAGTTGGAAATAACAATGAGGGAGGAGTATCTTTCCTTAGATTATGAAGATGATGGAGAGAAATCAGCCGTAAAAGCCCTAAATTGATCCTCTAGATGAAACCCTAGCCTTTCTTTACGTTAGAGCATTAGAGAGAATTTAAGAGAATTTCTAAGTGTTTAAGATTAGGATATTAGTGGAAATGATGTCCCAAAAGAGTTAAGCCTTGGGGCCTTTAGAGGTTAAGTGGGGAAATGTCTAAATTTACCCCACTTAAATATATAAAAATCCCGCAAGAGGGTCCGACCACCCCATTTAAGTCGTACCCTACCATACACACCCAACTCTCATACCCTAGGCTACCCCTTGGACCCCAACAATTCCCAACATACAACCATCACAGCTAAGTCGTATCTAATCATATGACATGTACCCTTGACTGTACCTACCACAGAATGAAAATCAACAAGGGTTTGGACATTGTCAACCATAATACTGAATGGTACGACTCATACCATATCTTATGACTTATGGTAAGCCACTTGTACTTAGATTCAAGTAAAGATACCAAGTTTCAGATTAAGTGATGGAAAAATCAAACCATACGAACCGAAACCCACCATAAAACTCGTACCCACCTAAGTCGTACCCATATCAGAAATGAATCCAGCCCACCAACCAATAATAGTTAATAGACGACTAAGACCATACCAACCATAACCAGTCATATGACTAGTACCCCTAGTCATATGATTCTAAAAATAAAAATCAAGGAAATTTTCTAATGTTCAAAAACCCATGGTGTTTCAGTCTCCGCTACTAAGATCATTCATCCCTAAATGACGAATAGAGTAAGAACAAGCACGAACCATTGCATTATAAAATATCAATCTATCCTTTAACCAAGTTAGAAAACAAAGATGTGATCAAGAACACATACCATCTGCACTATATCTGGAGAAAAAAAAAGTATGGAAAATTTGATTTTATGTCCTCTTCTGCTTCCCTTGTATCCTCCTCCACCTTATGGTTCCTCCATAGAACCTTAATCAAGGACACACCCCTAGTCCATAACTGACAAACTTGCCGATCTAAGATCTCAACCGGGATCTGTTCATACAATGAAGAGTCTGAGATATCCAATGTTTCTAGAGGAATAACCGCAGAAGGATCACTAAAACACTTTCTCAACAAAGAGACATGAAATACTAGATAAATGGAGCTCAAACTACAAGGCAACTCCAATTCTTAAGCAACATTACCAATCCTCCATAAAAGTAGATATGGAACAAAATACCAGGGACTGAGCTTCCTCTTTTTCCTAAAATGCATTACTCCATTCGTGGGAGACACCTTTAGGAACACCATATCCTCAACCTCAAACTTTAAGTCCTTACCCCTCACATACGCATAGGACTTTTGGCTTCTTTGGGCAGCGTTAAGCCTATCTTAAATCACTGTTACATTCTCCATAGTCTTATAAACCAAATTAGAGTCAATCATATCTACCTCACCAAGTTCAAACCATCCAATAGAAGATCTATACCTCATACCATATAATTCCTCAAAAAGGGCTATTGCAATGCTAGAATAATAGCTATTGTTGTAAGAAAACTCTATAAGAGGTAGATGCTTAACCCAACTAGCACCATAATCAATCATACAAGCATGAAACATATCTTCTAAAGTCTAAATAGTCCTTTCTACTTGCCCATCCATCTGCTGGTGAAAAAAAGCACTCAAACTAACCTTAGTACCAAAACCCTTTTAAAATGAGCACCAAAAGTGAGATGAAAACTATGTTCCACGATCAGAGATGATCAAAATAGGTACCCTATGTAGATTCACAATCTCAAGAAAATACAACCTCGCATAATCCTTAGCCAAAAGTTATTCCGCACTAGCAAAAAGTGAGCAAACTTTGTTATCTTATCCATGATGACCCAGACCAAATCAAATTAGTTCCAAGACCCAAGAAGAATGGTAAAAAAATCCATATTGACCCTATCCCATTTCAATTTTGGCAAATCCATTACCTGAATAATACCCTAGGCCACATGTGCTCAACGTTGACCTATTGACACACTACACTCTTGGCCATAAAATTAGCCACATCCTTTTTCATACCGTTCCACCAATACATCTCCTTGAGATCATGATATATTTTCATCAACTAGGTTGAACAACATAGCATGATTCATATGCCTCAGCCAATAATTTTCTCACAATCTATCAAAATCAGGAACACATAACCTCCCTTAGTACCACAAGGTACCATCACTACTGATCTCAGATACCATTACTTTTTTCCCACATACCTCACCCTTGATTTTTACATAGATAATATCTAGAATTTGCTTCTCCTTAAATTCTGCACCAAGATATGATTGAACCACTTCCTTCATAATTACACTACGATTCTCTGAATCCAAAAGGCAAACTGCAAGATTAGCCAAGCGGTGAATATCCTTCACCAACTCCCACCTCTCCTTATCTATATAAGCTAAACTCCCAACGGACAACCTACTAAGAGAATCAGCAATAACATTAGCCTTACCTGAATTATAGTAAAGATTCATGTCATAGTCCTTGAGAATCCCAAGCCTTCTCCTCTGCTTGAGATTAGCTCTTTTGAGAGAACATATATTGTAGACTCTTATGATTAGAAAAGATGTCTAAGTGTACTCCATATAAATAGTTCTTTCAGATTTTTAATACAAGAACCATAACTAAAATTCCATATCATGAGTAGGATAATTTCTCTTATACCCTTTCAACTGCCTAGAGGCATAGACAATCACTTTACCATACTGCATCAAAACACAACCAAGTCCCACCCGGGATGCATCACAGTGAACTACAAACTCATCATTGCCCTCAGGAAAAGTCAAAACCAAAAATAAAGTTAGCTTATGCTCCAGTTTCTCAAAACTACACTCACAAGCATCCGACCAAGAGAACTTTACCTTTTTCTGAGACAACTTGATCAATAGGGAAACTATTGTCGAGAAACTTTCCATAATCCTCGTATAGTACCCAAAAAAATCCAAGAAGCTTTGAATGTCTATTGGAGTCTTGGGTCTAGGCCATTTCTTAAATACCGCCACCTTTTGTGGATTCACCATGATCTTCTTACTAGAAATAATATGACCCAAAAAAGTAACAACATTCAACCATATTTCACAATTATAGAATTTGGCATACAACTATTGCTCTTTCAAGGTTTGCAAAACCACATAGAGGTAAATGGCATGATCCACCTCACCCTTAGAATATACTAGGATGTCATCAATGAACAGAATAACAAAAAGATTCTGAAATTGATGGAATACCCTATTTATCAAATTCACAAATATCGCCAGGGAATTATTCAAAATAAATGACATCACCAAGAACTCAAAGTGCATATACTGCGTACGAAAAGTTGTCTAAGGGATATCCAACTCCCTAATATTAAGCTGATGATGCCCGGATTGAAGATCTATCTTTGTAAAGAATTTGGCACCTTGCAACTGATCAAACAAGTCATCTATCCTTGGAAAAGGATACTTGGTCTTAACTGGCACCTTATTCAACTATCAATAGCCAATACACATTCGAGGGGAACCATCCTTCTTACGCACGAATAACACCGGTGAGCCCCAAGAGGACATAGTAGGACAAATGAAACCCTTATATAAAGATCCTTAAGTTGCTTCTTGAGTTCTCTCAACTCAGAAAGAGACATTAAATAAGGAGGAATAGTTATTAGATGAGTGTCCAGAACTAAATTAATCCCAAACTCAATGTCCTTATCCTTAGAAACACCAGGAAAATATTCAAAAAGACATCAAAAAAACTCATTCACCACCGAAACCAAATGCAAAGAAGGACCATCTAAGTTATTATTTTTAACCCAGACCAAATGATAGAGACACCCTTTAGAGATTAACCTCTAAGCTCTAAGATATGAAATAAACCTCCCTTAGAAGCTAGGAAACTACCCTCCTACTTATAATAGGTTCACCAGGGAACTTAAAGGAAACCTTACAGGTCTGACAATATACGGATATGTAGCATGAGAGTAACCAATTCATCCTCAGTATGACATCAAAATCCACCATATCAAATTTGAACAAATCGACCAAAGTCTCCTTACTACCAGCAGATACCACACAACCCTAATAGACTCTTTAGCAACCATAGAGTTACCTACTAGGGTGGAAATAGAAAAAAGATAAAAACTAACCTTAGGATAAAATCTAAAATACACCGCCACAAATATGGTCACATAAGAAAGAGTGACCCCAAATCAAGTAAACAATAAACATCCCGAGAAAAGATTTGTAGTGTACCAGTCACGATATCAATTCATGCCTCAAATTCCTATCGAGTAGTAAGAGCATACAACCTATTTAGGCCTATGTCAGTACCAGAAGCAGAAACAGATATAGAAGCAGCACCCTTTGGTATAAGAGTAGAAGAAGAGGCGACTAAAACTCTGATCGCTCCTATAGTTACCTTACCAACCAGACAGTTTCTATGCATATGGCCTGGATTATAATATTTGAAACACCTATCCCTTCCCACATCACAAAATACCTAATATAACCAACCATAAAACTCGTAATAAGGGTATGGTGAACCCAACTATGCCTTATTTTCCTGAGATTGGGTAACTTATGCCCTGAAGTTATCCCTATCCTGCTGACACCCATCACCCGACTGTTTTAGGTAAGAAGTACTTTCTTTGGAGAAGGAGCTAGAACTCCCCCACTTTATCTTTGGCCACTTACCACCATCTCGACATCTTTGCTATTAACCACCTCCTTGATCAGAGAACTTCAACCTCTTACCCTACCGTTTACCTATCTTAGCCTGCTTCCTATTTTCCTCCTTCACCTATTACATATGGACAACCAACCTAGAAATATCCATGTCCTTGATCAGCAATGCAGTCTTACTTTCAAGGATAAAATTTATAGACAGTCCTGAAGTGAACTTTCTCTTCTTGTCTCTCATATCAAACAACAATTCTAAAGCATATATAGACAACTGGTGGAATTTAAAGTCATACTCCCTGATTGGCATCTTTCCTTATTTTGAATTAACAATCTCTTCCGTTTTTGCTTCCCTTAACTCTTGAAAAGAAAAGCAATCCAGAAATGCATTGGAGAAAGTCTCATATAAGGATTATTCTTCAACATTATGCCTTACCCTATCCCATTTCTCATACAATTTGTACGCCACATCTTTGAGCTGATAAGGCACAAACTACACCCGTTTCGCAAATTGTACAGAATTGGAGAAGATTCCAGGGCTCAAACTAATGGCTTGACCATAGAACAGAAAGAAGAGAAACATTTCCTAAGTTCTTTGTAGCCTTTCCCTTATGAGTGTGGTGCGGTAAAGACCCTTAAAAGAGAATCTACTCGATATGGATTTGTGGACTTCCATTTGACCATAAACCTAAAGCTCTGGTACCAACTTGATATGACCCAAATCAGGGCCTTGTCGTAATAGGCATCCCAAGTCCAACAAGGACTGGGGACTGACCATGTTACCCAACCCAACCTCCAAATATGCAAACCCTGTGTCGGATAAATTATGAACATATAACATGATAACATTAATTATATTTCTAGACTCTAGAATTGGTCGTTAACAATGATCAACCCAAAAAATTCCAACCATCCAATACCAACCAACAACCATAACAAAACCAATATTAATCATAAATTCAGTCAATCAATATCAGCCTTAATACCAATGCAAATACTAAGGCTGACAGCAATAACGACACCACTTGTTCCAACCCATAGTAGCTCCACAAAGCCTCTAACGAAAGGAAAATCAATATTCAATTGGGATATGCCCCGAACCATAGCCAAAACCAATATCCATAAAATGATCAAAGTATGTAAAGACATCCACGATATGAAATATAGCCTTCAAAATAAGAAATCTCACCACTTTAAACCAATAAATGATCCTGAATCCGACCACTAAGCAGGAGGAGTATAATGGCCGATTCTTGCATCGCGTGGGGATATAATTTCCTAAAGATGGGTTAGTAGGTAAACACTAAAAAGTACTTTGGATAGGGATAAAATAATGGTATCCTTTAAAACCAAGTAAACCAGCCTTGTGCATTCACAACCATAAATACCTATATATATAACCATACTGGGAAGAGGGATCCGAGTTTATCATGTATTTAAAACCATTAACATGGGTATGTGTAGCTTAACCATTCTAGAACCACCCACGGGCTATATGGGTCTAGTGTAACCCCTTAAATAGGCTTTAATACATGTAGCTGCATGAACTGGAGATACCATAGGAGCAGGGGATTCCCAAGTACCCTTTGCTCTCCATGGTATATATATATATGATTGAAACTTAGAGTATTCCAATATACCCCTTATGGTCATCATGACAAAATCCCCATGGTGGAAAATATGAGTTTCCAGTGTGCGTCTATTGGACTAACATCTACATGGTTAGCTATCACACCCCGCCATCTTTACCCAATTAAAACCATTACCACATAAGCAAGACCGTCATTCCATTTATTATTAACCAAGGCTATAAGTATTGGTATCATCATACCGACTATATATTGCAAGTAATGTCCTTAGCCATCCTTTTTAAGAAGAAGGGATTCTCATGTACCCATAGATTACTTTATTAAGTTGACTTAGCCTTACGAGTGTTTTTTAATTAGGTTCACTTAGGGGATTCCCTTGTACCCACAAGGACTATTAAATTAACCATAACCATTACCACCAAGACCTTACAAATTAACCATTCCAAATCATTTAAACTACTTATGCCATTTAGGGTTCCATTACAAAGTTATACCGTGCAATAGTTCTATTGAAAGTCCAACAACATCGTAAAAGTATTCCTATAGGCATTTTATCAAACATGTGGGGGACATAGTATTTACAAAACCAAAACCCATTACCAATTAAAAATTCCCATGTAACTAATTTTCCAAACCACCATTAAAGAATGTAAATCCATAATTAAAACAAGGGAAAACCATAACCGTGCATTTATATCTAAAACCCCCAATATATGATCAAAAACCTAATACTATACAGAAATTATACCATGAAAACAATTCATACAATATGCCTTTAGTTCGAACAAACATTGAGGGAGAAATATCTTGCCTTAGATTATGAAGATAATGGAGAGAAATCACCCGTACAACCCCTGAATTGATCCTCTAGATGAACCCTAGCCTTCCTTTACCCTAAAGCCTTAGAATGAATTTGAGAGAGTTTCTAAGTTTTTAAGATTAGAATATTAGGGTAAAAGATGTCCCAAAAGAGTTATAAGTCGTGGGGTCTTAAGAGGATAAGTGAGGAAATGTCCAAATTACCCCCACTTAAATGTATAAAAATCTCCAACCCCTCTAGGCATCTCCTTGGACCCAAACACTGACAAACATATGACTATGCAAGATAATTCATATCCGATCATACGACATGTATCCTCGACTCATACCCACCACAAAATGGTAATCAAAGAGGATTTGGACATTGTCCACCATACTTGTGAATGGTACGACTCATACCCTATCTTATATTTCATAGTGAGCCACTCGTACTCAGATCCAAGTTAAGTTACTAAGTTTCAGATTTAACTGATGGAAAACCCAAACCATACAAACTATCACCCACTATATGGCTCGTACCCATCCAATTCGTACCCATATCAGAAACCAATCCAACCCACCAACCAATACTGGTTAACAAATTACCAAGACCATACCAACTGTACCCCATCTAAAGACTAGTACATCCTAGTCGTATTATGTACAGAAACTAAATATCTAGGAAATTTTCTAAGGTTCCAAAACCCAAGGTGTTTCAAAGCATAAGAAATAAAACAGACCTGCTCCATCAATACACAACCCAAACAAACAATAGAAGAATTACAAAATATGGCGAATGCCTCACCCTCAATAAGAAGAGCTAAAACATGTGCAAAAGTGAGAAAATCCTTGAGTTTTCCAAAGCTCAACTCCAACTCCTTGGACCATTAGTAGGGAACCTTCTTTTGAGTCAATTTGTTCATAAGCTCTGAAATAATAAAAAATCCCATGCTGAAACATCTTTAATAATAGGCCAAACTAATAGAGCTATGAACCTCAACCAGAGATGTAGGTCTAGCCCAATCATGAATATCCTTAATCTTGACTGGGTCTACCATAATACCATCCTCAGACATCACATGTTCAAGGAATGTCACCAAATCAAGCCAAAACTCAAACTTATAGAACATAGAAAAAAGCACATGATCTCTCAAATTCTGAAGCACAATCCTCAAATATTGCACATGCTCCTTTCTACCCCTTCAATACATTAGAATATCATAGATAAACACAATCATGAATGAATTAAGATAAGGTCTGAATAATTAGTTTATTAAATTCATAAATGTAGCTGGGGCATTAGTCAACTCAAATGACATTAGTAAGAACTCATAGTGACCATAACAGGTCCTAAAATATATATTTGGGATATCCTCAACCCAAATCCTTAATTGATGGTAATCAGATCTCAAATCAATCTTTGCAAATATTTTTCCTCCCTGAAGCTGGTCAAATAAATCACAAATATGAGGCATAGGATATTTGTTCTTCATCGTTTCCTTATTAAGCTATCTATAATAAATACACATGTGCATGAGGCCATCTTTCTTCCTTAAAAACAATAAAAAAGATCCCAAAGGAGACAAACTCGGTCTAATAAAACCCTTACCAAGAAGATCCTAAAGCTGGGAATTTAGCTCCTTAAGCTTGGGAGGAGCCAAACGGTAAGGTGTCATAGAAATAGGTTAAATGCCAAGCTCGAGATCAATAGTAAACTCAATCTTAAGGACAGGGGGAATACTAGGAACGCAAATAGGGAACATATTAGGAAACTCACAATCAATATGAACAGAATCAAGTGACAAACTCTCCACTCTTGGATCAAAAATATAAGCATGATAAGAATATAAACCTCTTCATATAAGCCTCTTAGCACAAACATAAGAAATAATTTCTATCAACTCGTGACTAACCGCTCCCTACCACACAACTATCGGTACGTCAGGCATGGCTAAGGTAAGGGTCTTAGAAAAATAATCTATGATCGCACGATAGTGGGATAACCAGTCCATGATTAAAATTACTTCAAAATCCACCATATTAAGAATAATAAGATCAACATAAGTATCAACATCACTAATAGTAATAACACATGATCTAAAAACTTGATCCATTACTAAAGAATCACCCACGGGAATAGATATGCACAATAGCACAAATAATAAATCACAAGACAACTCTAACAGTAGTGCATAATAGGCAAAAATATAAGAATAAGTGGATATCTTATTAAATAAAGCAAGGGCTAACTGGCGGCACACCAAAATCATACTTGTAACAACAGCATCTAAAGTCTCTACCTTGGGCCTAGTAGGTACTATATCAACTAACCACGCTCGCCACCTGGCTGGGCACCTGACTTACCTTTTGTCCTACGTACTTAAGAACCTCCTGGAGTACCCTAGAAACCACCCATATGACTATGGAAACCACCTCTAGTAGAGGGTTGAATTGCCCAACTAGGGGAAGCTCCCTAAGCTAAAACAACAATTGCCCCATGACTAGGGCATTCATACAAATAGTGACCAGGAGCTCCACAAGTATAATATAAGCCTCGGGATAAATCAAAACCAATAGAAAACACTGACATAAAGTAACCATAATGTCTGGAATAACTAGAAGATGAACACCATAAAGACTATTTGCCACTCTGATTAGGGCAGTCTCTAGCACTATACTAGTCTCTATCAGTAATCTGAACCACTACCTAAACAGGTTAACTAGGTTGACTTTGAGGTAGATAGGATGGATGCGATGAATACACCACATGAACTACTACCTCTCAATGGGGAACTACCATGGCCCCTAATGAAACTGCCATGATATCTAGGACTCTTATCATTCTCCCTTATCATTATGATGCATCACCTCAATCACCCTAGAATGATAAAAAATCACAGCAACCAACTCTAAGTAGACATATGAATGGGAAGTCTCAAACCTCTAACAAAGTAGCAAACTCTCTCATACTCAGTATGCAAAATAAAATTTGTATGCCTAGAAAATGCATGCAAGACAACCCTTATACTCTGCAACTATCATCGAGCCCTACACTAATCTCAAGAATTGATCCCTAAAATAATCTCTAAGGGTGCGAGGAATGTACTTCTCTAAGAACACCTCAGAAAACTAAGTCCTAGACAAAGGAGAAGATCTGGCTAGTCTAGAATCCATAAAACCTCTCCACCAATGATGAGGAAAGAAATCCAACTGAAATATGGTGTAATCTATACCACGAGTTTCAAAAAGGCCTAAATTACAGAGTTTATCTTCATGCACAATCAAAAACTCATATGCATACTCGCCTGGTGTACTTCAAAAGATAGGCAGAGCCAATCTCAATAATCTACCCAATATTTTTTGTTCCTCGGTAGACATAACAGACTGGAAAACTACTTATTGAGCAGCTTATGGCTGAGCAACTATTAATGTAGGAGTAAACTCAACTCTGGGAGCCATAACGATAGGTTGTAACCCTCATATATACCACTCTGATTAGTGGACTATGCATCATAAGATGGCACACCAACAACTATCCCTAAAAGATAAACTAATACATCTCTTAGCTTTGAAGAAGAAATAAACCCTTTAAAGCCTGGGCTGGTCCCTGGCCTACTCTAGGCTATGGAAAAAAATCTCTAGCTTTAGAGTGGGAATAGTGTCTAGAAAAGGCATCTTATCTTGTCCCCTAGGTGGTGACATATCTTGCAGTTGTCCACGACCTCTGGGTCATCCAAGAATAGCAGTAGGATTCCTAGTCAAAGTCTCTAAAAGCTTATCTCGTGTAATGGTAGCACGTGTACTAGCCATCTGCAAATGAATAAAGTCAATGGAATGTTCTACAACCAAATCATGCTCTTAGCTCGATATGAATGAAAGAGGTGATGAACTCCTAACAATGTCCTGTAGCCTACTGAAGATAGGAAATAGATGTTATAGTTTTGATTTGTAGGACTATACTAGACACTTGCTCATGCAATAACAATGTCGCAGCAACCTAAGCTTTGATACAAATCAGTCATGACCTAATTTATAAGTCATGATGGCACCTACTAAGTCTCTCTAGTAGGTAATTCAAACCATAACCCTAAGCTAACGCAATAGGTTAATTCAACACGAATGACCAACAAAGGGACAATAAAGGAACACAATTTATAATTACACAAAGGTTCTAGATAGATAAACAATCCATACAAGATACCATCCCATGACCTGCTAGAGCCAGTACAAGAGCATCTAGTAATAATAAAATACAAACCAAGTATGTATAATATTAAATACACTTGTCTTCAAATAAAAGACAAAATAATAAATATAGAAGGAAATGGACGACTCAAACTCCAAGAGCTCACTGTATATCTGAAAATGAATCACTACACGAATTAGATAAATGACAGCAACTAGTACTAGGATTTGCACAAAAAGGCACAAAAGCATATTATGAGTACCAAAACTATGGGTACTAAGTAGGAATCATTAAACAAATGAAATAGATGATGATATAAGTATGATAAAATTCAAGATTACATGACTAAGTCAAGATACAAAAAACAAACCTAAATCATCTCCAAAACCACTGTGCAGAATACGTAAATATCTAGAATAATACCCTAATGAAACATAATATCACACAAGTAATCACAAACTCCAAAATTTTCTCCTATATGCCAATTGGTGTAGAAAAGTAAAGAAAACATCACAGCATCCCATACAACTGGAGAGTACACTCAAGAGATGAATAAGCTCTCAACTGGCATTATAATTAACCTTTATTGTTATTTAACCATCCTTCCATAACTTACCCATATTACATAATGTTACCATCATTTAATAACCTTTTATTCATTGCTTACTAATCACCACTTGTTATCTAATCATCACTTATTAACCAATCCATTTAATTACTAGAGTCCATTTATGCCATACCGCGTTATAACCATTTTCTCGCTTTCTGACTTAGCCAAATTGCTAACTTCAATCTCATTTTCCAATATTGTCAATTCTAAAAAGTATGTCATTATAGAATAATATCTATATCTAGACCCGAACTTATAAATATAACCAATAGCCGGACTCAATTGGTATATATATATCAATAATTGGACTCAAAGCAATAAATATAATCAGTATCTGGACTGGAACAAGTAAATAATCAATATCCAAACTCAAACTAATAAATATAATCAAATAGTTCCATCGTCATCCTCCTTACTCAAAATAAGTGTAAATAATCATCAATGTAAGAATCGTCAAATATAATCAAATTGTTCGATAATCATCCTCCAAACTAGAACCTGGTAGATATAATCATAAAATAATCATCTTTTGGAATCGAACCAAAAAAATATATAATCCACATCATAAATAGTATCCTCAATATGCATAAATACTAGCAGAATCAATAAGCGCCAACCCTCACATTAACCAACATTGCAATCAAGATTCCTCAATATTACTTTAAAAAACATTTCCAAGGGTCTAATAAGCATAACAATTTCACAAAAACTATTATATGTCATAGCCTAAAGTAGGTTAAGAGTCCACTTCTAATCCTCTCTATTTTAGGAAAATTCTACCTGAACTAAAATTATTCTATATAAATAAACTTTTTAGATATATAGACTGCCACACTAGTCCTAAGGTAAAGATTCTTGCCAAATATATTAACTAAGTCTAATAAAAACAAAGGAAACCTTCATGAGTGTAAACAAGTATGGACAAACTTACCCTAATCATGACTAACTAGTGCATTTTACATAACTTATATAAAACTAAGGAATTATCATGCTAAACATGAGTAATGACGTTCAATTCACCTAAGGCATAAAGAATAAGACAAGTATTTCAATCTAAGGTTCCAATTTAGTATTAGCAATCCCATTATGACAAGTCTTGCATTTCATCAATCCAACACCTAAAACCCATCCCAATTTAATATAATATCTAAAGAATACGATGACATATGTCAATCAAATAGGGGATAAACCTAGCGTAACTCGATGCCAAAGAAATCTCAACGCACTGCTAAACTTTTTTTTTCCATTTTTAAGAAGCCTCCTCAAGATACCAAAGTATCAAAAGCACATTTGACTCATCAATATGAGAATAATTCTATCCATATTGCACCATTCTTCTTAGGTCCCAACTTATGGAAATTGCATTTCTGCAACCAACCCTATATTAATATAAGCTTAATTAATCATTACACAATGGGTGAAAACCAATCTAAATTGGGGTTAAAATCAAGCCCTAAATATTTTGGGATTTTTGAGTAAATAATCAAGAGATTTCACAAAGAAAAAGGTGAATTCTAACCTCTAATAAAAACATAATCATGAAAATAGGTATTGTAAAAGCTTTCCTATCACCAAATATCTTCAATGTAAGTTATAGACTATTTAGAGTTTTAACTCTCAAGAGAATGAGTGAAGAATGAGAAAAAAAGGGGCTAAAGGGTTTAATTTATACCCTTCACAGGTCCTCAAAAATTGTTATCGTGATTTGAGGCCTTGAGATCGCGGTACCTCACGTCTGTCAAATGAGTTGCAATCACGACACCCCTTCACGATCACAACCTCTCTACTACATATGAATTCATAATCGTGGTCTAAAAACTGGCAATCACAGTTGATGTGGCATGGAAACAAGACATTTTTAATGCTTAAAACCATGAATTTATGCATGAATTTGTTAGATATGATGCACTTTGGTTTGAATTTCAGGTAAAAAAGGTCTACAATAGTGTTTGAATGAAAAATTATGAAAACACCTGAAAAAGACCAACTTTAATCAGTATATGAGTTAGCACTCAAGTAATAACTGACTGATACATTGGATATGCTAAATTGTGAGAATAACAAAACCAATAGTTTAATTGAAGAGACAAGTATGAGGATGATACGACTCAAATATCCTAGTCGTAAGGTAGGGTACGAGTTTTATGATAAATCCATGAGAATAACAGAATCCAAGATACTATTCAAAAATTGAAGTATTAGAATGATACGAGTTGGAAGTCTGAGTAAGACTCATATAGAGATGTTATATGAAAACCAATAAGCTAGATCTTAAAAGACTGAAGTCCTAGGTGTATTCGAATAAAGAATTCAAGTCGTATATGTGGTTATGATTCATAAGATGAAATCATAAGTTTAACAGAGAGTTGAAGTCATGGAAAGATTAGACACTGGACTAGTTACAATAGGCATGGTACAACTCTTAAATTGAGGGTACGAGTGATGACCAAGTCGTACCGACTATCGACTTAACTTTAACTTTCATATTTTTAATAAGATTTTTATATTATTTTGAGATACTATAAATAACCTAAGGTTTGTATTTTATTATGTTACGTGTAGTGACATTCTTTTATGCATAATTACATACTTTTATAATTATTCTTGAGATTTGCGGAGTTTATTCAATTAAAGACTTTCAAGTTTATTTATCTTATTCTTATGAAATTGGTTTTATGTGTTTTTCATTGATAATCATGATTTCTTGCACAAACATGAGCGACTAATCTCCTTAGCTAGGGTTGTGGGAACCCTGGTGGATTAACTATATATAGAAAGTGTGACACACATCTGTCTTAGGATTATGCATGTATCCTAATTCTTTTTCACTATAACTGATTTCAAGTAACTACACTATCTTGAGATAAAATCCTGTATTTGCATTATTTTGATAACTAAGAAGCTTGTGATTGGGAAAAGAAGATTAGGACAGTAATTGGGATTTCTACCTCCACCTTATAGTCCCCTCATCCCATCTTATTAATGGATCCCATAACCAAGGATCAGGTGAACTGAGGCCGTAGCAAGGGATAACAAGGCAACAACTAGTGATGATGATCAAGTCTAAGGGTGAAATTTATCTTTGTGCTCAAAAGGCCGTTGATAATAACTATCTTGTAGGCTTTACAAGAAGAGCACTACAACAGTGGGTGAATCACAAGAAATCTATGGAGTTGAGGATCCAGGGGGAACATAGCCCTAGTGTTTGTCAACTATTGATTACAACTCAAAAGCATTCAAGAATTGGTTACTTTTTGTTATTAATAACAAAATTCCCCCCATTTACTTTACTATACTGCTTGAGGGTTAAATCAGGGGAAGCAACTACTGCTATTTTCCTTGTGGGATCGACGCCAATCTAGTTGGGTTATTATATTTGCACCGACTACATTATACTTTTGATTGAGGCATAGTTTTGGGTGACATCAAATTTTGGTATCGTTACCGGGGGAGACGGTGTGAGTAGTGAATTAGATTAGTGAAGTTCTCAAGTTTGGATTTTCTATTCTTGATTTGGCATATGCTGGTTTATGCCAAGCACTAAGAGTAGAGGCAATCCCTTACTCCCTTTTGATAAGGATATCAGGACACGTTCATGTTGGGATGCAAGATCCACCACCTATGTACCTAAATATGGAAATCCCATATGATATATTAGACATGTAAAATATTGCAGACTTACAGACACAACAACAATTGAAGTGAGAAAATAAATAAGCTAGACTGGCTGTTGAAGTTAGTGCAACAATATGGACTAGCAAGACCTAGACAGGTTGTTGATCTTTGAGTTCAAAAGGGCAGAGTTCCATATGTTCCAGCATACTATCATTTATATCCATATGAAGATGATGGTGAAGATATGGGTTATATTAACCCTGCTAAGATAGGAGATATTGTTCCTCCTATTTTAGCCCCTAATGTGAAGTTTGATATTACTAGTGTTATGATCCAGCTATTGAATCTGAAAGGAATATTTACAGGAGAATCTAAGGATGACATAAACATGAACCTTACTAATTTTCTTGGGATCTGCACAAACTATAACTTCCCAGGGGTTAATTAGGAAGCATTGAGATTGAGGTTATTCCTATTTTCTTTATGTAGAAAGGCATATATAAGGCTAGGGGAAATACCAATAGGATCTATCACTACTTGGAAAGAGTTGAAGAAATAGTTTTTGAGCAGATGTTTCACTCCCACATAGATACTATAGCTAAAGGATAGAATTTATTATTTTAGAGAACTTCCTGCTGAATTGATGTATGAAGCATGGTTTAGATTTTAGAATAAGATGAGCCTGGTGACAAATGACAGAATCAAAGGATCTAATTTTTCAAAAATATTTTATAGATCATTGAGTGATAGTTCGAGAGCCATGGTGACACTATTTCTAGAGGAGAATTTATGTGTCTTCATTGGGATATTGCACAGGAATTGCTTGATGATATTGTATTCACCAATAAAAGATGGCATACCAGGATTCTGATCATGGTGATGGTACATATGCTATTGGAGCGACAAACATATATGGAGTAGGTAATGATATAGTTGCACAAGAGGTAGAACAATTTTGGACTGATATTAGATTAGTCACCAAACAGTTTTCTTCACTAAATTCTGAGAAAGTGAATGCAGTAGCATCACTGGGATATATCAAACCATTTAGCATTGAATCTAAATAAGAGGCTAACTATCTTTATCATAGATTGGCAAATTTTCGAGTCCAAGGGCAAAGGAATAAAGGTCAGAACTATTATAATGATAGATTAGAGGTAGGATTAGATATAGAGATGGAATTTAGCAATGTAAGGATGACTATAAGAAGAAGAGTGACAAATACATTGCATAATGCAGCCAAGTTACGGATTCTAGGGTTGAGGCCCTTTTGTCTAAGCTAGTCATGGGACAAGAAAGTCAAGAAAATTCTCTAAAGGATATCAAAGCAAATTTGTTGGGACTAAATTAAAATGCTGAATCACACTCCACAACAATTAAGCAGTAGGATCAACAGTTCGAGCAGATGTCATCCATAGTGAATATGAGATATCCTAGCACTCTTCTAAGAAACACAGCGGTAAACTCCAAAAATAATAGTCCGCGTCATGCCATTATTACTCAGAGTGGTAAAGTTATTAAAGATCTACCTACACCTACTATTAATAAGCATAAATAGAATGATGTTGAGTTAGTTGATGTAGGAAGCAGCAGCAAACTGAATGAAGGAGAAGAAAAGTCTACAGAGCCTATACTGAAACCCTTTCCAAGACCACATCCTTCATATCCTCAAAGACTGAAAAGAAAATAAGACGAAGGTAAGTATTAAAATTTTTTGTCTATGCTAAAGGAACTAACTATCAATATACCGCTTGTAGAGGCATTAGAGCATATGTTAGGATATGTAAAGTTCATGTAGGATTTGATTACAAAGAAAAGTGTAGTCAGTTTTGAGCCAGTTGACAATTTCCATCATTGTCGTTCTGTAGCCACTAGATAATTAGTAGAGAATGAAGAGGATCCCGGTGCAGTCATTATACCTTATACCATTGGATCTTTTCACTTTGAATGTGTGTTGTGTGATTTGGGTGCTAGTATTAACCTCATGCCATTTGTAGTATTCAAGCAGTTGGGGTTGTATGCTCCAAAACCAACCACCATAAGGCTAGTCATGTCAAATAGAAGTGTGAAAAAGCCAGTCGATATCCTTTAAGATGTCTTAGTAAAAGTATCTTCTTTTATTTTTCCTACTGACTTTGTTGTGTTAGATTGTGAAGTGCACTTTAAAGCCCCTATTCTTCTTGGAGAACCTTTTAAGGTTATAGGTAGAATATTAATTTATCTCAAGATTGGATATCTGATATTGAGATTCAATGACAAACTATTGATATTCAGCATATGCAAATCCATGAAGTAGCCTGATGAGTTGAGGGTGATTTTTGTGATTAAAGTGAAAGATAAAAAAACAAATTCATTTTATTATATTTATACGGTAACTTTGTGGAATGATGGTTCTGATGTGATTGTTCCTGTTGAAAAAAGAGTAGGTGTTGAGATACTTACAGCTGTGGTCATAAATTTTGACTCTGATGGCATAGAGGAATATGAGGAACTTGTTGGTGCATTGCATGGTAACTGTTACTATTTTGCACCGAAGAAGCTTGATCTAGATTTGAAAAATAGAACAACTCCACCCGCTCACCCATCTATTGAGGAACCACAGGTGTTAGAGTTGAAGTCCCTCCCATCTCACTTGTAATATGCATTTATGGGGGCCAATAATACTTTGCCACCCATTGTTGTAGCTGACCTGAGACAGTCAAAAGTAGAAGCATTGTTGTTAGTTTTGCCAAATTTCAAAAAGGCCATTGGATGGTCCATTGCAGATATATTGTGTATTCCACCTAGTTTGCGTACTCACAAAATTTAGCTTTAGACGAATTGTGTTCCATCTATTAAACAACAATGCCGACTTAATCCTCCTATGCAAAACGTGGTTAAGAAGGAGATATAAATTGGTTAGATGCTAGTGTGGTGTTTTCTATTACTGATAGCTAGTGGGTTAGTCTGGTTCAATGCATTCCCAAGAAAGGTGGAATAGCTTTTGTTACTAATGAGAAAAATGAGTTAGTTCCTATAAGGTCGGTAACTAGATGGAGAGTGTGCCTAGATTATAGAAAGTTGAATGCATAGACCCAGAAAGACTATTTTCTAATGACGTTTATGGATCAGATGCTAGACAGGTTAGTGGGCTGAGGATGGTACTATTTTCTTGAAGGGTACTCCAGTTATAACCAGATTAATATAGCGCCAGAATACCAAGAAAGACTACTTTTACATGCCATTATGGTATCTTTTCATTCAAAGCATACCATTTGGGCTATACAATGTCGCAGTGACACTTTAGAGATATATGATGTTTATTTTCTTGGATATGGCAGAAGACACCATTGAAGTTTTTATGGATGATTTTTTGGTGGTGGGCGACTCTTTCGATGATTTTCTCATTTACTTGGTAAAATATCTACAAAGATGTGAGGAATACAACTTGGTACTCTATTGGACAACAGTGTCATTTCATGGTTAAATAAGAAATTGTGCTTGGGCACAAGATCTTGAAGCGAGGCATAGAGGTTGATTGAGCAAAGATTGAAGAGATTGAAAAATTACATTATCCAATTGTTGTGAAGGGAATTCAAAGTTTTCTAGGACATGCAGGTTTCTATAGAAGATTATTAAAGACTTCTCATAAATTGCAAGCCCTCTTTGAAAGCTTCTTGAGAAGGAGGTAAAACTTAATTTTAATAACGCATGCATGAAATCTTTTGAAACCTTAAAGAGAAGATGATGACTGCTTCAATAATTGGGCCTCTTGATTGGTCCTTAACATTTGAGATTATGTGTAACACAATCGAGTTAGCCTTAGGGGTTGTACTAGGCCAATGGAAAGAAATGATCCTTCATCTCATCTACTATGCTAGCAAGGAACTAAATCCGGCTCAAAAGAACTATATCATGACTGAGCAAAAGTTGTTGGCAGTGATATTTTCCTTTTAAAATTTTAGATATTACTTGATTGGGACCAAGGTTAAAGTACACACAAACCATACAACATTATGGTCCTTAATGTCTAAGAAGGACACAAAGCCTAGGTTGATTCGATGCGTGTTGTTATTGCAAGAGTTTGATATTGGAGTAAAGTACAGAAAAGGCACTGAAAATTAAATTATAGACCACTTATCTAGATTAGAGGAGGAAGCTATGCAGAAGATTGCTACAGGAGTAAAGATTGATGACAGTTTCCAGATGAGTAGATATTAGCATCTTCTCAAGATCTTATTCCATGGTTTGCAGATTTTGCAAATTACCTAGCCAGCGATCTAGTTCCAGAAGATCTCTTATATAACCAAAGGGGGAAATTCATGCATGAGGTAAGAAAGTTTCTTTGTGATGTACCTTATCTTTTCAAAATTTATGCAAATGGAATCATTCATAAGTGCATACCTGATGTGGAGATGATGAGCATACTAGAGGCGTGTCAGTCAATGCCAGTTGGGGGTCACCATAGAGGGGACCAAATAGCTCATAAGATCTTGCAATGTGGCTACTATTGATCGACCATATACAAATATGAGCATGAATAAGCTGCTACTTGTGATCGATGCCAGCGATAAGGTACTATTACTAAAGCACATAAACTACCTATGACCCCTATCTTAGAATTGGAAGTGTTTGACATGTAGGGCATAGATTTCTGAGGAACTTTTTTGAGTTCGTGTGGCATGAAGTACATACTAGTAGCTGTTGATTATGTTTCAAAATGAGGGGAAGTAATTGCTCTTCCTAACAATGAAGCATGGAGCGTCATGGTATTTTTGAGCCTCTAGTTATGGATTGTGACCAGGAGTCGTACCAACTCCAGAACCTAGGTAAGATTCAAAGTTATACGAGTAAATGAAATGACCCGTAAGACTGGGTACGAATCATATAGAAAATTTGTACCCTGGATTACTAGGTCAGTTCTCAGGTTTGACCTGACCCACAACTAAAATAAAAAGAAAAATGCCAACCTGATTGAATACCAGGGACTTCTACCTCATACCCGCATAGTTTTCTTCTAAATTTTGAACTCAAATCCTAAGAACCAACTTGTTTTCGACTAAATCTACTTACCAACAACCTCAAATAAGTCGATTAGAACAACTTTTATTCAAATTCGAGGTTCTTAAGATCCTAAAACTGAAATATGCTACCCTCCACATACCAAGAAAGTTTTCAACCCTATTTTTACTAAATTGCAAGTTGAATGTGTAGCATGAGGTATTGTTAACTTGGATTAAGTGAAATTTCTTTATTTCATGGTTTGTTTGTACACTATCTTTGTTATTTGAAGTGAAAATTAAAAATAGGGAATGAACTAGGGTTGAATGAACTAGGATTTAGGAATGGATTTTTTTGGTTTTTTGTTTTAAATGTTGGATATAGCTTAATAAATAAATGGGTGGTTTAGGAATTTCATCGGAGTCAAACTTTGAAAGTTGAACTTCTATGTTGCAGTGTATATGAGACACCTTACAACTCGTACCCACCATCATGGCAGTCGTAATGAAACTCATACCCACTGACAACATGGAAATCTAATAAATTAAAAGTTCTATAGTGGATACGACTCAACCTTACAAGTTGTACGCATACCTTACGACTCATACACATTAATCGTACCCATCTGGGAAGAAAATAAATGCAACAAAGTTTTTGACTAGCTTACACCTGTTGGTCACGAGTCATAACCAGCTGGTATGACTGGTAATAAGGAGTCACAAGATAGATAGTAAACAATGATTATGCACTGTCTAGGTTACAACTCAAGTATATGTGTCGTACCCAGTGGGTACTGTAATAGCCCACATGGTTCTAAGCTAGGAAGTGAATAAGTATTCCTATGTATGAAATATCCTATCCTGTGATTCATACTTAAGTACATGACTTACAATGAATATCCTAGTGATAGGATAGCTTACGATGCATTAAGCATGTTCATATGAGCCACTTAAGGTAATACAAGCTAAGAGTTTTTGAATCCATCAAGTTTTAGAGTTCGATTTTGCAAGGGTCATTTTTGAATGAGTATAACTCGATGTTAATGTGGTATTTTCGCTGATTAAGACAAACCAAATTGTATAGAATCGAATTATCTTTCCAACTATACTAATTTCGCCTTAATCCAGTACCTGAGCAAAAAGTTATGCCCATTTTCGTGAGAGACAGAAAGCATAGGCGATTGGTTAGGTGCCGCCCAACACAAGCATAGGCGATTGGTTAGGCGCCGCCTAACCTAAGGATAAATTAATGCCAGATATCAAAACTATGTAGAAACTATCCAACGCAAATAATTATACATATATATATATATGTAAGTGTCGGGAAAAGGGACCTAGTTTAGCATGCCATGTAAAAACCTTAACCTAGTTCATATATATTAGCCGTCCTACCACCCACGGGCCATATGGGTTCAAATCTCCCTGCTGAAAGGGTCCCAATACGTGTATCCACACGACTAGACAATAACCCTATAATGACTAGTACATCCCTCTAATATAAATATGATACTCGCACGTGGCCATCAAAGACCCCTTATATCAGTAAATATGAGCTTCCGGTTTTTATCCCCCCGGGATCGCTACCTTCCATGACTTAGCTTACACTTCTCGCCATTAATACCCAATTAAAACCAAGTCCAAACAATCCAATTATCCATTTATTAACCAAGGCTATTTGATAAACCATTTGTATAGTCATACCACCATACTTGCAAGAATTACCCATAGCCAAACTATTTAAGATTAAGGGGACTCTCGGTGCCCTTTCGATTTACCATTTTAACCTCTTGGGAGAATACCATATTCTCTACATGCATTACTAATTAGTCATTAAACTTTGTAAACCATTGAAAAACATTTAAGGATTCATATATAAGCTGAAAACAATCAAGAGTTCCATTAACATAAGTCAATGCAATGAACATATCTTTATACGCATTTTATCAAACACATTGGGGGCATAGTACAACCAAAACCAAATTTCATTCTCATTAAGCTCTTACCATGCAACTCCATTATCCAAAAACACCATTAATGCATAGAAAGCATAATTAAATCCATAATAAATAATAACCAAGCCTTTTAACATCAAAACTCCCAAATCAATGATTGAAAACTAAAATCAAGTAAAAGTAAAAATCTTGAAATCAACCATATAATCATGCCTTTAATTGAAATTACAAATAGGGAAGAGAATCATGCATTAAACCAAGAATATTGATGGAAAGTATTCACCAAGACAATCCCTAAAGTAATCCCTTTACAACCTTAGGTCTTTTCCCTAAAAGCTCTTTAGAGAATTATGATATATTTTGGAAGAGATTCTAAGTGTTTAAGAATAAAATAATAGGGTAAATAACCTCCTAAGTGTATTAAAAATCGTAGGTCCTTATTAGGGTAAGTAAGGAAATGTCCAGAATAGCCCCACTTAAATCCCATACAACCCTGACACAGTGTCATGACTGACCTCTTTACGAATTCTAACCTAGCTTACGATTGATACCCACCAAATTGTAACCAATCCTCAACCATGGATCAGACATTCTTTAGTATACGACTCATCCAACCAAGTCATAACCTCAGCATACGATCTATACGAATGATTTGTACCCGTAGAAGAATATATCACCTAAAGGATCAAACACTGACCACCTTATGATTCACCTATTCGACTTTTACCGATTCCTTACAACTCATACCCTCAAGTTGTATCCATTTCAGTGTCCAAGACTATCCCACCAACTAACACTGGTTAGCTTATGACAAGTTTTTACCACTCGTGCCCCAGCTTACGACTCGTACCATAAGTCGTAATGGGTCTGAAGAACGAGATTCCTGAAAATTTTCTAAGGGTCAAAAACCTGGATGTTTCACCTATGAGCACTGATAACTCTATCTACTAAAGTCCAAGATGATCTGAATTCTCTTACTACACTCAAACCTACTCAAATCTACAAGGTGCACACACATGAAATTCTAAACAAACACCCCTAAAAGCATTTTCCTAAAATTCTTCAACTCTCTACCATTAACAACTTGTATGCACTACCTGAGAAAACACACATAGATGTCTCAACCTACCATGATGTATACAAAAAGCTTAAACTCAATCTTCTTTCAACCTTATAGCCTTAGATAAAAGAAACATAAAATAACTATTCCTTCGTAAGGAATATTTCCCTCCCATCTGATCAACTACTCATCACCACTATCATTACATAAGGAGAGCTCACTGATAGGTTAGAACATGAGGACCTAAAACATGAAACAATATTATCCATAACTTGGACGCTTAACTGCGACCTTAGAAATAGAGTATTAACTTCATGAATTCATCAATGAGGTCTAAACTGAGGATATAGTTGACATAATCTGAATTTTGATGATCATTAAGAATGTAACATGAGCACCTGGAACTAAAGATATTGTAAAACATGTGTACCTGAGTCATAAGCTGCATGACCTAAGTTTAGAGTTCATGATTGCATGGAATATGATTCGTACTGCTGAGTGAATTGGAACTCCTAATACTAGGAACTGTAAGCACACATAGTTCTCTATGATGTGTATGAATGTGAACTATGATTATGGATCTAATATGTAAGGCATGAGTAGATATTGTGACAACTGAAGTACAAAACTTTGCACTGAGATAAGGATGGATTGGGAATTATCCTCCTATACTGCTATGCTACAACGTAGTAGCATCACTACTGGAATATAAGAGCCAGACTTGGTTACTTATATTATCATCTCCCTCTTAGATTTAAGCCATCATCCTAAGTCTGCAGAACCCTTTTGATAAAATCTAAAACTGAAACAACCATCCAAGATTCAAACGTAATTCCTAACATGAAACATGGATATTACCAAACTCTCAATGAACTATGCTAAATTCTTTAATAACTTAATAATTTTACATCTCTAAACTTATATTTTCCCTACAACATGAGAATTACCATTACACCAACATCAACAACATATAATTTTGAATCAACAAACTTAAATTCTTCCATCCTCTATTTTGAGCCTACTAATTCACATTTCATACAACTAGCCCCATAGATACATAGTCTACTAAATCCAGATAAACTTTATCCCTACTTTACTATTGATAAAATTCTAGATTCAATCTTCTAACTCTAGTTCATATATTGTCATAGGATTTAGAGAAGAGATTTAAAAATGCATCTGACCCCTAAGCATTGAAGTACTACCCCTTTATTCAATGATTGGTTCATTAGTAAACTGAAACAAAATGACTATACTTTTGTAATCTACTGAAGGAATATTTTGGGATACTATAATCGGGCAGTTTCTATATAGCCATCTGGCTATGATAATTTTACCCACTAGGTGAATACTGAGAAAGGCTCTGCTAAGGTTTCAGGACTGACATCAAAACTAACCGCTAAATAAAGAGTCATAAAAAAAAAGGAAAGCTTCGATATCTAATAAAACTTAAACATGAAGATGAATGACCTGTAACATACTCGTAACCACATCAGGAGAACTTTCTTGATCATGTCGAGAATGGAGTGCATACAATCTATTCTTGCACTAACCACTGGTGGCACAAAAAGTGGCACCCTGCTAAGTCAGGCGATAGGGTGGAACTTGGGAACGAATGTTCTGACTCTACTGAACTACCTATGGGCATTCTTTGACTCTATGTCATGGCTAGAAAAATCTAAAACATATACCACCACCAGCCTTATGCACACCCTGATGACTCCTACCACACTTTCTGTAAAGCGGATTAGTACGACCACTGTCCATGCTACCCTGGGGCATAGAGCCTAACGCTCTAGCCCGATTGTCATTCCTAAACTTTGGCACTGCCACACTAGTTGAAGAAGGAAATAGGGCTAAATTTTTTTTATGAAACTAAGAATGGTTACCAATCTCTGACCTTGACTTAAAACTACCTGTTCTAGCTCTCTTATTCTCCCTCCCTTTCTCTTTATGCTTGTCCTACCCACTCTGTAAAGCATGAACCATAAGCCTAAATAGGACAACAACCTACTAATCATTCTAAAAAACTACTGAATGAGCTAAGGTAGTGAAAGTAATTTTGAATTTAACATGAGCTACATGCTCATTTAGGGAATCTTTCTTAACAAGCAGATATTCAGGAAGCTTCACGTTCCTTCTTCCATTGTTTCAGATAGATAGGCACTGTCTATAAATAAAATGAAAGATGAGTCAGAAAGAGAGTTTTAAATAACGTTTATGCTCATTCACAAGGCATGAATACTAAAAGAAGGGAAACTTTTTCTAAAATGTCTTGAAGCCTCATGTCTATATGTGGGGCGCGCTTTATACCCATGCACAAGACTCTACTCAAGGTGGCATTTCAATCTTCCTAGGACACTATAAAACCTTAGGATCTGATACCAAGTTTTTTACGACCTGAGGCTACCCCTTGTTGGGACAACGGTGCTTATTATCACAAGTGACCACAAGCTAACCCATAAGTTGGTACCTGTCGTGAGCACTGAGTATAATAGAGACAAAACACATATGCAAAAGATATACTGAGAAACATAGTAATGTCAATCTGAATACTGAAAGTATAACTATCAAATTTAAAATAACTAATAATACAGAAAGGTTTGATAACTGAATAACTATTTAACTGACTGTCTGATTATCTGAAATGTAAGGTTCTGATAACTGAATAACCATCTAACTGACTATCTGATTTTTTGAAAAGCCTCTAACTGACTGACAGTTGAGTTGATGGGACTAACCCCCAACTAACTCCAACTGAATAAAATAGAGAAATTTTGAGATAACTAAATGAAAGATAAACTTGTGCTCGAAAGATGAGGACTCACCACTTGTGTTGCTGTTGTAATGCTGAACTATCTAAGCATGGTCAGGAAACTGTGCGTACTAACCTATGATATAAGACATTATAGCACGAAGAAATTATGTAGTTAGTACTTCAAATGTACTGGTATATGAGATGAGTTTAGGCTGAAATGCAAGGGTTAATTGTGCATAAAATAATGACTGGCTGAGTAGCATGAGATAACTGAGTATGTATGCATAAAAACTGAAATACTAAGAATGCAAGACTAAGCATATATTCATTTCTAAAATAATCTATAAACTGGAATACTAAAATCTGATAAAAGAATAATTGGAAGTCTGTATGGTATAGTCAAGCAAACCTATACTAAATTCTATTCTGAATACTGTACTGAGACTGTGGGAGGTATCATCTAACTGGAATGCCCCAATTTGAGCTAAGCAAGGTCCAACCTTGTACCCCAAGTTGGAAGGGTGTCAGTATCGTGTCACGGGTACAAACAATGGCAGTGTGGATCCATTAATCTATTCTCCCGAAGGACCAGGGTATCAAGCTTAAACTGATGGGTAACCTTTGAGAGAAAGTAAAGCCTAAACTAATGAGTGATTCCTTAAAGGAAGTCAAGCTTAAAATGATGGGTGACTCCTCATATCCTATGCTGGCTATGTAGTTCTAAAATACAGGGACCGTTACTAAAAACTCTGCCTAACTAATGGTAAAGTTGCCATCCCTACATTCACTCGGTGCTAAATCCTGCTCCCAATTAAATTGACACTGATTACCGAACTAAACTAAGTTTAACTGGGCAAGAAAATTATCATGATAGCTAACTAAATGACAATGCTCATGTTTTATCTAAAACCATCCTGAAGATACTAAAATTATGTAAAAAGCTAAGTATCGGTTGTTCATAACCTTCCAGCACTAAATAGAAATAACTATAAGGACATATAAAAGCTTTGAAACCATAATAGGGTATTATTGTTCAAACCCTAATCATTTAGACATTTTATCAAACATATGAAATTTATAATCTTAATCATGGGAATGGTAAAGCAAGCAAAAATAACATAGTTGGAGAATGATGAACTTGGGATATGATTAGGGTTTGTTTTTGAGAGAAAATTGGAGAATATGGGCAAATAATGCCTTAACTGATGTTTTAATTAATATTTTTAAGAATTGGGTCAATGGGAAAAGACATAATTTATCCTCAAGAAATTAAATTTGCAACTGGAATGCGGATTAGAAGGCCACCACACGCGATAAAGGTTAACACACATGAACTTCTAAATAAACACCTATAAAAGCATCTTCCTCACATTATTCAACCCTCTACCATTAACAACTTGTATGCACTATCCTAAGAAAACATACATATAATTCTCAACCTAGCATGACGTATACAAAAAGCTTAACCTAAATCTTCTTTCAACCTTATATCCTTAGATAAAAGAAATATACAACAAATATTCCTTCACTTGAAACAATTCCCTCCCATCTAATCAATTACTCATCACCACTATCATTACATAAGGAGATCTCACTGATAGGTTACAACATGTGGATCTAAAACATGAAAGGATACAAAGCATAACTTGGACACTTAACTACGGCCTGAAGAATAAAGTATTAACATCATGAATTCATAAAAATGTCTAAACTGAGGATATAGTTTACATAATCCAATTTTTTATGATCATTAGGAGTGTAGCATAAGTACATAGAACTGAACATATTGTAAACATGGGTCCCTGAGTCATGAGCTGCATAACCTGAGTTTGGAGTTCATGATTGCATGGAACAAGATTCGTACTGCTGAGTTAATTGGAGCTCCTTATACTAGGAACTAGAAGCATACATGATTCTCTATGATGTGCATGAATATGAACTATAATCTTAGAGTTGACATGTAAGTCATGGGTAGATACCGTGATAACTGAAGTACAAAACATTACACTGAGATAAGGATGGATTAGGAATCATCCTCCTTTACTGCTATGCTACAACATACTGGCATTAATATTAGAATTCGAGAGCCTGACTTGGTTACTTATTCTATCCTCTCCCTCTTAGATTTAAGCCATCAATCTAAGTCTACGGGACCCTTTTGATAACATCTAAACTGAACTTCAACCATCCAAGATTGAAACTTAGATCCTAACACGTTATATGGATATTACCAAACTCTAAATTAACCATGCTAACTTCTTCCATAGCCTACTAGTATCACATATCAAAACTTATATTTTACCTACACCATGAGAATTACCATTACACCTATATCAACAACATATAATTTCGAATCAACAAACATAAATTCTTCTATACTCTGTTAAGCATATTGATTCACCTTTCATATAACTAGCCCCATGGATACATAGTCTACTAAATATAGATAAACTTTATCCCCACTTTACTATTGCTAAACTTCTAAATTCATACTTTTAACTTCAGATTATATGCTATCATAGATTTCAATAAGGGATCTAAAAATACACCAGACACCTAAGAATTGAGGTAATACCCCTCTATTCAATGACTGGTTCATTAGGAAACTAAAACTGAATGACTCTACTCCTGTAATCGACTAAAGTAATTTTTGGGGATACTATAATTGAGCAGTTTCTATATACCCTTTTGGCTATAATATACTTACCCACTGGGGTAGATACTGAGAAAGGCTCTGCTAAGGTTTTTGGACTGACACCAAAACAAAAAGCTATATAAGGATTCATAAAAGAATATGAAGCTCCAGTATCTAATAAAACATAAAAATAAAGGTGAACGACCTATCACGTACCCGTAACCACATCAGGAGAAGTTTCCTGATCATGTCAAGACTGGAGTTCATATAATCTATTCTGGTATTAACCACTAGTGGCACTGGAAGTGGCACCCTGCTTACTTGGGCCACTAATTAAAACTTGGAAATGACTGTGTTGACAATGCTGACCCACCTGTAGGCATTATCTGACTCTATATCCTAGCTTGACATATCCATAACACACACCACTACCAGTCTCACACACACCCTAATGATTCCTACCATACCTCTCACAGAGAAGAATAGTATAAACACTGTTGATTCTACCCTGGGGACAAGAGCTTAGCGCTCTATCCTGATTGTCATTCCTGAACTTTGGCACTAGCGCACTAGCTAAAGAAGGAGTTGGAGCTGAGAATTTTTGTCAAACTGAGAATGGTTTCCACTCTCTCGCCTTGACTTAAAACTACCTATATTGGCCCTCTTATTATTTTTTCCTTTCTCCCTACACTTCTCTTCCTCACTCTATCAAGCATGAACCATAAGCCTAGATAGGACAACAACCTGCCTATCATTTTGAACAACGACTAAATGAGCTAAGGTAATGAATGTATCTCTGAATTTGGCATGAGAGACATGCTCATTCAGGGGGTACTCTAGAACAGGTGGATGTGTGGGCTGCTTTCCATTCCTTTTTTTATTATTTCTTTTGGGAGGCATTATCTATAAAACAAAATGAAGGATGAGTCAGAAATAGAATTTTAAATAGAAATTATACTTACTTGCATGAAATAAATACTAAAAGAATGGAAACTTTTCCAAAAACATCTTTAAGCCTCTTGTCCATAAGTGTGGCGCACTTCACACCCTTGCACAAGACTCTTCTCAATGTGTCTTTTAAATCTCCCTAGCACACTGTAAAAACTTAGGCTCTAATACCAAGTTTTGTGACAACCCAAGGATACCCCTAGTCGAGACAACAATGCTTACTATCACAACTGACCACTAGCTAACCCATGAGCTTGTACCTATCATGAGCACTGAGCATAATAGAAATAGAACATATATGAGGAATATATACTTAGAAACATAGCCATGCCTATCTAAATACTGGAAGTATAACTATCAAATTTAAAACAACTGATAATACTGAAGGGTCAGGTATTTGAATAACAATCTAACTAACTGTCTAATTGTCTGAAAAGTCTCTAACTGACTGACTATGGAGTTATTAGGACAAACTCCCAACTATATCCATCTGACTAAAATAGAGGAATACTAAAATAACTATATTAAAGATAAACTTATCCTCAAAAGATGAGGACTCACCACTATTGTTGTTGCTGTAATGCTGAACTATCTAAGTATGGTCAGTAAACCGTACGTCTGAACCTATGATATAAGATATCATAACATGAAGAAAGTATGCGGTCAGTACTTTGAATAAACTAGTATATGAGATGAACTTAGCCTGAAATACAAGGGTTAACTGTGCATGAAATAATGACTGGAAGAGAAGCATAAGATAACTTAGTATGCATGCATGAAAACTAAAGTACTGAGAATACAAGACCAAGCATACATATATTTCTGAAATAATCTACAAACTAGAATACTAAAATTTGATAACTGAATAATTGAATATTTATATGTCATGGTAAAGCAAACCAGATTTGAATTATGTTTTTAATACTATACTGAGACTATGAGAGGTATCATCAAACCTACATGCCCCAATCGAAGCTAATCGGGGTCCAACCTGTAAACCCAGTTAGAAGGGTGTCAGCACCATGCCATAGGAACTAACAATGGTTATAGAGATCCACTAATTTGTTGTCCCAAAGGACCAGGGTGTCAAGCCTATACTGATGGGTGAGCCCTGAGAGAAAGTTAAGCCTAAACTAACGGGTGACTCCTCAAGATAATTCAAGCCTAAACTGATGAGTGACTCCTCATATCCTATATTGTCTATGTAGTTCTTGAATACAGGGAACACTACTAAAGACTCTGCCTAACTGACGGTAAAACCGCCATCCCTGCTTAAACTCGGTGATATATCGTCCTCCCAACTGAATTGACACTAATTACCAAACTGAACTAAGTTTAACTAAGTAAACAACTGATCATGATAGCTAACTAAATGACAATGCTCATGGTTTAACTGAAATCCTTCTTAGTGTCCAGACTAAACTAAGTTAACTAAGCAAACAACTGAACATGATAGCTAACAGAATGACAATGCTCATGGTTTATCAAAAACCATTCTGAATATACTAAAATTTTGTAAATAGCTAAGTATCGGGCTTTCATAACCCTCCAACACTGAATGGAAATAACTATAAATACATACAAAAGCATTAAAACCATACTAGATGATTATTTTAAAAACCCCAATTATCTAGACATTTCATCAAACATATGAAATTTGTAATCTTAAGCATATGGATGGAAAAGTATGCAAAAATAACATAGTTACAATACCAAAACCATGAATTAGGGATTCAACATAAAAATTTATCATCCAAACATGTAAGGGCTCATTCCATCGAAAACACTTGTAAACATAATTTATAACTAAAATTCATAAGAAATTTAAGGAGATAATTCATTATAAACATGTATAATTCATAATTTAAAATATAAAAATGGATTCTTGGACACCTTGGGTGGAAAGGGACCATAGATGAATATCACATATACTATAAACCCTTAAGCTTAAAAGTAAATACAATCTTGATGTTTTTCTTGAAAGTTCTTGGATTAGGGATCTTGAATTTTTGGTTTCCTTGGAGAGAAAGGAATGAAATTGATGAACTTTGGGAATGATTAAGGTTTGTTTTGAGAGGAAATTGTAGAATATAGACAAATAATGCCTTAACCGATTTTTTGTTCATGTTTTTATGAATTGGGTCAATGGAAAAACACATAACTACCCCTCAGAAAATCAAATTCATAACTGGAATGCGGATTGGAAGGCCACTACGATGCGATGAAGGGTTCATCTCTATACCCACCGTGATGCGCCACTATCGCGGTGAGGTTTAGAATCGAAATCCAAACATGACCCAATCCTCATCTGAAAAATCTGAATCTTCCCTGAGACATGCTCCTTACACCCCTAAACATGAATTAACTTAAAAACCAATATCTCAAGGTCGGTAAGACTCATTAAAAAATCCTCAAAGTTAAGAGGCCTGAAAATTGACTAAATCCCCAAATTTTTAGGCTTTAAGCCTCTTATACATATAACTAGGAGCTGAACAAATCTAAGAAAAATATGTGTTATTACAATATCTCCCCCTTTGAAACATTCATCCTCAAATAAGACTGATTAAGATGAGACTACTAGGGAAACTAAGATCATATACTGAACATGCATGATTGAAAACTTGATTACATGATGGATTCTGAGATATGATAAATGACTACAATAATTTGGTGAATACATACAATGATATGAGAATGGTTATAAGGCTGAGATAGAAACAATAGATTCCACTTATGAGTAACCATTGCCTCAGGCTGGATCTAAATTCATATAGAAAACTTGAGAGGCTTAGGACCTGAAACTCGGGTATTACAATATCTCCCCCTTGGAATTATTCATCTCTCAAAAGATACTGACTTGGCTGAAATACTAAGGAAAGACTGAGATAATGAATGAGGCACTAATAAATTGAATCATGACTGAATACCTGAGTTTGAATCATGATGCGTGAACTAAGATAAATTTGCAAATTACCAGGATGCAAATATTTTTATCTCTTTAAAAAGCCATATTTATAAAAAGTCGAATAGTATTGCCAAATAGATAGATGGAAAACCACAGGAAATTATTTGTCTGACTGCTAGACTGAATTGCAGGCTTTCTGACTAACTCATACTAAAAGTTTATACTAAACTGGAGCATTTCTTTAATGCTCTTTCTAATAATTTCTAATAACATTAGAGAGCAGAGAATCTTGGGCATGATCTTAATAAGGCATCTGTAAAAGGAAATCATAGCATGGCCCATAATTCTGTAACATGGATCACAGGCCTATTACACATAAGCTAGAACAGATTGCTATGCCTTAGACAAAGTAACTGCTACTCCCAAGCTTAGACATACTCGTCAAATACTCCATCAGCTATACATTAAAATCTAGTACTGAACCTTACTAAAGGATACTAAAAAATATTCATGTGACATATATAACTCTATTTATCACATGACAAATATAACTCTATCAATCTACTTAACACTTGTGGGGCATGGCATATGCACATAATACTAAAACAAAATGTAGGAAATGTGATTCAGTTCCAATTACATAAATCCAAGAGTTTCAACATGAATTCACGGTATAAAGCACACACATCAATTAACTCTACATAAATCTTGCAATAAATCATGAATACACTTTAATTCAACTTATGAAAAACATAAAATCACTCTAAATGAAATTTAAAAGAGTTTTTTCGACTGCAAGGATGGAAGAAACCCTTGGATGAACACTTTACATACCTTAGTTTGCGAATTTCTGAAAGTTAATGGTGGAACCTTGAGTTATGGATTTGAAATTAAAGCTTCTAGGATTTTTTTTCTTGAGCAAATTTGAGAAAGAATGAGTTTATTTGCTCCCTAAAGTGATTAATTTTATATTTTAGGGGATGAAGGTTGAGGGAAAAAGACCTAAGTACCCCCAAGGATGCGTTATTTTAATGACTGAAAAACTATACCATCGACGCGCAGACCGACATGCTGCGTCATTGGCATTGATACGATAGCAACACATCACATCGAGTCTGCATCTATTTACTAGAAAATAATGCAGGAAGCTGAGGAAAATACTTATTAACATAATAGTCAACGCGGCGTGCCAAGATCGCATTGATCCACTATTTTAGGATTCCAAAGGACCTTCAAACAAAGTCTAAAAATTCTGACACTTGTTCAAAAACACCTACGAACATTTTTTATTATGAATTAACTCAAATATCAACATTTAATTGGCGTAACGGTCATGAAATAAGATTGACAACTTTCGAAGGCTAAAATAATACTAAGTCTAAATACTTAGCCAAAATATTCTAAGTCTGGAACCCCTTGACAAGCCTAAAGGACTGATTTAAGGTAAGAACTTTATGGGGTCTTACATTATCTCCCCCTTAGGGACATTCGTCCTCGAATAATGCTGCTGAAACTAAAAATCTAGGGGGACCAGACTTTGACACTGGGAATGCATAACTGAAGCAAGGTTTCATGATTGAGATCACTGATACACTGAATTATCATATTGAGCATCCATATCTAATGCATGAGTACATAGTTGAACATGATTCATGAACATATGATTGAACATGCAATGGTAATTGATACCAAGTTTATAACTGAAATCAGAATATGTAACTCAATAAGCTTAAGGAAAACTACTACCTTGAGTTGAATCTGAGTTTACCGAGAAGAGGCGAGGACACTTGGTGTAATACCCCGATTATTTCTTAAGCCTAAATATATATTTTGAGTGAATATGGATGACTTCCAAAGTTATTGTCATTTATATCATGTTTTATCTCCCTAAATTCCACTTTCTATCATGTGGAAAATTGGATAAGCTTTCCATCGACAAAATATTCACCTAAATCGGACACCCAATGAGGGAGTTAGAGCCATTTTGTAATACCCCGAGACTCTAACCAATAGTGTAACCATGAATCAAGCTCATGAGAAATAAATTATAGTTCTTTGGTTATTTTCTAATCAATGGTGATGTGTATTAAGGCCTCAAAGATGTTCTAGCGATTAGGTGAATCAAAACATTCCTTACCGATTGAATTCTTGGGAAGAATTTTTCCATATCCAACTTCAAATGATCATATGTCTAGTTTTACTATGAATCATTGATCCCACAACCGACCAAAAGATAGATAATCTAATTATCGTTCCAAAGATACCAATTTTGTCAAAATTTAATATCGGAGTAAAGAGTTATGCTTATTTTACTCCAGCGTGTTAGCCAAGAAACTCCGTGAGGAACTTTTGTGAAGACTTGTCACAAGCCTGACAACTTGTCACAAGCCTGACAACTTGTCACAAGCTTGACAACTTGTCACAAGCCTGACGGCTTGTCACAAAATGTTGTCACCTTAAGGTCGAAAGTCATAAAATCCAACCTTTTGTAATGAAATTTTGTGATGGCTTATCATAAGTTTGACGGCTTGCCACAAAATGTCATCAACCTTAAGCTGAAAATCATAAAATCTACCCTTTTTGTGATGAAAATTCATGACGGTCTATCACGGGCCTGACAGCTTGTCACAAATGTCGTCAGCTATTTTTTGCAACAATTAAGGGACGTTTTTGCAAGGGTATTTTGGTCATTTCTGCCTATTTTGGTCCTATATATATATCCAAGTAGAGAAGAGAAGTTCATTTTCTCTCATTTCTCTACCAAGAAAGATCTAGAATTAGGGTTTCTTACAAAATCCTAAATCAAATCATCTATAAGAAAATTCAAGAATCTTCTAAAAATTTCACCAAGTTGTTCAAGAATCAAGTTCTCCAAGTCAAAGGCATCAAGAACTTAGCTCAAAAGTGTGAAGAAGAGTTTCCAATCAAGCTTGCTCATCTTAAAATCATAATACAAGGTATGTGGGGGTTGAACAAGAACACTTCTTTTGTTCTTGTGCCCAAAGATTTAATTTCTACTATTAAAATTCATGATTTTGCAAAGTGGGTTTACACCCAAATTACTTTTTTAATGATTTATGATATTTGAGCTATTCAAGATTGATACACATGACTATTTCATCATTTTATTTCTTAAATTGAGAACATATACCATGAGTTGACTATTGTTATTATGAGTTGATGATTTCTGAATAATTTGAGATAAGAGTCATTATTTAAGATTATCTATGAGAAGTTTGATTATTGAATTCATATATTGATATTTGAGCTTGAGAGTCAAGAATGAGTTCTATGATGTTTTCTTAAAGTTTTTGATACATGATTATTTTATAATTTTCAAATTATGACTTGATATTTAATATTGTGAATTTCATGTTTCTACCATGAGTTGGTATTTCAAGTGCTTTCAAGACATGTGTCAAGTTTTAAGCTTCCTTATGACAAATTGGATTGTTGAGTATATTAATTCATGAGATTAAGTTGTTACTAATTTTATATAGATTTAAGCATTTTATCCAGTTGCTTATGAGTTATGCCAGTATGAGGGTTAGCTTGGTGTCACTTGTTCCCTTAAGCACCGTGTGACATCTCAGGACCCAATTTTAGGGCATTACAAAATTGGTATCAGAGCACAGAGTTCAAGTGTCCTCGGGAGTCTATGAAGCCGTGTCTGGTAGAGTCTTATGGAACGGTATGAAGACGTCTGTACTTTTCTTCGATAGGCTATAAGACATTTAGAAAAGGTCTCCATTCTCTTATGTCTTAGATCATGCTATAGAAAGGTTCTTTGAGAAACTTATGCAGATTCTCATCTTTCTCTATTCAAGGCATCCCTGCCTTATTTTTGAGGTATTAGAGATAGTCAAGCTCAACTCTTTGTAGATAGTACTTTCTTAAGAAGTCTCCACAGATAGTTACAGAGTTTTAAATGAGCTACAAAGTATCCTATTAGTGTTTAATCATGCCTTGCATATGAATTATGCAATAAGCCCAAGTCAGTTGTGCTTCCAGATTCCTTCTCAGAATCCATAATGATAATCTATATTTCTTATCTGTGTACTATTATTGAGGTAACATGATCTGTAAGTTTTAATTTCCTTCCCTGACAATGCCCTTAGACTTGCAAGTGAGAAATTTTAGAAGTCTCACAAAGCGGCCTGAGAAGAGCTTACCAATGTGTTATAAGTTTCCTAAGTTTAGTTTTATGACCTCTCCCTTATGATTCGTTTAGTTAAGAAATAGTAAGATGTGTATTCTTAGATTATCAAATATTGTATGGCGAATTTATACCTCTCGTAACATTATTATCGTCATGATGTTTAAACTAAAAGTCTAGCGAAGTCGTATGGGGCTCTTTTGATTCACTAGCATAATTTCTTTGTTATCCATCTTAAATTCCTTTTCAAAGTTCAAAATCAAAGATTAGTGAAGTTGGGTAAGACCTATTTTGATTTACTAGCAACTCTTTATGTATCTTGTTTCCTTGTGCTGGTTGGAACTGGGTTTAGAGGTGTAGTGGCAAAAAAGGTAAAAAATGTGATTTATTGGAAGTATGTATAGCCGATCCTTTTGCATGTGATCGATTTAGTGATAAAGTGATATTATTCTTGTATTTTAGCTCATGGAAAAAAAAGGAGTTATTGGTGGAGGTAAATAATAGTTTACCTAAGGTATGAAAAGAGTTGTTGACAGTGCGTTGTAAAAGATAAGTATAGGTTATGGATGAGGATACTTAGTGGATAAGTGTTGTTAACTTAGGTGCTCCTGAGATTGTAAGGGGAAGTTAAGTTAAGGCTTAGAAAGTTATGAACTAAGTTAAGCTGTGTATGAAGGATAGATAGTAATGATAGGTAGAAAGAGGGGCGTATTGATGGATTATAAATGAGAGAGTTGATATGAGTATGACTAATTATTGTTATTAGGGGGTTTAAGTGGGCTAGTGTTTATAGACATTTTTTTTAATAGTTTTCAAGTGAGAATTATGTGTGTGAGGTGAAGTTGTAAGTTATGCTGAGCGTTAGGCATTAAGCTTGAATGTTTGGCGGCTATGAAGGTGGATATGATGATTTCTTGGTTAATGGTGCTAGTTATAGAGAATTGATCTAATGAGCTTGGACAGTGTATGCAAGAGCTTGAGTCTGATCAACTTGTAATTAAGTTTGATTTTGTGTTCTTGGTGAGAAATCTTACCGAAGGTGTTATAGGGCTACTTTATTTTCTAGGGTCATTGTATTTGGCATAATTATTAAGTGTCGTGGAGTTGCTAGGTGGAGGAAGACTAGTTAGGTAATGAACGACGTTCCTAATAATTGAGTCAAGGAGTGTGATGGCTTTAGTCTAAGAAGGAGATACTAGGTTAGGTTGTCAGGTTCTAGTGGGTGTGCCAGTAAGTTGTGGAACAGTTGTGAGAAGGGATACTGCTAGACCCATTTTATTTTAGTATTTTCAGTCATTCCAATATTCATTCATGCTTTGCATTTTGATTCCATGATCATGATTCATGTCCAGGCATGGCATAAAGAATCCTGTCCTCACTTAGTTACCAAAATGCAAAGTTTCAGACCTTTCACAGATTGGAATCACATTTCATAGTTATGAATTCCTAATTTATGTCATGTAATGCATGACTTATGTACTCAAGTTTTGTGACATGTTCAGTTCTAATGTTCAAGTGCTACTTTTAATGATCAGCAAAGAAAAGAATTCAAATTTATATCGTGCATGTCCTGGTGCCGTATTTCTTTGATGAGTTTATGATGTTAAATCCTCTATTCCTCAAGCCTCAGTTGAGTGTCAAGTTATTCCTAGCATCTATTCATATATTAGATCCTATGCTCTAATCTTTTATTTATCTTTCCTAACCCAAGATAGTGGTGGTGAATAGTTGTTTAGTCGGGTAAGAGGAGATATTTCCTTATCAACGATAGAGGGTGGCATGCCTAATTTGGCTTGGCGGTAATGTGAAGTTTGATTGAGGCTAAGTCTTTGATACATGTTATGGTTAGTTGAAGTTCAATGTGTTATAATTGGGAAGTTTGTGGTGTGTTCATTTTGTGTAATTCCATGAGTTGAAAGGACTATTGGAGTGAAGCATTTGTGTAGGACTTGATTAGCTAGGAGTATGTTAGGTGTGCTTGAGGTGAGTGCATGGAAATTTTTCTTGATAAGAGGTGTGTAGGGTATGAAGATAGGCTTGAATGTTATGTTTGTGTGCATGCGGATGGGTGTCTTGCGTAATAGTAAATGGCTAGTACTAGGTGGATTAGAGTTGTCGAAGTGGTAATGAGAATTACTCTTGAAGTGAGAGGTTGTACGAATGTAGATGTGTGGGAGCTCATGATTCAGAATGGAGTTATGTGGAAAATCTTATGGTTCTAAGTAAGGCATGAAGATGATGAGGGGGTTTGGTTCGAGGGGATATGAGTAGATGGAAGTATCGATGTCATGTGAGGATTGTAAGTTGAATCGATCAAGTATAGTATCAGAAGAGTATAGTATAGTCAAGAGAGTGTTTGAGAAGTATGGTTGAGTTTAAGAGTAAAGAGTTTCCTTTCTTGAACCTTAGTACTTTTATTCTGACTTATGAATTCGATGATCTCTGATTTAGATGTCTTGTTTAGATCTTGCCTAAAGTTCTTTTCTCCTTTAGACCATTAAAATTTCTTAGAAGGGTGTTGAAGAAATCCTCTACTTAGGTATGAGTATCTGGTACAATTCAGTTTGCATAATTAGCAACCCAGTTTTTAAAATTTGGCAGATAGATTTCTATGGTCTTCCATTTTTTCGAACTAGTTTGGTATGACCACTCGAAGTTTCATAAGTACGGGCAATCCGGTAAGCAGTTGCTCGCACCCAAAATCTATGAATTAAGTTTAGAATGTGTATCAGACATCAGTTTCAGATTCGGATATATAATTGTGATTCAGTCTGTAAGCATTCATTGAACAATCTTTGTTTTCCAAGTATTCTAATCCAGACAATGTAATACCCATTGTGTAGTCTTATCTTTGTTTTTCATGACCTATGCCTGTATAAATTATCTCTTCGCTGTCTATGAGTACGATTGCACCCTTATCACATCAAGTGAATTCTAAACTCTCAGTACGAGCCCGCTTTTTAATATAAGCAGAAGGAAAATCAGCTCAAATTCAGTCGAGAATTATAGTTGTCCTCTATCTATTCTTTTCCAGTCTCAGATCCAGCGGTATAGCTATTCTCATCATGAATTTATACATTCAAAGAATTACTTCAAAGTTTAGAAAGATATAGATTCAGATTAACAAGTTGTTTCAGCTATGTGTTTTCAGTTTTCTCTGTATTCTTGGCCAAACAGCAACATTTGAGGATGAATGTTTCCAAGGGGGAGATAATGTAATACCCTGATAGTTTCTTAAGCCTAAATCCATCTTTAGAGAGAATATGGATGACTTAAAAAGTGATTTTTGTTTATATCATGTTCTATTTCCCTAAATTCCACTTTCTATCATGTGGAGAATTGGATAAGCTTACCATCGACATAAGATTCACCCAAATCGGACACCCGATGAGGGAGTTAGAGACATTTTGTAATACCCTGAGATTCTAACCAATAGTGCAACCATAAATCAAGCTCATGAGAAATAAATTCTAGTGCTTTGGTTGTTTTCTAATCAAGGGTGATATGTATTAAGGCCTCAAAGATGTCATAGATATTAGGTGAATCAAAACATTCCTTACCGATTGAATTCTTGGGAAGGATTTTTCCATATCCAACTTCAAATAATCATATATCTCTTTATACTAAGAATCATTTATTACATTACCTACCAAAATATATATAATTGAATTATCTTTCCAACAATACCAATTTCATCAAAATCCGATATCGGAGCAAAGAGTTATGAATATTTTACTCCAGCATGTCAGCCTGGAAACTCCGTGACGACCTTTTGTGATGACTTGTCACAAGCCTGACGGCTTATCACAAAATGTCGCCACCTTAAGGAAGAAAGTCACAAAATCCAACCTTTTGTGATGACTTTTTGTGACGGCTTGTCACAAAATATCGTCAACCTTAAGCCGAAAATCATAAAATCCACCCTTTTTGTGATGACAATTCATGACGGCCTATCACGGGCCTGACGGCTTGTCGCAGATGTCGTCAGCTAATTTTTTTTAGAAATTAAGGGACATTTTTTGCAAGGGCATTTTGGTCATTTATGCCCATTTTGGTCCTATATATATATCCAAGTAGAGAAGAGAAGTTCATTTTCTCTCATTTCTCTTCCAAGAAAGATCTAGAACTAGGGTTTCTTCTGAAATCCTAAATCAAATCTTCTATAAGAATATTCAAGAATCTTCTAAAAATTTCACCAAGTTGTTCAAGAATCAAGTTCTCCAAGTCAAAGGCATCAAGAACTTAGCTCAAAAGTGTGAAGAAGAGTTTCCAATCAAGCTTGCTCATCTTAAAATCATAATCCAAGGTATGAGGGGTTTGAATAAGAAGACTTCTTTTGTTCTTGTGCCCAAAGATTTAATTTCTACTATTGAAATTCATGATTTAGCAAAGTGGGTTTACACCCAAATTACTTTTTTAATGATTTATGATATTTGAGCTATTCAAGATTGATACATATGATTATTTCATCATTTTATTTCTTAAATTTAGAACTTATGCCATGAGTTGAATATTGTTATTATGAGTTGATGATTTTCGAATGATTTGAGATAAGAGTCATGATTTAAGCTTTTCTATGAGAAGTTTGATTATTGAATATATATATATATATATATATATATATATAAATATATATATATATATATTGATATTTGAGATTGAGAGCCAAGAATGAGTTCTATGATGTTTTTTGAAGTTTTTGATACATGATTATTTAATAATTTCTAAATTATGACTTGATATTGAATACTGTGAATTTCATGTTTCTACCATGAGTTGGTATTTCAAGTGCTTTCAAGACATGTGTCAAGCTTTAAAATTCCTTATGACAAATTGGATTATTGCATATATTGATTCATGAGATTGAGTTTTTACAATGAGTCTTGATATTTCCTCACAGTTATTGATTTTGCCATGACTTAATGAATTGATACATTTTGATATTGAGAAAGATTGATTTGATTTGAGTCGAGTTAGGAATCCACAAATTAATTATGATTTGATAAATGAGATAGAGATTTGATTTGGTCTTCATGATAGACCCTTGTGATGTTTGTGGTGGATTTTCTAACGCGTTCTGAGCTTTAGTCTGGGAGTAATATTTTAGCACCGAGTGGGAAATATTGTATTTCCCCCAAACTACGTGCCACAGTAGGATTGATATTGATATTTATGGGTTGGAGGCCGAGTATGACATTGTAATCACTAAATTTAGGTTGTACTCCCTAGCAAGAGTACGATGCTCCCATCAATGTGGGGTTCTCTCCTTAGGAGGGCAAAATTTTGGAATCCATGTAGCTCACATGGTATATGTCGATTATAAGAACCTCTTAAGTCCATAAGAGTTCAAGTTTCATGAGTTACCGAGTCACTCTAAGTCATGAGTTAAAGAGTTTGAGTTGAGTATAATGATTTATGAGATATATAATGCTTGCATTACTATTGATGATTTACAAGGAATATATTTCAGTTAATTCAAGCAAAGAAAATCGTTATCATCATAATGTATGATTTTCATAATCATTTGTGATATTATTTATAATGTTGCATTGCACCCCCACATATTCAGTACATTCCTTAAAGTACTGACCTCCATATATTTCTATGTGCTACAGTGTCTTATAATGTAGATACAAATTGTAGCGCAGATATCGTATGCAGTCAATCCGCCGCTCCCAGTCAGTAGGTGACGAGTCCTTTTGATTCAAGGGCTTGAGTTGGTTTTACAGTTGGAGAAGTATTGTATTTTCTTATTTTAGTCGTATTGAGCTTATTTTACACTTGGGTCGCATATCTACTTCTGGTTCCTAAGTATCTCCCTCAATGGACTGATTCCTCTAAAGAACTTTGACTAGAGGGACTTCTTTGTTCCTCAGTCTGCTAATTTGATAATCAAGGATTTCAACTAAAATCTCTTCATAAGAGAGGCTATTCTGAATATCTATGCTCTCTATGGGGATTACGGCTGATGGATCTCCTATGAATTTCTTTAGAAAGGAGACGTGAAACACTGGATGGACTTAAGATAGATCTGAAGGCAACTCAAGCTCGTAAGCTACCTTTCCAAAATGGCTGAGAATTCAGTAAAGACCGATATATCAAGGACTGAGCTTCCCCTTCTTGACAAGTCGTTTTACTCCTTACATAGGAGAGATCTTCAAGTAAACATAGTCACCAATCTCAAACTCGAGATCCTTTTTGTTCATATCTACATCCTATTTCTGCCGGCTCTAAGCTGTCTTAAGTCTTTTCTTGATCAACTGGACTTTCTCTAAGGTATCAAATACCAAGTTAGGCCCTACCACTATGGCCTCTCCCTCTTCAACCCAACCAATGGGAGATCTACACCTCATCCTATAAAATGCCTTAAACGAAGCCATCTAAATACTAGAGTGATAGTTGTTATATGTGAACTCAATCAAAGGCAAGTGGTCATTCCAACTTCCTTTAAAGTGTATCGGACATGCTCACAGTATATCTTCTAAAGTCTGAATGGTCCTTTCTGCTTGACCATCTGTCTGAAGAAGAAAAGTTATACTGAGGTGAACTCGGGTACAGAGACTCTTTTGGAATGCTTTCTAGAAATGAGAGGTGAAATGGGTACCTCTATCTGAGATAATGGACAATGGAGCACCATGCAATCTAACTAACTCCCTGATATAGAGTTTGGCATTATCCTCAGCTGAGTAAGAGGTATGGACTGGTAGGAAAAGAGTTGATTTGGTCATCCTATCTACAATGACACAAACTAAATCATGCTGACAACGAGTACGAGTCAAACCCATCACAAAGTCTATTTTCACTTCTTCCCATTTCCAGGTGAGAATGATGAACTCCGGCATAGACCCACTAGGCTTCTGATGCTCAATCTTAACCTGTTGACATGTTAATCACTTAGCCACAAACTCTATAATATTTCTCTTCATACACTCCTCCAATAGATCTCCCACAAATCAGGTACATCTTAGTAGCCCCTAGATGAATAGAGTAGCGCACACCATGCACTTTTGCAAGAATTCACTGCCTTAAGTCATCGACGCCCAGCACACATAGTTGACACTGATAATGCAAAACACCATCTTCCCCTTGGGATAAAACCTCTGCTTTTTTATCTCTGATTGATTCCTTAAACTTTACTAAACTGGGATCCCTATCCTACTTTTCCTTTACCTCGGAAACCAGGGATGATTTTAAACAACTCTACACCCATACACTACCTTCTACTGAATCAACTAAGCAGAAACCTAGTTAGGCTATCTGATGAACTTCCTAAGCTAACTTCTTTTTACTGTCCTCAACATAAGTAATACTACTCATAGACATCCTACTGGGAGAACCGGCCACTACATTGTCCTTGCCTGAGTGATACAGAACACTCATGTCGTAGTCTTTCAACAACTCCAACTACCTTCTCTGACGGAGGTTTAAATCTTTCTAAGAGAATACATACTGCAGGCTCTTATGATCAGTGAACACATCAGCGTGCACCCCATACAAATAGTGCCTCCAAATCTGTAAGGCAAATACTCCTGCTGCTAACTCAAGATCATGAGTAGGATAGTTCTTCTCATGGAGTTTAAGATGCCTAAAGGCATAGGCTATGACCTTACATCTTTGCATCTATTCACACCCTAAGCCAACTCTGGAGGCATCACAATACACAACAAAGCCATTTGAACCATCTGATAAGGTCAAAACTGGAGCTGTAGTGAGTCGAGCCTTCAACTCCTGAAAACTCTTTTCACAAGAATCTAACCACTGGAATTTGACTTTGTTTTGAGTCAATCTGGACATAACAGATGCAATATATAAAAATCCCTCAATGGACCATCGTTAGTAGCCAGTGAAAACTAAGAAACTATTGATATCTGATGGAGATATAGGCCTAGGCCAGTTTCTCACTGTCTCAGTCTTTTAGGGATCAACTCTAATGTCATCATTAAAAACAACATGGACTAGGAATGCTACTGACCTTAGCTAAAAATTGTACTTACTGAATTTGGTGAATAGCTGATGGTTTCTAAGAGTCTACAATAATATTCTGAGATGGTCTGCATGATCATATTCATTGCGGGAGTAAACAAGATGTCATCTATGAAGACTATGATGAACATGTCTAAGTACCACATGAACACATGGTTCAACATGTCCATGAAGGTTGTTGGGGCATTGGTAAGACCAAATGACATGACTAAAAATTTAAAGTGACTGTACCAAGTTTTGAAATCTATTTTGGGGATTTCACACTCCCTGACTCTAAGCTGATGATAGCCCGATCGGAGGTCTATCTTTGAGAAATAGCTGGCACCCTAAAGCTGGTCAAATAAGTCATCGATTCTAGGAAATGGATACTTGTTTTTGATCATGACTTTATTTAACTGATGATAGTCAATACACATTCTGAGAGAACCATCTTTCTTATGCATAAATAAAACTAGTGCGCCCCAAGGGGACACACTGGTTCAGATGAATCCCTTATCTAGGAGATCCTTTAACTTTTCCTTCAATTCTTCAATTGCTTCTGTAACCATTATGTATGGCAGGATAGATATGGGTTGAGTATCTAGGAGAAGATCGATTCTGAAATTAACTTCCCTTTTGGGAGGAACACCAGGACATTCTTTGGGAAACACATCTGGGAATTCGCATGCTACTGACACTGATTCAAAAGTGGGGGTTTCTAAACTAGATTTCTGGACTTAAACAAGATGGTAGACACATCCCTTATCTATCATTATTATAGACCAAAGGTAAGAAATAAGCTGACCCCTAAGTGCTGAAGTACTACCCCTCCACTCTATGATAGGTTCATTTGGAAACTGGAACTAAACAATTCTTCTTCAATAGTCAACTGAGACATATCAAGAATGAAGCCAATCCATCTGACCTTGAGAATCTGACTAGGGATAATATCTGACTCTGTGCCCTGTCTTTACATGCCCAAAACATACAATACTACCTGCTCTACAGATACCCTGGTGGTTTCTACCATATCTAATACCATATATATTGGACTAAAATAAAAATCCATAATTCCTATGCGTAGATATTTCAAAAGCCTCAAATCCTATGTAAATTTAGTGTGTTAATCAATTATGTAGTGTGGAAATCTATTTGAGCATAAATTTAGATCATAGAGGTTCCCTAACTCAAGTATAAGTTGAAAGCTTTCTTATCGTTCATGTTTTAGTGAACGTCAAAACTTGAATCAACTTTAATCCACCATAACTCCTTGTATGTTGATGTTGGGCGTACTTATACCCCTAAGAACCATAATTTACCCATATTTTAGGCTAAGTTTGGAGGATAAAATATATAATTCCTGTACTTTTAGTCCAATTTCCTGTAAGTGAGCTAACCTATGTGATTAGCATGTTTTCAGGTATTAATGATGAAGATTTCAACACTTTGTGAACCTTTGGGCAGCAAAGGAAAACTTCATATAAGAGGGAAGGCAGCTTTTAGAAGCTTGTGGACTGAATGTGACGCATGGAGAATTTGTCCCGGGCAAAATTAGTATTTCTAAAGACTTAGAGGTGCAACAGTAACTTAGTAGACAAGGATATTATAAAAACCCTATTGCTGAATGTTTTAGCAAGTTTTATCTTACATTATTCATTTTACAGATTCTGTAAGTTTTGGACAGAGAAAAATGTTTCACGAACGGCTAGAGAGGGAATCACGTCTTCCTCATACTGACGCCAAATCATCTCCATCGTGAGATTGTTATAGTTTTTGTATGATGATGTCTTCATTGATTTCCGTTGTAATAATGAGTAGCTAAACTTCTCTGTTAGGGTTATGGAAGCCTCGTAATATACTATCTATTACTATGAGTTTGTGAATTCTTGATGTGTATACTACTTATATCATTCCTCTCTTCGTTTTAATTAAATTCTTATGGTTGCAAACATAAGGAACATGCCATTATACAATTAACTTGTTCGAAAGAAAAGTTACATGTTTGGAAAAGAAAGTGTGACAAGAAAATAGGGCTTCCAACCCCTGTTTACACGTTAATGCCTTAACCGGATTAACTTTCTTGGATAGTTCGTACCATTAGTTATACACTTTAGGCTCGGAAGAGTTAAAGTGAAATAATCCTTGATGGTAGGGAAACTCTAGGATTTACCATTAGAATACGAATCTCTATAAGTGCATGCATGTCTAAATTCCACATTACTCATAGTTAATAGATACATAGAACTTGCAAGGTGGACATAACCCTAACTTATTATTCTCTGTGATTAAATCTTACTAAATACATCGTTTCATTCGTTACCTTGATATTATTAATTCACGCATAATCAAATCCCCCCTTTTCCGTAGAATTTTCGACCAACAGTCTGCTAATAATTGTAACACTTAGTGACCAAGTATTCCCTGGGGGATTCGACACCAAACCCAGTTGGGTTCTATATTTGACATCGACCGCTTACACTTTCTTACGAGAGCTGTAGTTTGGGCGTTATAAAATTTTGGCGCCGTTGCCGGGGAATACGGTTGTCAACTAAGTTTGTGATAGTTACTACACCCTTTGGTCAAAGATTCTCGAATTTTACTTTTTTCTTGTTGTTTTTGTTTTATTCAGGTTTTGTTCAGTGCATGCCAAATACTCGAAGTTCGGGTCAGCCATTATTACCCATAAACCATGAACCGCAACTTATTGGCAGGATGGAGGTACAACGAGATATTGAAAGAAGGGTTACTCAATAGGAGCAGGCTAGATTAGCTGCATTGGCAGCCGCTCAAGTGCATCAACAGAATATTGATAATCTAGGGCGGGCAACAAATCCTGATGATGAGGACCTGGGTGATGATGAGTTACTAAACCCAAGGCGTGCTGATGAAGTGGCGGTACCTGTGAACAGAAGAGATCGTCAAGCTAGAATGAGACCTGAACGCTGAGTTGTGCAGATTCCTTTTGATGATGAAGATGACAATCTGGATGGGGCTGGTGCCACAGGGGCTATTATTCCTCCGCCCTTGGCACCCGGAGCCAAGTTCAATATCACTAGCACTATGATTCAGCTATTACAGCTCAAGGGATTATTTAGTAGACTTGCAGGCGATGATCCGAATATGCATCTGATCAATTTTATCTCAACATGCAAATCGTTTGACAATCTAGGAGTTGGACAGAATGCAATTTGGCTGCGCTTATTTCCATTGTCTCTATCTGGAGAGGCAACTCTATGGTTGAACGGGCTAACTCCTGACTCTATTACTAATTGGAGGCAATTGAAAGATGCTTTCCTAGAAAGATTCTTTCCGCCATCCAAGAGAGCACAATTGAGAGATGAGATCAGCAATTTTCGACCGGTTCCAACTGAAGCTCTCCACGAAACATGGGAGAGGTTCAAGAAAAAGCTTATGCGGTGCCTAAATCATCATATGACTAATGTCCACTTGATGGAGATATTATATAGGCCTTTGAATTCGGTGACTAAGCCAGTGGTTGATAATATTGCAGGAGGGTCATTCATGGACCTTACTTTTATTCAGGCAAGTGATATGCTATATCGTATGACAAAGCATAGTAGAGCTTGGCATACCAGGGATTCTGAGGTAGCAAGCTCTACTGTATCTATTAACATGACTGCAGAACAAAGATGAAGAGAAGAGGAACATGACCAGGATATGGCACACATGAAAACGCAGATGGATCTTCTTACCAAGCATTTATTATCAAGGAAGACCGAAAAAGTCAAAGTTGTTGTGTCGCAGGGAAGAGATGATTCCGATTCTAAAGAAGAAGCAAATTACTTGAATAATTAGGGGGGTTTCTGAGGCAATGCCCAAGGAAACCAAGGTCGGAACTATTATGATAAATCTGGAAATAAGGACCGTGATCAAGGGAGTTGGAAGAATAAGACCGACAGGAGTGGTTTGTACGTTCCTCCTAGAAATTGTGAGGCTACGACGTCTGGCTCTGGGAAGATGTCCATGGAAGATTTGATGGATAAGCTATTGAAAGGAGTGGAGGCAACCAATACGGAAGTAAATGAGGTAAAGAATGATTTGGTATTAATAAATCAATTGGTTGACTCGCATTCCACTTCAATAAAACAGTTGGAACAACAATTGAGTTAACTATCAGTGGCATTCAATCAAAGAAAAGCTGGCACCTTACCTAGCAACACTATGTAAAACCCAAGGAACGACGGATCATGTATGGCTATTACTACCAGGAGTGGTAAGGTGTTGGAAAATCCATCCAAAGGCAAGCAGGTGGTTGATGATATAGCAGAGACTAAAGACTAAAGAAGAAAGCTGATGACACCAGGTTTAGTAAATTTATGACTATGTTGAAGCAGCTGACTATTAATGTTCCTTTCGTAGAGGCTCTGGAACAGATGCCTGGGTACGCGAAATTCATGAAGGACCTTTGAAAAAGAAGTGGGCAGCAAGCTATGAGCTGGCAGATAATGTTCATCATTGCAGTGCAATCGCTATAAGATCATTAGTTCAGAAAAAGGCAGATCCTGGTGCTTTCACTATTCCTTGCACTATTGGATCTTTGGATTTTACCAAGGCATTATGCGATTTGGGGGATAGAATCAATTTGATGCCGCTATCCTTTTATAGGAAGTTGGGGTTGGGCGATCCTACACCAACCAATATGCGGCTCATGATGGTAGACAGGTTGGTAAAATGACCTGTTGGTATCTTATATGATGTATTGGTGAAGGTTTCTACCTTTATTTTTCCTGCAGACTTTGTTATTTTGGATTGTGAGGTGGACTCTAAAGTTCCCATAATCTTGGGGCGTCCTTTCCTTGCAACAGGAAGTATGCTTATTGATTTAAGAGCTAATGAGCTTTTATTTCGGATGAATGACGAAGTGGTCCGTTTTGATGTATGCAAATCAATGAAGCAGCCCAAAGATATGAATGTGTTCTCTGTAGTTGATGTTTACTATGAGGATGAGAAAGAATTATCTGTAGAGAAGCAGCTTATTGGTGAGCCATTGGCTGCTGTGCTAATGAATTTTGAGCATGAGGATGTTGAAGATTATGAAGAAACTATTTGTGCTCTAACAGGAATAGGATCGTATTCTCATGCTCCTAAGAAGTTGGACCTTGATCTCAAGAATCGACCTACACCACCAGTAAAACCATCCATTGAAGAGCCACCAATGCTAGAATTGAAGAAACTGCCCAATCATCTAAAGTATGCGTTCTTGGGAAGTGGAAATACACTTCTGGTTATTGTTGCGGCTGATTTGGGTGAGCATCAAATGGCGGCTCTCATCTCTGTTCTGAAGAGGTACAAGAGAGCCATTAGTTGGACTATTACTGATATAATTGGTATCCCTCCCGGTATATGAATGCACAAGATTCAGCTCAAAGAAAATTACATGCCCACTATTGAGCATCAACGACGTTTGAATCCACATATGCAAGAGGTGGTGAAGAAAGAAATTATTAAGTGGTTAGATGCAGGGGTGGTGTATCCAATCTCCGACAGTAAATGGGTGAGTCCGGTACAGTGTGTGCCTAAGAAAAGGGGCATGACGGTAGTTGCAAATTTAAAGAATGAACTAATTCCACTCAGACCTGTCACAGGGTGGAGAGTGTGCATGGACTACCGGAAACTGAATTCATGGACGCTGAAGGATCACTTCCCAATGCCATTCATTGACCAAATGCTTGATCGATTGGCAGGGAAAGGATGGTTTTGTTTCTTAGATGGTTATTCCAGCTATAATCAGATTTGTATTTCTCCCGAAGATCAAGAGAAGACAACGTTTACATGCCCATATGGTACGTTTGCCTTCAAACGTATGCCATTTGGGCTATGTAACACACCCACCACTTTTCAGCGTTGTATGATGTCCATTTTTTCTGATATGGTTAAAAGCACCTTGGAGGAGTTCATGGATGATTTTTCAGTTGTAGGTGAGTCGTTTGAATCATGCTTGGCGAATATGAGTATGGCGTTGCAGAGATGTGTTGAATTCAACTTAGTACTAAATTTGGAGAAGTGCCATTTTATGGTAAAGGAAGTCATTGTTCTTGGGCACAAAGTCTCTGAAAAAGGAATTAAGGTCGATCGAGCTAAGATTGAAGTTATCGAGAAACTACCACCTCCAATTTCTGTAAAGGGAGTTCGTAGTTTCCTCGGTCATGCAGGTTTTTATCGGAGGTTTATTAAAGACTTCTCCAAGATTGCTAGTCCATTATGCAAACTCTTGGAGAAGTATGCAAAGTTCGACTTCAGTGAAGATTGTTTGAAGGCATTTGACTGCCTCAAAGGGAAGCTAGTCGAAGCTCCTATGATTGTAGCACCCGATTGGTCTCTTCCATTTGAAGTAATGTGTGATGCAAGTGGGGTAGCTTTGGGTGTTGTACTTGGTCAGAGAAGAGAAAGGCTATTTCATCCAATCTACTATGCGAGCAAGGCCTTGAATGGAGCCCAGAAGAACTATACCGTCACGGAACAAGAGCTTCTAGCAGTTGTTTATGCTTTCGAAAAGTTTCATGCTTACTTGTTGGGAACCAAAGTAGTGGTTCATAAAGATTATGTGGCTCTGCGATATTTAATGGCAAAGAAGGATTCTAAGCCAAGGCTAATTCGATGGGTGTTATTGCTCCAAGAATTTGATTTAGAGGTAAAAGATAGAAAAGGTTGCGAAAACTAAGTGGCTGATCATCTATCTAGACTTGAGAGTGAGCACATAGCACAGCCCAATCTTGATATTGATGATGCATTTCCCGACGAAGAGATCCTAGCCACTATGGTGGAAAACTTATCGTGGTATGCAGACTTTGCAAACTACGTGGTAAGTAAAGTGATGCCTGAAAATCGCTCTTTTCATCAAAAGAGAAAGTTCATGCATGATGTAAAACATTACTTCTGGGATGAACCGTATCTTTTTCGTCGATGTGATGATAGTGTTATTAGGCGATGCATATCTGATGTGGAGGTGCCTAGCATATTGGAGGCAAGTCATGCTTCCTAAGTTGGGGGTCACCATGCAGGTGATCGGACAGCCAGGAAGGTATTGGAAAGCGGCTATTATTGGACTTCATTATTCAAGGATGCCTGTGATTTTGTGAGAAGATGTGATCAGTGTCAGAGGCAAGGCACGATTTCAAAGCACCATGAGATGCCCATGTCTAAGATTCTTGAAGTAGAGCTATTTGATGTGTGGGGTATTGATTTCATGGGCCTATTTGTGAGTTCGTTTGGGATGAAATATATGATTATATATCCAAATGGGTCGAAGCAGTAGCACTGGCTGATAATGAAGGTAAACGAGTTGTATCATTCTTAAAGATAAATATCTTCTCTCATTTTGGGGTACCATGTACCATCATAAGCGATGGAGGATCACACTTATGCAACAAGCTGTTCAGAGCCGTGTTGGTGAAATATGGGGTCAAGCAACATAAGGTAGCTACACCGTACCACCCACAAACTAGTGGGCAGGTAGAGGTTTCTAATCAGGTGATCAAGCTGATCCTTGCTAAGACTGTAAATGCTAGTAGGAAAGATTGGTCACGAAAGCTGGACGATGCCTTATGGGCTTATAAGACTGCATTCAAGACACTAATTGGCATGTCACCTTACCAACTAGTTTATGGGAAGGCTTGCCACTTGCCAATCAAGCTCAAACATAAAGCACTGTGGGCATTGAAACGGGTTAACCTGAATTGGGATGATGCTATTAATCTGAGATTGAAGCAGCTGAATGAGATGGATGAATTCCTCTACATGCGTATGAAAGATCAGACCTCTATAAGGAAAGGATGAAAAATTACCATGATTGGAGGATTATACAATGAAACTTTCGGAAGGGTGATTTGGTACTTCTTTTCAACTCCAGAATAAAGCTATTTCCAGGTAAGTTGAAGTCTAAATGGTCCGGTCCATTCAAAATTAGCCAAGTCTACTCGTCCGGAGTAGTGGAGTTAGAAAACAATGATGGTGGTATCTTTAAGGTGAATGGCCAACGAGTAAAGCCATATATCGGTCCACCTAATTCGATAAAGGGCGTAGCAACCATCTATCTCGATGAAGTCTAAGTAATCGAGGTAACTATGTCGTGCCGCGATAATAAATCAAGCGCTACGTGGGAGGCAACCCATCGTGTTTAATCGTTTTGTTTTACTAGGAGTTTGTTTTTGTTAAATAAAAATCCAAAAAGAAGAGTCGAGCCACGACCAAAACTAAGGCGCTTGGTGGGAGGCAACCCATCTTTCTAATCGTTTTTGTTATTTTTGATTAAGTGTAGGTGCAAGACGTACAAAGGAGAGGATTAATCCCAACCTTTTGATTTGAAAGTGAGCCATGTTAAAGGTGGTAAGTTAGGAATGAAGGAGCAAAGGCTATCAGTTAGGCATTGCCTATGCTAATCTAGGCAACGAACAAGGCAAGGCCTATGTCATTGCCTATGCTCGCTGCCTCAACTAGGCAATGGACAAGGCAAGGCCTATACAAATCTAGGCAATGGACAAGGCAAGGCCTATACAAATCTAGGCAATGGACAAGGCAAGGCCTATGTAATTGCGTATGCTCACTGCCTCAACTAGGCAATGGACAAGGCAAGGCCTATGCAAATCTAGGCAATACCATAGGCACCGCCTAGTCAAATCTAGGCAATACCATAGACGCCGCCTATGCCATTGCCTATGCTCACTGTCTCAACAAGGCGATAGGCAAGGCACCGCCTATGCCAAACTAGGCGATAGGCAAGACGCCGCCTATGCCTATGTAGGCAAAGCAAAAGGCGCCGTCTATGCTAAGCATAGGCAAAGCATTATGCGCCGCCTACTTATGCATTTTTGTCTCCTAACCCGATTTTTTATGGATCAAACCCGACCCATGGCTTAGTCTATAAATAGATCCCCAATCTTAAAACACAATCTCATTGTTTGCTCAACCTAGGCGCTGCCTAAGCTTCCCAAATCTCTCAAAGTTTTTCTTTTTGCTCATCTAGTCTTGCAAGATCATCTTCCCGAACTATCACCAAGTAAGTTATTCTTTTATATTCTGTAGTTGTTGCAATCTTCCCGAACTATTCTTTTTGCTCATCTACGCTTATTATGGTATTTTACATTTTTAAGTGGTGTTTGGTGATAAGAATATGATTGGTTTCTTATGATACACCTAGTTGAGTGAAATTCTTTGTGTGGGTGCTTTTGACTTTGTTCCAACTTGTATTTGATTTTTATACACTGTCATCTTTGTGCAGAATCAAAATGGTGAAGTTAATGCATAATCTTAAAAGTTGAAAGCTTGAATGTTTGAATGACTTGTTCATCGTGATAAAGATCATGATTGACCACAAGCATAACATTGTGTGATTCTTTCCATGGAATAACTTGATACGATCTCTATGAAGTAGTCTTATTCAAGTAGTGCATTAATCCAAACATGAAAGTATGACTGTGATGAACATGTTGTTGGAACATATAGCCTAAATGTATGTCGATGAAGTTTGAGTAATCGACATCACTCACTTAATTAGTCTGTGCCAGCAAATTAAGTATGGGGTGGTGCCACTACTGTTTGTTTGTTGGTTAAATCTCCTGAGATAAAGATAACATGACTCTATTTTAATCTCAGGAAGAATGGCGCCAAAAAGACGACAAGGAAAAGAAAAAGCGTCCACCTCACAGAAAGGACAGAAAAGGTCAAGAAAGGAGCAAGCTGATTCCTCATCTTTATAAGTACCTCAAAGCACTTTCGGGATAAAGTGGGTCCTAGAGGAGGAAGGAAAGGAGTGGTACAAGAACAACAAAGTAAATAAATATGTTCACATGGATTTGATGCAAAAGGAGAGTCTAATAAAGACAGAACCCCGCATTTTGGCTAAAATCATGGCACTAAACCTTGATTTCATTTTCCGAGATATGGGGGAATGCAATCTTGATCTAACACATGAGTTTTATGCCAATTGGTCCCCAAAGACTACCGGAAGCGAAGTGAAGATTCGGGGCCAAGTCTTGCAACTGAATGCGGAGTTCTTCAACTCTTTTCTGAAGCTTCCATCTGTCGATCCATCACCACTCAAGGAGCTTTATCAGAGACCTCCCTACAGGGCAATCAAACACACACTGTGCGGAACAAGGTCAATGGCACGATGGATTCATCACAAGGATAACGGTCGGCATAATACCTTCCCGTATGCTTCCTTGAATAGAGAAGCTCGAATATGGTTGAGCATAGTCAACTCTTGCCTGATTCCTGGGACACAGTACACAAAGATCACACGTGATAGAGTATGATTGGTGAATGCTCTGATGACTAATATCCCCATCAACATTGGTGAGGTTGACCGCGATATTAAGGAAGGACAATATTGAAGAGGAACCTACAGATCATAAGCTTCCGCACAACCCGAAGAAGGTTGATCTCACAAAGGTTAAAGATCCTAAAACTAGGCATGGCGTCAACCTTACCACTGCAGAAAGACATGCTCGGGATAAAAGTTTCTTTCGCCATCTATATGGCATGACTCGGTTTACCATGATGAGTGGGGGTTGTATTCCGGCTGATGCAGAGCTCCAGCAGTTGTATTATGACTACCCGATGAATGAGCATGCGCGGGCTATATGTGGAGTAGGGGTACATTTTGAGGAACCTCTCGATGATGATGTGTCGACTGATGATGATCGCTGACTGCCAGACTCAGATGTGGAGGACAACTCTGATAACGACGACTCTGATGATAATTCGGACGCAGGGGGTATGACCCCAGACATAGAGGAGGAGTCCGACTAATCAGGTTTTCCTTATTTATTTACCACTGAGGGCGGTGTGTCCCTTCTAAGTGTGGGGTGCTGGTATTTGTATGTTGTATTGTACTTCTTTGCCTGCATTTATTCATGTTTGTAGTTAAATTTTTAGATTTGTAGATTTTTTTTAGATTTTGCATGAAATTGTTCTGATAGGCGGCATGGTATTATGACAAGAGTTTGTGCTAAAATCATTACTATTGAGACATTTAGGCTCTAAGTGTGACTCACTGTGTGATAAGTGTGTGGTTTAATTCATTCATCTGTTGGGTCAAGAGTCTATACTGCTCCCAATAAAGTTGACCATGTGCCTTGTGTGTGTGAGGTTGTAGTATATTCTGTGTTGTGAATGATGCTAGAACTTGCCTGGTGTGTGTATAAAGCGAAATAAAGAGTGTGAGTTTAGGAGATGATTTAGGCATTTCTTTGGCAGCTCTGAATTTGTTCACCTTCTTTTTACCTACCCTTGTACATTATCCTAGTTAACTCCTTTTGAGCCTTTAGCTATTTTCTTTGACAGCCTCATATGTAACCTAATCCATTTTTTAAGACCATAATTTGATCCAAATTTCTAAGCGCTTTAATTGTAGAGTCATGAGACAAAATAAGAGGAAATTGGGTGAGAGTGATGCCTCAGAGTGTATTGGTACTTGAAATTGTTGTGAAAAAGAATGGCTATCATAGAGGTGTTTTATAAAAAAGAAAAAAAAATAAACAAATCAAATAAGAAAAAAATAAAAAAAACAGAAATAGAAAAATAAAAAAAATAGTTGTGTTTATAATTGAATAACAAAATAGGTGAAAAGGGGTGGTATATGAAAGGAAAGTAGAGGTGTTGTTTAAAAGAGAGTGTTAATAGTATAATGTGATGTATTAAAGCGCTTAGGGAACATAGTCACTATTTCTGGCCAAAATAGTCCTACTTGTCCCTTAGCCTACATTACAACCTGTAAAGACCTATTTGATCCTAAGCTTAGCATTCTGATATTAGTAGAGCATTACACTAAGGGCAAGCCTATGGTCATCAGTTGCAACATATGAATTCTTTGTGAGAGAGAGAGCAAGGAGAGTCTTATACCCATGTTTCGAAGAATGCAAAACTTGTGAGTGATTATGGGTGATATATTGTGTGAGACACACATGGTTGATGATTTTTGAGTAGTTTTGTATGAATCATTGTGCCTTAACTTGTGGATACGAATTAACCATCATCACCAGTCTATGTTGGAGGTTGAATTCTTTCTAGTAGTGATCAAAAAAACTACTCTTAGTTAGTAATTGTAGTGCATGTCTTGTTGAACATTTTGTGCTGTTACTGTGAAATTCTAGTTAGATGTTTGCATGGATGTTATATTTTGTTCGAGGACAAACAAAGCTTTAAGTGTGGGGTGGTGATGTTGGGCTTATTTATACCCCTAAGAACCATAATTTACCCATATTTTAGGCTAAGTTTGGAGGATAAAATATATAACTCCTGCACTTTTAGTCCATTTTCCTGTAAGTGAGCTAACCTATGTGATTAGCATGTTTTCAGGTATTAATGATGAAGATTTCAACACTTTGTGGACCTTTGGGCAGCAAAGGAAAACTTCATATAAGAGGGAAGGTAGCTTTTGGAAGCTTGTGGACTGAATGTGACGCATGGAGAATTTGTTCCGGAAAAAATCAGTATTTCTAAAGACTTAGAGGTACAACAGTAACTTAGTAGACAAGGATATTATAAAAACCCTATTGTTGAATTTTTCAGCAAGTTTTATCTTACATTATTCAATTTACAGATTCTGTAAGTTTTGGACAGAGAAAAACGCTACACGAACGGCTAGAGAGGGAATCACGTCTTCCTTATACTGACGCCAAATCATCTCCATCGTGAGATTGTTATAGTTTTGGTATGATGATGTCTTCGTTGATTTCCATTGTAATCATGAGTAGCTAAACTTCTCTGTTAGGGTTATGGAAGCCTCGTAATATACTATCTATTACTATGAGTTTGTGAATTCTTGATGTGTATGCTACTTATATCATTACTCTCTTCGTTTTAATTAAATTCTTATGGTTGCAAACATAAGGAACTTGCCATTATACAATTAACTTTTTCGAGAGAAAAGTTACATGTTTGGAAAAGAGAGTGTGACAAGAAAATAGGGCTACCAACCCCTGTTTACACGTTAATGCCTTAACCGGATTAACTTTCTTGGAGAGTTCGTATCATTAGTTATACACTTTAGGCTCGGTAGAGTTAAAGTGAAATAACCCTTGATGGTTGGGAAACACTAGGATTTACCATTAGAATACGAATCTCTATAAGTGCATGCATGTCTAAATTCCGCATTACTCATAGTTAATAGATACATAGAACTTGCAAGGTGGACATAACCCTAACTTATTATTCTCTGTGATTAAATCTTACTAAATACATCGTTTCATTCGTTACCTTGATATTATTAATTCATGCATAATCAAATCCCCCCTTTTTCGTAGAATTTTTGACCAACAGTCTGTTAATAATTGCAACACTTAGTGACCAAGTATTCCCTATGGGATTCGACACCCAACCCAGTTGGGTTCTATATTTGACATCAACCGCTTCAACTTTCTTACGAGAGCTGTAGTTTGGGCGTTATCATATGTAATGAATTAGAGGTCCTACTATATAAAAAATGAAATCTCTTTAAATTATTTTTCCAACAATACCAATTTTATCCAAATCTGACATCCAAGAAAGAAATTATAGCTTTACAAAGCGGAGTACATCGCCTAACGTAAGGTGGGCGATGCACAACCTAAAGTATGCCATAAGGTGTGCGACGCACAACCTAATATGTGTGATATGGTGTGAAACATGCACCATAATGTGTACGATTAAGTATGAGCCGCACATGTTGTAGTCTAGGTGACTTAAACAGTTTGTTTTGGGGGCAAAATAGTCCTTTTCCCACCCCTATATAATGCTTAAACATAGAATTAAGCCCTTATTTTACAAAAATATATTCTTTCTCTCAAAATCCTCTCAAGAACACAAGCTAGGGTTTTCATAAAAGATTTAAGTTTAAGTAATTCTCTCCATCAATCTTCATGTAATTAAGAAATAAGGTATGTGTAGTATTCATCCACGGATCCCTTTCATTCGTGGAGCTCAAGAACCATTTTTTAGATAATAAATTATGATCTTTATGTTGTTGTGTGATTATGTTCATGTTAATGGTTGTTAATTGTGATTCAAGATGGTATCTAAACCAAGAAGTGTATGGGCATGTTAGTTGGAAATCCATGAATTTGGGTAGTTCAAAATTTCTAAATTTGGTAAGTACACCTATGCTCAATATTGTGCATGTAAGGTATTTGATAAAATTCCTAGAATGATAAAAAACATGTATTATAACTTAGGGGTGAACTATATGATAAATTCATGCTAGTCTATTATGTTCAAAGAGCTCAATTGTCATTATTGTACAATATATATGTTAATGGAATATACATGATGATTGGGGAATGGATTCATAGTGTGTCTATATGCCCTTCTATTCTATGAACAAGATTATGATTTTGAAGTACCACAATAGTTATCCCCAAATTATTACAATATGAATTAAATGTTACATGTTTGCCATTCCCTTATACTTAAATGGTTTCCATGCCATTGTTATGAATAATATATGTTGTCAGAAGGCCCATGATATTAGAATATGAGATTTATGACTTGATTATAAGCATTCCTATTCATGTTAGATATTATGATGACCATTTACTTCATGAAATCCCTCACTCATGTATTATGGATTGTTATTGATGGTCATGTACTCCACAAAGTCAAGTTGTGTCAGTTTCCTTCCATCGAGTCCTGGGGGTACTTGTACCCAAAAAAATAGTTGTGTGCCTAGAGCCATGTCATGTTATCATGATACTCTCAGTCAAGCCATGATCTATAGAATCAAGTCAGTCATGTGACTTAGGAAAACTCAGTAATCTCAGTAGTCTAGTAATCTCAATAATCTCAGTGCTTAGTAACCTCAGAAACCTCAGTATTCACAGTTAATCTCAGTAACTTCAGTACTCTCAACCAGTCCTCAGAACTCAGTATATTCTATCTGTCATCCGAATCCAGTAAACTTAGTTTAGCTCTACTAAATAATACCACTAGTATCAATCAGTTAACCAGTATCAGTTCAGCTAATTATTTTAGTTCAGTTATTTAGTTCAACTTAGTTATTCAGTTTAGTGTCCTTTAGATGGGGGTAAAAGTTAGCACCGAGTGAACCCAAGGATTGGAACTCACCTGCCAGTTCAGGGTGTGATTCTTAGCAGTTATTTTTGTGTTCGAGAACTATGTAGACAACGTAGGTTGAGACATCTTAACCTATTAAATTAGGGTTGATGAGGTGGCTTAGCACTATCAAATGAGGGCCCCACCATTCTCATTTAGGAATACTGTCAGATGAGGGTTACCTACAGTTGTATTTACTAGTGGCGCGGTATTGACACCCATACAGTCAGGGTAGAGATTGGACCCCAGCTTAGCCATAATAGCACATATAGGGGCATGTCGGTTAGACAACTACTTCCCAAAATCTCAGTTTTAGTCAAAGTCTCTATAAATGAACTCATATAGTTCTTCAGATTTTAGGATTGTCGGATACATTCAACTCACAAATAGAATAGAACTCAGATAGTTCCTTCAGATTTATGGACTATCAGATACAGTCACTTATGATATTAGTTATATCAGTTCTCAAAACTCATGTTATCAGTCACATCAGTTAACAGAATTCATAATATCAGTATTCAGCTTCAGAATTGTCAGATATATTCAACCAGACTAGTTCTTCATAATCAGAACTGTCATATACAGTTATTCATGTATCATTAACATAGTACTAATCTCTTAGTATTTAGTAATACAGTATCAGTTCCTCACTTATTAGTGATTTCATACTCAGTATTCAGTTTTAGGACTATTAGACACAGTTAATTAGACCAGTTCTTCATAATTTAAACTGTCAAAAATAGTCGTTTATCTATTCAATATCTCAGTATCAGTACACTCATGTTGTTATTATTTAGACTCAGTATTCAGTATCTCCATGAGTTTAGTTACTGTTAGGTATACATATATGTATTCTCATGTTCATATCAGTCAGTATTGTTCATGCATATGACCTTTTGCATTTAGCCTACCTCACTCATATTCTCAGTACATTTAGACATACTATGTATTTGTGCTATGGTTCTTTCTCTTATGTTATACCATAGGTTCAGATGCACAATCTCTAGATCAACAATAGCATTCCAGTGTTCAGAGTTTGCCGTGATTCCTTCTCATTCGAGGATGATATGATTATTGCTTTATTTACTATTTTAGTTTAGTTTCTAGATGGAGTTAGTTGGGGATATGTCCCTTTAACTCTTTATTCAGACATTTTAGAGGCTTTCCAAACTATAGCATGTCAGACAGTTATTTCAGATTTGTTTTGGTATTGTTATACCATTTTCAGACATTGTCTTATTAGATGTTTAATCATATTTGAACCTTATGGCCATTTAGTACATGTTTTCGCATTTTCATGTTATATTATGCAGTTTACAGGTATAGATATCAGTCATGGGTTAGCTTGTGTCCCTTTGGGGTCATGAGCACCGTGTAGCATTCCGATTTAGAAAATTGTCGTGTTACAAACTTAGTATCAAAGCATAAGATTCAATAGAGTCCTAGGAAGTCTGAAACCCGCATCTAGTAGAGTCTTGTACATGCGTGTGTTGTGCACCACACTTATGTGTAGGAGGCTGTGAGATGTTTTAGGAACAGTTTCCCTTCTTTCATATCTCAAATCGTGCTATAGCAAGGTTCTCTAAGAAACTCATGTAGATTCTTATCATGCTTCACTCATGTTAATTCCACCTTACTTTCAAGGTAAAATAAATAGTGAAGCTCAAGTCCTAAAGATAGGGATTTCACAAACAGTATCCCATCAGTTAAGTTATGTTCCAAAGTTGTACGGATCTCATTTATGATCATGAGAACTCATTCTCGAACCCAGATTTAGATATGCCATCTGATCCCTTCTCAAAATCCTATGATAGCAGTGACCCAGAGTTAGAAGCATGAACCCAGGAGTTTAGCAGTAGACAACTACAATATCCAGATTGAATAGATTATGTATTTATGGGGATAGTTGTGCTATAATGAATTAGTAGGCTTGAACAGTGTGAGTTAGAAATTTAAGTTTATTGACTTAAAATCAAGCATGAACGTGTGAATGTGATATTAGTATTATGTGAGGAAACAGAGGCAGATAATGTGTTTAGTAAAGCGAGCATGTGTTGATCAGAGTGTAAGTATGTGATGATGATTTCAGTGCAGTTCAGAGATTAGCTTAGTGTTCACAGACTTATGATGATAGGTTAAAGCTAAGGGATAGATGATAGATCAAGTAACCAAGTCAAGCTCTCAGATTCTAGTAGTAGTGCCAGTATATATAGAAAAGCAATTAGGGAAGAGGATTCCTGACCCATCCTTATCTCACGTAAAGCTTCCTACTTTAGTCAGCATAGTGCCTATGCATGCTTCATGTCTTGGATTTTATAGATTTAGCTTATTTTCACACGTATTCCCTAGAATTGTGTGTTCTTTCAGTTCCTAGTATAGGAAGTTCAGTTCTAGATCACTCAATATTACGAATCATGTTCCATGAACTCAGAAATTCCAGATTCAGGTCATGTAGCTCATGAATCATGTACACGTATCATTCTCTCCAGTATACTCAGTTTCCATGACTTATGCTACGCCCCCACTGATCAGATAAATTCAAACTATATCATGTATATACTCAGTTCAGACCCTTTGGTAAATCCATGTTGTTGATATTCTATTCCTCAAGTTTCAGTCATGTGTCAAATTCAGTCAGTATCCATTCATGTTCCAGGTTCTCCTAATTTGACCCTTCATGAGCTCTCTTTATGAGAATAGTATAGTGTTGAGAAATTGCTTAGATGGGAGAGAGTTAATGTTTCATGTTAAGAGTAGATTATTGCATGCATGTTTTATACGAGAGTGTAGATATGGAGATAGGTTTGAATATCCTATTAGTATACAAGCAAAGGGCTAGCAAGAGGTAGTACTTAGAAATTGGAAAAAACAATTCAGAGTGTGAATGTATATCTAGATCCTTAACTTATGTCAGCCTTTATTATGCGACTATCATAACTCATTTTCCATCTCAGTTACAGTTTAGTACTCAACACTCAGTAATTAGTGCTCAGTCTATAAATTAAGCACTTCAATATCAGTCAAAACCTCAGTTTCTGTATTTAGTTATCGGGACCCAACATTTAGTTCCAGTATGGATCCCAGTTACAGTCTTAAGTTATAGTGTCAGCTTCAGATCTGTATTTAGCTTAGAAATTCAATTTAGTTTTAGACTTGCTTGACCATAGCATACAATTATTAGCTACTCAGTTATAGGTATTCTAATATCTCAGTTTATGGAATGTTTCCAAATCATGTATTATGCTTGGTCCTACATTTTTAGACAATATAGATTTTATGAAATCCATGATCAGTTACCTCATGTTACTCAGTCATACCCTTCTCATATGCATAATACTTTATGGCCTCAGCCCAGCTACTCATATTAAGTATAATTTAGTCTTACAAACCCAACATTCAGTTACCAGTTACTCAGTTAATCAGATAAGTCAATATGTCTATGCATTTATAGATAATGCTTCCATTTCAGATCTCAGATAATCAGTCACGATTTTGTACCTAGGTTCCTTGTGCATCACCTCAACTTTCTCAATATCTTAGTAAGGTCATTCCAGCATCCTTCAAGGAATATAGTGTCCCAAGGGGGAGATACACTATAGACCCTAAAATTTCATGATTTAAACATGTCATTTTCTTTAATGAATCTATCTTGGAGGAAGTATTAATTATGAGCCAACCCTCTAGCTTCAAAACTCAATAGTAAGCTATGTAATCAATGGCTCAGTATAGCCACAATACGATACTCTGTCTATGTCACACATTACAGACTCAGTTTAGTTCATGTATCATGGTCCAGACTCAGATATGTTCTTATGTTTCTGCCCATGCATATTGAGTAATCAATCTTAGACTCATCAGTATTTTTAGTTCATGGTAGTAGTCTTCGATGAGCTTACTCATTCTCATGTTCAAATTTTAGTACAAACTTGGTATTCAGCTCCATGCTCAGTTCCCAATTCAAACATGGTATCTTTACCATTGCATATTCATTTGCATGATCAAGAGCCAATTCATTCATATATTGGCACATTAGATATGCGTGATCATCTTATCAGTACTCTCCCTCATGTACTTATGAATTAGTTACTCATGCATCAGTTATGCATGTTCAGTATGCTTTGTTCAACTTATCAATCATGTCATCCATGAAATCATGATTAATTATTCATGCTCTATATTCATGTCAGTTGTATTTTCTCTCATCACAGCCAGTCTCATTCGAGGATGAATGTACCCAAGAGGGAGATATTGTAATACCCCACATTTTAGACTAAAATAAAAATCCGTCATTCCTATGCGTAGACGTTTAAAAATCCTCAAATACTATGTAAATTTAGAGTGTTAATCAATTATGTAGCGTGGGAATCTATTTGAGCATGAATTTAGATCATATAGGTTCCCTAACTCTAGTACAAGTTGAAAGCTTTCTTATCGTTCAAGTTTTAGTGAGCGTCAAAACTTGAATCAACTTCAACCGACCATAACTCCTTTTATATAATGAATTAGAGGGCCTAATATATATCAAATAAAATCTATGTGAATTATATTTCCAACGATACCAATTTCATCCAAATCTAACACCCAAGCAAGAAGTTATGGCTTTGCAAATTGGAGTACGTCACCTAACGTAAGGTGAGCGACGCACAACCTAAAGTATGCCATAAGATGTGCGACGCACAACCTAATATGTGCAATAAGGTGTGCAACGCACACCTTAATATATGCAATAAAGTGTGTGTCACACATGTTGTAGTCCAGGTGACTTAAACAATCTATTTTTGGGGCAAAATGGTCCTTTTCCCTCCCCTATATAATGCCTAAACACAGAATTAAGACTTTATTTCACCTAAACATATTCTTTCTCTCAAAATCCTCTCAAGAACATAAGCTAGGGATTTTATAGAAGATTCAAATTCGAGTGATTCTCTCTATCAATCTTCATGTAATTAAGAAATAAGGTATGCCTAGTGTTCATCCACTAATCCCTTTCATCCGTGGATCTCAAGAACCATATTTTAAATAATAAATTATGATCTTTATGTTGTTGTATGATTATGTTCATGTTGATGGTTGTTAATTGTGTTTCAAGATGGTATCTAAATGTGTTTCCAAGAAGTGTATGGGCATGTTAGTTGGAAACCTATGAATTTGGGTGGTTCAAGATTTCTAATTTGTTAAGTTCACCTATGCTTAATATTGTGCATGAAAGGTGTTTGATAAAATACCTAGAATGATAAAAATCATGTATTATAACTTAGGGATGAACTATATGATAAATTCATGCTAGCCTATTATGTTCAAAGAGCTCACTTGTCATTGTTGTGCAATATATGTGTTAATGGAACGTACATGATGATTGGGGAATGAATTCATAGTGTGTCTATATGCATTCCATACGATGAATAAGATCATGATTTTGAAGTATCACATGAGTTATCCCCAAATTATTACAATATGAACTAAATGTTACATGTTTGCCATTCCCTTATGCTTAAATGGTTTCCATGCCATTGTTATGAATAGTATATGTTGTCAGAATACCCGTGATATTAGAATATGAGATTTATGACTTGATTATAAGCATTTCTATTCATGTTAGATATTATGATTACCATGTACTTTATGAAATCCCTCACTCATGTATTATGGATTGTTATTGATGGTAATGTACTCAAGAAAGTCAAGTTGTGTCAGTTTTCTTTCATCGAGTCCTGGGGGTACTTGTACCCTAAAAATGTAGTTATGTGCCTAGTTCCATGGCATGTTATCACGATACTCTCAGTCAAGCCATGATCTATACAATTCAGTCAGTCATGTGACTCAGGAAAACTCAGTAATCTCAGTAGTCCAATAATCTCAGTAGTCTCAGTGCTTAGTAACCTCAGCAACCTCAGTATTCATAGTTCATCTCAGAAACTTCAGTACTCTCAACCAGTCCTCAGAACTTAGTATATTCCGTCAGTCATCACAATCTAGTAAATTTTGTTTAGCTCCGCTAAACAATACCACTAGTATCAGTCCAGTTAATCAGTATCTGTTCGGCTAATTAGTTCAGTTCAGTTATTCAATTCAGCTTAGTTATTCAGTTTAGTATCCTTCTAATGGGAGTAGAAGTTAGCACCAAGTGAACCCAAGGATGGGAACTCACCGGCCAGTTCAGGGTGTAATTATTCGCAATCATCCTTGTATTCCAGAACTACGTAGCCAACGTAGTTTAAGACATCTTAACCTGTCATATTAGGATTGATGAGGAGGATTAGAACTATCAGATGAGGGCCCCACCATTCTCTTTTGGGAACACTATCAGATGAGGGTTACCCACAGTTGTCTTTACTAGTGGTGCGTTATTGATACCCTTTCTGTCAGGGAAGAGATTGTACCCCAGCTTAGCCATAATGGCACATATAGAGGCATGTCGGTTAGACAACTACTTCCCACACTCTCAGTTTCAATATCAGTCTTAGTAAAAGAACTCAGTAGATTTCAGGACTATCAGATACAGTCAACTCAAATGTAGAATAGAACTCAGATAGTTCCTTCAGATTTATAGACTATTAGATACAGCCACTTATGCTATTAGTTATATCAATTCTCATGTTGTCAGAACTCATGTTATCAGTCACATCAGTTATCAGAATTCATGATATCAGTATTCAGCTTCAGGACTGTCAGACACAATCGACCAGACCAGTTCTTCATAATCAGAACTGTCATATATAGTTATTCATCTTTCAGTAACATAGTACTAGTCCATCAGTATTTAGTAATACAGTATCAGTTTCTCACTTATTAGTGATTTACATACTCAGTATTCAGTTTTAGGACTGTTAGACACAGTCAATCAGACTATTTCTTCATAATTCAAACTATCAAAAATAGTTGTTTATCTATTCAGTATCTCAGTATCAGTACACTCATGTTGTCAGTATTCAGAATCAAAAGTCAGTATTTTTACGAGTTTAGTTACAGTTATGTATACATATATGTATCCTCAAGTTCATATCAGTCAGTATTGTTCATGCATATATCCCTTTGCATTTAGCCTACCTCACTCATATACTCAGTACATTCAGACGTTCTGACGCATTTGGGCTATGGTACTTTCTCTGATATTACACCATAGGTTCATAGGCATGAGCTCCTGATCAGCAATAGCATTCCAGTGTTCAAAGTTTGTCGTGAGTCCTTCTCATTCGAGGACGATATGATTATTGCTTTGTTTACTATTTTAGTTTAGTTGCTAGAAGGAGTTAGTTGGGGACATGTCCCTTCAACTCTTTATTCAGACAGTTTAGAGGCTTTCCAGACTATAGAATTTCAGACAATTATTTCAGATTTGTTTTGGTATTGTTATATCATTTTCAGACATTGTCTTATCAGATGTTTATTCAGATTTGAACCTTACGGCCATTCAGTACATGTTTTTGTACTTTTATGTTATATTATGCAGTGTACAGGTATATATATCAGTCATGGATTAGCTTGTGATCCTTCGGGGTAATGAGCACCGTGTAGCATTCTGATTCAAAAAATTGGGGTGTTACACCACTTTTCTAACAAAGGGGATTGCTTCAGGAACTGCTAATACTGCCCTGGGGTTTAGGGCCTGGTGCCCTATCCCTATTACTATCTCTGAATTTCAAAACAGAAGCACTAGCTAAGGATGGATCTGGAACTAAAGATTTTGGGCAGAACTGAGAATGAGTTCCACCCTCTGACTTAGGCTGCACGAAGTTCAAACTATTTGTTCTTGCTCTCTTATTCACCCTCTTCTTCTCCCTATTCTTAGACTTCTCTATCTAATGATCATAGACCATTAGCCTAGATATGTCCATCTCCTTAATCGACATTATGATCCTACACTCTTTGACCACACTTCTAGACACCCCTAACACACACTTACTTATTCGAGATTTGTTGTCTGCCACCACATTAGGCGCATATCTAGATAATTGATTAAACTTGAGAGAATAATCTTTTAATGTCATATGTCCCTATTTCAAATTGATAAATTACAAAACCTTTGCTTTCCTCAATTCCAGTGGGAAGAACCAATCCAGAAAAGTAGTGGCAAACTCCTCCCACTCTATAGGCCTTGCATCTATGGCCCTCTCTGCCTTCCACTATTTAAACCATGAGTGGGCCACATCCTACAACTAATATGTGTCCAACTCTGTGTTGTCAATAGCAATTTCCCTATAATATCAGTAACCTTTTGCACCTGATTATGAAATTCCTGAGGATCCTCATCTGACTTAGACCCGATAAACGATGGAGGGTTTATTCGAGTAAAGTCCCGAATCCTAGAAGAAATAGCATTGGACACTGGTTTTTCCATAATGGTATTTGGGCATTCATTCTGGGCTACTACAGAATGATCTAGGGTGGTGAAGGTTGCTCTGAACTCCGCATAGGAGACATGCTCACCCAAAGGATCTGGATGGACGGACTGAGGGGCTGACTGGTCTCCCATTCCTCTTCCCTGAGTCCTTTTTAAAGGCATATTCTATAAATAGAAGAGAAGCTAGGATTAGAAAGAGAGTGTAAATGGAGCTCATGCTCACTCGCATAACATGACTACTAAAAGAAGGGAAACTTTTCCTAAAACATCTTATAGCCTTTTGTCCATAAGTGTGGCGCGCAACACACCCATGTACAAGACTCTGCTAGATGTGGATTTTAGATTTCCTAGGACTCTATTGAACCTTATACTCTGATACCAAGTTTGTTATACCCCGAGTCTGTACCCCGAAGCTACACGATGCTCATAATCCTAAAGGACCACAAGCTAACCCATGACTGGTACCTGTTGCAATAACTGTGTAATAAATATTATAATGATTACAGAAATAGGTGGAATATATGCCATAAGTTTCAAATCTGTAAATAAATCTGAATGCGGTATCAAAATACCAAAACTGAATATAGGTACTGAAAAACAGAACAACTGTATGAAAATACTCTAGTCTTAAAAGCCTCTTCTGCTTGAACTATGGAGTTAATAGGACAAGCCCCCAACTAACTCCATCTACTAAAATAAAACTGAAGTACTATAAATAATAAGCATGTCCTTGAATAATAAGGACTCACCACTACTCTAAAAGCTAAGAATCTAAACTGCTACGGGTGCTCTGGAGCCCGTGCATCTGAACCTATGATATAAGACATCATAGTGCAAGAGAAAGGTATACATTAGTACTTTGAATATATTGGTATTCTAAGTGAGGTAGGTTGAAATGCATGGATTTATATGCATGAACAATACTGACTGAATGACATGAAAATAACTGAATAAAACTACATGCATAAATACGTGTACTGTAACTGAGATAAAAAAACACTAGATACAATGTTCTGAATTACTGATTTACAAATATCTAAGTTTGCAAATATTGTATTGTTGATTATCTGAATGACTATATCTTATAGTTCTAAATACTGTGGAACCATACTGAGTTCCATACTGAGCTGTGTGACTATGTTTGATAGTCCTAAATTTGTATAATTGAATTGATTTCTATTCTAAGACTGAGACTAGAACTGAGACTGTGGGAAGTAATCATTTAACTGACATGCCCCTTCTCTAACTGATTTGGGGTCTAACCTACAACACCAACTGGAAAGGTATCAATACTGTGCCATGGGTAAGGACAAGTACTTAGTAACCCTCATCTAGCAGGTACTCTGAACGAGAATGGTGGTACCTTCAACTAGCTGGTAGATCACCTCATCAACCCTCAACTAGTCGGTTGATATATCAACCTATGTTGGCTACATAGTTCTGGAATGCAAGGACTACATTATAATATTACACCCTCTACTGGAAAGTGAGTCCCCATCTTTGGGTTCTCTCTGAATCCTACTCCCAACTGAATAGACACTGGACTAAATTCTAAACTGTACCATGCTCGACTGAATAGTTACTGATCATACTGTATCACTGAACTGAACTGAACTGATTTTACTGAACTGAGCTAGACTGATTCTAAGTTCATTGAGTTTTCCTAAGTTCTATAACTGACTGAATTCTACTGACCGAGACATGACTGATTCTACGCTGTGACTGACCATGGCTCTAGACAAGCAGCTAAATTATTGGGTATTAAATACACCCAAGACTCGATAGCACAAACTTAAAAGACATGGAATAATTCATGATACATGGTAACTAACTACTTAGTCATCATTCATTTATTTGGGTATTCAAGCAAACACTTGCTTACTTGCTAAACATGAAATAATTTCACTATTCAACTCACATGGATAATTCATCAAAAACTTGTAGGGCATGATATATGCACATAATACTAAAACAATATGTAGGCAACGTGATTCAATTCCAATTACATAATTCCAAGAGTTTCAACATGAATTCACGTGATAAATCCCACACATCAATTAACTCTACATGAATCTTGCAATAAATCATGAATACACTTGAATTTAACTAATAGAAATCATAAAATCACTCTAAATGAACTTTAAAAGAGTTTCTTGGACTCCAAGGGTGGAAGGAACCCTTGGATGAACACTTCACATACCTTAGTTAAGGAATTTCTGAAAGATAATGGTGGAACCTTGTGTTCTTGATTTGAAATTGAAGTTTCTAGGGTTTTGTTCTTGAGCAAATTTGAGAAAGAATGAGTTTATTTGCTCTCTAAAGTGATTAATTTTGAATTTTGGTGGCTGAAGGTTGAGGGAAAAAAAGCTAAATACCCACCAAGGTCTTGGTCTTTTAATGATTGAAAAAATGTACCATCAACGCACAGACCGACATACCGCATTATTGACATCGATGTGATAGCCAATGCGTCGTGTAGAGTCTACGTCGACTCACTAGAAATTAATACGGGCAGCTAAGGAAAATACTTATCAACGTGATAGTCAACTTGGAAAGCCAATATCACGTTGATCCACTATTTTAGGATTCTAAAGGAGCTTCAAACGAAGTCTAAAAAATCAGACACTTGTCCGAAAACAACTACGGGCATTCCTGATCATGAATTAACTCAAATATCAACATTTAATGGACGTAAAGGTTGCAAAATAATATCTAAAACTTTCAAAGGCTAAAATAATACTAAGTCTGAATACTTAGCTACAATATTCTAAGACTGGGACCCCTTGACAAGCCTAAAGGATTGATTTAAGCTAAGAACTTTACGGGATCTTACATTTCACCATCCATAAGTTTTTTCTTCGAGACCAAGTTCTTCATGAACTTTGAATACCCTGGAATCTCTTTACAAGATTGTAACATTGGATTCTTTATCGAAAGGTTGCTAATTTTTTCAAGAAATTTTTTGAACTTGGCTTTGTCACCTTTCTTGTTAATCCTTTGTGGGAAGGGTAGAGGAATATTAATTGGTGGTAATGGAACACTTTGTGTTTCATTCATTATTAGCTCATCACTATAAATTGCTTTAGGAGTTTCCTCATCATTACCTTTCTCTTCAACTACCTTTGATTTCTCAACAACTGCTTCATTGAACTTTGGAGCATTATTACTTGGATTTTCTAGACGCTTTCAATTTGAAATTTTCTTGGTTATCATGTGACTATTCATTGGGATTCTCATTAGCCTCAACTAAATCTTCACCAAGGCCTCAGCCACTTCTAGTCACTTTCGCCATAATATGAACATAATTCTTGAGCTTTACCACTATATCACAAGGCAAACCTTTTTTTGGCCTCGCATTGAGTTGAGTTGAGATTTCGCCTACTTTCATTTCTAATTTCTTAATGGAGCTAAATGAGAGCTCATGGTTTGTCTTATTTCAGAGAAATCACTTTTGATCACCCTTAACATTTTGTCGGTCTCTTCTACACACATTAGAATTCAGGCCAAGACATCTTTAATCTTGATTTTTTTTCAAATCAATGAAGATCGACTCATTGTCCTTAGGCATTTAATGAGGGGGTATGTACCAGTTATAATCTCTCTCTTTGTCTTTCCAATTCTAATCTTTATCCCTCCAATCTCTATATTGATCTCGATTTTTCCAACCTTGATTCTTACCTTGCCTTTGATAGGTGGGCCAGGAACGCCAATTGGTTTGATAAAACCCAAATATCCTCATGAATCTTCTCCACTTCTTCATCATTATAAGCACTAGTACACTTGGAATCAATGGTATAGACTACCTTGGGAGAATCCCCCATTACATGTTTAGTGAGAAGGTCAAGTTGGGTTGTCACCTTGGCCATATTATCTTCTCTTTCCTTCTTCTTCTTCTTTTTTCATCTTTTCATACAAAAAATGCCACGGGGAACCCACAGTAACCTCGATGTCTCTTGTATGACATCATCTATATTGTTTTGTAACTTGCTCTAACAAAGTAGCCGCTACACCATAATATAACTTGACAAGAGAACCCTCAACTGCATTATTAACCACCATTTTCTTCAACTAATCCAATACCCTATAGAAAATTTAGAGAAGCATTTTCTTCGGAACCTCATGATATGGACATTGCATCAATTTATCATTGAACCTTAGCCAAACTTCATACAATAGTTCTCCATTAAGTTAGCAAAATATTATGATCTCGTACCCTAGTTGGAACATTCGAGGAGGGGGAAGTACCTAACAAAGAATGCATCCATAAGCTCAACCCATGAAGTGATAGATTCAGAGGGCAAAGACCATAACTATAAGACCATTTCTCCCATCAAAGAGAATGGTAAAAGACGTAATCGAATGGACTCTTGAGAGATATGGACAATGTCAAATGGTGCACACACACTAATAAAATTCTTCAAGTGAAAATTTGCATCTTCATGTGCTTGGCATCCAAATAACTCTATCATCTGAATCAAATAAAGCATTACACTAGTCAAATGAACCACTCCATTTCCTTTAACCAGTTAAATGTGAATAGCACTAGCTCGACTCGTATCTCTAAGATGATACATATCCTTAGACCTTAAAAAGATCCATCATTAATACTGTGTTGTCTCATAGTATCGCGTAAGCTATGATCGTCACATTATAAAAGACAAAAACAACAAATAATGTAAGCTAAAACACTACGGCTAACCCAAGGTCACTAACAATACCACAATAGTAAAAACTAGGTTTCACTCACCGGCAACGGCGCCATTTTTGATAATGTTAAAACTTACACTCAAATTTAGATGTAAGGCGAAAGTGGTCAATATAATTACCCAACTATAGGCGGGGTTGAATCGATAAGGAGTTCAAACTTAGATTTAAAATCCTATGTGTGTTAATAGTTAACAAGACGTTAACCCATAGTGTAATATTCAACAACAAGTAAAATTAAATTAGGTGATTTGTTTGAATAATGTTAAGGACAGCTACAATCAAACACTATTATGAAAATGATATATTTAGGAGTGTTGCAAAATCAAGAGAAACCTTGGGGTTATGCTATCCTAGGTGGTAATTATGCATGGGTTATCAACAATTAATCCAAGTTTAGTTAAAGGTTTTGGGTAGACTAGATTTAGGGTCTTGGTGTTAATATTTCAATAAAACACCAAATCTCACTCATGGATTCTTTTAAACACCTCACAAGTGTATCAAATCTACCAATCCACTACCTCAATTAACACTCTTATTTCCAAGATGATGCCATTAAATGAGTTACCTCAAATAACACCTATATTTCTAAGATAATGCAATCCAATGAGCTAATTCAAGTTATTATTCACAATTACTCCTCACCCAAATACCTATTTCAAGGAAGATATGGGATCTAAGACAATTGGGGTTTTCACTCTCAATTCTCAATTCAAACATGGAATAAAAGAAAAACCCATCACAATTAACTTATAAATTGGATTAACAATGAATACCCACACATTATTCACTTCCTAATAAAACATAACCCCAAGAAATAAGTTTAGCTACTCATGAAATTAAAGGACAGAAATATACCCAAATTTACATTCAATTCATACATTATAAGCAATGTACGTATAAAACCAAACTTTAATTTCAATCAAAACCAAAATATCTCTTGGAAAAACACACCAATAATTGTTTCTTTACTCACAATATTGTTCTTAGCTCTCCAAAACTAGAAAATTTAGTAAGATTCAATGTTAAAAATGTAAAGGATAACCTTTTATATCTAGGGACTAAGCAGCGTGAAATGACATATTTGCCCCTGGAATATTTCCTGATACTCGTAATCACATCCTCTGTCGCAATCATGACCCTCTCAATTGGGGTGATCATTCCACGATTGCCACTCTTTTGACTTTGTTGACTGACTGCGATCTCAACCCTTAGAGTGCGATAGCAACATCTGAGGGTCTTCTCCAGGGTCTTATCTTCAACTTTTTTTCTTTATGATCACTTTCCTTCTCCTACCAGCTTTGTCTCAATTCGTTTTCTCTATATTTCCTTGTAAAATCACAAACACTGGATATTAGTGAATTTTATTCAAGAATTAGTCTCAAATATGAAATTAACACACCATAGTGTGTAAGAAATAAGATACAAAAACTTGGATAATTCTTCACTCATCACTCACCTTACAACTCACAAACCACTAAAATGGAACTATATTCTAGGTCAATCTAGCCATAGAGGTTGTAATAAAAGAAAAACCCTCAATGAAGCATTTGTAGTAACCTACCAACCCAATCAAATTGCGCACCTCAGTAGGTAATGTTAGCCCCAATATTTTCTTGGATTACCATAATACCATCTTTGGACACAAAGAATAGCCAGAACTTGCAATTTGAGAATTTAGTATAAAGCTAATGATCTCTCAAAGTATGGAGAATACTCCTTAAATGCTACTCGTGCTCCTTCCTACTACTTGAATATACCAAAATGATATTAATGAAGACTATCAGAAAAGATTTTAAATACTGCCTAAACACATAATTTATCAGAATCAAAAAAGTGGTTAGGGCATTAGTCAACCCAAAAGACATCACTAGGAACTCATAATGACCATAACAATTCCTGAAGGCTATCTTAGGAATGTCCACAACCCTAAATTGATGGTATCCAGACCTCAAATCTATCTTAGAAAACACAATTGCACTCAGAAGTTAGTCGAGCAATTCATACAAGGAATAGGATACTTATTCTTCAATATGACCTTAGTTAACTACCTATAGTTGATACATATACACATAGAGCCATCATTTTTATTCCTAAAAAGAAAAATATAATCCCATGATGACATACTCGTTCAGATAAAGCCCTTACCCAGAAGATTCTAAAGTTGACAATCCAACTCCTTTAGATCAAAAGGAGCTATATAATAAGGAACCATAAGAATAGGTCAAGTTTCTAACTCAGGACCAATAATAGACTCTATATCAAACTTAGAAGGAAGGCCAGGTATGTTGGTATGAAAAATAGAGAGAAAATCACAGTCAACAAGAATAGAGTCAAGCGATGGACTCTCATCACAAATATACCAAACATAATCAAAAAATAACTCATAACCCGTCAATATCAGTTTCCTAGTTCGAATGTAAGACATAATCCCTATTGTTGCATAGATAATAGAGTCCTACCATATAATCAGGGGAACGCTAGGCAGGACTACGGTAACAGTCTTAGCAAAATAATTCAAGATTGCATGGTAAGAAAGTAACCAGTCCATGCATAAAATCATATTGAAATCTACCATATCTAGCATAATGATATCTACTAGAGTATCAAACTCTTGAATAGTCACCGAACAATAACTACATACTCGATCCACTATTAATGAATCACCTATAGGGTAGATCCATTCAATGGCACAGATAAAGACTTCAAGAACAAACCCAACCACGATACAAAATTAGTAAAAACATATGAAAATACAAAATCGAGATCAAATAAAGTAGAAGTTGGCCGATGGCAAACAGAAATCACATATGTAATTATAGCATCCAAATCCTCAGCCTCTAGTCTACCTGTTAAAATATACAAATGACCCTATCTAATACTGGACTAGGTGCATGTTTGGCCACCTATAATACCTCCCTATGAACAATCTCTAAAACCCTTAGGACCACCCCCATGACCCTATGCATAACCCCTAGCTGGCGACTATACTAATTTAATTGGTTATGCAATCTACATTAAAGGCTCAATCATCCTGCGATAGGGACACTCACTGGTAAATTTACCAATAACCCCATAGTCATAACATTCCCCAGGCATATTGGTCTATCAAAAAGGTTTAACGGATCTAGAATGACCATCCTAACTTGACATCCCTAACTGAACACCCATCTGATGCTGACTATTACTCTAACCATCATAATTACTAGATCTGGGTTGACCCGTATATGATACTTAAAGTAATTTCTAAACTAACCAACTAGGTTAACCCTGATATAGATAAGGTTGTTATTAGGGGTACCTACTATGAAACCCTCAACCTCTAAATTATGAATCGTTGTGGTTCTGAATGTAACAACCCTGGTAGTAAGGTCTCTTATCGCTTCCCCTTGGGCCTCAGATATGTATACTCTATATAATAAACATGCTCATCTATATAAGAAAAAATACTTTCCTAAAGTCACCAAACTCTATGTATCCCTACAAAGCAGTAATCTCAATCCCCATACAAAGAATCAAATCTGCTCATACTGCACTGGTAAAATCATATTCTATGCCTAGATAACTTATGAAATCTTGCCTCATACTTAGCAATAAATCCATATCTGGATGTTGGATCTTAATGCGATGATGGTTTCAGAGCTTCTTCTACTTTTTTGTACAGAGTTAGGTCGATCAGTTTGATTCGTTGGTTTATGGTGTTATGGTGAAGTAGTGATCTTTCATTCCCCAGAATGCTTAGGCATTTCATTAGTTTTAATTCTTAGATTAGAATAGATATATATATTTATTATTATTAACATTATCAATTTTATTTTTATTATCATCTGTCAGAGTCGAGGACACATCCCAACCAAGATTGGTTTTGGTTTATTATTTAGAAGGATTTGTTTGGACTACTGTGTATATTAAGCAGTATTGGTCAATTGTTTGGCCATTCATTGGTGTCAGTTATAGACATGTTTTAACTTTCCTTAAGCTTGTTGCATGTTATTTTATTATTTGTCAAAAATTCATCCAACATTGGGATATAATGTGTTTGGTTTGGTTAGGTGCAAGGGGTAATATTTGGTCTATGTGGGACTTGAGATACCCATCATGACTAGTCCCTAGTTTGGTTCATGACAGAGATGGTATCAGAGCCTAAGATTAGTGTCATTTGGTGTCCAACAAAGTCGTGTAAAGTAGAGTCTTATTTATAAGTGTGTCACTTATAAGGGAGAGGATACGAGGTATTTAACAATTTTTTCGTTTCTTGTTGTTCTATTTCAAGTAATAGAGTCTAAGGTCTTGAATCTTCTCTAATTCCCATGTGTTTACTTTTTAGATCATGCCTCTGAGGAGATCTAATGCCCGAAGAAACTCTTCTATCCCTTCTAAGGATAATATGTATGTATCTTATCCTACTCTAAAAGTTTAGACTCGATCAAGCATCACTTCTTCTAATTACCCTAAGGGAGCTCCATTGGTTCCCCTTATCCCTCCTCAGGTATCCCAGGTAGGTGTGTCTAATGTTGAGTTTTGCCAGTCGATTTATTTTCTCGCCCATTTGCTAGCCTCTGAAACTAAGTATGTTGCTTCTATTGCTCCATCATCTTAGGCCACTAGAGTTGGCCAATTTATGATGTTCATTCCTCCTACTTTCCCTGGTTATAAGGTTAAGAAATATCCTTAAAATATTATTGATGAGATAGAAAAGATCTTCCATGTGATGCATACTACTAATATGGAGGATATAGAGTTTGTTGCATATTAGTTAAAAGATCTAGTATACCAATGGCATGAGGAGTGGAAACAATTTAAGGGTGATGTTACTAAATCCACTTTATGGGATAATTTCACTAGTGCTATTCTTGATCCCTTCTTTTTCAAGATTTGAGGGAAGCAAAGTCCAAGGAGCTTGTGAATCAGAAGCAAAGTGTGATGTCAATGAAGGAATATGCCTTAAAGTTTCATCAATTATTGTATTATGCTCTAGAATTGGATTCTAGAATGAGGGCTAGAATAAGGAAGTTTTCCTCTGAGTTGTCCCATATGTTAATCTTGGATAGCAAGTATGCCTTATTGAACAAGGATATGGATGTCTCTAGACTTGTGGTATATAACAACAAGTGGATGAAGAAAAGAAGAAGCAAGCAGAGATGAGTGAAAAACAGAGTAAGAAGCTTCACTATTCAGATCAGGGTAGAGGTTAGTAGAAAAGTGGTAGAGATGGTGGAAAGTGGTCTAAGAAGTGGGGAAATTTTGGTTCCTACTCTACGGCTAGTACTCTTCATTCAAAGTTATCAGGTGATTATCTTTCTCAGTACAACAATGGTTTTATATCACCAGGATCCTAGCTTTAAGATAGTGGGCTCAATCCACGCTAAATCATATACTTTTTGTAGATTTTATGGCTAGGTGCATCATAATTTTTGTGAGGATGGGAGGAACAAGTGCTTTAAATATGGTCAGACTGGTCAGCTGCAGATGGATTACCCTTTTAAGGTTGCTTCTTGGGAAAATAATATTCCTATTTCCACTTTATTAGCTCCTATACCAAAAGGTGCCACTTCTATTTTTGGCTAAAGTACTGGTCAAAACTGTCTGTACGCTCTTGCCACTCACCAGGATTCAGAAGCTATCCTCGATATTGTTACTGGTATGCTCAAACTCTTTTATCGTGATGTATATTGTCAACTTCATCCTAGGACTACTATCCCTTATGTCACCCCTCGCATGGCTATTTATTTTGGTTTTGATCCAAAGTATATTGTGAATCCCTTCTTCATGTCTACCCAGATGGGTGGCTCCATTGAGGCTAAAAAGGTCTACAGGAGTTGTGTGATGTCGATCCATGGTAGGGAAACCTTGGTGGATCTAATAAAGTTGAACATGTTAGACTTTGATGTGATTTGGGGGATGGATTGGTTACATTCATGCTATGCGTCTCTTGATTGCTTGACATGAAAGATCAGTTTCCATTTTCCAAATGATCCAGTAATTATGTAGAAAGGTGGTTACCTAGTTACTAAAGGAACGTTTATTTCATATATTAGAGCCCAAAAATTGGTTTTTAAAGAGTGTATCTATCATTTAGTACATGTTAACGATTCTAGATCTGAAGGTCCTTCTTAGCATACTATCTCTATAGTATATGAATTTTTTGAGGTATTTCTTGATGAACTTCCCAGTATTCCTCTCGACAGGGAAATCGATTTTTCAGTTGATCTTCTTCCAGACACTTATCCTATTTCTATTCCTCCTTATAGAATGGCTCCGACAGATTTAAAAAAACTCAAGGAGTGGTTAAAGGACCATTTAGATTAGGGTTTTATCCTTCCCTTATATGTCTCCGTGTAGTGCTCCTATTATTTTCGTGCATAAGAAGGATAGTTTCCTTCTAAGAGTTAATTAAATAAGGTGACTATGAAGAATAAGTATCAAATTCCGAGGATTGATAATTTGTTCGATCAGCTCTAAGGTGATAAGTTCTTCTCTAAGATTGATCTTCAGTCGAGCTACAATCAGTTGAATATTAGTGAGGTGTATATCTCTAAGACTACTTTCCGAATACGGTATGGTCACTTTGAGTTCTTGGTAATGTCCTTCAGTTTGACTAATGCCTCGAAGGCAATTATAGATCTTATGAATTGGGTTATTTATTAGTTCTTAGATCTGTTTGTGATTTTCTTTATCAATGATACTTTGGTATATTATAAGAGAGAGATGGATCATGCCGATCACCTCCTCGTTGTGTTGTAGACCCTAAAGAATCAATATTTGTATATAAAGTTCTCTTAGTGTGTGTTCTAGTTGAATGTTGTGACTTATTTGGGTTATGTTGTTTCTAGTAAAGGGACATGTTGGATCCACTAAATGTTATGGTGGTTAAGAAATAAACCCACAACTGTATCCGACATTCAGAGCTTCTTAGGTTTAGCAGGTTACTATAGAAGGTTTGTGCAGAGTTTCTCTTCAATTACTTCCCAATTGACAAATTGACTCAGAAGAAGGTGTAATTCTTATGGTTTGATGCTTGTGAGAGTAGTTTCAAGAAGATGAGGGATAAGTTGGATTCGTCTCTAGTTTTGACTTTGCCTAAAGGCCCTGATGTTTTTGTTGTCTTTTGTGATTCATCTCGAGTGGGACTAGGTTGTGTTAATGTAGTAAGGCAAGGTGGTTTCTTATGTTTCTAAACAGTTGAAAGTTTATGAGGAGAATTATCCATCCCATGATTTAGACTTGTTGGCTGTGGTTTTTACATTAAAAATTTGGCAGCATTATTTGCATGGGGTCTATATTGACATTTATTCTAACCATAAGAGCTTGCAATACATATTCAATAATAAGGAATTAAATCTCGGGCAAAGGAGAAGGCTTGAGTTGCTCAAGGACAATGACATGGGTCGTTACTATCATCTAAGTAAAGCTAACATAGTTGTTGATGCTCTTAGCAGGTTGTCCATGGGAATATTATCTCATATGGATGATAATAAATGAGATTTGGTGAAGGATATTCACCATTAGCTAATCTTAGAGTTTGTCTCCTTGATTCTGAGAATGGTGGTATGATTGTTAAAGAAGTGGTAAGCTCATCTCTTGGTGCTGAAATAAAGAATAAGCCAGTGTTAGATCCTATTTTGATGCAAATCAAGAATGATGTAGGCATGCAAAAAGTGATGGGTTTTGAGATTGTGGTGATGGTGTCCTGAGGTCCCAAGGTAGATTATGTGTTTCGGATATTGATGGGTTACGATGAAGCTCATGAGTCATGGTATACTATTTATCTTGGTTCGACAAAAATGTATTATGATCATAAAGAGATTTATTGGTGGAATAATATGAAGTGGGATATGGCTAATTTTATGGCTAAGTTCCTGGTGTATCAACAAGTAAAGGTAGAGCACTTGAGGCCCGAAGGGTTGACTCAAAAGATTGAACTACCAGTATGGAAAGGGGAGATAATTAATATGGATTTTGTTATGGGTCTTCTGTGGTCTCGCTAGCAATTTGATTTAGTTCATCATGGTTATCATGACTAAGTCTGTCAACTTCTTCCCAGTGAGGACTAACTCTCTTCTGAGGATTATGCCAAGTTGTTCATTAAGAAAGGCATGAAGTTTCATGGCACTCCAGTTCCATAATATTTGATTAGGGTACCCAGTTTTTGTCTCACTTTTGGAGATTGTTCCAGCAAGGTCTAGAGACTAACGTAGCCTTTAGCACCGCCTTTCACCCACAGATGGATGGGCAAATGGAAGGATAATTTAGGTTTTGGAAGATATGCTTCGGGCTTGTGTTTTTTATTTTGGTGGTAGTTGGGTTGACCACATGTCTCTCATAGAATTTTCCTACAACAATAGTCATCACTCTACCATTGGTATGGCTTTGTTTGAGACCTTATATGGTAGGAGGTGTAGATCTCTTATTGGGTGGTTTGAGATTGGTGAGAATAAGTTGGTTGGTACAGATCTGGTTCACCAAGCCATAGAGAAGGTAAAGGTGATTCAAGATAGACTTAAGGCCGTCAAAAGTTGCCAAAAGTCCTACATAGATGTAAGGCGAAGGGAGTTGGAGTTCAGTGTTGCTGATTGGGTATATTTGAAGACGTCCCCAAAGAAGGGAGTGATACGATTTGATAAGAAGTGAACCTCAATCTCCATTATGTTAGTTCGTACTTGGTTTTTAAGAGGGTTGGTAATGTCGATTATAAATTGGATTTGACATCTAGGTTGAGCTCCATTCATTCGGTATTTTATATTTTGATGTTGAGAAAGAATGTGGGTGATCCTTCGACAGTTGTTCCTTTGGAAGAGGTGGGTATTTTGAATTCCTTGTCCTACGAGGAGGTCTCGATTAAGATTCTGGATCGAAAATTCTGTCGGTTGCAGATCAAGGAGGTGGATTTGGTAAATATTTTTTGGAGGAACCATGAGGTTGAGGAAGCTACTTGGGAAGCCGAAAGGACATAAATTCTAAATATTCATTCCTATTTCCCATTCCGGATAATTGTGCCAGAGGTATGTGTATTCCTTAACATCTTAGTTTTCTGACTTTGTTAAAGAAAATGGCGGTTTCCTTGGCATCTTTGTTTTCTGTCTTTGTTAAAAGTAAGAGTATGGGTATGTGGAGTTAAATCGTGCTAATAAATGCCTTGTACTGCCATTCTAGGAGAAATGATGTAAGGAGGGAGTATGTAATGCCCCAGGTTTTTGGTCCTTGAAAATTTTTGCAATTTTATCCTCACTGTCCTAACTATGTTTATCCTATGAGTCATAAGGTGTCTTGACGGGTCAGGTGACCCTAGTAATAAGGTACCTGGTGAATTGTGTTTGAGTTACTGTCCTGGGTATGACTTGGGTACATAATTCTTAAAGGAACGAGTCATTGGAATCGAATCGTAACCAAATTAGAAATTAAGTGGTAAGGCTCTTCTTTGACTATGAGTCATAACGACTTGTTACGAGTCAATGAGAGCAAATCTTAGCATGTCCAGTGTTCACCCAATTGGGGTCTGTGTGGAATATGATTGGACCCTACGAGTCGTAGGGTCCCATAATGAGTGGTACCAGTTAAGTCATAGGTTCAATAGTTGTGGGTGTCCTGAGGACTGTCTTGGTTATGAATCAGGGTGCCGAGTCATAATGTGCCTATACGAGTCATATAGTGACCCATAGTCACTTATGATAATTTTTCAGTCTTACATTAAGGGAACTTTGGACATTTCCCCTCTACCCTAATTGTAACCCGAGACTTGAAACCTCATTGGGGACCCTATTAACATTGTTAACTCACTAAAACACTTTTAAAAAGCTGTCCTCAATTCTCTCAAGCAGCCATATTTAGGGTTTCTAAGAAGTAGGTCATCCAAGCGCTTAAAGGTTGAATTCGTTCTGTGAAACTTGTTAGTTTAGGCATGTTACTCTTCTCTCATTGTTAATTTGTTAAAAGCATGTGTTTTAAACTATTGATCATGAGATATTTATGTGGATTTGAAATCGAGGGTTGAAGGTTTTGAAAGCTTCTTGTTGAGAAATGTATTCCCAAGGTTAACATATAATTATTTGTGCTTTAAGTATGGTTTTGAACCTGTGGGTGCATGGTACCGTTAATGAACTAGGGAATTATGATTTTCCCAAACTTGTGAATTTTGAAGTGGTTATGACCCCATCCCCATAATGTGAAATTGGTTTTAAATTTTGAGAAATGTGGGAATTTGTAGAATAAAACAAAGGGGCTGTAAGTTCCCACAAGTGATGTAATTGTTTTGGCATGTCGTTGTTACCTTGCAAGTATAGTTGGTATGGCGATACCAACAAGGTATGCCTTAATGTTAAATATGGTTAAATGAATGGAAATATGTGCTGACTTTTTTAATTGGACTTCAATCGGGGTTGTGTAGCTGAGTCGTGAAAGTGGGGATTCAAGTGACCGATACTAGAAACCGCATTTGCTGAAGTAGGGGTCAAAGTGACCATGGAGGTTCAAGTCCCTCGTATTATTATTAGATGATTAGGGAGGTTCGATTCCCCCGCTCATAATTACATGATCGGGTACTTAATTCACCTTAGTATAAGATTGGGAGATTCGAGTACCCCATGCATATATATGATATTCTCTAATTCGTGCATCTAAAAGCACTGGGCCCCGACCAGAGGGTCAGAGATGGGGCCCATATAGCCCATAGGTACATGTTATAACGGTTGAGCTACACAATCCAGGCTAAAGTTTTAAAGCACATGTTAAGCCTCATTCCCTATCTCAGCATGTGATATATCTATATGTATATCCATTTGATTAAGTGCATTGGTTTAGAATGATTTTGAACTATTGATCTTGGCATTAAGTTATCCTTATCCCTGAGTTATGTGCTAGTATTCAACCCACTAACTATATCAAGAAGATGTATCCCCATGCGATGCAGGCATAGGAGCTTCTTCCACTTTTCCTGCATGGAGTTAGGTCGATCGATTTGGTCAGTTGGTTTGCGTGTTATGGTGAAGTGATGAGCTCCCAAAAGGCTTAGGCATTTCACTTTATTTTATTCTTAGATTTGAATTGATAGTTATCTTCATTATCATTAACATTATCATTTTCATTCTCATTGTCATTTGTCAGTGTCGAGGACATATCCTGACCAAGACTGGTTTTGGTTCTTTGTTTAGAAGGCTTTGTTTGGATTATTGTTGATATTGGCGAGTGTTGGTCGGTTGTATGGTCATCGATCGTCGGTTATAGACATGTTTTAAAATTCCTTAATCTTACTTCATGTTATCTCGTTATATGTTCAAAATTCATTCGACCTTAGAGGATGATGTATTTGCTTTGGGTAGGTACAAGGGGTGATCTCCCATCCACGTAGGACTTGAGATGCCCATCATGACTAGGCCCTAGTTCGGGTCGTGATAGTGATCCAGCTGGCCTAGAATCAAGATAACCTCTTCACCACCTTCTCATTTTTGTGTCTAGATGATAAGCTACAAAGTCTACTCCTCGGGACTCGACCAACCCCAAATTCTGCAACCTCTCCTCATAACTGGACATGAACTCATCAGCATCATTTCCTGGGGTCCCAACAAATCTAGGTGGAGACAATCTTAAAAATTAGCACAATATTTTTTCTCCTCCACATACATTATTGACTGGGCTACTACTAGTAGTGCGACTACAGATGCTCGTGAACCCTCTTCCCTAGGCATCGCTGTTGTAGGTTGTGCCCCTAAATCAATACCACCTTGTTAGGCATTGTTGTTGTACGTTGGGCCCCTAAATCAATACCATATTGTTCATCTAGTTGATCTCCCTCAGTCGATGAACCGCCAATTAACCTTAATAACTATACCAATGCATCTCAAAAGACCGAATAAGATATAAATCCGAGTGGAGCCTGGGCTGCCCCCTGGCCCACTTGTTGTGGTGGTGGTGGAATACATAAGTTGTCTCAGGCTCAGGTTCTATTACAGGATCAGGTGATAGATCCCTAGCTTGATCTCGAACTTGGGCTGCTACTCTATCTTGCCCACAATCTAGGTCGACCTCAGCCCCTAACTGGAACTCTAGTAGAAAGATCGAGGTCCTGATCCCCAACTCCAGCACCTTGCGTCCTAGCCATCTGTATAAAGAGTGAATAAATAAAAATTAAAAACTAACTCAGACCCAACACACAAAAATAGATTAAGAAAATGAGATTATTCCCTAGAAACGTGTTGTAGCCTCCCAAAGATAGGATATTGATGTGTCTATACCAATCTGTGGGACTCTACTAAACATTGGCTCTAATACCAACTGTACTAGTGAAACCTAGGCTCTGATACCAAATGGTCATGACTCGATTTCTTGAGTTATCTCACTACTAGTCAAGCCAAGCCATAGCCTAAAATGATAGGTAATGGGCTAACAGGCAAAAAACAGAAAAAACAGATATAAATAATAAGTGTAATAAAAATATACGAAAATAGAAGGAGAACATATAAAATATATAAAAAATGAGAGAATGAAAAGGACCAAAATATATAAATGAATTCCTCCCAAGACCTAGTAAGGTTTGTATGAAACCCATTACTAAAAGACATCCAGAGTGCTGGACAAAATCCAAAATATACACAATACACACAAGCAGTCTCAAGTACAAAACATTCAACTGGAAAAGATAAGGGATAAAAGAGGATCAGACTGGGATGACAACAAGCTCACCCTACTCCATATCAATACTAGAAAAGAGGAATCACATTATCATCGGCTTCTAGCACTAGAATATGCATCAGTGAAAAGATGCAGAACTATAGTATGAGTACCAAAGCGATAGATACACAGTAGTCATCATCAATTGACTGAGCTCAATACAGGAAACGTATAACTAAAATGCAATGGGGTAGTTGAAGCCAACAGTAAATAGGTATAGAAAGGTAAACAACTGTTGAGAGACGCAAATACAATAAAGGAATATGTAAAAGTGATATAGAAAGATAAGTAATGAAGTAACGAGAAGGCAAACCAAACATAACCTAATTGGACCCCCATAAGCCCACCAGGCACACTTAAGAAGATAATTAACCCAACGGTGCCCCCATAATCCAGTGGGATACACAAGAGGTAATTTAAAGAAAAATGTAAATAATATATAATCAAACTAATCCCAAGAAACCATGGTCGCCATCCACATATGAATCGAAATTGAATTAGCACCACTTGGTAGTAACGAGAGGCTAGATGTCCCGCTCGAATCGATAGTGGTAGATAATAACAAAAGGCCATATATCGGTTTCAAACTAGAAATAGTGGGTAATAATGAGAGGTGACATATATGATATACAATAGAACTTGTAATCAGGTGTCGAACTCAAACCAAAACTCAAAGGAAACATAACTCCCAAAACAACAGTAATCAGTATCAAAACTACTGAATAATATCACAACCAGATGTCGGACTTGAACCAGAACTCATTCTAACCATGCTCAATTGCAAAACTAAAACCCCAATCATATCATAACCAAAGCCAAACTAGTGCCAAAATTCACAACAAATAACAAAAATAGAATATATAGTGGCCCTGGATTGTAGTTGAAATACATTTAAATAAACATTTGTATAACCTAGTTAAAAGGGAGAAATCTAAGTTTTCACAATGAAGTACCACGCCTAAGCTCATAAATACTACATCATAATAAAATATAATGGGACCAGAATTTACTAGAACATGGTCCTAAGTGGATAAACAAGGCATGAGATATTTCAAATGATACTCTAATCGAAATCTTGAAATTGAACATGTCATGAGGCCCTCGAAAGACAAGGAATGTGCACTCAAATTTTGAGCACTGATGGAGTCTCTATTGGGACTTACATCAACCCCAAAGTTTTAGAGAAATAAAAGAGAAAATCTATATCATACGGATAACTTTGAGAGAAAACTAACAAGGAAATTAGTAGGGAACGATCACTTTAACAGCCGCTACTCATCCTCAATTCTAATAGATAATTTCCCACAAGTTTTTGGAGGTCCTAAGGATAGAATGGAAGAAATGGATAAGTAAAATAATAAAAACTCAGGGAAGAGGGGATTATATACTGCCAGGGATTTGGCCTTCGCAAATGCGATGACCAAGAACAATATCCTTCCCAAATGCGGCCAAGTGGTCACGAACGCAAAGGCAAAGGGAGAGGAACTTTGTGAATGCGGGCAACAAGTCATGATTGTGCAAAAAGAATTTGACCGATTCGGGGTTGACCCATATCGATAAAATAAAGGAGAAGGATCATGAATGTGATGGTCAATATTTTGACCCTCCACAAATGTAGGCTACCCCTCAGGGTAAATGAGCCCTACACTAGACTTGGTAAACCAGCAATTTTCCTAAGTCCCAATGGACTCCAATCAGGTGCATGAGATTCGTTTAAAATCCCATGCGCATAAACAAACTATGCTACCATACTGAATTGACATTTAAGACTCAATAGAACCATCAAAGCTTTCATCTAGGATTGTTTCAATTAAATATGGGTCCCATACCAAGTTTTATTTTTTATTAAGTCTACCTACTAGCCCAAAACAAGTTTGAAACCCTCGAGACCTGAACTTCCCATATCCTACAACCAGTGTTTCCAAGATAATGGCATTGTCGAATTTCTTATCTGAGGCCATTTTCTAAAAGTTTTGGTCTAAGATCAACTCCTTAACAACAAAAGCTCCAAAATAAGGAAATGAGGCTACAACTCAAACAAACTATTTAATAATCGAATCAACAAATTCGACAAGTCATAAATAACCTGTAAACGCTATGGAAAGGCTCAAAATACTAGAAACGTGTAGAAATTGAGAAAATGACCTGGAGGGTCATTAAAATATCTACTACTAAAAGGACTTTTGTTCATAAAAGTCAATGGATAGAAAGAGCCCAAAAGTTTGAAAGGATGAAGTCTTAGGACCGCATGTTCTGAGCAATACTCCTCAAACAACCTCTAAGGCATACCAATTAGTTTAAGGAATTTCACCAATAGTATCCCTTTTTCACCAACTTTCTTATTGCACTTTCCAAATATCCAAGGACTCAACCTCAATAATTAGTTGGACTTTAATTGATCCGAGAATGAATGGTGAACATAAATCCATCCATAGTACACTGATATCACACTGATATGATCACAAAAGAGTGGAAAATCATCTAACATAAAGTAAATCCAAGGCATGAACCATACAACCAACTCCAAATTCCCAAATCCAACACCCTTATGCCTTTCTAACACTGTTATATACTCTGATTTGCATGAAAAATGTCATCCCAGTCCTGCCCACACAATCACATCATACTGGCCTCAAAGAACTAAAGTTCGTCCACCAAAAATTCATAATGGCAAGCTTAGAAAAAAGCTCATAGGGTGTTACCTGAACAAACAAATATAGATGATCAGAGACTATGATCTCTAGTCAAAGCTAAAACTAGCTAGAATGACCCTTGAAACTGACAGTTAGGATTCTAAAGCACAAATTCTCAAGAGTGGACGACTCGTAAGTCATTATTCAAAAGACTCAAAAATCACAACTAGAGTAAATAACTCTTCATGAAGATAAAATACCCTAAACCAATATCATTACCAAAAACCAACCATATACCCTGAACCCATCTCACCTTTAGAGACTAAGAATATATCCAACAGCTCTCGCAAGGGATGAAATTGAAATACTGCTAAAGACATAACCACAGCTGAAGGGAACCATATGCTAATGATACGAACAATCAAATCCACATCTTTTGGAAGGCATAGTGCATCTAGGTATAGCCAAGGACTCACCAAGCCTGCAAAAAATACAAGGAATAACCAAAACTCAAGAAACTTAGAGAAATACACCCTTATTCTGAATTTGGTCAATTCAATACTCAATCTATGGCAACAAATACCATAGGCAAATATCACCAATGAAAACCACTCCACGAAGTCACATTAGGCCAAATGATTGTTGAAATGAGTATTTTCTAAATTCACTTGTTTACACCAACTTTATCTCAACTGAATTGTGAACCATATCGTAGCAAGAACGGAGTACCCAACTCACTATCACATCAAGATCAAGACAATTATTGGGCAATGAACTAGCCAAATCAAAAGAACAAATCTTGACTTTATCAACCTCAAGAACGGGCTATAGAAATGATAGCCAATACTAGAATCTCAGCAAACTAGAAAAGCAAGCCTTAGACTTTTTCACATTAGAAATAGTCAATAGAACTAAATTGCCAACTCTAAAATCATAAGATAGCCATGTGGCTAACCTACTTTCACTCCTGCTCAACAACCAGTCTAAATCTACTAATCGACAAGGAAAACAACCAACCTCACCTCACTAAAAGAGAGAACCAACAAATAGAGTCAGTCATCTAAGACAATGAATGATAATCACAAAAAGGGGATTCTAATTAAATAACGCTAGTCTAGTAATCTATCAAGTAAGAATCAATTACCTCCAAAGTAATAATGGAAATAATAACAACATTAGCATAAAGTTTAGGAGGCACCAAAATGAAAAATCACCATATTACCACTCTATAACCACAATAGGAATAATATGTTGAAGAAAAGAGACTTTAACCCAGATTCAACACCCCTAGGAAATCTCAATATAGATCAACTCAATCCATGCTAAAAGAATCTCTCACAGAGGTATATGTTTAGGTGACCACTTTACTTTATTAATACAAAGAGGGGGACATACAAAAAATACTAGTAGGAGGCATATATCTAACCTCCAACCCTATAGTGGTTCATAAGTTGTCCATCCTACTAAGGACGGTCAACTCATCCCCGACACTAGAAAAGAAAACCTAGATATACTATGCATCTAAGATTGGAGGACTCCTCTCAAATATAATATATATGTAGGAAATGCATAAATAAAGGAGACTCTTACCTTATAAAGGAGAATGTCTAAATAAACTATCACTTCTTCATATGAGCTATTGCTAGAATAAGAAAAGGCCTAAATAAAAAAGAAAGGTAACACAAAAATGGGTACAAGTGACAACCTGTACCAAAACTTAGAAATAGCTTCAAAGTTACGGAGGTTTCTTTATCCTTTTCAATTCCCTTCCTCTAAGATTTTCCACACTAATTTTATCAAGCTTGTCATATCCTCTTATCTCTTTTGGTTATTATTGTAGATTGTAGAAGTGTTGAGAGTTTTGCCAGTTTATGACTAAATTTGGATAAAGCATCAGTTGTGAAGTTAGCTTCTCTGAAGATATGGTTGCATTGAAAATGATCTAGTAGTTTGACTAATTGTTTAAGCTCAACAAGATATTCCTTGGATATTCCACAGGGTTAATCAAATAAGCACAAATCTACACGAAGGCATACATCAATCAATTAATATAGTAATCAAGCCATATAATCATTGATGAATATGAAAACCCCAACTCAAATAAAAAAGAAGTAAAAGATAATAAGTCGAACAACACATATATTGATGAAAACTAAAGTTGTAGTCCTGATGTGCCCAAGAAAGTACAAATTTGAGCATGTCTAAGCCTAGACTGACCATCTGAATTACCAACAAAGTCACTAAGTGCACTACCTCTAATTAAAGATACCACCACACTATGAAACTGATCTAGGTGATCTTAAATACTAATAATACCATATCGGGGACACTCTCTTGACAAATAACCGATCTCTCTAAAGTCGTAACAAACCCCCTAAAGTTCTAACCTAGTGAAAAACATGAGCTATTCCCAACAGGCTGACCAACTGATGCATGGGACACTCTTTACTACAATGATCATCCTCCCCGCAATAATAACATAGCTTAGGAGCTCTAGGCTGGTGAGGAATATGTGTTGACCTTGTCTAAACAACCACCTCATGGTAAGGGCACACCCTAGACCAATGATCAACCTCTCCACAGTCAAAGTATAACTCTTGAGCTCTCTAATGTACTATGCCTGATGACCCAAAATGGCTACCATGGCTCGAAAACATAGGCTAAGAATTTTGTATATCTAACTAGAACTCTATCCACTCTGACCACCACAACTTGTCTAAGAGCCATGTCACCAGAAACTGATCCTAAGTCCAATCACTAAGTAAAAGGTATAGTATTACCAACAATTGCATTGCGTGGGGATATAGCTCGAAGATGGTTATCGGTTGGAACGCTAGCATGTAACTCGAGCATAAGGATAAAATAGTGCCAATAGTTCAAAACCAATCCACCAAAGCACATACCAATGCAACATATACATATATATAGGCATACCATGTCGAGGTAGGGAACAAGATTACCATGAACTTTTAAATCATTAACCTGGTCTGTGTAGAATAACTGTTATATAATACGGCACCCACAGTCTATATGGTCCCATCTCTCCCCTAGCTGGAAGGGCCCTAGGGCATGTAGCTACATAAACTAGAGAATATCCATAACCGTATATACCTATATGGGGGAGTCGAAACTCCTAGAAAAATCAAGGTGACTTAAGCACTAAGACAAGTGTAAGGAGGACTTGAACCTTACTTTCATATGTTTATTTGAGTGACTCAAACCACCTAATCATATGACACTCATACCGCTAGCGCGGTTCCCAGTGTTAGTTCTTCGAAATTTACCTTCATGCCCCTTCTACATATCCCGCTGTAAAGCCCAATTTAAAAACCATCATTTCACATGCATAACCATTTAGATAATTACTTGCCAAAGGAACTTCGTTGGTATCTTCATACCAATACCACTTGCAAGCGTATAACATGCCATTACCATTATCAATCAACCATTCATTTATTTGACTTTGGGACTCGAACCCATTGTCTAACAAAGACACTTGTTCAATTCAAAGTTTAGGGACTCAAACCCATATCAAGTGTAGACATGAATCAATTCAATGTTAGGGACTCAAACCCATTCAACTAATTAAACTAACAAGGTTACTATTTAAAATCATTACATGGAAAACAAGGCCTTCACAAACCATTTACCAACCATTTATTTACATTAGGCCAATGCCTTAGTTTAAAACACTATTTAAAATCAACATATGGTCATCACGACCTTTACTAAAGCATTTATCCATCATTAGCGTTCTTATACCAAGCTTTAGTTCAAAAAACAATTCATCTTGTGACTAGTTTATTCTCTTAGGCATTTTCACAAGCACCATGAGGGAATACCTTTTCCAAGAACCAAAACCAAAGTAAACACCATCAAGTTTAGGGTTACTCATGACTCTTTTGATAAACCACATTTACCAAGAACCCACATGTGAAAACCATTACCAAAAACACATAAACACCATTTAAATCAAGAGTAAACAATATGCACAAAAACTCTCAAAATTGGATTTCAAAACCACCATTAATGACTCATAAACAATGTTTATATCACATGATATTTGAGAACTATAAATGAGGGAAAAGTCACATGCCTTATATATGAAGATTTACGTAGATATTCTTGGTCTTCAAGCCTCTAGGTGGCCTCTTTGATAAACCCTAACTCCAATCTTGTTGGAGAAATTTAGAGAGGATTTTGGAGTGTTTTTATCTTGTTAAGTGAAGAATTAAAGGCCAAATAATGTTATGCACCGTGGGTCTGAAGGGTTTTGGGGTGGGAAATGTCTAAAATGTCCCCATCTTAAATACTGAAAAACACATGGAGGAGGGTACAACCCATCCCCCTTAACCCGTACCCTAGGGTATGAATGGTACCTTTACTCGCACCCTAAACCTTCCCTTGGACCCCTATACGGATTAACATACAACCATACCAAGCAAAGTCACACCTTAATAAATGAGTGGCACCACTTAGAGTTATACCTTGGTCAAAATCAACTAGACCATACTTAAGACATCATACGACTTGGAAACATACCACTCGTACACTATCATACAATTGGTATGATGCCTAATCATACCTAGGGCAGTAACCAACCCAAACACATTATCTAATATATGAGTGAGGGGCCCTAACCCGTACCCAAACATATGACTAGTACCTTCTAGTCGTATATTGTCTAGAATCTCCAACTTAGGCAATTTTCGAAGGGTTCAAAGCTAAGGTGTTTCATATAAGTATATATATATATATATATATGCACACACACATATTGGAATAACTCAAAGGTAATAACCTGAGGGAGACAACCTAACATCTCATGGAATCCTAACTAAGTAGAAAAGCTAATACTAGTATAATCAAGGTCTCTGACCATAATTCCTAACCATGAGATAAACCATCAATAATGAAACTTACCATAATAGAGAAGGGAAATCAAAAATGTATTGCCAATATCAGATATCAGTACATAACCATCATGTCAAGAACTAACCATGAAGACCAATAATAAAGTAACCAACTAGTCCAGACAAACAATAATTTAATCGGACCCCAATAAGCTTGGAAGGTTCAAGCAATCACTCAACATACAACAATCATAGCTTATACCTATACAATCCCCCATAAAATAGATATAAGCACCATGCAATTACACTAGTCATAGGCAATGGATATGAATGTATGCAACATAAATCAATAGTAAACCATATCCAATCCAAGAGTCAAATGTACCAAGTGTATACAACTCATTCAACTCAATAGCTCACAAAGGCAAGACCTATGGCGTCCATCCTTCTCCAGCACTGTGGCTCACAGACGAAAGGTCCATAGGGGACATAGAATATCCATATGGATTATGTGGTCCCACACCAAGACTTTCAATAACCATCATAATCAATCTATTCCATCTAGTATTAGATATATATATATATATATATATATATGAGTTTACTAAGTGTATAGACTCAAACCATGGCTAAAAGAATGTAAATTCGCAATTCCATTGCCTGAGATCAATGTCGAAACTAAATTTGCATAATGGCAAAAAAATGATCAAAGTGCCTCTCGACCAAAGCAAAAAATAGTGGTAAAAGAGTGGTATAGTAATGGATAAGAATCAATCTCGGTCTAGTTTCTAAAATTTCACATTTAGTTTCAAAGCTCATAATTCATTAAATAAGGTGGTAAGATTCCCCTTATAAAAGAATTCATTTTTAAAGTGAAGGGTAGCAATAAATCCCTTATTAGAAAAATATAAGTAAAATCAAGGGTTTGGTTGGAACATACCACTAAATAATCATGAATGCGCCTAAAAGTATGCATGTCATCACCAGTATCCAAGCAATTCGATCATAGGCATCTACATATCAATAACTATAACCGCATTCTCTCTAAGGATCAAGTACTAACCTGGTGTCCAACTGACATCATAACCCCGGCTTAGGCACAAAAATATATAATCAATATCATAAAGCCTCATAACTCAGGAAATAATTGTAATCAAGGGCATAAATCACTAAAAGGATCTAATCATAAAAATACCACCCAATTCACTAAGCAAATAGTAAGTCTTATATTATGGGATCTATAATGTTAATCTATGACTAAATAAGTCTATATTCAAGGATAACAGGATTCTATGACCATGAAAAGTATTTTGGGGTAAAGTTTGGGTCACTTTCTATCCCAAATTCCCTAAATAGGTTAAGTCATGGTATACTAGTCATCAACCCATCCTATAATTTCTACATAGCATGTAATCTATACTATACACAATCTCATATAGAAAATTAGACCGAAGCCTACCTCGATGTCGAACCACATTCTTAAACCATCCACAAATTGCTTATCTTTTCTCTACAATCTTAAAAATAATATTGCACTATTGCAATAATTATCTACACATTAATAGGAGTAAAACAATACTCATATCGCTATATAAGACTCCAGGCCCCAAATTGGATCAAAAAGGCACCCGCGGGGCTCGCTAATGGAATCCCAAAATTGAATCCATCATAAGGTCTCTCTAAGTACAAGGAATGTGTGCTTAAATTAAGCATAAATTGAGTCTCTATTCGGGCGTAAATTAACCCTGGGGGTTAAGGAAAATAAAAGAGAAAATCTAGAGTTTACAAATAACTTATGACAAAAACTTACAAAGAAATTAGCGGAGAATGATCATCTCAACACCCTCTACTCATCCTAAACTCCAATAGATTATTTCTCAGAAGTTTTTTGAGCTCCTCGGTCTGAAATGGTAGAAACAGGCGAGAAAAATGATGAAAACTCAGAGAAGAGAGGATCATACACTGCTAGGGATTTGACCTTTGCAAACGTTGGGGCCAAGGACCATGAACGTGAAGACTAAGAAAAATACCCTTCGCAAATTCAGCTAAGTGGTTAGGAATGTGAAGTAAAGGGAAGAGGGTGTCATGACCCGAGACTACCCCTAGTCATAACACGGTGCTTGGAACCACAAGTGACCCCAAGCTAACCCATGAACTAGCATACTATTGAGAAACAGATTTAATATGTATAAAATAGCTGAGTTTACTCTGCGGAAACATAACCATGGAATAATCTGGATAAATACAATATTGAAAAAGTTTACAATCTGATAAAACTGAGGAAAGAACTCAAACTACATGACTGAATCTGACTGACGTCTATGAAGCCTCTACTATACTGACTATAGATAGCTGGGACATGCCTCCAACCACCGCTAATCAATACATATGAATAATAAAAATAAAATACATGAACAACATCTAACTGGAGTTCTCCTAGCTAATCAATACATATGAATAATAAAAATAAAATACATGAACAACATCTAACTGGAGTCCTCAAAATAGGAGAACTCATCACCTGCTAACTGGAAACTGCAACTGTCTGATCATGATGTACAGGCTACAACTAGTACCTACATTATGAAACAATGTAGTCACATAGACGTATATATGGATCAGTACTTCTGGAATGTTCTGAGTAAACAGGGGTGAACGCCATACGTAAAACTAAATAGGTACATTATCTTAAAACATGCATGCTAAGTGCAAGTAGACTCATCAAGACACTGAAATCAACTAAAATCTTAAGTAGCTTAAATCATAAGTAACGAACATAATCTAATAAGTTGGTGAATCATTACACTTAGTTTCTTAAAACTTTGATCTTGCAGAATAAGTAGGACTGAAGCTCGGATATGGTAAAACATGAATACATGAACATACGAAACCAAACATACATATACTGAGCAGATCTGCTTAACTAAATAATTGGTGCATGGATGATGGAATGATTGAAATATAAGTAAAGGGATAACTAATATGTATATACTGAGTAGTTGATATATGAATATGGACTACCAATATCCAAACACTGAATAGCTGATGACTTAATACTGAACGACTGATATCTTAATACTGATTATGTAAAATTGAACTATACTTAGTTGAAACAATTGGACTAAAACCGCGGAGTACTGTCCATATGAGATAAGCACTGACTGAACCATATAAAATAGTTGAGCATGAATGCATGAAAACTGTAACATCTGAGAATGCAAAACCAAGCATAATCATATTTCTGAAATAATCTGCAAACTAAAAGACTGAAATATGATAACTGAATAACTAAGAATCGATATGCTTTGTTCAAGAAAACCTCAACTGAAACTACACTAAATATTATAATGAGATTGTGGGAGGTATTATCTAACCGACATACCCCAATCTAAGCTAATCAGGGTCTAACCTGTAACCCCAGTTGGAAGGATGTCAGTACCGTGCCACGGGTATTAACACTGGTTGTGAATCACCTTATCCTGGCATAAGTGCTCATGAGATATGTGTCAACCCTAAATTGGCAGGAAAACATCTCAAACCTATGTTATCCACGTAGTTCTGTAACTCAGGGATTGCTACTAAGGGTTAAATCTTAAACTGGCAGGAATACCCCCATCCCTGGATTTGATCGATACGAAATCTTACTACCAACTGGAAGACATTGAAATACTGACTGGTGCATGCACTAATAACTGATAAGCTCAGGTCATGGTATTTTGAAAACAACAGTGCATACAGATTTTAAAGTAATTGAAAACATGTAAACTGATAGTGCTCAATATGCTCATAACAAATTGAGTTTAACAATAAAATCATGAGTTGACTGACTCATTACTTGAAAGGTATGAAATCCTATAAAAACATATAGGCATCAGGGGTTCATAACCCGCCAACACTGAATGACCATAAAGCATGATCTCAATACTTAAAACTATAGTATGGAAATCATGTTTCAAAGACCCAAAACATGAGCATTCCACCAAATATATGAGAATCTTGAACTTGAATGTGGGGTCTGCTTTAAACATGAGGAAATGGCATGATTACATGACTAAAATCATAAATTAGGGATTTAACATGGAATTCACTTGAAATAGTACATGGAAAACTAAAATTTATAGCATGAGAAAGTCAAATCTTGTATGGAGTCATACATGGGCTAAATTTAATTTAAATCACCATGAAAACATGAAATTCAATCTTTCTTGAACATACAAAATACCATAATGATAGAAAATTCATTATTTAATTAAAAGAAAAGGGTTTTTGAACTCTGTGGGTGGAAGGGGGCCCATGGGTGAACTCCCACATACCTTAATTTCTTGATTTCATGATGAAAACTTGAAATTGAACTTGAATTTCTTGAAGAAGAAATCTTGAATTTCTTGTTCTTGAGAAGAAATCCTAATCTTATTGTTCTTGAGATTCTTGATGATGGGAGAAAGAAAAATGTGTTAAGGGACAGTGAATGGGGGAAAATAACACCATCTTATGTTTTTAAGTCATGGGGGTAGGGTTTGAGGTGAGGAAAAGACCAAGAAAAATGTGTTAAGGGACAGCGGATAGGGGAAAAATAACACCATCTTATGTTTTTAAGTCATGGGGGTAGAGTTTAAGGTGAGAAAAAGACCAAAATACCCTTCCGAAGCTAAATAAAAATTGATGAAATTTTCTTTAGTTGATGACTTGGTTGATGGCATGTCAATTGGTTGACAGCCTATCAGCCTAATCGTCAACTAACTTTCATGTTTTGGTTATGGGTGACAACTTGGCTGATGGCTTGTCAACGGGTTGACAGCCTATCAGCCTAGTCGTCAACTCCTTCAGAGTTACTGCCTAAGGTTGACGACTTTGGCTAATGGCTTGTCAACTAGTTAACAGTTTATCTGCCTAGTCGCCACTTTGAAGAAAGATGGATATGCTGAGGAAAAATGGTCATAACTTCTCACTCTGATATCGAATTAAGGTGAAACTAGTTGCATTGGAAAGAAAACTCAAAGATCATTTGATAGATAATAGGACACCTGAATCAATATTTCTATTATATAGAAGAGGTGGTTTCAACCACCTCTTATGTAATTACCAAAATAACTCTCTACTCTCATTTAATTACATATCATACCCCAATATATAATAATTCAATTGTTTCATTATAATGGTTTAAATATTTAATATGTTCTATTAATTTATATTAATTAACTATAACTACATATTGGAAGTAAAAAAAAATTATTTATTTAATTGGCCATCATGTTCAAAACTAATTTGTTACCACAAATCACAATAATTAATAACTTAAAATATTAAAAGGCATATAGATATTTTATTGACTCATTCTTTTAGCAATGCCACATAAATTGAGATAAAAGAAAAAGTACTGCAAATCATGATAATTAACAACTAAAAATATTTAAAAGATATAAAAAAAATTTAGTTGACTCTCAAAATTGCATCGAAGCCACATAAATTGGGACACAAGGAGTAAATATATTATTTGATAATTACGTAAAAATTATTATAAATCATAATAATTAACAAGTTAAAATACTTTTTTAAAAATAGATAAAAGTTATAGTCAACTCTCAAAATTTTATCGGTGCAGTAAAAATCATGACAAAATAAAAAATTATATTAATTAATTGCAACTAAATATTTAAAGTAAATCGATTTTATTATTTTAATTGACTTTTATATAGAAAATTAATCTTTTTATTTATTTATTTATTTTAGGAAATTTAAATTTTAAAATTATTTTTTTCTTATATAGAAATACTAACATTTAAACATAACTTTAAATTTTTAAAGTACAAAATTAATAAATTTAATTTAATAAAATAAATTTTTAATGAATATTTTCTTAAAATTTGTGTTGAGTCAATATGTATCAAGTTAAAAAAATAAAGAAAAATATATAGTAAAATTTTATTATTGTGAAAGATAAATATAATGCACTATCCAATAATGTTTAATAATATCATATTTTGTATATGCAAATATAGCATTCCGTATTTCATTAATATACTATTTTGGTGAATTATCGATGATTACTATTGGATATGATAAAATTATATTATTTTTTACAGTAATAACATAATCAATCTCTCTTAATTAATTATTATGATTCATCTAGGTATTAAGAAAATAAATAACATTTAATAAAAAATAAAATAGACGTAAAATGCGAAATGTACTCATAATGTTTTAAATTAAATTTTCATCTTTTGAATGATGATTTTACTATATCACTTCTTATTATAAGTCATTTATGTATTAGAAAAATAAGAATAACAAAATGATATGTCAACATAAAATATTTGATTGACTATCAAAATGATATTAGTGCCACATAAATTGGGACGGGACAAAAGAAGATATAAAACAACATATATTATTTGAAAATGAAATAAAAAGTACTGTAAATAACAATAATTAACAAAAAAAAAAATTGACTGATTTCTGCTTCAGCTACTTCAATCGTGATTTTAATGTACAGCGATGTTTAAAGAGGGTAAAATGGCATAATGAGATTTAAAGAGGATCAAATATATGTAGTAAAGTGTGAGAAGAATAAAGCATAAGTAAATTTTATTACTATATTTTAAAGAAATTAAAGAAAAGAAGTATAAAGAATATTTGCAAAAGATTTTTACAAACTAATTTAAATATAAATAAAGTAAATTTAGGTACAAAAAATGTGTATCTATCACAAATTTGCTACCAAACACTTCGCACTTTCTTAACATGAGCAAATTTTCTATCAAATATGTGGTGTAGCCATCTTTCTCAACTTTTTACAGCTCCTCAATATTAATTAACATTTCTCTGTTTTAAAAATAAAATAAAGAAAGAAAATCTCAACTCTTCCTTCTCTATTAAAAATCAACACTCTTTTCCTGTGTTAAAAATAATAATTAAACAAAACAATAACGAATCTAAGTTGTGTATTCTCTTTATCGGGTAAGTTTACATGATTCTTAATCTTTGCGATAATTGTAAAATGTTAAAAACGATAATGAATTAATAAAAATCTCATTATAAGGAGGATTATTAATAAATTATAAAAAGTAAAAATACGACAACAAATTGATAAAAATCCTAAAGTAAAGATGATTAACAATAATTTGTCAACAATTATAAAAAAGATGTGAAAATTATATTTTGTGTCTTTTAACGATCAAGAAGCCTGAAGATGTTAATTTTAGGCACGGATAGCAAAAATTGGGTGTCAATAGTTGCCCCTTTTCATTTTTGGACGATGTAGAAGTCTTGAAACGAAAACGTTGACTTGTAGCCAATTTTGCTCGACAAAAAATAATTGTTTTTTGTTATAGAAAAATTCGACATTTAGAGTTGCCTACATACCTCAAGTTAATGAGGATCAGGTCGGGTGTAGTTCAAAAGAATAGACAATTTTTTTTCTTGCCTTGTTGTTTGGAGCAGGTGATCATGTAGAATGATTATTGAGAGGACTATTTGGAAATGGAAGTGTTCATCTATTCCCGATGATCTTTTTAAATTGCCCCAATATCGATCTGTGGAATGCTGGGGATGTAAGATTCTGTACTTTCAGGGGAGAAAGAATAATTGTGGTTGTGACGACCGAACTCTGCACAAAGTTTTCTGCATATCTCGAATGTCACGAGAATCAGGTCAATGTAGTTTGAATGAGGAAATGGGAAAATTTTGAGATGGTTCTCAAAATTTGCCCCAGTTTGTGATATATAGGATTTGAAAAAAAAGTGTTGTTCTGAGTTGTACCTTTTGTTGAAAAAATGTATAATGTCTCCGATTATCTACGAGGACTTGAGGATGAATGACGGGTGTCTTTGATGGTTTGTGAAGACTACTATTGATGAATGAAAGATGTCTTCAATTGTCTACGAAGACTTAATGCATAACATCTCCAATTGTCTATAGAGACTGATGTTGAATGATAATGTCTTCGATTGTATACAAAGACTTGATGCATAACACCTCCAATTGTCTATGGAGGCTGGTGTTGATTGTTGTCTCTGATTGTTTACAGAGACTGTGATAAATGATGATGTCTTCGATTGTCTATGAAGACTTGATGCATGATGTCTCCAATTGTCCATGGAGACGGATGTTGATTGTTGTCTCCGATTATTTACGGAGACTGTGATGAATGATGTCTTCGATTGTCTACGAAGACTTGATGACATCTCCAATTGTCTATGGAGACGAATGCTGATTATCGTCTTCAATTGTCTACGGAACCTGTGTAATGGTCGTCCTCAATGGTCTATGAAGACTAAGGTCATCAACCGATGAGGTAATCACCTCTCGATTGGTAGAACAGCTGGAAGGTAATAGCCTCTCGACTGGTGAGGCTATGAGAATGTAAAAAGCCTCTCGATTAATGGGGTTTTAAAGGTAATAGACTCTCGACTGACGGGGCTATGAATATGTAAAAGCCTTTCGACTAGCGAGGCTATGAAAATGTAAAAGCCTATCGAATGGCAGGGCCTTAAAAGGTAATAGCCTCGCGACTGGCGAGGCTATGAAAATGTAAAAGCCTCTCGACTAGAGGGGTTTTGAAAGGTAACAGCCTCTCGACTGGCGGGGCTATGAAAATGTAAAAGCCTTTCGACTGGCGGGGCTATGAGAATGTAAAAGTCTCTCGACTGGCGGGGCTTTAAAAGGTAATAGCCTCTTGACTGGCAGGGCTATGAAAATGTAAAAGCCTCTCGACTGGTGGGGCTTTGAAAGGTAATAGTCTCTCGATTGGCGGGGCTATAAAAATGTAAAAACCTCTCGACTGGAGGGGCTATGAGAATGTAAAATCCTGACGGGGGCTTAAAAGGTAATAGCCTTTCGACTAGAGGGGCTGTAAAAATGTAAAAGCCTCTCGACAAGCGGGGCTTTGAAAGGTAATAGCCTCTCAACTGGCCGGGCTATGAAAATGTAAAAGTCTCTCGACTGGCGACGCTATGAAAATGTAAAAATCTCTCGATTGGCGGGGCTTTGAAAGGTAATAGCCTCTCGACTGGCGGGGCTATAAAAATATAAAAGCCTCTCGACTGGCGGGGCTATGAGAATGTAAAAGCTTCTCGACTGGCGGGGCTTTAAAAGGTAATAGCCTCTCGACTGATGGGGCTATGAAAATGTAAAAGCCTCTCGACTGGCGGGGCTTTGAAAGCTAATAGCCTCTTGACTGGCGGGGCTATGAAAATGTAAAAGCCTCTCGACTGGCGGGGCTTTGAAAGCTAATAGCCTCTCGACTGGCGGGGTTTTGAAAGGTAAAAGCCTCTGAGAACACCCAATTGAAAAGCAAAATGTCCGTGTTTGAAGGTTGTATCTTGAAGAGAAAGGTCAATTATTGGTATTCGGAGATAGGCATCTTGCACGTAAAGTGTGATGCATGTATGTGAAGGCATGGTTTGAAAGGAAAGATTTTTTTATTTTTTTTGTATTTTCGTTGTAAAAATATGTTGAAAGATGAAAAAAGTGGAAGACTGCTTTGTGTTTTATTTGTAAGAAATGTTGAAAGGTAAAAATGCAAAACAATATTTGTGTTTTCTTTGTAAGAATGCAGAAAGGTGAAAATGCAGAAGATTATTTTGTATTTTCTTTGTAAGAAATTTTGAACAATGAAAAGATATAATTGTGTCTTGACTACAGTTGGTACCAACAATTAGTAGTGTGTATAAGAATCACCCTATCTCTTTTCCAGCTAACCAAGATTGACTTCAGGGTAGCTTCTATAGCTTCGAGTGGTACCTCAGATATACCTAAGTATCGACAAGATTTGTTCGTCTTGCTTCAAACAAATATTTTAAACTGTGCATGTTCCCATGTTTCAACTGCCCTCTACATAAAGAATGTCTCATTCTCACACATTTGAGTATTATTTTTCCCTTGAATTTGGAGATGTCTAGAGATATACGCTCACACTCAGAAAGAAGTTCAATGAATGTAATTGTGATATCATAGGCTTGGCCTTCATGTAAGTATCCACTAATGTGAGAAAACTTAGAGTAGAATCTTGTAGGACTTGTTATTGGCTTGTAATGTAGGCTTGGGGTCGGGTAGGATGACATTTGGGATAAAAGTGACTAACTCCTCAATGAGCATTGCATTGTATCCATGCTTTTGACGCTCGACCTTCTTTATTGTGCTTCTTTGCCCCTTGTTTTGTATTTGTTTCGACTTCTTTTGAATCTTGTGTTGGAGTTTTTCCCCCTTTCAATATATTTTCCTTTTTTTTTTTTTCCTTTTTGGGGGATGATGATTCCCCATCTTTTTATCAGAGTTGTCTCTTTTTTTTCTTTGTGGTTCTTTCTTTGAAGTCATCTTTTATTTTTGTTCTTCTGGGGATATACGTCCTTTGCCTTTGGCAACGTTGATCTTGAATCTTCATTTGCAACTTGCACGTACTTAGTGCGCTCAAGGAGGTGGGCCAAAGAGGGATAGTGCATTACTCAAAAGGTATAGGCTCAAATGTGGTTATTCTAAAGAAAAGGTTTCAGGCTCAAAGGGGGAAATACTAGGGATTGATGTCATTTGGTAGGCTGTGGAAGGCACAATCTAGTCAAGAAAGGCCTACAATCCTTTCTCAAACTAAGTGTAACTCAGAATTTCGCCTCAACTGACATTCAGGCTAAGTTTTGGATCAACAATGCAATGCAATGCAATGAACTAGTCTAAAGCTCACCACACAATGCACTTGAAACGATGGGGTTGGCTTTGTTCTTGTCTTAGATGTATGCAAGAGAATTTTCGAGTGTTACTTAGGTTTGACTAAGAGGTACCAAAAGAATCTATGGTTTACCGTGAAGTCGGTCCTCTCCATCATACCAATTTGTTTTTTCTCATGCACACTCCTAATTATGTTGGTACCAATCAAGTCAAAATTTTATTTTATTTAAAAAAATAATGGGACCGAACCCAAATGAGGGTTGTTACGTATTTTGTGAAAACAAGAATCAGGTTTGCGTAGTTCAGGCGAATTTACAGATTTTTATGTAGCATGTATGAATGTACAAAAATAGTGGTCATCTTTGAAAGTAATATGAAAGACGATCAGGAAGGAATTGCTTGTATCAGCAAAATTGGTTTGATTAGCTGATCGAGCGGATGGATGCCGAGCATAAGGAGAGTTTTGAAATAACTTCAATATGTCGACGAGATTGAAAAGGTCAGACATTGAAGAAGTTATGGCATTACTTCACCGTAGTTAGCAGGATTGTTATGAATGAAAGAATATTAAACCCTTGCTTTGACAGTTGGGATCGATAAGCCATAAATTTAATGGTTTACGACGTCCGAAAGAAGAAGCTACGTGTTCTCAGACCAAAATCGGGTGAGGATTTGGAGGTAGGTTGCCTAAACACTAATGTTATTGAGATTAGAATTTGAGAAATTTTATTTGCGCTCTTGAAGACTTTTGGAGAGCGTCTTTGAACTGTTTTACAAAATTTGCCCCAGTATGAATACCGAAGGAATTATTTTGAATCAATGAAGAGACCGAGACCTCATACAGGGCTGTATACGCATACGTATCTTGTTAAGACAAGAATCAGGTCAAAATGTAGTTCAAATAAATTTGAGTTTGTATACAACATGACCTATTTCTAAAATAGAAATATTCCTAAATGGTTGAGAGTAAGACTGAATAATTGTGAAAAGACACAATAGCCTAAATGCATCAATTCTGAAACTAAGAAATCCAAAGAAGGTTTGGATGAGTGCGGTACACCCCTCACGTGTTCAGTGTGTGAATTGTGTACGACCAAAAACTCAATGAAATTGTAAATTATAATTAAAAGAATAATGTGTAACAGTTCCAATAGATACAGTGTATTAAACAAATAATGAATAAAAGAATTGATAAGGCAGCAAAATTGATTTGCGCAAATAATATAAAGAATTCATAAAAAAAATCAACACAATTTTAAAAATGAACAGATAAAGAATCAAAGAATTAACGTATACAAAAATATAAAAATACCTCCCTTAATTGAGAAATTGAGTCTATCATAGTTAGAACCTGCTGTGATTCCCCAGCAGAGTCGTCATACCATCATCCCCTATTTTTGCCAAGGTCAAACAGAACATGACTTATTGGACTCAAAATAATTAAAATTTTGTATAGAATCGCCACCTAATTTTTAAAGAAAAATAAGAAAACCTATTTATTTATTAATACGTATGATTAATGTTTTAGTCTGCGAAAACCTATTAAAACTCTAGGTAAGGGTTCAAATTATCTCGAAAGAAAGGGGTTAGGCACCCTTCAGGATCCACAAATGTGATACCTGGATAGACTAAACTTATCAATGGGGAGGAGATATAAATATTTAAAATAATATAAAAGTGTATGTGTATTAAATATAAAATAATTCTTTGAAAAAAATATAAATATTTAAAATCATGTAAAAGTATATGTATATTAACTATGTAAATAAAAACATGTAAAAGATATGTATAAAATGTATAAATTACATGTGAAAAAGAAAAGTATTTTATGACATACGAAAAGAAATGTATTTTAATATGTCATGAAAAGAAAAGGTATTTACAAGTAATATTTTTATTTTATTTAAATTATGAAAAAGTAAAATTTATTTGAGAAGAAAAGATTACACAATACGTGAATTACTTGATTAACTTAATTCTTTTATGTAAATATTAACGGCATAAGTTCTGCCTAAAAGTGATAAATTATGTAAATAATGAATGTCTTCCCCGGCACCCAAAAAGTAAAGTTTTCACTTTTTTTTTATCTTTATATACAATTATACAAATGAAAATAAATTACAAACATAAAGCTCGAGAATTATGTATAAATACTTGATAAATTAATAAAATGAACAAATAATTATTAAAGTGAAATAATATGCACACATGTACATATAGATGTACATATAAAAATAAAATTTTGTTATAACGTCGGCTCGAATTAAGTTTTAGACTCACCATGGCTACGAAGTGGTTGCTCAACTAATCGGTCGTCCTAAATCATCTTGCCAAGATACGAATCATAAAACCTTTTGTGTTGTCGTGGTGTTATAAAAGTTTCGTCATTGCCCAAAATATTTAATTTTTTTACTACGTATTTATATACGTAATATCCGTCTTTTATTTGTGGAGACCTCAAAAATCGACGAAGAATTTCTTCATCGGCCAAGCATTTATTTTTTATGTAAATAAGTGAACTTTGAAAAATAAAAATCTGTCTTTAGTTACGGGGTGACCTCAAGTATTCGACGGAGAGATAATGTCATTGGCCAAATGTTGAACCTCGGTATAAAATAATAAATTTGAGAAAATAAAGTCCTTTATAATAGTGTTATCGGCCAATTAATTAATGGTATTTAATAACAATGAAAAATGACAAAAAATTAACAAGGTCACTGAACGCATATCAATAGTAATTCAAATGATTATCAAAGATTAAATAATAAAATAATAAAAAGGTCAAAGTTAAAGAATAAAAATGATGTAGCCATAACGAAGTAATTGAAAATAACAAAAAATAGAGTAAAATTCCTAATTGTGTAACAAAGTAATGGAATAAAATAGAAATAGTTCAAACATGATTGAAAAATGTGAACATTCACTGAAAAGTGACAATAACCATCATTAAGCATCCATAAACAAAGAAATACGAAAATAAATTCATATAAAATATCAACCAACAAAATCCTTAAAAAAACATAATGAAGATTGATCGAAATTGATAAAAGAAAGAAAGTCACTGAGACACAAAATTTCGATCATGAACAGTAAGAAAATATGAATAGCAACAACACTTAAGAAATATATATATATATATATATATATAACCAACATAATCCTTAGTAAAAATGGTGGAATTTCATCAAAATAGGCAGCAAATATTTAATTTATTTTTATATGTATATGTGTATTTTTTGTGTATTTAAGAAATAGAAAAAATTTGTATGTGTTTGTTTATTCTTAAGAGAGAAGAGAAAGAAGAACATAATTTGTGTGATAAAAAATATACATATGCATTTGTGTATTTTTGAAAGAAAAAATGAAAAATGAGAAAAGATTTTTTCTTGTAATTTTTGTGTATGTATTTGAGAGAGAAAAAAAATGTGTAGGTATATGAAAATATGTGTGTAGAGAAAAGATGAATAAAATTATCTTCCACCTTTGCCTATTTATAATAAAATTAGACACTTTCTATTATCCAATGGATAAAGAGATATCTTTTTTTTTTATAATAGCATATCCTTTAGTCCTTAAGATATTGACTAAAGAATGTTCATTCTTTTGATCAATGAATAGAGTTATTATTAAAAAAATAGTATTATTGAGTTGTCATTGTCAAATGTGAGAAGACATTATGTGTTGTCATTATCGGATGTGACAAGATATAATTGTATAGTCATTGTCGGATGTGACAAGATATTATTATGCAGTCGTTGTCAAATACGAAAAGATATTGAATTATTATACTGTGTAAAAATAATTTATACGACTTCGCATTTGCGGATCGTAAAAATATACAAAATACAGATATTAATTTGTAATTATGAAAAATGTAAAGAATGTTGAAAATATTAAAAAATATAATTTAATAAGAAAAATATTATAAAAATGTGATATCATACCGTATATGTGTGTAGATAATTATAAAATGTTAAAAACAATAATGAATTGATAGAATTATTAATAAATTATAAAAAGTAAAAATACGATAATAAATTGATAAAAATTCTAAAGTAAGAATAATTATAAAAAAAGATATGAAAATTATATTTTATGTTGTTGAAGATGTTAATTTTAGGCACGAAGAATAAAAATTGAATGTGAATACAAATTCATGGTTTAAACTTTTGTTCGTGGAAATTTGGTGGTTGTATCAATCTCATAAGAGATTCAACCCCCTAATTGAAGGAAAAAGTAGGGTAAACGACGAAAAAGCATGCTAATCGACATAATCAGATATAAAACTAAGGAGAGATAAAGAGAGGCGGATTCATACAGTTTACATCATTACTGTAGCACTCAGCTCAGATTCACGAAACATGGGTGTTAATTTAACCCAAATCCTTAGATATGATAGTTATCTATTGATTTTAAAGAGTAGAGTAAAGATTGGCACTTATCTCATAGATTCGAGCTATCTACAGTGATGGAGGATTAGAAAATTGATGTTTGGCACTGATCTTTTTGACCTGAGCTAGATGTAGTGGTAGATGGGCTTGAAGGAAGACAAGGGTACAGCAATAGGGAGCCTCCACAGTTGAACTTATGGTTGAGCTTTCCGTTTTCCTTCCATTAGCTAAAATTCCACAATCTCAACAATGGGTTAGACAAATTGTTCGAAAAGAGAGATTAAGAGAGTAGAAATTTTTTCTACTTTCATAAATGTTTAGGGTTTTCTTTGTCTGGTGGTCGGTGTGCCTTGATTATTTGTTTTGTGTCCTGTCACTTTTGGGTCAGTCCTTTTATAAATATTGATTTTCCTTTCAATAAAATGACTAACAATCCAATTTAATTTTTAAAAAGAAATCATGTGGTGGATCCTCTTGGATTGTTTTATGAAATGTGGATGAAAAATAAAATGCTGTTTTTAAGAAAAAAAAAAAAGGAGAAGAGGTGTCAGTTGAATATCTTTTTTCCAGGAGAAAAGATATCAGTTGAATATCTTTTTTTTCACATGAAATAGATTGTGCTTTTTCTAAGGTACAATTATAAAGTAAGTGCTACGGATGTTTTAGGTGTTCTTTGAATTCGATATACACTGGTGTTTGAAGTACCGCTACACCAATGTAGTTTATCTGATATATTTTTTTGGATAAAATAATCCTATTCCTCAAATACTAGGAAGGGATTAAGTTTTTTAATTAAATATATTTCCTTTTTCATCTCCATTTATAGTTTAGCTTGTTTAAAGTTTCAGTACTTTATTTTTCCAGTACAACAATTTTAACAGCTTCTCTTGAAAGTTAAAAGGGGATTCTGCGCTTTTGATTAATTCAAGCTCGATCTTTCACTGTCCCATTACACACCCTGAGTTCTAAATTTTCCATTTTGATCTTGTTAGGATGTCAAATGAGCAAGTTTTACTAAGTTTTGACTTAATATCTAAACAAACCCCATAATACGAACAGCAACAAGACCATTTATCATCCTTCAGAAAAATATATGCTTGATATGCTATATCTCAATATGAAAAAATAATGAATAATATGTTACAACATAGAAAGAAGCCATATATGTACATATATAAACAAACCCCGACTGTTGGTCAAGAAATCTTGGGAAATCAAAACCTCACCCTCTAACCTTTCCCAAAATTATGCACACAGGAAGAAATTGCCAGGCCGGTGGATCAATCAGCTTAAGCGAGAAGTCGAGAACGCTCATTGCCTCCATTGCACATTTCAGGTATCGGCTGTGATAGAACTTCCAGTTCTGCAATCAACTTCTCTAATTCTTCGCCAAGACACTATACGAGTCTAAGTATTCTGAATCATGCAACAGGATGTAATGTCCATCCTCTATAGTCTTTATGTGTTCCCCATTGTACCATGTTACAGTTCCTGCATAAACCAATTTAATATTAGAAGTATAAAAATACCTATTTTCCATATACGCATATCTAGCTACAAAAAGATCACATTCCTATTTCGACCTCCACTATGATAATATAACATCAGGAGTACAAATGTATGTCTTCCAAAAAACGTGTTCAAGATGCTTGACTATCATCCCAAATGGAATAGCTAGCAAGGATGATATGTCAAATAATACGACTTTGAAGAATATATTCACTCTTGGTGATGATGCACCATACTTCAAAGTAACGGAAAAGTAGCACTAATCACGCTTAGTTCAACATCAATTTTTTAAAGGAGTGCAACAGAAAGATACGATGACATCCACAATTTAAAAAAAAAAAAAAAAAAAAAAAAAGATACAATGGCATCCTTGTTGTAGATAATAGGCAGCAGAGTATCTAGAATGAACACATATATTAATATGTGAGGCTTAAAGCTTCCAGCAAACCTTAGTCTTATCCATACCTTGCATGGTAACTGGTTCCTGTTCTCTCGTGACATGGAGCATGATTGTTCCTGAAAGTACTGTTATAAATCCACATATTGCAGAAACTATGTCGCTGCCACTTTGTCCTGCCCAATCCTGCAAAGCGAGATAAATATTCTTAATACCCTGTATCCATATTCATAGAGGACCATAACAAGAAGAGCTTCAATTGACAGAATACCTTGAACATTATTGCACTTGCGATGATGGTCATGGTGGTGAACATTACATAATAAATTGGAGAAACAATTGCGGTGTTGAATGTATCCAGTGCCTATTCATCAAGTATAGATATCAGAAATGCTTTTAAACTTCCCAAAGGGAACCATCTTGAATGACCCATAACAATCATACATTTCATAAACTCCAAAACAAAATTACACATCTCATGTTAATAGTATACATTTTAACGAACTAATATTTTAGTTGTCCAGCAGCAGTGAAAAGGTTTTCTCAATCAGTCAAGCATCAACTATGCATTCCCCGTTCATGTAATTAGGAAAATTTAAAAAGACATTAGACCAGAATATTAACAGAGAACTTATTGTGCTAGATTAGCAAACAGAATTACTTGTTTGAGATATAAAAGATTATGCTGCTAAATCATCAAGCTCTTAAGAAAGACCAACAAGTGACTCGAGGAACTGAACTGTGATACCCTGTTTCACTACATAGGATGAGAACATTCCTAGAGGACTGCTCAGGTTGGACATTAAACTATTCATGTGCATCTAAGAGCTTCATCACAAAAATCTTTTAGCTGAATTATATTTCCAAATTACAAAACGTGAAAAGAAACATAAACAAAGTCTGCATTTTTGGAGAACGCTCTAGCATAGTTGGGATCAATTCTCATTATCAAGTTTATGCTTTATCTTTGTAAAAAAATACCAAGACACTATGAAATAATTATCATCAATAAAAGGGGTGCATAAAGGCTAAATAACTACTTTAATATCTAAATCTAAATGAATGATAGAAAATATTCACATGGATCATAGAAGTATGACCTAACGTACTCACGGATATGGGAAAGCAAAAGTTTGCTAGGTTGATGTGAATACACCAATTAAGAACAAATCAATCACAAATTAGTTGGGTTTGGCTTCTCGAATCCCCTATATCCATTCTGTTCTAAAGATAAAGTATTACCTTATTAAGGTAATTTAGCTGTGTGACGACGCATATCACTGCAACAGAAAGAAAAAACCATGTCTGAGGATAAGCAACTTGACTAATTCCTTCCAAAGTAAGTTTTATTGCAATTCCAATAGCCTTTATGCTGACAATCTGCAAAGAACATGAAAAAAATACAGCAACCAATCTCTGGACAAGGTAGCAAACTGTTGATATGTGCAAGACACACCACATCCAGAAACAGTTTTGTGTCCACATTGCAGCTAAGAATAGTAGCTTAAAAGAAAACACATTTACCGTAAATGAACCCATTAAGGAACAGATTCCTAAGTAAACCAGTATATTTGTCTGCCCATAGCGAGGCTCAAAATGCAAAATCAAAGCTAGCACCATCGATAAGGTTGCAGCTACATAAACCAAAAATGCTGCATACAGAGACAGAAACGAGGAAATTTGTAATAACTTCTACAAGTGCGATGAGGTTTCTCTAACCTATGGCGTGATAAACAGAAAGCATGTATGTTAAAGACACAAAACTCGAACCTGGTTGAGTTGCCAACATCCAGATTTCTTGTAAAGAAGCTGGCATATTCTCCTGAGGTGCATGGATAACAATAACAACTGAGCCTACAATGCATGAAATGCATCCCAGTACACCTAATCTTTGCAATCGTTCTTTCAACATAAAGTGCGCCAAAAGAGCACTATGCAAAAATTTACCAAGGTCAGTTTGCAAACACCTCTCACGCTTGATTATTAGAGTTTAAAAACAGTTCATAAGCTTCAAAATCATACCTGATAATTATACTCAAAACACCAAGAGGGGTCACCAGAACTGCAGGAGCATAAATATAAGCCACAAAATTGGCCACCTCCCCAACAATCACTGCATAATCCAAATCCAAAATTTTCATCGAAATCCAAACCACACAATACCAATACATTCCTAATCCAGAAAGGGTATTAAGGTATGGAGACAACTCATGATCTACTCACTTGTTATCATGCCTGTCCACCAAAGTGGTTCAAGTAAATAAGCATAGCCTCCAACTCCTGCAGTAAATACGAGAATTAACTGTTTGAGTGACCTGAAGTTGGCACAGTATGTGATGAGGACAAAATGATCTTATTTATCTTTGACAAGGACAATGTGGCACTAAAAGATTTAAGAAAAACTGAAAATAAGTAAATGAAACATTGCAGTTTTAATTTAAAAAACAATAGAAGTGATATATCAAGAGAACAGAAGAAATTTCAATAACAATTTGTAAAAAGAAACAAAGAAGAAGACTGAAGTATTTTATATTTCTAACTGTTCCCAACTCAATCACAATAAATAGTAATCACACCTGACATGGACTAAGCTCATCAAACACCATTTAATCTCAAAACTTCTTTAATCACCTCAGCCATAGCCATATATATAGCACCATAGAAGATAATGTGACAAGATGTTGCAATGGTGCTTTCCAGCAACCAACAAAGCCGCCAATACAAACAAAGGTATTACTCTTTTTCCACAACTTCAAACATATATCTAGAACTTCCACACTGATATCTTTTCTGGATGACAAGGGAAAGCAGACGCTACCCTTCTGGTGCATACAGAGTAAACGTCACTCTAATGTATAGCTTGCAAACCACACTAGGCAAGCCCCGTACGATGAGCTCGACCAAGAAGCATGCAGGGGTGTTTCAAATCTAAGTACCCCCATGTGGAGATCCCTTACTAAACCACTCGGCCCCTTGCAAGTACATTTACACGGATTCCTATGAATGCACTCACAGAACATGGACAACTCGTAATTTCACAAACTAACATTTTGTTAAATTTCCATATGATCATTGCAAACATAATATAAAGTATATTGGAATGTGCTACCCAGGCCATATATATCATCCTTCTTCATCTTGCTTGGAACTAAGCAGTCGATAGTCTGAAATGTGCAACAAGAGGAGTATTCACAGGTTTTGCATCTTTCAGGCCAAATCTCTGCAAGCCTTCGCTGAATAATTTTATAATGTCAACAATAGCTTCCTAACTCATCAATCTCTCTTGATCTCCATGAAAAAAAATTATTAATTACTCCCTAAAGTCATTCATTTCAACTTCTTAGTTCAATTGTATCTTCAATGAGAGTTTCTTTCAAATCCTGAACACATCTTAAGATGCCATAACTTGAATTTGGCAATCCCAATCAAATTTCTCAAGATAAACCCTTTCTTCAAATTGACTAGTAAAACTGAACCTAAGAACCTCATCTAGGTACCAGATTGTCAAGTTCAAGTTTCAAAAAAAATTGAAAAAGTTTCAAAAAATTTTGAAATTTCTTAACAAGCCTTAACGACAACAATTAAGATAATAAACAGAATATAGCCAAAAAAGAAACACAATAATAAATGTCATTCAGCCATTTCACCTATGTCCATGGTCAATACAACAACAACAACAACAACAAGAAGTGTAATCCTGTACATAGATAGTAAAGAACACTAATAGTCTTGGAAGTGGCACAAGTAAAATAACCTCATACGGGTTCCTTCACTAAATACTCACAAGTATGTTACCTAAACATAGATTTTGTCGTCAAACCGCTCTCTAACTCTGAATGATTTACATTATGAATTGTATAACTAAGAAGGAAAGGCCTCTATTTGACAATTTTAACAATTTCTCAAAGAAAAGAAAGAGTCCAAAATGCTGATTTACAATTCAATTGAGAGAAAAGATTAACAAACCTGCTCGAGTACCAGCAGCAGCAGCACGTTTGAGACCTTTCTTCTTCAAAATAAAGCTGGTTCCAATAAACAAGCTTGATGATATTGCCAGAATTAACCCTCTGGTGTTGTCCGAAATCGTCATCCTCTTCCTTACTTCCTCAGCTAAAATAAAAATGGTCAATTATGTATCCAATACAAAATCCCAACAAAAAAGGGCCACGATAAAGACCTGTTTAAACTCAAAATTACAAAATCTAAGAAGAGGACAAATCCAATTTCCCGCCCAAAAGAAGCTCAATTATCACCTCGGAAAAAAACAAAAGTAGAAGAAATGACATTCCCAACCAACAAACCAGCCAAGTCAAGACACTAATTGAGGATAAATGAAAATGACTTGATGAAGGGAAAATATGAGAGAAGTTTATCGAATCGGGTTACTACCAACATAACGAATGCAGACTGACCCTTCAAATAGAAAGTCTTCGGAGTTGGAACAATCTATTAAATATAATCTACAATACGAGTAGATCTATGAAGGGGTTTAGGGGAGGGAAATCTGAATAATTTGAGAAGAAGAATATTAGCTCCCTCTCGGTCTCCCCTATGCATCTACGGCTTAAACTGTTGTCGTATTACTGTCTGAAGCTTCCTATTATGGATTCACTGTGTGATGATGATGACGAAGGATGGGGACACTAGTTGAAAATGGATGCGAAACACCGGCGGTATATTTGAAATATATCAAGTTGCACAAATGCTCCGCCAACAATGGGGAAAAAATTTTGGGCATTGACTTCAAGCAAGGACGCAAAAGATGTTATTTTACCTCATTACTTTATGTCTGAAACGGTTCACTAGCGAATATACTCCTGAGGTACCTGAGAGAACCTCGAACAAAGACTGCTTCATTATTGTCCGAAACTTGAAAACATTCGGACTTTCTTTGTAGGAATTATATTTTAAGTGGTCTCCAAGACGACCTCTACAATGTTTGTAGTGGAACAAAGACATCAAAGGAACTGTGGGGACACTTGAACAAAAATATAACAGAAATGATGCGGGAATTAAGAAATTCCTTGATGCACGGTTTCTGCACTTCAAAATGATAGATAACAAATCTATTGTCTCTCAAGTACAAGAGTTGTAAGTCATCAAACATGATCTCCTAGCAGAAGTTTTAATTGTGAATGATGTTTTCCAAAGAGCGACAATAGTTGAAAAGCTACCATCATTGTGGAAAGACTTCAAAAACTACTTAAAACATAAACGCAAGGAGATGACTGTTGAAGATCTTATTGTGCGACTTCGTATTATAGAGGATAATAAAGCTACCAACGGAAGGTCAAAAGGGAATTCTACAATTAATGGAACACATATTGTAGAAGATGATCAAAACAATTCGAAGAAAAGAAAGAAAGTTGAACATGGAAGCAATTAATTGTGGCAAAAATTGGCCACAAGTCCACAGATTGTCGATCCCCGAAGAAAGGTAAGAAAAAGAATCAAGCAAATATGATTGAATCCAACAAAAGATTCGATGATTTGTGTGTTATGTTCTCAGAATGTAACTTGGTGGAGAATCCTCACGAATGGTGGATGGATTCTGGTGCCACCCACCATGTATGTGCCAACAAGGAGTTGTTTTTGTCATTTCTTCCGGCTCAAGCAGAAGCAATGATCTACATGGCTAACTCCGCTACTACTAAGGTGGAGGGAACCGGAAAATTTTGCTTAAAAATGACTTTCGACAAGGTTTTGACACTGAACAATGTATTATATGTTCCGAAGTTACGTAGGAATTTAATTTCTGTTTCACTCCTAGATAAGAACGGATTCAAATGTGTAACCGTTTCTGAAAAAACTATAATTAGAAAAGGAGAAATATATGTAGGGAAAGGTTATCTGACCGAAGGCCTTTATAAGATAATGTAATGACTGCTGAAATAAATAAAAGTTCGAATTCTTCTTATTTGCTTGAGTCTTATGATTTATGGCATGAACGTTTAGGCCATGTTAATTACAAAACGTTACGAAAATTGATTAACTTAAAAGTTTTGCCAAACTTTGAGTGCAATAAATCAAAGTGTCAAACATGTATGGGAATCGAAGAATGCAAAGCATCCTTATAAGTTCGTTGAAAGGCATTTCAATCCCTTAGACTTAATACACACTAACATTTGTGATATGAAGTCAACACCATCACGTGGTGGGAAAAAGTATTTCATAACTTTTATTGATGATTGCACAAGATATTGTTATATCTATTTGCTAAATAGTAAGGATGAAGCAATAGATGCGTTTAGGCAATATAAAACTGAAAAATGATAAGAAGTGATAGGGGCGGAGAATATGAATCTCCCTTTGCGCAAATATGTGTCGAGAATGGAATAATCCATCAAACTATGGCCCCATATTCACCGCAATCTAATGGAATTGCGAAAAGAAAAGACCGAACGTTGAAGGAAATGATGAATGTCTTACTTATAAATTCTGATTTACCGCAAAACTTATGGGAGAGGCTATCCCTACGGCCAATCGTATACTCAACAGAGTTTCCATAGTAAGACACAATCAATTCCTTACGAAAAATGAAAAGGGAGGAAACCCAACTTGAAATATTTCAAAGTGTGGGCATGTCTAGCGAAGGTTTAAGTTCCTATACCTAAAAGGTTAAGATAGGACCTAAAACGGTAGACTGCGTATTCATAGGATATGCTAAAACTAGTAAAGCATGTCGATTTTTGGTTCATAAATTCAAACATCCGGATATTAATAAAAATACGGTAATTGAATCAGACAATACTGAATTATTTGAAAATATTTACCCGTATAAAATTAGACATGAATAGTCTAGTGGGGGATCTAAACGACCTCGAGATGAACCAAGTGAGAATGTACATAATGAAGAAAATCCAAGACGAAATACATGTCAAAGAACATCAACTTCATTTGGATCGAATTTTATAACATTTCTCTTAAAAAATGAGCCTCAAACGTTTAAAGAAGCGATGTCGTCGTCAGACTCATCCTTTTGGAAAGAGGCAGTCAATAATGAGATAGATTCAATCTTAAGCAACCATAGATGGGAATTGGTTGACCTTTCTCCTGGAAATAAACGTTTAGGTTCTAAATGAATCTTCAAAAGAAAAATGAAGACGGATGGTACTATTAACAAATACAAGGCAAGACTTGTAGTAAAAGACTTCAAACAGAAGGAAGGCCTTTATTACTTTGATACATACTCGCCAATAACAAGGATAACCTCGATTCGAATGTTAATTGCCTTGGCGGCGGCATATGATCTTCAAATCCATCAAGTGGATGTGAAGACAACATTCCTAAATGGTGATTTGGAGGAAGAAATATACATGGAACAACCTGAGGGTTTTGTGGTTCCAGGAAAAGAAAATAAGGTGTGTAAACTTGTTAAGTCACTTTATGGAATAAAATAAACACCTAAGCAATGACATGCAAAGTTTGACCAAACCATGTTGGCAAACGGATTCAAGATAAATGAATGTGACAAATGTGTATATATTAAAGACACACCAAATCACTAAGTCATTGTTTGTTTATATGTGGATGATATGTTGATCATCAGCAGAGACATTTGTGACATAAATGCACCCAAATGAATGATCGAGAGAAAGTTTGATATGAAAGACTTTGGAGTTGCACATGTGATCTTAGGTATAAGAATCCATCGAACTCCACAAGGGTTAGCATTGTCACAGTCTCATTATATAAAAAAAGTACTTGATAAGTTCAAGTATATGAAATTCGGTATTGCCAAGACTCCATTGGATGTGAACTTTGCACTTCGAAAGAATGAAGGTGAAAGTGACTCACAATTGGAGTACGGAAGAGTATTGGAATGTTTAATGTATATAATGAACTGTACACGACCAGACATAGAATGTACAATTAGTAAATTTAGTCGGTACACGAGTAATCCCAACAAAATTCATTGGATAGCAATGAAAAGAGTTTTAGGGTATCTTAAATACACTCAAAACTATTCTTTGCATTACAAAAAAAATCCTGCGGTACTTGAAGGATATAGTGATGCAAATTGGATCACCGGATCGAACGAAGTAAAATCCACAAGTAGATATGTATTTACTATCGGTGGAGGAGCAGTTTCTTGAAAATTATCTAAACAGACTTGTATCGCTTGCTCTACAATGGAATTTGAATTTACCGCATTAGATAAAGCTGGTGAAGAAGCAGAATGGCTTCAAAATTTCTTGAAAGATATTCTGTATTGGCCCAAGCCAGTGGCACTAGTATGTATACACTGTGATAGCCAAGCTGCAATAGGTAAGGCAGGGAGCATGATATACAATGGTAAATCTCGTCACATACGACGAAGACATAATACTGTTAGGGAACTTCTGTCTAGTGGATTATCACTATTGACTATGTAAAGTCAAAGGATAATGTGTCGGATCCACTTACAAAAAGACTGTCTAGAGAAGGAGTGGAAAGAACATCCAAGGGAATGGGTTTAAGGCCTAGGATGAGTCAGCATCGCGGTAACTCTACCTAGCAGACTGGAGACCCCAAGAGCTAGGTTTAAGGAAATCAAACAAAGTTGTGTCTGACAGGTTCAACATTGTCAATTACTCAACCCATTCTCATGATATAGACAATATATAGTAAACTAGGATAAGACTTAAGGTGAAAAGTCTTTTAATGACTATCTAAATTTGGCAGATTTGACCAAATAGTTTAATCTACCAGATTGAATGTTTAGAAATCACCTATGTGAGGGCGAAGTGTAAGCCGCTTCAAAGAAAATTTTAGTAAAGGTCTATTCTCTAAGCTCTCATGAAATCGGGACGTGTTCATGGCTGAAAAGAACAAAACCGTGAGAACCATAAATGGTAAAAAGTTGGTTGTGTGACATGTGTTGTCTAGGTATACATTAAAGCTCGACGATTCAAAGATATCAAATCTACTAATTGACCGAGTGGATCTGATGCATGTTCACTACGGAAAGTTCAAAGTGAAACCCAATTATCCAGATGCAATCAGTCTTTGCTTAATGATCACATACTTGTCCATAAAAGTTTTACAAAAAATAGCCATTTCCCATTCATGTGGGAGATTGTTGGGTTTATAGTAGATGAAAGAAGTGTGAATGGAAAAATGGAGATTAAAAGAGTGGAGGGAAGGAGACACAAAAATAGAAAGTGTACTCCCAAATTGGCAAGTTTACTCTTTATCCCACATTGGTGGAAGAAGAGAACTTGAGGGTGTTTATATAGAAAAACACTAACTCCACATAAATAGTGAGGCAAGAACTAGATGATGCCTCATGCCATCGTCGCTCGCTCGGCTCGGCTTCGGCTCCAGCTTTAGCTTTGGATTTGGATTTGGATTTATCAAATGATCGATCGATGAGATCTATCTTTTTGGACAAATTTTATTTGACAGAAATAAATAAATTCAATCCGAAAATAGTGTTTACATTGTCAAACTAATGTTCCTGCAGAAGGTTGCACTGTTTCATGAACTGATGCACTATTTTCGAACAGATGCTACAGAAAGTTGCAATTGTTCAACAAAAATACACACTGACTCATGAAATAACATACCTGTTCGGAAAAGATGCACTATTTAGGATAAACAAACATGCATTTTCAAGAAAAAGTCATACCTCTAAATTGAACCAATGCCACCTTTTTGAAGAGGCATGTTACGACTATAAAAACCCATTTTCTTCCACAGGTTTTTAATATGAAATTTTCTGAGCTAAAAAACATTCTTCTTGTCATCAAAATACTCTGTGTGATCATAAAAATCGTTGAGTGCGTTCGTAGAATTCGACCATTTGAGGTACCACTATAGTTGGATTGTTGGCCATTTTATCCTGGGAGAAAAAATTCCACCACCTCGGGTACAATGAGGGAAATTATTTTCTTAAGAAAACTCCATGAATTCGGACGACTTGGCCTATTCAATTTCTGTATCATCTTTATTTTCTGGAAAAAAAATACACCTCTAGGAAAGGTCATTTTGATCTTGTGTTGAGGGTATTTGATACTTCATTGTGTTCTTGTTTATACTTGAACTAGAGTTGAAGTTTTTGCTGTAATATATAGATTCTGCATACCTGACTATATTGTGGGAAATAACAATCTTAAAGAAACAATCACTATTACAAAATCTGTATAGCTTGTTTTTGAAGATTAAAGTTTTTACTTTCTACTCCGCCTGAACTTAACTAGTGATTTGAAGTCATAAAAACTTCATCACAAGTTAAAGATCATTCGTTGGACAATTGAAAGTCATAAAAAACTTCATTGTTAACTAGAAACAAGAAGAAAAAATTAAAGTTGCTTATTTTTTTTAAGTAGTATTCTGAAAATACTAAGTATTTTTTGTCTTGTGGTGACAGAAAAATGGCAACTGAAAGTCAAATGATGGATGTGATAGCGTCTATGGAGGAAACTAATATTGCCACATTAAGTCGTACAAATGCTCCGCCAACAATGGCACCAGAGGAGAAGCCCAAAAAATTTTCGGCCATTGACTTCAAACGGTGACAGCAAAAGATGTTATTTTACCTCACCACTTTATGTCTGCAACAGTTCACTAGCGAAGATGCTCCTGAGGTGCCCGAGGAAACCTCATACAAAGACCGATTCATTATTGTAGAAGCTTGGTAACATTTGGACTTCCATTGCAGGAATTATATTCTGAGTGGTCTCCAAGACGATCTCTATAATGTTTATAGTGGAACAAAGACATCAAAGGAACTGTGGGGGGCACTTGAACGAAAATATAAAATGGAGGATGTGGGATTTAAGAAATTCCTTATTGCACGGTTCCTGTACTTCAAAATGATAGATAGAAAATTTGTTGTCTCTCAAGTACAAGAGTTGTAAGTCATCATACATGATCTCCTAGCAAAAGGTTTAATTGTGAATGATATTTTTCAAAGAGCAGCGATAGTTGAGAAGCTACCACCTTTGTGGAAAGACTTCAAAAACTACTTAAAGCATAAACGCAAGGAGATGACTGTTGAAGATCTTATTGTCCGACTTCGTATTGAAGCGGATAATAAAGCTGCCGAAAGAAGGTCAAAAGGGAATTCTACAATTAATGGAGCACATATTGTAGAAGATGACTAAAACAATTCAAAGAAAAGAAAGAAAGTTGAACATGGAAGCAATCAACCCAAGAAAAAATTCAAGAAAAAATGCTTCAGTTGTGGCAAAATTGGCCACAAGTCCACAGATTATCGAGTCCCGAAGAAAGGTGAGAAAAAAGATCAAGCAATATGATTGAATCCAACAAGAATACGATGATTTTTGTGTTATGTTCTCAGAATGGAACTTGGTGGGGAATCCTCACGAATGGTGGATGGATTCTGGTGCCACCCGTCATGTATGTGCCAACAAGGAGTTGTTTTTGTTATTTGCTTCGGCTCAAGCAGAAGAACTAATCTACATGGCTAACTCCGTACTACTAAGGTGGAGGGAACATGAAAAATTTGCTTAAAGATGACTTCCGGCAAGGTCTTAACACTGAACAATGTGTTATATATTCCGGAGTTACGTAGGAACTTAATTTCTATTTCACTACTAGATAAGAATGGATTCAAATATGTAACCATTTTTGGAAAAATTGTAATTAGTAAAGGAGAAATGTATGTAGGGAAAGGTTATATGATCGAAGGCCTTTATAAGATAAATGTAATGACTGTTGAAATAAATAAAAGTTTGAATTCTTCTTATTTGTTTGCGTCTTATGATTTATGGCATGAATATTTAGGCCATGTTAATTATAAAACGTTATGAAAACTGATTAACTTAGAAGTTTTGCCAAACTTTTAGTGCAATAAATCAAAGTGTCAAATATGTGTGGAATTGAAGTATGCAAAGCATCCTTATAAGTTCGTTGAAAGGAATTCCAATCCCTTAGACTTAATATGCACTGACATTTGTGATATGATGTCAACACCATCACGTGGTAGAAAAAAGTATTTCATAACTTTTATTTATGATTGCACAAGATATTGTTATATCTACTTGCTAAATGGTAAGGATGAAACAATAGATGTGTTTAGGCAATATAAAATTGAAGTTGAAAATCAGTTAGACAAAAAGATCAAAATGATAAGAAGTGATAGGGGCGGAGAATATGAATCTCCCTTTGCGCCAATATGTGTAGAGAATGGAATCCATCAAACTACGACCCCATATTCACCTCAATCTAATGAAATTGCAGAAAAAAACGAACTTTGAAGAAAATGATGAATCCCTTACTTATAAGTTCTAGTTTACTGCAAAACTTATGAGGGAAGGCTATCCTTACAGCCAATCGTATACTCAACAGAGTTCTCCATAGTAAGACACAATCAATTCTTTATGAAAAATAGAAAGGAAGGAAACCCAACTTGAAATATTTCAAAGTGTGGGCATGTATAGCGAAGGTTCAAGTCCCTATACCAAAAAGGGTTAAGCTAGGACCTAAAATGGTGGACTGCGTGTTAATAGAATATTCTAAAACTAGTAAAGCATGTCGATTTTTGGTTCATAAATTCAAACATCCGGATATTAATGAAAATACGGTAGTTGAATCAGATAATGCTGAATTCTTTGAAAATATTTACCCGTATAAAATTAGACATGAATAGTTTAGTGAAAGATTTAAACGACCTCGAGATGAACCAAGTGAGAATGTACTTAATGAAGAAAATCTAAGACAAAATACACATCAAAGAACGTCAACTTTGTTTGGATTGAATTTTGTAACATTTCTCTTAGAAAATGAGCCTCAAACATTTAGAGAAGCGATGTTGTCATCAGACTCATCCTTTTGGAAAGAGGCAGTCAATAGTGAGATAGATTCAATCTTAAGCAACCATACATGGTAATTGGTTGACCTTCCTCCTGGAAATAAACCTTTAGGTTCTAAATAGATCTTCAAAAGAAAAATGAAGACGGATAGTACTATTGACAAATACAAGGCAAGACTTATAGTAAAAAAGCTTCAAACATAAAGAAGGCCTTTATTACTTTGATACATACTCGCCAATAACAAGGATAACCTCGATTCAAATATTAATTGACTTAGAGGCGGTATATGATCTTCAAATCCATCAAATGGATGTGAAGATAGCATTCCTAAATGGTGATTTGGTGAAAGAAATATACATGGAACAACCTGAGGGTTTTGTGGTTCCAGGAAAAGAAAATAAGGTGTTTAAACTTGTTAAGTCACTTTATAGACTAAAACAAGCACCTAAGCAATGGCATGCAAAGTTTGACCAAACCATGTTGGTAAACGGATTAAAGATAAATGAATGTGACAAATGTCTATATATTAAAGTCATACCAATTCACCAAGTCATTGTTTGTTTATATGTGGATGATATGTTGATCATCGGCAGAGACATTTGTGACATAAATGCAACCAAATGAATGCTCGAGAGCAAGTTTGATATGAAAGACCTTGGAGTTGCAGATATGATCTTAGGTATAGGAATCCATCGAACTCCACAAGGGTTAGCATTGTCATAGTCTCATTATATCGGAAAAGTACTTGACAAGTTCAAGTATATGGAATTCGGCATTGCCAAGACTCCATTAGATGTGAACTTTTCACTTCAAAAGAATAAAGGTGAAAGTGACTCACAATTGGAGTACGCAAGAGTATTGGGATGTTTAATGTATATAATGAACTGTACACGACCAGACATAACATGTACAATTAGTAAATTGAGTCGGTACATGAGTAATCCCAACAAAACTCATTGGATGGCAATGAAAAGGGTTTTGGGGTATCTTAAATACACTTAAAACTATGCTTTCCATTACAATAAATATCCTGCGTTACTTGAAGGATATAGTGATGTAAATTGGATTACCGGATCAAACGAAATAAAATCCATAAGTAGATATGTATTTACTATCGGTGGCGAATTAGTTTATTGAAAATCATCCAAACAAACTTGTATCAATCGCTCTACAATAGATTTTGAATTTATCGCATTAGATAAAGCCGGTAAAGAAGCAGAATGGCTCTGGAATTTCTTGGAAGATATTCCATATTGGCCCAAGCCAGTGGCACCAGTATGTATACACTGTGATAGCTAACCTGCAATAGGTAGGGCAGGGAGCATGATGTACAACGGTAAATCTCATCACATATGATGGAGATATAATACCGTTAGGGAACTTCTCTCTAGTGGAATTATTACTATTGACTATGTAAAGTTAAAGTATAATGTGTCGGATCCAATTACAAAAGGCCTATCTAGAGAAGGAGTGGAAAGAACATCCAAGGAAATGGGTTTAAGGCCTAGGACGAGTCAGCATGGCGGTAACTCTACCTAACAGACTGGAGATCTCAAGAGCTAGGTTCAAGGAGATCAAACAAAGTTGTGTCTAACAGGTTCAACATTGTCAATTACCCAACCCATTCTCATGATGTAGACAATGTATAGTAAACTAGGATAAGACTTAAGGTGAAACATCTTTTAATGACTATGTAAATTTGAAAGATTTGACCAAATAGTTTGATCTACAGGATTTAACATTTAGAAATCACCTATGTGAGGGCGAAGTGGAAGCCACTTCAAAGAGAATGTTAGTAAAGGCCTATTCTCTAAGCTCTTATGAAATCGGAACGGGTTCATGGCTGAAAAAAACAAAGAGAACCATAAATGGTAAAAGTATGATTGTGTGACATGTGTTGTCTAGGTGTACATTAAAGCTCGACAGTTTAAAGATATCAAATCTACCGATTGATCGAGTGCATCCGATGCATGTTCACTACGGAAAGTTAAAAGGAAAACCCACTTATCCAGATGTAATCAGTCTTTGCTTGATGATCACATACTTGTCCGTAAAAGTTTTATAAAAAAATAGCCATTCCCCATTCATGTGGGGGATTGTTGAGTTCATAGTAGATGAAAGAAGTGTGAATGGAAAAATAGAGGGTAAAAGATTGGAGGAAAGGAGGCACAAAAATAGAAAGTATACTCCCAAATAGGCAAGTTTATTCTTTCTCCTACATTGGTGAAAGAAGAGAACTTGAGGGTTTTTATATTGAGAAACACTAACTCTATATGGATAGTGAGGCAAAAACTAGATGATGCCTCGCATCGTCGTCGTCGTCGCTCGCTCAGCTTGGCTTCGGCTTCGGCTTTTGGATTTGGATTTGGATTTGGATTTGGATTTGTCAAATAATTGATCAATGAGATCTATCTTTTTGAAAAAATTTTATTTGACAGAAATAAATAAATTCAATTCAAAAACAGTGTTTTGAAACTCCATTTATAAATGCATACTGGTTCACTGTTTGAATGAACTGGTGCCACTGTTTCATGAACTAGTGTATATTTTTGAACTGATGTTGCTGCCGAAGGTTGCACTACTTCATGAACTGAGGCACTATTTTCGAACAGATGCTACAGAAAGTTGCAATTTTTCAGTGAAAAACACACTGACTCACGAAGTGACATACCTGTTCGAAACAGATGCATTGTTTAGGATAAACAAACATGCATTTTTACGAAAAAGTCATACCTCTAAATTGAAACAATGCCACCTTTTCAAAGAGGCATGTTATGGCTATAAAAACCTTCTTTCTTCCATAGGTTTTTAATATGAAATTTTCTGAGTTAAAAAAACATTCTTCCTGTCATCAAAATACTCTGTGTGATCATAAAAACCATTGAGTGCATTTGTAGAATCCGACCATTTGAGGTACCACTATAGTTTGATTGTTGGCCATTTTATCCTGGGAGGAAAAATTCCACAACCTCGGGTACAGTGAGGGGAATTATTTCCTTAAGGAAACTCCCTGAATTCGGATGACTTGGCCTATTCAATTTCTGTTTCATCTTATTTTTTGAAAAAAAAATATACCTCTTGGAAAGATCATTTTGATCTTGTGTTGAGGGTATTTGATACTTCATTGTGTTCTTTTTTATACTTGAACTAGAGTTGAAGTTGTTGTTGTAATATCCAAATTCTGCATACCCGACTATACTGTGGGAAATAACAGGTCTCATCAACCAGGCTGCCAAAATCCCAAATTTTTTTCTGACCTGGGCCACTTGTCGCTCTTTCACATTGTTCAAAGTTGTCTCTTTTGTTTTTTAATTGTTTTGTTTAATTAATCATACCAGAATAATCATTATTATCGTATGACCTTTTGGACAGGATTAATTACAGATCTTTTATTTAAAAAATAAAATCAAATCAAACAAGAGGAAAACTAGATGGGTTGTTCAAAACCAAGATATAAATCTGATTAGAGTATTTGTTATTTCCACCCAAAACTCTTTCTGACCTTTTCGGCCAAATGTTCTCATTATCCTATAATTCTTTTCCATTGAAACAATTGGTTTCTCCATTTTTATATTAACCTTTTAAATTAAGTAAGAACTTTAAAAAAATGAGGAAATATTTGTGAGCCAGTTGACGGTTTTCATTTTTGGTATTATAATCCATCCAAGGAAAAAAGAGCTTAAATCACGTAATAAGCACGTGGTGGTCCCAATAAGAAGATTGAAACCATCCAATGGATCTTTTCTATGTGGGGGGAGGGGAGGGCATTCAGACAATTGAGTTTTTTTTAACAACCAACATACTATTTATATTAATTCATAGTAAGTTTCAGAGAGTTAAAAGATGCTATAACATCTTTTACAATCCAACTCGGATAATTAGCAGACCAAACAGAATTTTTAATAATGAAATAGAAACTTTGCTAAATTATGTGCTATTTTGTTCCAAGATCTAGGGATATGCACTACGTCTACAGTTTCAAAGAAATCTGTCAACTTTCAAATATCCTCGTAGGTTGTTTCTATCTCCCAAGATGCAACACTTTTTTTGTATCATATCCACCATGTTTTTTGCATCCGATAATACTTGAACTCTCGTCTATTCATTTTCCATAGCTTTTCCCAATGCTTCACGAATCGCCAACGCTTCAGCAGTGATGACCATCCTAACATATTGAATTGGGGTACCAAAGGCTTGAAGCAGCTTACCGCAGCTATCCATTGTTGTCACTCCAATGCTTTCCATCTTCCTCTCCTTATGTAAAGTAGTATCTACAAATATAATAACACCATCTTGTATAGTAGTAATATTCTTATAATTAGGACATTCAGTTATCCATGGAGTAGAAAGATTAGTAAGCAAGTTATCTTTATATTCATGGTAGTCAAAAAGTGCTTTTTTTACTATTTCATTAGGATCATAGTTGTCTCCATTGAATACTAAGGCATTTCTAGCTTTTCAGATTTGACATATAACGGAGACACTTAACTTAGTTAGCTTAATATAATCAGGATATTGATTAGCATTATGAACCTTATCGTTCCACCAGCTAGCAAAATTCATAGTGTTCTCTACGTCAGGCCAATTTATCAGACATATTTTCCAAACTAGTTGGGCTTTATGACATCTAAACAACATATGCTCAACTGTTTCACTTTCCAAACCACATCTTTTACAGAGTTCACAATTATGTTTTAACCTTTTTGAAATAATATGGTTAACAGGAAACACATTTATAATGCACTTTCAAATAAAATGTTTATATTAATTTTTAATATTCATAGACCATAGAAAATTCCAAAAACTTTTTGGAAAGGAATGATAGCTAGATTGAGTTCTTTCCGAACTAACATGTTGGCATCTAACCATATCTCTATTTAAATGATAACTCGATTTTAACTTATAATTACCCAATTTAGTATGATACCACACAATCCTATCTGTATTCTAGTAGTAGAGATAGGGATAGAGATTATAGCTTGTACATCAGTTGGGCAAAACAAGAGTTGGAACTCTTGCATTTTCCAAGTAAGAGTATTTTGGTCTATAAGATCCTTAACTTTTAGATTCATATTCACCTGACCCGGATAAAAGCTAGGGTTAAAACTGCTAGAGTTTGGTATCCAAGGGTCCATCCACATGTTAATATGCTCCCCCGAACCTATTCTCCATCTAATCCCTTTTTGTAGGAGGTCTCTTCCCCATTTAATACTTTTCCATATCCAAGAACTAGAAGAAGAGTAAGTGGCCTTGAGGAAAGACGTATGTTGAAAATATTTACTTTTAAGAATTATAGCTAGAAGAGACTCTTCATGGGTCAAAATCCTCCAAGATAATTTAGCTAACAACGCTTGATTAAAAGAAGTTAACTCTCTAAATCCTATGCCCTCTTTGGATTTTGCTAAATAAAGATTTTCCCATTTCTCAAAGTGCATTTTTCTTCTATTATCATCATGTCCCCACCAGAAATTTGAAAAAATAGTCGTAATTTTCTTACATAAAGTCTCCGGCAATTGAAAACAGGATAAGGCATACGAAGGAATAGCAGATAAAATCTATTTGAGCATCACTTCTCTTCCCATAGGACTTAAAAAATTATTTTTTCACCCTTTTATCTTCGCCTTCACCATGTCTTTTATGAACTCTAGAATTTTTTTCTTTTAATTTTCAACTACCGCAGGTAAACTAAGATATATTCCTAAATTATTTTTACAAAGTTGTCCTAACACCCTATTAATCTCATCCATCTCTACCTCAAAAATATTTTTACTAAAGAAGACTGTTGATTTTTCAAAGTTAACTTTTTGACCGGAACATTCTTCATAATTGCTTAAAATTTTAGAAATTTTCGATGCATTTTGAAGGTTGCATTACAAGAAATAAAAGAATCATCCGTAAAAAATAAATGGTTAACGCTAGGTCCCCCTCTAACTAGACTTAACCCCTGAATATGTCCTCTTGATTTCGCTTGATTTAGAAGTCTAGAAAGGACTTCAGCACATAGTAAAAAGAGGTATGGAGAAAGAAGATCGCGTTGCCTTAGACCCCTAGTAGGCCTAACTTTTCTATCTATATCCCCATTGATGTTAAATTTATAAGTAGCGGTGGTAATCATTGCATGATTCATCTAACGAAGATTTCATGAAATCCCATTTTAAGAAGTAAATTATGCACATAATTCCATTCCACTCGGTCATAATCTTTGCATATGTCTAATTTTATAGCCATATACTTTAGCTTTCCTTGTCTTTTGTTTTTCAGAAGGTGGATGAATTCATGCGTAAGCACAAGATTGTCAATAATCTGTCTTTTACCTATAAAAACAGACTGGTTTGGAGAAATAATATTAGGCAAGTAAGTTTTGAGTCGTGCGACTATGATCTTAGCGATAATTTTATACACTGTAGAACATAAACTTATGGGTCTAAATTGGCTAATATTACTAGAATTTTTCTCCTTAGGAATCAATGTTATAAGGTCCTGGTTCCAAGAAGGTAGTAAATATCCTAAGCGAAAAAACTTGTTACATCTTCACATATATCATTAGACAGAATTTTCCAATATTTTTGAAAGAAAAAAAGGGTCATTCCATCTATTCTCGGGGCTTTTAAGGGGTGCATATCAAAAGCTGCAAGTTTTATTTCATCATAAGTGACCTCTCTAATGAGCATATCATTAACAAAATTATCTACTAGCACAGGGATTAAATTCAAGATGGGATCTAAGTTAGTAGGTCTAGACATAGTGAATAAATTCCTATAATATCTAGCCATTTCATCAAAAATATCATTATGCTCAGCTACCTAATTACCATTCTCTAACTGAAGTCCCTTAATACTGTTACACTTTCGCCTCTGAATAGTTTTCATATGAAAGAAAGAGGTATTTTTATCGCCTTCTTGTAACCATAAAGCTCTAGATTTTTGTTTCCAGTAGGCTTCTTCATCCTTATACGCTTGCCCTAATTCTTTTCGAAGCAACTTCAACTTAGTGAGATCAAAATTACTAGGATTACTTTTAAGCTCGTTGATTCTATCCTTAATGCCTTGAATTTTTTTCCTCAAATTTCCCTGTCCCCCTCGAAGCCAAGCTACCAAAGCTTGTCGACAATTTTTTATTTTGAAGCTAACTTTTAACTGTTAACTCCCTTCCACCTATTTATTCCAAGCTTGCATAATAGAATCGTTCACTTTTTTTTCGCTCCAACATTTATCAAAATAAAACCTCTTCTTTTTATTCCTAAATTCGACCTCTGTATTTAGGAGTAAAATACTATGAGAAGAAGCTTCTGTTTCTAAGTGTTGGACATTAGCAAGGTTGAAATATAGTCTCCATTCTGGGGAACTAATAAGTCTGTCTAGCCTCTCTTGAATTACCCCATCATTTTCTCTAAAGCACCACCACGACCAAGGTTTTTCTTTGAATTCTAAGTCTATAGCTCCTATATCCCCTAAAAGTTCTTAAAATCTTTAAAAGATGCATCATCTCTAGTTCTACCTCTTACCTTTTCATAATGGTCAATAATATCATTAAAATCTCCTGCTATTACCCACCTCGTACCCCAGTTACGTGATTTCCACACAAGTTCTTGTAATTGATTTCTATGAATGATCTTATCAGTGTTTAAGTAAACGAAAATACACCAATATTGATAGTCCGCTACCAAGTCACATATGTATGTTTCAATATAAAAAGAAGTTAAGACTAACGTACCTGTATATCGTCATTCCATAGTAAGCACAAACCTCCAGATAGTCCAACTGGATCCACCGTAATGATGTTCGTCATAGTGAGTTGCTTTTGAACTCATACTAACACATTTTCTTGATCTTTTGTTTCACTGAGAAAATCATGCTCGGGGAATGAAAACGTGATGTTTCCTTCAGAAAGGGAATTGTCAAGGCGCCTCCCATTCCTTGACAATTCCACACCAGAGTCTTCATTTAGTTAAGGCAAGCCATTTAGGGATGGCTTCCCGATCCACCTTAATTTTCTATTTTTTGCCTACGCTATAATTAATCTGCCTATCCTCTCCTTTGTGTTTTTCTCCCAGATATTCTGTGTGCAACTGGGTAGCCATAACGTCCACTAAATTATCGTCTATACTATTTAAAGCCATGTTTTTTTTTCCTTCCCTTAATATATTAGTTCTAGCAAGCTTTTTCCAATTTTTCTTACTTGTTGATTCCTTTTCAAATACTTCTTTTTGCTTAGGAAAGCCTGGTCCAGCATCTTGTAACACCCCTATTTCTTTAGCATTTTTAACATCAGATTTTTCCTTAGAGCTATTCTCTGGGATAGAAGACACCTATTTGTGTGTAATTTTCACCTCGGACAGTTTGTATTTTTGACTTTGTACAGCTATGTTCTTTGAAGTCATTGGATAACCCTCGTGCTCCTTTTTCATTTGTGTGGCCATATCAATGTTGATTGGATAGTTTCTAGCCCCGCAACATTTTCGTTGGGCTGCTGTAATAATTTTGTTTGCTTGTTTTGGATCTGCCGCCATCAAGTTGTTGTAGTATCTATCGATATCATCTTGATCAAATGTATCGCCCAACTCTGTTTTCAATAGAATATAGTATTCTCTTTTTTCCCTACCTACTATATTATCTGCAAAGTCAGAATCATTTGATACATCTATCTTCTATTAGTTTCCCGACACCAAAGCACCCAATTGCACAATCATCTGGTGCATAGCCGCTAAGTTCCCCCCTTCATTTTCTCATCAGTACCACATTCTCTATGCAACCTTTTCCCAGCGTTGTTTACCTCCTACTCAATAAAATGGTCTTCCTCAATAGGGCTCCCGTTCTCCTGGTTCTTAAAGAAATTGTGTGGTGCAAACGATTGAGGATTTTGTGACTCCCAGTATGATATTGTATTTCCAGTCCACCTCCATGGTGTAGTAATTCATTTGATCCAGTCCCTTTCACACGATCCAGTACTTTTTTTTCTTTATCAGTCGCATCTACAGGGAGTCACGTATTTGTATTACCTTGACCCCTTGAAGTTTCGCCATTCCAGCCATGATTTTCTACCCTCATCCAAGCACCAAACTGCTCCTTCTTCATATTACCTGTGCGCACATCTTCCTCGCGAAGTACGCAGGATCTTTCTGTATGTCCTGGTATCCCACAATAATAACAAACATATGGCATATTTTCATATCGAAATTCGACCCATTTTTCCTCCAATCCTATTTTAATCAATTTTCCACGAGGTAGAGGTTTGTTGATACTCATTAGAACCTTCAGACGTATGTATCGCCCATCCCGGCTTCCAAATTCTAGAATAGCAATATCGGTCGTCCCTCCCAAAGCATGTCCAATTTTACTCCCTACTTCATTAGATATCCAATGTAGCGGCATGTTCCAAACTTGAATCCATAATTCACATAAGTTAAAGACATAAGAATTAGCATTCAGTTCTGGTTTCCATTGTTGGATATTGAGCAGATACTTATCGTAAAACCATGGCATCCCGTATAACACCTCTTTCATGTCTTGTTTGTGTCGAAACAGGAATTGAAACATGTTCTTGCCCATCATTAAGATTTTCAGTCCCATTGGGCCACCCCAGACCTGATTCATTGTGTTCCTTACCCTGACCATACTCACCTATTTGTCCGCAATCACCTTTCCGAGCAGACTAACTTCACAGTGTCCCATGCTAGTCATAATATCTTGAACTTCAATTTCAACAGTCTTTTTTCTTCTCTGTTAGGATGAACTGTCGAAGTCTATCCGCGATATCGTCGGCCGTTAGACTTGACTGTTACGTTGATACTTATCCTATTAGTTTCTATAGACTAGGTAGATTTTGTTTAAGGAAATATAGGTGAATGTTGTTTGAGAAAGTAGAAGGAACTAACAAAAACAACACAAAAAGCTGTAACATAAGATTAAAAGGAAGTTATAACTAGTTTATGGAAGAAACAGGTAAGGAGAACGTGGATTTTAGTGGATAAAACGTGGTTAGTTTTCTTCATAAAATGCATTAGTCTGATCATGACAATTAACATCTTCAATACATCTAATAATTTTCTTCATAAAATGTATAACTTTCTACTGCTAACAAGAATTAAGGTCACCCGAATTGATATCTTGTGTAATTTCATATTGATCATAATACTATACCAATAGGTAGAGTCATAGGGTACTAAGTAGGACTTTTGGAAATTGGAGTTATTAGTTTTAGGCACATTTAATATGAGTAGGGATAATATAAAATATAAATTTGTAATACAATTCGATATCCAATCCAAAATTCATACTTCTTCCATTTCATTTTGCTTGTTCTTTTTACAAAAAATAAATAAATAGTTATGTTAATTTAGTTGTTCAATTTATAAAATCAAAAGAATTTTATATATATATATATATATATATATATATATATTTATTTTTTTTTTCATTATCGCTATAGAAAAATTCGTTTGTGTCATTATTTTACAATTGTGATTTTGCAAAATTAGTGTGGCCTCTTATTAAAAGTCCATGTCACCAAATACAGATAAACCAATATTACTTAAAATAAAATTAAAAATCGGATCCATTAAAATAAAAGTTGATTCACACCGTTAAAATAAAAATTGGACCATACCATTTGGAGGGGGGTGCGGATAAATTTATTATAACTAAGCTGATAAAGAGATTTATAAATAGATTTATTATAACTAAGCTGATAAAAAGATTTATAAATAGATTTATTATAACTGATGAATCTATTCTTTTTTGTGCGTGGTTATTTTTTAGATTTTGTTTTAATAAATTATTTTTTTATGAGATGTATTCATTAATTTTTAGTTTATTATTTTATCCTGTTGTAACTGCTGAATTACAAATTTCTGTGTAATAACTTATTCTTTCTGTACTGTAGTGTATATCTAATTCTAGATTTTCTATGTCATTTATTATTTTGTGTTGTTCTTCTCGTAGTGAGTTTTTTATATTATATAAACTGTTACATGTACTTTTTTCTAAATTTTCTAAGGTTTTTTCTATCCATATTAACTTTTCTTTTAGATCTTCCATTATTTTTCTAATTCGGTTTCTGTAATTAATTTCGTTATTTAGATTATCTTGGTTTTCTTTAGTTTTTCTAATATATTCTAACATCCACAATCTTGGTCTGAATAATATCCTTCTGGGTAAATGTCTTCGTATATTTGTGCTGTGGCATTTATCATTTCTATTTCATAGTTTATTTCATAGTTTATTACTTCTTCTAATATCATTTTCTTAATATCTATTATTTCTATATCCTTAAGTATATATAAGACTAAAATTCTAAGGTAGTCTAAATGGGCTATTTTTTAAAATTGATATTTTATAGCTATTTGTTTTAGACTTAGTAGTTTTTGCATATTTTTATTAAGAGATTTTATATATTTTTTATTTTTCATGTAATTGTCTATATTTATTTTTATCTGTTTTTCCAGTAACTGTATTTTTTGCGTATCTTTAAAAGTCCTACGTAATTTTAACATAATAAATATTTATAAGAGTAGTTAGGTATGTGTGGTATATAATTTATTCTATCCGTATAATTTTTTCCATATGCTTTTTCTAATATAACTTTTCTTATATCTGCAACATTTATATCTCTAAGTGCATACAAAACAAGTATCTTAAATTTATCTACCATGACATCAGATATATTATCATCCATTATCATAAAATTGCTTTTTCAAAATATTCCCTGCAATCATATACATAATAAAATATAGTCATCTCAGATTACTATATACTAGATTATTCTTAAATAACATGTTCTTCGGTCACTACTAGCATGGTAATTCGGATACTTTTCCCTCAAACATCGCCTCGACTTTGGTTACTCCCCGCCACGGCTTCTTGCCTCATTGGTTTCACCTTTAGGATGGCATAGTTCCTTGGGATTTTTCTCCGTTTCCACTTTGCTAGTAAACTTCTTAACATATTATTTTTCGAATAATTCTACTATAAAGTAACTAATATGAATTTATTTTATCATATCATGATTGTCGGAAATTATGAATTTAGCTATTCATAATAGTAAATAGATATACCTGTTCCGGTAGCTTTGATATTTCTGAGGTTTGTTGTTCCATAGCTTTTTCCATTGCGGTGTATATATTTAATTAACTGGGCTAAATATTTTTGAATTGGAATGGAGAGAGTATTTTTGCTGAATGTTTGAAGGCTTGCCTTTGCAATGCCTTCTGAATTCTTATTTATAGAATGAAAAGTGTACTACATTTTTACATCCGTATTCAATAAAAAGACTAAAAAACTAAAAACTAAAAAGTCTTCTCCTACCTACTTCCTAACCTTTACATTTATTTCAATGCTAACTACTAAAGACTAAAGTTTGAAAAAGTCTTTACATCATATTAAATTTTTAACTTTTACGTAAACTAAAATAAGTCTTCTGCCATATCTGCAAATAAGTCTTCCGCCTATTTTGTCATATCTGTTGTATCTCCATTATTGTTCTGATCTTATCTTTCCAGCTATCGTCTTTATCTTCTTTTATTCTAACTGCACTGCTGGGACATCATTATCTCCTCCATTACATTTTGAACATCTGTGGTCTGGGTATTTGTGTCCAATAGTTTTGCAATATCTGGTCAATAATTCTTCTGAAATAAATTTTTCTTTAATAGCTCTGGCGATAGGTTCTGTCTCTGGTTTAAGCAACGTCATAATCCATTGCCTAATTGTTTCCATATCTGTTTCTCGTAGCTCTTTTGAATTTGAATATATCAATACATGATTTCTTGAATAATAACTCCATATAGGATTTTGATTACAATATGTATTTGCTAATTCTTGTAAAATCGTAGATAGTCCGATAACTCTTTTATTCGCATAAAATTTTGGTATCTCGATTCTGGGTATCTCTGGCTGTGTACCAATATCTTGCGGTATAATCATATCTCTTGTCATTCCTATTTTTACAACTTGTATAGGTTTCTTAACTTCGTCAAATAATATCTCTGCTGGTGCCGTGTAGATCTTTATAAAAAATAAAGTACCTTTGGTTATTCTTTTAAATATGGTAAATGCTTCATATATCTCGGGTATAGTAGATATCTCAGTTCCGTCTGTGGTATATACGGTACTAAGTAATCCATATTCGTAGCAAGTTTTTACTAAGCTGGGTCTAGTTTTGGGTAAGGCAATTAGCTTGTTGTATCCGGTTAATTTCTGGGTTATATAGTTCGTATCTGGTTCTTGGATATTTGTAGCTTTTGGGTTGCTATTTAAGAAAGTTTGTACGTTGTAGATATTTTCTATATATGTGCGGGCTGTGTAGTTATATGTCTTTTTATCTTGATTTAGGCTTTCTCGATATGTGGTAACTTGTGGGGGTGTAAACATAGGGTCTTTTGGTATATTTGGTGTATATGGCTTGTCAAATAGCTTATTTAAGTTCATATTTTTTCTAACTCCTTTGCTTGTACCTGCAGAAGTAGATTGATAAGCGTTATGGGTTTTATGGAGTATCCCAACATCTCCTTCGAGCTTTGGAATTTTATTGTCTTCCGATCGACATAGCTCTGCACATTGCTGAGTTAGCTGATTCATAGCTATAGACTTCAGATTATCTTCACTAGTCTTTAGCTTTAGCTTTTCTATCTCAGTACCCATACTGTCTACTTTCAATGAAAGCATAGTCAGGGCGTTGAGTATCTTTTCATGTATATTTTCTTCTATCATTTCAGTTTGCGTAGCTTTGTCTTGATATGTAATCTGCAATAACATTTTTGTTAGTACTGATTACTTCTATTATAAATGTAAAATTTAATATATTTAGAACTAGTCTCCGAATCTCTTTTGTTGTAACTGAATTTTGTATTTTCTTTGTTAGCCACCAGCGTACCTGTGTATTATCTGTTCGCACAATAAATTTGTTATATACAATATATGGCTCAAATACTAACAAACATTTATATAATGAACATAATTCTTTCCTATTTATTTCCCATTTTATTTCTGTCTCGTTGAACGTACCTGAGTAGTATCTACAATGGTGTTCTATTTTTTCTGCTTCATATCTATATTTAAGTACTCCTCCATAACTATATTCACTGGCATCTGCTTCTACTATATATGTAAATTTTCTATTTTCATCCGGAAATTGTAATTTTGGTAAATCCTTGCAAAGTAATTTTATTTTTTGAACTTGTTTTTTATCTTCTTCATTATAATTATATTCTATATCCTTTTTTAATTTTTTCTGTAGTGGTTTTAGGTTTTCCGCTAATTTTGGAACATATTCTCTTACTTGGTTTACTAATCCTAAAAATGATTGTAATTTCTTTTTTGTATCTAGTTCTTCTTTCGAATTTATTATTTTTTGTACTATATGTTGTTGCATTTTTACTCCACTTTTATCTATTTGTATTCCTAAAAATTCTATCTGATTTTTCATAATTTCGGCTTTCTTTTCACTTAGACTTATTCCTGAATTTTCTATTATATCTGTAAATTGTTCTAATAATTTTATATGTTCTTCTTTAGTTTTTGTATATAATAATATATCATCTATGTATACTATGCAGTTAGGTAATTGTTTAAAATAATTATCCATAAAATGTTGATATCTACCTGGTGCATTTTTATATCCAAATGGTAATACATTCCATTCGTAAAATCCTTGTGGTACCGTAAATGCGGTTAATTCTTTAGATTCTTCTTCTAACTTTAGATGGTAAAATCCTGATTTACAATCGAATTTACTAAAATAATTATATCCTTGGATTTGTCTTATTTTTAATATCTTATTTGGTATTGGATAATTATATGTTATAGTTTTTGCATTTAAATTTCTATAATCAATAACCATTCTACTTTTTCCTCTTTTTTGTTCACTATGTTTATTTACTATAAATGCTGGACTATTATGTTTACTATTACTTTTTTGTATATATTGTTTTTCTAATAATTCATCTATATGCATTTTAAATTCTTTTAAATCGTCAAAATTATATGTTAATGGTTTTTGGGTTATTATACTGTTTTTATCTATTAATTCAATTTTTATGGTAGTTTTATGTTTTTCCCATCCTTTTAATGGATCTTCGCTATATAATTGTTCTAATTTTTTCTTAACTATTTCTATCTTATTTATTGAAAATATAGTTATTTCTGTTTTATTTATCGAAAATACTACTAATTCTATTGTATCTTCAGTGGTTTTTATATTTTCTAACTTTTGTGTAATTTTTTCACTTCCTTTTATCCAGTCAGTTTTCTTTCTGATTTTATTACTAACTCTTTTTGCTCTTACTTTTTGTTTACATGGTGTTGTGAACCACCAATCGTTTCTAGTTATTATATGTGGGTATAATTTATCTAAAAATGACATTCCTAAAAGTATATCTTTTGATGTTAGTTCATAATTATAAATTTCTTCTATTGTCAATATCTTATCCCATATTTGTGCTTTTACATTTCTAGCTTTGTAAGTAATTAAGCTTCCTTCATTATTAAATCCTTTAACTATTATTGGTATTTTTAATTTATCCCATTTACTTTCTGGTAGGCAATTATATCTACATAAATTAGCTTCTGCTCCTGTATCTATCATAGGCGTATAAAATCTACTATAATATCCTTCCACTACTATCTTCATTAATACATATATTTTCATTTTATGTTAAGGCTCTTCTCAAGAATAATCTTTCCCTATTATATGTTATGGCTAATTGTGTATGTTCTATATTATATGGTTTTACTTGTTCTAACCATTTTATTCCTAATATTATATCTGCCTTTTGCATTTCTTCTTTTACCTCAATTTTTATTTTTATTTTTCTAATTCCTCCTATTATTATTTCTTTTTCTGCTATATCTTTATTATTTATTAAACTTCTCGGTAGATCTGGGCATATATCATTATCAGTTTTTATTTCTTCATTTTTTACTAGATATTTTGCTATATAATTTTCTTCTTGTCCTGTGTTTAATAGTATTAAATGTTCTTTTTCATTTATTTTTCCTGTTATGTAATATTGATTTAAATTACTTATTGGATTTGTTTCATAACTCATTCTTTTTGATGAGCTCGATGACTCTGGTTTTTCATTAGCTATTCTTTTCGTTGTACTTATTCTATCATTTACTATTTCTAAATTTTCTTCTATATCTATGTCTCTATAGCTGTAGTCATTATAATCTATTGTTTTTACAATTTGCTCAAATGGGCTATCTATTTGTATTTTATTAATCTTATTTTTCCCTGTTATTTTATGTTTTGTTGTTAATACATATAAATTTTTACATCTCGCTGTAAATATTTTACTTCCTAGGGTTAATTCTATTCCTGATATCTTCCAATATAATACTAATGATTTATCTATATTTCTATCTGTTACTGCTACTGAATAATTTGCACTTATTATGAATTTAAATTTTTGGTATATCAAATTTCCTTTTACGGCAGTTATTATACTTTTTTCTATAGGTTTTATAATTCTATCATCTGCTAAATATAATTCTATCGGTGTATCTATTCCTTCTCTAAAACATGCTTTTATTAATATTTCTGTACCTCCGAGGTGTACGTATTTTATTGGATCTCCTTTACTTTTTATATCATTTATTTCTTTATTAATAATCCTTTTTGTTACTAGTGGTATACTAGCTTTTCCTTTTGCATATCTACAGTCTATTACATGTTCTTTTTGACATACTACATAATATTCATCTTTTTTCCTACTAAAAATATTTTTTATTGTTGGTATTTTAAATATTTTTTCTACACTTAAATCTAACTCTTTTCCTTTTATTTCATCAAATATATTACTGTCAAATATTATCTTTTGTTCTGTTCCTTCATCATTTAAATATTCTTCCTTTGTTATTATTTTTATATCTTCTTCAGTCATTTGATTCATCTATCTCACTATCTATTTCAGTATCTGTGTCGTTTTCTGAAATTTCATATATACTATCTTCACTTTCTAATTCATAATCTATATAATCTATTTGCATATATTCTGTATTTTCTATTTTTATTTCGGATATTTGTTTATTTTTTGGATTTTTAGGTAATTTACAATCTCTAGCTAAATGTCCTAACTTTCCACAATTATAACATGTACATTCTTTTATAGATTTTTTCTTTCTATATGGTCTTTTATTTTTATAATTTTTAACATAATATCTTTTTCTTGGTTTCTTATATTTATATTTTGATTTTTTATATTTCTTATATTTCTTATGTCTTTTTCTTTTCTTATAATATCTTTCTTCGCATCCAAATTGGGGTGCTATTTTATTTTTGCAACATGCTAAATTTCTTATTAATGTTTTTTCCATTTTTAATTCTTCCCTATATTTTTCACATAGCTTTCTATACCATTGTTGTAAAAATTTTATTCTAGCTCCTAATGTATCTACTATTTTTGCTTCTTCCCGACTTTTTATTATTTTTGAACTAAATGGTTCGGGTAATTTATTAAAATATAATTTTCTTATTTCTTTACTTTCTTCTATGCTATATGCTCCTTTATAATAATATTCTTTAAATGCGCAAGTATATTCATCTATATAACACATATTACATATTGTTAATTTTATCATTAAATTCCTATTTGTATCTTTTTCTTCATCTTGTTCTTCTTCTAATGTTGTCATACTACCAAATTCATCTTTTATAGCTGTTTCATATTTTTTCAATAATTCTATAGGTGTTAATTTTGTTGTTGTTGATGCTGCTCCTTCCATAGGTTTATTAGCTCTTAATACTTTCTTACTATTTTCTGTTAAATTTGTAAACCATAATTTTACTGATCCTATTAGTGTTTTTTCTATGTATTCTGGTGCATCTGTTATGTTTATATTATTGTCTAATAATTGTTTTGTCATATATCCTACCCATAATTGTATTGTTTTTTCTGTATCTATTACACAGTCCAGATCTAAAAAGTTATAATTTTTATTAACTATTTGTTTTGGTGTCCATTTGTCATATTCATTATATCTTTTAAATTTACTTTTGTAATATATAGGTTTTCTTATTTCTGTTGTTTTGGGTATTAGATTTTCATCTTCTTTTTTGTCAAGAGTATTTATTTCTGTATTATTATTTTCTAAGTTTTCTTGATTAATTCTTTCTTGTTTTTCGTTAATTTCTAAATCTTTTATATTTGTTAATATTTCCGTATATGTTTCACTATCTTCTGAATCATAATTATCCGTTTCTTCTACCTCTATATTATTTATTTCTAATTTTTCCTTGAATTGATTTATCTCGTTTATTAATTTTTGTTCTTTATTCATTTAAATTGTGTTTATAATATTTTGGTGGATATCTAAATCTAATTTTATCATAATTAGGTGGTATATGTCTCATTCTCCTAGATTTTAAAAGGATTATTAATTTTGCTTCAATACTAGATATTAATGTAATTAAATAGGATAATCTTTGTGGATTTTCTTTTGTTTTATTTAAACTTATATATTCTGAATAATTACTAACTAAATTTTCTTTAATTTTTCTAAAAGCTTCCCTATTTTTAAATGGTCTTCTCATAATTAATTTAATAAATAACTAAATCTAATCTTAACTAAATCTAACTAAATCTAACTTAACTAATTTTTCTAACACGTATATCACTTCCGTATCTTTTAAATTACTGAGCTCTGATACCATTTGGAGGGGGGTGCGGATAAATTTATTATAACTAAGCTGATAAAGAGATTTATAAATCTCTTTATATCGATTTTTATTTTTATTTTAAGTAATATTGGTTGATTTAGATTTGGCGATATATTTTTTGGTAAACTATCCATATTGTATTAATCACCAAAACTGCCTTTACATCACCATTTCTAGTCTACCACAACGTATTAATCACCAAAACAGTCTTTACATCACCATTGCTAGTCTACCGCAACTAGTTATCTCAATTCAAACTAACAGAAACCAAAGCCTAACTAGAAAATAAACTTTTGCATGCTATTTCTAATCCCTGGTGAGGCTCCAAGACATGTAGCATAAGCAATTTCTTTAGCCATTTCAGCTCTCATGCTCTTTTTTCTTTTTAAAGACCCTTAAATTGTGTCCTATCCAAATAGAATAGACAACTTCAGCAAAAACCAACCTAAATATCCTGACAAAGTATGTTTTTCCTTTAGCATGTTGTATAGACCATAACAGATATTGATTTCAACCCCCACAAGTAAACAAACGTCCCTTTTTCCAGTGTAATATTTTGCCCCGGAGCTTCCTAGTGTATTCACATTGGACAAACGGGTTGCAACATTAATTCTCCATTTTTTAGTTTCATTATGTTGCAAACAGAGAGAACATTTGCGTTCAACATTAATTCCCCTTTGTATCAATCTGTTTGTCGTTCTCAAACGATCATGCAAGTGTATTTACACCAAGGCTGTCAAGTGGGCCGGGTCGGGCCAACACGGAATCGGCCCGTAAAAAATAACCGGGTTATGGGCTGGGCCGGTTCCGGGGTGGGGTTAAGTGGGCAGGGACGGTCCGGGCTTAATAGTACAATTTATAAAAGTAACCCTAACTCGGCCCACTTAACCTAAACCGGTCAAACCCACCTAAACCTGGTCAAAATATATATAAAAAAAAATTCAATATACATTATATATACCCACATATATACATTATAAATATGTTAAATAATATATATACACTATATATATAGCATATACTACATTAGAATTTAAAAAATATATACACCAATACACAATTACACATATATACGCACCATTCAACATATATGTACTACTTTAAAGTTTAAATAAAATATACTACAATATGTATACATTACAATATATATATATATATAGTTATATACTAATTTATAAAACATATACACATGTATATGTTAAATATACACGTCTATAGAAGATATCTACACATATATACGCACCATTCAATAACTATCCAATACTTTAAATACAATATATATACATTACAATATATATATATATATATATATATATATATATATATATATATATATATATATATATATATATATATATACTTACATACATACATACATACATATATATATATATATAGTTATAGTTATATACTAATTTATAAAACATATACACATGTATACGTTAAATATACACATCTATTGAAGATATATACACATCTATACGCACCATTCAATGTATATGTACTACTTTAAATAAAATATACTACAATATATATACATTAAAATATATATATATATATACAGATATATATATATATATATACATAGAGAGAGAGAGAGAGAGAGAGAGTTATATACTACTAGATAAAACATATACACATGTATACGTTAAATATAAACGTCTATAGAAGATATATACACATATATACTCATCATTCAATGTGTATGTACTACTTTAAATAAAATATACTAAAATATATATTCATTACAACATATATATTTATAAAATATATACACATGTATACGTTAAATATACACATCTATTGAAGATATATACACATGTATACACACCATTCAATGTATATGTACTACTTTAAATATAATATACAATAATATATATACATTAATATATATATATATATATATTATATATATATATATAGTTATATATATATAGTTATATACTAATTTATAAAACATTTACACATGTATACATTAAATATACACATCTATAGAAGATATATACACATATATATACACCATTCAATGTATATGTACTACTTTAAATAAAATATACTACAATATATATACATTACAATATATATATATATATATATATATATATATATATATATATATATATATAGTTATATACTAATTTATAAAACATATACACATGTATACATTAAATATATACGTCTATAGAAGATATATACATACATATATGCACCATTCAATATATATGTACTACTTTAAATAAAATATACTACAATATGTATACATTACAATATATATATATATATAGTTATATACTAATTTATAAAATATATACAAAAATATACAAAACATAAAATATATAGTTAAATATACATATCTATCAAAAATATACAAAACATATGCTACTTAATATAATAAATTAATAATACTTGGTAGTAAATTAATAATATATTAGACGTAAGTTTTTAATTTAAACTAGAAATTCAATTTCAATCATTAAATGAAAAAAATACAAAGTAAGGACTAAGGAGTGAATGAATTTGGAGAATTTTATTGATTGCGAAATGATCCAAAATTTATAATTTACATGAATGAAAAATTTACAAATTATGCATCATTTTTTCCAACTCATTCATGTTAATATTAACGGGAACATGCATAGGATAGTCGAAGTCAACGGGGGCAAAACCATGCATTGGACTTGATTCTGCTGAGTTCTCCCGTGAAGACATAATTTCTTCAAGTTTCAGCTCATCGTTCGGCTTCGGTTCCATTCCTTGGTTTCTTCTTTATGCTCTAATCTAATCTCTGAGGCAAACTAGAACATTCATTGCATTTATTCCCAATGAGTGTTGGTTGTCTCCAAGCTGTTGTCGTCCCTGACTAAAGGCGCTCTCTGATGCAATGGTTGACATTGGAACATTCAAGATATCTCTAGCTAATCTTGAAAGCACAGGATATTGTCTTTTATTAATTCTCCACCAATCCAACGTGTTGATCCTTCGTATGCGATCCTCTGGCGGGGACCGAATATAATATTTTACCTCTTTCCGATAAGTTGATGTCTACGCTCTCTCATCAACACTGTTTCAACAAGGTAAATCATAAAAGGAATCAGAAAAACTACTATGTCCCGACCTTTTAGAAGATGATGGCTTCTCGAGAGGATGAGGAGCGACAATTGGAGTGATATTTGTAGGTACAGCTAAATCAAATAAATCAGTCTAGTGATTATATAAATTTTCTATGTATTTATTCACATCACTCATAGTCGTCCACAAATCAAGTTGTACTTGTTCAGAATCATTGTTAATATTTATTTCTAAGTTAGCATAAATAATAGTACTAAAGTGACACATAGTATTATATTTCATGCACGGATTTAGCATAGCACCAACTAAGTAAATAGGAGGAATCGGGAAAAAATATTTTTTGAATTTATTAAATATGACACCAACAACTTCTTTATAACCTTCTTTTATTTTATATTCTTTGAGTAAATAAGAAATATCGGCTATATATCCCAAAATATTACAAACAGTAGGATAATAAGCACCAAAAAATTCAACTGTAGCTACATAAAATTTTTCTAAAAACTTAACAAGATTATTAATTACAACCCAATCAGAATCATGTAGCATGGAATCAGCAGAATCAACAAATGAACCGCAATGTTGGTTAAAGGCTAGTGTAATAGGAACTCTATATTTATAACAAGTTTTTAAAAAGTGATACGTAGAATTCCATCTAATATCAATTTCTTTGGGCATCAATATCGATGTAAGTCCATTTTCTTGACATTTAACTTTAAATTCTCTAATTCTCGATCTACGATTATTTCCTTGAATAAAACTAATAGCAAGACGAATTTTTTCAATATAAAGCTCAAAAAATTCAAGACCATCTTTTACAATTAAATTATATATATGACATGCACACTTAATATGAAAAATTTCAGGCAACGGTGGAGATAGCTTAGATTTTAATTTTTGTATAGCAGTCTTGTTGTTAGAAGCATTATCAAAAGCAATACATAAGATTTTATTTTTGATACAAAAAATTCGGCAACTTTAACGATAGAATCAATAATAAAATCTCCAATATGTTTACGATCTTCATCATATAAAAAAGCAAGAATACGTTTTTGCATCACAAAATTACTATCCATCCAGTGACAAGTAACTGTTAAATAATTATTTTTATTTACAGCATGACCAAGATCAAAAGTTAGAGACAATCTACATTGAATATTTTTTAACAATGTTGATAAATAAAAATAATATTGTGAATGAAGTCGAAAAATATCGGCCCTGCAAGTACTTCTAGGAATACCATTAAACATAGGATTATAAATTGCTTGAATATAATGAATAAAGACATCAGAAGAAGGAAAACTAAAAGGCAAACAACCCACAACTATCATTTTAGCTATTTCTTCCCGGTCCCTCAATTTATTATACTTCTTCGTTACCTGATCGGTTGCTGGGTCCATTCTAGTTTGCGTTGGCCAACCAACATCCCCACCACCTCATGCAATTTTTAACACTCTTTTGTGAGCATCACCTATATGTCTCATTAACCTACCCATACCCCCTTGCTTGCCTCCGCTTTTATACTTATATTTGTTGACAAATATTGCATTGTACCTCAGTATCTGATATACGTTCAAAAAATTGTCATGCAATACTACTTGTTTTATGAGGTCTTGGGGCACGGGGAGGACGGGAAGGGAGATTAACCGATTCAGATCTAACGTTATCATTTTCTACAGCGGGTGTCTCACCAATATTTTCATCATCTTCATCTAAATTAACCGCATCTACTTCATTTTCTTCTTCTATACCATGATTTTCTTGAGCTTCTACATAATCCATATCGTGAGCACCTACACCTATTTCTTTCTCAAAAGGTGTACCAAGCGGTACCGGAGGCGAAGACACACGGGTATATCTACTACTTTAAGTAGCTCTACTGCTAGTAATTCACTTTTTACTACCACTACCGCTTTCAGGACAAAATATTTTAATACCTTTAGTAGCGAGGTTTCTTAATTTATGCATAGTATAAATTAAATTAAACTAAAAAAATTCAAAATACACAAATATAATAAAATTAAATATACAACAATTAATATAATAAATAAAAATTAAACGTAAGAGATGGAACGACAATACCAGATTTTGGATGTATCCGAAGGTTGAGACTTTAAAAACTTTCACTCGTACTTTGTAAACGCAAAATTAAAGAATTAAAGTGAACACTTTAGGAAATTAAATATATTGAATATTTGAGAATTGAGAATTGATATTTGAGAGAGAATGAGATTTGAGAGAGTGAAAAATTATGTGAAAAATGATTTGGAGGTGTAGGGTTTTTATAAAATTTATTTTGGGATTAAAAAATTATTTTAAAAGTATTTTTTTTTAATTAATGGGCCCAAACTAGCCGTTTAGACATAAAAACGGCTATATAGCCGTTGGGCCAATGACTAGTTTGGTCCAAAATCTAAAATTTTAAAAAATATATTAATCCAGGATGGGTCGGTTAATCGGCGGACCTGGACTGGGCTTGGTCTGTGCCGAGTTAACAGAGCCCAAATAAGAAAAACCAGCCCGGTATCCGGTACCCTAAAGCCCTTGGGCTTATCGGGCTGGGTCAAATCGGGTCGGTTTCTTTAGGTGGGCCGGTTCGGGCTGGGTAGGGCCGAATCAGCCCGGCCCACTTGACACCCTTAATTTACACGATAAATTTAAATTTTAGTTGTGCATCATTCTTAAACATAAGACCTTTCCACTCCACTCTAGGATAGTCTCCCAGAAGATGTAAATACCCCTTCTAATGAAACATTTAAAGCTAATGGGGTCATATTTGTGGAATTAATGATCCTTAAAGCATTTGTATAATGCAATGAATAAAGAAAAATAAATAAAGTAAGTACGTTTAGGAGGAGTTGAACATACACTCCTACGTTACAATGAAAATAAACACACCTTAGAATGTAAATTCAATAACATTATAGTAATGAGTCTTTAATGTCATTAATGCTCACCATCAATATCTCAAAGTTTATTCATCTTTTTTTTTTTACAATATGCTATATAAGATAAGGAAATAGACAACAAATAGAAAGGAAAAGAAAAAGAGTCTTCTTCCTATCCCCTTCTTGAATTATTTTGGGCAATTAGTTTAGATAACCTTTAAACTTCCAGCCACGAGTACACGCATTTGGAAGTAGCTGTGGAACCTTGAAGAGAGACCGGCTAGAAGGATTTGCACCGGAGTCGGGCCGAAATCGCTTTCAAGATAGTGGTTTGCCACGACACAGTATTTGTGACTATTTTAATACTATCGTTAATTCCATGTCCATATCAATATTTTAGTAATTTTCCTCAATTTGAAAGCAAATTCCTTACATACAATATTGATAAATGGCTATTTATTTGAACAAACTTTTTTCTGATTTGTCAAAACTTGAGCCATTAGCCGGAAATAATTTTAAACGTTGGTCACAAAAACTTCTGATTTTCTTAGAACAATTAAAATTTGATTATATTATGTTTAATGATGGTTCTAACATTATTACAGGCTTTAACACTATGATTTTTGATGAATTTACTAAAAAGAAGGTTAAAAAGGATATCATAAATGCTGGAGGGCATTTATTGAGTCATATGACTAATACTTTATTTGATTTATTTGTTACTTACAAATATACTAAAGAAATATGGGATAATTTACAAAACTCAAAATAGGGAGGACAAAATGATTTCCAAGTTCATTTTGCTGAGGGTGATGAATTGATTGCGGTAGTAGTCGTCGAGACGAACCTGGTGTCTAACAAGACTGAGTAGGTGTTGGACACAGGGGCTTCAAGATATTTTTGCGTCAACAAAGAGTTATTCCATGACTTTGAGGAATCCACCAATGGTGAGTATGTCTACATGGGTAACTTCACTACTGTTGGGGTTTTGGGTAAAGGAAATTTTTTACTTAAATTAACTTTTGAAAAAATATTATCCTTGACCAATGTTTTGTATGTTTCCTCGCTCCGTAGAAACTTAGTGTCTGAACTACTTCTCAACAAAGTAGGTCTTAAGCTTGTTTTTGAAGCTGATAAAATAGTTATTTCTCGTGGAGAGAACCTTGTTGGGAAGGCACACCTTTGTGAGGGCTTATTTGTACTGAACATTGATCAAGAGATTGCCAATAATGCAAATATTCCTAATTCTGCTTATATTATTGAGTCTATTAATTTATGGAATAGTAGATTAGGTCATGTTAATATTGCTTCTATTAAAAGTCTTAGAAAAATGAGATTAATTCCTGCAGTAAATATTGATGATATTTCTAAATGTCCTATGCGTGTAGAAGCAAAGCATGTCAAGAAACCTTTTAAATATGTTACTAGTAGAAAGACCAAATTGCTTGAACTAGTACATTCAGACTTAACAGATTTCAAGAATACTATTAGCAAAGATGGGAAAAAGTATTAAATTACTTTTGTCGATGAATTTTCTAGGTACAGTAAGGTGTTCTCCTTAAATCTATAGATGAGGCTGAAAATATGTTCATAAAAGTCAAAGTAGAAGTAGAAAATTAATTAGATGGGAAAATCAAGAGATTTAGATCTGATAGGGGCGGTGGATATAATGGTATTATCCATGAGTTTAGTGCTCCCTATACTCCCCAACAAAATAGTGTAGTCGAACGAAAGAATAAAATCCTTAAGGACAGATGAATTCTATGCTTTTAAGCTCGGCTTTACCTGACTATATATGGGGGAAAACTATCTTATCTGCATGTTATTTTCTTGATAGAGTTTCTCATAAGACCTCATATGAATTGTGAAAAGGATTTGCTCCTAACTCAAAATTTTTGAAAGTGTAGAAGCGTTTAACTAAGGTTGGTCTACCTAATTTTAAACGAGTAAATATAGGTTCTAAGACCTTTGATACTGTCTTTATTGGTTATGCTCCAAATAATGTTACATATAGATTTATGTAATGAATCGATTATTTTATTTGTGAATCCAGAGATGCAGAAATTTTTTCAGCATGTTTTTCTTTTGAAAAATGATATGCCTAGTGATGTGCAAAATAATAATTCTGTATCTATGTCTGTTAACTCTCATGTTATGCCTGCTTTTGATGTTATTGCTAATGAGCATGAAAATAAATTTAGAAGGAGTAAAACACATAAATTGAGACTAGTTTTGGTTCTGATTTTATCACCACTTTTTTAACTGAGAATTTTGATATTGATACTTTAAATAATGAATTGGTGTCTTGATGTGTGAGCCTATGCTAACACATTTGGGGCTTTTAACTCTAAATAATTGTAAGGTCTTGAGCAACTTTAGTTATTTTTGATTAGTTTACTTTGATTTTTGCAGTAAATGTTGAGATGTAGGAGAACCAAAAATAATAAAAGTAAAAAGGCTGAAAAGTTAAGCAAAATAAAGGATAAGTGTGGCTGACGATATTCATGATAAGTTGCCAGCCTGGTGGTAAGATATCAAGGCCATCGTCAACCTTAAACAGAAGATGGAAGTTGAAGACTATTTTGTGACGACATCTATGACACATCGTCAGGCTGGTGATAAGGCATTAAGAGCGTCGTCAGCCTTAAACAGAAGATGGAAGTTGAAGATAGTTTTATGACGACATCCATGAAACATCGTTAGGATGGTGATAAGGCGTGATCATCGTCGTCAGCCTTAGGCAGCGAAAGCCAAAAGTACAGAGGAGCTGACGACATTCGTGATAAGCCGTCATACTCATGATAAGCCATCACGGACATCGTCATCTATTTCGAGGAAAAGATTTAACTTTGATTTTATTTTCTCAATTAGGTTAAACTATTTAAAGCCTTGTTTTAGGGTTTTCTAGTGGAGGAATATTTTTAGGACTCATCTTTATTAGAAAAACATACGATATTTCTCTCTCGCTAGTTAAAATATTTTGGGAGTTTGGTACCGTGGTTCAATTGAAGTTATACTTCTTGATTTTCATCATCGTTGTAAGTTAATCTTCTCACTTATGAATTCAATTCGTGTACTTGTTCCTTGCGTCATGAGTAGCTAAACTTCATTAACATGAATTATGGGATCTAGGGTTAGGTCATGATGATGTGCTAAACACTCAAGATTTAATAGGTGTTAGGATTTCTTGATAATTTTGAGATTTTAATTAACGTCTATTGGTTGCAAATAGTAGACACACCTACTTTGATTTTCTTGAGAAAGAAATCATATATCTTAGGAAGTGAATTATCAACAGGGACTCGGAAATACTTCGTTTAATAATCAACATTGTAACAAGGTTGGTTAACTTGAGGTAAAATCTGGACAGTGAACTGAAACTGAGAGAATTAGGAAATTAGACGCTTAAATAGGTCGAGAGATATTTGACCATATCATCGATAAAGATAGCTTGTTATCTTAACCACCATGAGAATCTTGAGTCACCTCTAGTATCTGTCATGTACCGTAAGCCCTAGTGAATATAATTCTGGTTATTTCTTAAAATCTTGGTTACAAACATCAAAATTAAAGTGACAAATAATCATTTGTGAAACTTAAACCCCCATTTCAGGAAACGTTAAACTATCAGTGAATTAAATCGCAAATGACTTGAGTTCACACCATATTTCCTGTGGGATTCGACCCAAACCTAGTTGGGTTTTATATTGACAATGATTGCTTACACCCGTTCAAAAGTGTAGTTTGCGTGTTATCAAACATGACTCCGTTGCCGGGGAATACGATTGAAATCTGAAAGTTGTGTACGCTAATTGACTGTTAGTTAAGTTTCCTAAATTTATATTTATTTGTTGTTTTTGTTTATTGCAGGTTCCTTGTTTTTTATTCCAAAAACAAGAAGTTTTGGAGGACCATTATTACCAATTAATCCAGAACCTCAGCTGATCGGGAGAATGACAAAACAACAAGAGGCTGACAGACTGACAGCCTTAGCCAGGGCTCAGGTGAACGTACAAAACCGGGGTCGACAAGTACGTCACCTGAACCATGATGATGAAAACTTGGGTGATGAGGAATCATGAATCCTTACAACCCAAGGCGAGTTAAGCAAATAGCTGCACCAGTACAATAAAATTTTGACAGAAACCGTCCAGTCAGAGAAAGGTATGGTCAACATCCTGTCCATTACAAGGTTGATAATGATGATAAATGAATGGACGGAGCTGGTGCAATGAGTGCTATCATTCCTCCACCTTTGGTACCTGGTGCAAAATTCAGCATAACAAGTACTATGATTCAACTCCTGAATTTGAAGGGGTTGTTTGGAGGCTTGCCTGGTGATGAACCGAACATGCACTTGGTGAACTTTATCACCATTTGCAAATCTTTTGATAATTTGGGAGTGAGTTAGAATGCGATCCGATTGAAATTGTTTCCATTGTCTCTGTCTGAGGAGGAAACAATGTGGTTAAATGAGCTGGAGCCCGATTTTATAACCAACTAGAGACAGTTGAAAGAGGCGTTCCTAGAATAGTTCTTTACACCCTCCAGGAAGGTACAATTAAGGGATGAAATTAGTAACTTCAGGCAGCTCCCGACTAAACCATTGCATAAAACTTGGGAGAGATTCAAGAAGAAGATGGCACAATATCTGAACCACAACATGATGGACTTGTACTTGATGGAGACTTTGCACAGAGCTTTTAACTCTGTGACAAAGCCAATTGTAGATAATGCTGCAGGTGGTTTATTTATTGACCTTTCTTTTCAAGATGCTTCAAACATGCTGAATAAAATAACCAAATAGAGTCGGGCTTAGCATACCAGGGATTCTGTGTTAGCTAGCCTGACTATTTTTGGTGGTATGACTGTGGAGCAACGTAGAAGGAACGAGGAGCGAGACTAAGACATGGCCCACTTAAAGACTCAGATGGACTTGCTGACCAAGCACTTACTGTAAGGCAAGACTGAAAAGGTTAAGGCTGTGGAATCTCAGTGCACTGTTGCTATTGATGCAGATGAGGAGACAAATTATATTAATAATTAGGAGGTTTTTGAGGTAATAGCCAAGGGAATCAAGGTCGGAACTTTTATGACAAGCCTGATTATAAAGATAGAGAGCAAGGAAATTGGAGAAACAATAATGATAGGAGTGGTTTGTATGTTTCTCCTAAAAGTCAGGATATTGCACCAACTAGATCTGGCAAAATGTCCATGGAGGAAATGATGGAAAAATTATTGAAGAGAGTTGAGGCTACCAGCTCAGGGTAACCACTATGAAGAGTGAGTTCTCTACTCTGAGTTAGTTGGTTAGTTTACACTCCACTTCTATCAAGTAGTTGGAGCAACAGATGAGCCAACTTTCCGTAACACTAATTAAAGAAAAAGTGGTACTTTACCTAGTGATACGGTTCAGAATTCACAGAATGATAGCTCATGTATGGCGATTACCACTAGGAGTTGTAAGATCTTACCTGGCCCTTCTGTGGGAAAATTTGAAGATGGTGAGGTGGTTGTTGATGAATATGAAGAAAGAAAACCAGTGGAGTTTGAGAAATTGAATAGTTCTATTGATGCTTTAGAGAAAGAAAAAGAGAAGAAAGAGGAACTGTTGTTGAAATCTATCCCAAGACCACCACCTCCCTTTCCTCAACAATTGAAAAAGAAGGTTAATGATGCCAAATTTAGCAAATTCATGGCAATGCTCAAGCAATTGACGATAAATGTGCCCATGGTTGAAGCACTTGATCAAATACCAGGATATGCAAAATTTATGAAAGACCTTGTAACTAAGAAATGAGTGGTGAGCTGTGAATTAGAGGAAGGTCTCCACCTTTAAAGCACTATTTCTACAAGGACCCTAGTACAGAAAAATCCAGACCTAGGTGCAGTCATTATTCCCTGCACAATTGGGATAATGGAATTCACCAAAGCACTATGTGATATGGGATAAAGCGTTAATTTGATGCCACTGACTATTTATAGAAAGTTAGGTCTGGGAAATCCTACACCCACCAACAAGAGACTCATGATGGCAGATAGGTCAATAAAGCGACCTGTTGGCATTCTGTATGATGTGCTGGTGAAGGTATCCAACTTTATATTTCCTGCATACTTCATCATTCTGGATTATGAGGTGGACTTCAAGGTGTCCATAATCTTGGGTCGACCTTTTCTCACAACAGGAAGTGTGCTGATTGATTTGAGAGTGAATAACCTCTTATTCAGGATGAACGATGAAGTGGTATAATTTAATATGGGCAAATAAATGAAGCAACATAAAGAGATGAGTGTGTTATTAGTAGTTGATATGTAAGTATTATGAGGACGAATAGGAGGTGCCCATAGCTGAGCAACTTGTTATCAAACTGTTAGCTGCGGTCATGATGAATTATGATAATAAAGGAATTGGGGAGTATGAAGAGACCATTTGTGCCTTGATAGGCATGGGTTCATATACTTATGCTCCTAAAAAGCTAGACCTTAAAATGGCTAATCGACCAATGCCACCAGCCAAGCCATCTATTGAGGAGCCTCCGGTGTTGGAATTAAAGAAATTAACTGGGCACCTATGGTACACATTTATGGGAAATGAGAACACGCTACGTGTTATTATTGCAGCTGATTTGGGAAAACAACTGATGAATGCACTTATCTCAGTACTTTAGAGGTACAAGAGAGCTATAGGGTGGACCATTGCAGATATTATTGGCATTCCCTCGGGAATCTGCACGCATAAAATTCATCTTGAGAAGGTTGTATTCCAACCATAAAGCATCAGCGCCGTCTTAATCCACCAATATAAGAGGTGGTTAAGAAGGAGATTATTAAGTGGTTGGATGCAAAAGTGGTTTACCCTATTTCTGACAGCAAGTGGGTGAGTCCAGTTCAATGCATACCCAAAAAAGAGGGTATGATGGTGGTTGATAATGAAAATAATGAGTTGATTTCGCTTAGGCCTGTAACTGCGTGGAGAGTTTGCATGGACTACTGCAAGCTAAATTCTTGGACTCTAAAATACCACTTTTCGATGCCCTTTATAGACCAAATGCTTAATCAATTAGTTGGCAAGGTGTGGTATTATTTCTTTGATGTTTATTTTGGATACAACCAAATATGTATTGCTCCTGAAGATCAGGAGAAGACGACGTTCATATGCCTATATGGGATCTTTGCATTTAAAAGGATGCCATTTGGGCTATGTAATGCACCTGCCACTTTTTAATGGTGTATGATGTCTATTTTCTCTGACATGGTGGAGGACACCATAGAGGTATTCATGGACGATTTCTCTGTGGTGGGTGATTCATTTAAGATATGTTTGGAAAATCTGAATGTATCTTTGCAAAGATGTGTTGAATTTAATTCGGTGCTTAACTGGAAAAAATGCCATTTTATAGTTAAGGAGGGCATCGTTCTTAGCCATAAAATTTTTGAAAAGGAGATAGAAGTTGATCGAGCAAAGATGGAAGTTATTGAGAAACTACCACCTTCCATTTCAGTGAAAGGAGTGCGTAGTTTTCTTGAACATGCTAGCTTTTATCGGAGATTTATAAAAGACTTCTCAAAGATTGGAAATCCACTTTGCAAACTTTTAGAGAAGGAGGTGAAATTTTCCTTCGATGACGAGTGCTTGAAGGCATTTGCATGCCTTAAAAAGAAGCTGATTGAGGCCCCTATTGTTATTTCACCTGACTGGAAAAAACCATTTGAGATTATGTATGATGCAAGTGATGTGGCTCTTGGAGCTGTATTGGGGCAAAAGAGGGACAAAATGTTCTATCTGATATATTACACCAGTAAAGAATTAAATGGAGCGCAAAAGAATTACACCATCACTGAACAAGAACTTCTGGCTGTAGTGTATGCTTTTAAGAAGTTCAGACCTTATATGCCTAGAACCAAAGTAGTGTTCCATACCGACCATGCTGCTTTGAGGTATTTAATATCTAAGAAGGATGCTAAACCAAGGCTAATCAGATGGGTATTGTTGCTGCAAGAATTTGACTTTGAGGTCAAGGATAGGAAAGATTGTAAAAACCAGGTTGCAGATCATCTGTCTAGAATGAAAGGTGAACAAGAAAGTAGTGATGAAATGAAGATAAATGATGCATTCCCTGATGAGGAGATTCTGGCTGCCGCTATGGAAAAATTGCCTTGGTATGCGGATTATGCAAATTATGTTGTGAGTGAGGTCATCCCAGAAAACTTTTCTTTCCATCAAAGGAAGAAGTTCCTGCATGATGTGATGCATTACTTCTGGGATGAACTGTATCTTTTTCGGTGATGTGCAGATAATATTATTAGGAGATGTGTGCCGAAAGTAGATGTATTATGTATATTGGAAGCATGTCATGCTTCCCCAATCAGAGGTCACTATGCAGGTGACAGAACTGCTAAAAAGGTGTTGCAGGGTGGCTATTATTGGCAAACATTGTTCAAGGATGCCCACAAGTTTGTGCTAAAATGTGACCAATGCCAAAGGCAGGGGTTAATCTCTAAAAGACATGAGATGCCCTTGACTAAGATGCTTGAAGTGGAATTATTTGATGTCTGGGGCATTGATTTCATGGGTCCTTTTGTGAGCTTGTACGGGATGGAGTATATTTTAGTTTTTGTTAACTACGTCTTAAAATGGGTCAAAGCTGTAGCCTTGTTTGATAATGAAGGGAAGAGGGTTGTTGCTTTTCTCAAGAAGAACATCTTCTCTCGCTTTTGAGTACTACGTACTATCATAACCAATGGAGGATCTTATTTTTATAAAAAAATATTTAGAGTAGTTTTGGAAAAATATGGCGTGAAATAACACAGAGTGGCTACTCCATACCACCCATAAACCAGTGGGCAAGTGGAGGTATCAAATCGTGAGATTAAAGCCATCCTAGCTAAAATGGTGAATGCTAGCTAGATAGATTGGTCCCGAAAACTCGATGATGCCTTGTGGGCATATAAGACTGCTTTTAAGACACCCATTGGCATGTCACCATTTCAGCTGGTCTATGGAAAATCTTTTCACCTACCAATAGAGCTAGAGCACAAGGCCTAATGGGCTCTCAAAAGGTTAAATCTAACTTAGAAGGAAGTAGCAGAGTTGAGACTGGGGCAATTGAATGAGATGGATGAATTTCATCTCAGGGCCTATGAACGAGCAGATCTGTATAAAGAAAAGATGAAAAAGTCCCATGATTGGAGAATAGAGAAACAAGAATCCCAAAAAGGTGACTTGGTGCTTCTATTCAATTCTAGACTTAAATTGTTCCCAGGTAAGCTAAAATCTAAGTGGTCTGGCCCTTTTAAAGTTAGTCAAGTTCACTCATCTGGAGTAGTAGAACTCGAAAATGAAGATGGCATTACCTTAAAGGTAAATGGAAAACGTGTTAAGCTTTACATTGGCTCAAAAGAATCAGTGAAAAGTATCACCATTATCTGTCTCTATAAAGTCTGAAGTAATCGAGATACCCGAGTCGTACCACGATGTTAAATCAGGCACTGCATGGTAGGAAACCCATGACACCCGAGATTGATCCATTTCAGGTATACTCTAACCCTTAGTTTAATTTTGCTTTGATTTTGAGTTGAGGGTGTAGGGTAGCCTATTGTTGTAATATATTTTGTGGTAACTACGAGAAATACAAGTACAGAAAGCAGTTGACATGTTTTTGATTAATTTTTAAACACCTCTCTAATATTTTATTTGCAACTACTATGTGAATTATATTTACTTTTGACCATTATGAATCTTGTTGTGGCATTAGTTCTAGATGCTTGATGATCATTGCTGAACAATTGAATGAACTAGATAAGTGGTGGCCTGCAATATACTTGCGTCCCATGTGTGTGTGAGCAACTACTTAATTCCCTTTGTATGCTAAAACCAGAACTTGCCTAGTTAGTCTTACCATGGTTAAAGGATAGGGGTTAGGAAAGGATCATAGGCTGTTTTGTTGATTAACCTACTTTTATCCTAAATATCCTACCCTATGTGCATTATATCCCTTGATCCCAGTTTTGAGCCTAATTAGCCTATTTCTTCCTTATGACACCTTTCACCTTCCCATTTATACCATAATGAACCTGTTTGGCCCTGGTCCTCCTTGGATACTATGTACCTTGACCTAGGCAAACAACCTAAGTTGAGGGTGGCTATCATAGGGGTGCATGGTGTAAGATGAGTATGAAAAAGGGTAGAATAAAGAAAAAAAAGAATAAAAGTTGGGTGCTATTCTAAAAAAAAGGCACCCAACTTGAACATGTGCGATCAATGGAAAAAAATGAAAAAGAGGTGAATAAGTGAAAGCCTGAGAGTTTAGTATAGTGTCAAGGAGGCATAGTCACTCTAAAATATCCATGAATATCATACCCGCCCCTGGCCTACGTTATAAGCTTAAGAAAAGCCCTATAGTGATCCTAACTGACCTATCTGAAAACTTGGGTACTGACTATAAAGGCAAGCCTGTGGAATTTGAGATATAGTGTTTGGAACTTTATTCTGAGAGTGAGTCTTGTTTTATCCCTCTGTTTATGTATTTGAATTCTGATATGAGTGAAAAGGGGATTTCTGAGGGCACACTGTGTATGTTGCTAGTCACTGACTTATTTAGATAAGTGTGATCTTGGTATGGCATGATTGTTATTGCTGAATTTTTACCGTATCTTGATTCTTGTGAGTTGCATGGTTGTTTTCCAAAACATCAATAGTGATCTTTAAAATTGACTGACCTTGGAGATGTTGAATGTATTCTGAACTAGTATGAGTAGTTAGCTACCAAATTGTACTTTGTATTCTCTTATTTATGTTATGGTTGCTTGAGGACAAACAATTGTTTAAGTTGAGGGTGTTGATGTGTAATCCTATGCTAACACATTTGAGGCTTTTAACTCTAAATAATTGAAAGGTCTTAATCAAATTTAGTTGTTTTTGATTAGTTTACTTCAATTTTTGCAATAAATGTTGAGATGTTGGAGAGCCAAAAATAATGAAAGCAAAAAGGCTGAAAAGTAAAGAAAAATAAAGGATAAGTGTGGCTGACGACATTCATGATAAGTCTCCTTAAACAGAAGATGGAAGTTAAAGATAGTTTTATGACGACATCCATGACACGTCGTCAGGCTAGTGATAAGGCGTTAGGAGCGCCGTCAACCTTAAACAGAAAATAAAAGTTGAAGACAGTTTTGTGACAATATCCATGACATGTCGTTAGGCTGGTGATAAGGTGTCATCATCATCATCATACTTAGGCAGCGAAAGCCAAAAGTGCAGAGGAGCTGATGACATCCGTGATAAGCCGTCATACTCATGATAAGCCATCACGGATGTCGTCATCTATTCTGAGGAAAATCTATAACTTTGATTTTATTTCCTTCATTAGGTTAAACTATTTAAAGCCTTGTTTTAGGGTTTTCTAGTGGAGGAATATTTTTGGGACTCATCTTTATTCAAAAAACATACGATCTTTATCTCTCGCTAGTTAAAATATTTTAGGAGTTTGGTACCGTGGTTTAATTCAAGTTATACTTCTTGATTTTTATCATCGTTATAAGTTAATCTTCTCACTTATGAATTCAATTCATGTACTTATTCCTTGCATCATGAGTAGCTAAACTCCATTAACCTGAATTATGGGATCTAGGGTTAGGTCATGATGATGTGCTAAACACTCAAGATTAATAGGTGTTAGGATTTCTTGATAATTTTGAGATTTTAATTAACGTCTGTTGGTTGCAAATAGTAGACACACCTATTTTGATTTTCTTGATAAAGAAATCATATACAGTAGGAAGTGAATTATCAACAGAGACTCGGAAATACTTCGTTTAATAATCAGTGCTGTAACAAGTTTGGTTAACTTAACGCAAAATATGGACAGTAAACAAAAATTCCCTATGTCTGAGAGAATTATGAAATTAGACGCTTAAATAGGTCAGAGACATTTGAGCATATCATTGATAAAGATAGCTTATTATCCTAACCACGGTGATAATCTTGAGTCACCTCTAGCATCTGTCATGTACCGTAATCCCTAGTGAACATAATTCTGGTTATTTCTTAAAATCTTGGTTACAAACATTGAAATTAAAGTGACAAACAATCATTTGTGAAACTTAAACCCTTATTTTAGGAAATTTTAAACTATTAGTGAATTAAATCACAAACGACTTGAGTTCACACCATATTCTCTGTGGGATTCGACCTCAACCTAGTTGGATTTTATATTGACAACGATCGCTTACACCCATTCAAGAGTATAGTTTGAGTTTTATCATGTCTCTCCACTTAATAGAAGAAGACCCTAAAACTTATGATGTAAATTAGTTAAATAGATGCAATTTATTAGAAACAGTCTATTAAAAGTGAATTAGACTTTATATTCTTTAATCACACCTTAGACTTGTATAATTTGCCTAAAGGTTATAAACCCATAAGTAGCAAGTGGATATTTAAGAAGAAATTGAGGCCTGATAGTACAATTCATAAATATAAGGCTAGACTTGTGATTAGAGGTTTTAACCAAAAGAAATATGTAGATTATTTTGATACTTATTCACCCGTTACTAAAATAACGACCATTAGGACTCTTATTGCTCTAGCCGCTATTCATAGTTTAGTGGTACACCAAATGAATTTTAAAACTGTATTTTTAAATGGCGATTTAGAGGAAGAGATCTCTATGACTCAACCTGAGAATTTTGTAGTCTATGGACAAGAGGATAAAGTATGCAAATTGAGAAAGTCCTTATATGGACTTAATCAGGAACCTAAGAAATGATTGAAAAATTTAATTTCACATTAATGAATAATGGCTTTGTTGTTAATTCATATGATACATGTGTTTATTCTAAAATGACCGGATCAGATTGTGTGATTAGATGTTTATATGTGGATGGCATGTTAATCTTTGGTCCTAATGTGAATGTTGTAAAGAGACTAACAAATCTTTATTTTCTGAATTTGAAATGAAAAACCTTGGAGAAGCTGATGTGATTTTAGGAATAAAAATTAAAAGAACTGTTAATGGTTTCTCTTTGTGTCAGTCTCATTATATTGAAAAGATGTTGAAAAGTTTTGATTGTTTTGATGTAGTTTCAGTGAGAACTCCTTATGATCCTAGCACACTTGAGCAAGTAAAGAGATTATAGTGTTTCTCTATCTGAATATGCTAAAGTAATTAGAGTGTAATGTTTCTCATGAACTATAGGCGGCCTGATATAGCTTATGTTCTTAGTAGATGGAGTAGATATACTCATATTCCCAATAGTGAACACTGAAATATGTTTCATCGCTTGTTAAGGTATCTGAGAGGTACTATGGATTGGTGTTTGCATTTTAATAAATTTCCTACCATTTATAAGGTTTTTGTGATGCAAATAGGGTGATTGACAATGATGAAGTTAGCTCTACCAATGATCCACCATGATGAGGATGGGCGATGTAGGAATCACTTTATTTGAGCATTTACTTTTGGGCCCATTTGTATTTTAGGATCACTTTTGGGTCCATTTTGTAATAAATAGTTCATGGCTACGAATATCTTGGTTTCTTTTTCTTAGACTTAAATGATTTTTTATGAAGAAAAAGCTTGCGAGTGCTTATGGTTGCTTGTTGGAAACTTGTATTGTTGCTTAGACACATTGGTTGTGAGGGTTTAATATCCCTCTCGATCTTCGTAGGAGTTATGTTCTTGCTCAAGTTAATCATTTAAGGTCTGTTAGTTTAATATATACTGTTGGTTTATTTACAATTCCTTTTCTTATGTCATTCTTTTATCCTTTTACCTTATTGTCTTTCAATTTTTGTACTTGTATTTTATTTCTGTATTTGTCTCATATTATTTAGTATCAGATCCAAGCTTGAGTTTGTTCCCGCAAATTCAATCTTGAGTTTTTTATCTAGAAAATAAAAGGCAAAAAAAAAGTTAGTGTTTTCACGTTTTGGGGCTTTATTCAAATTTTGAGTTTTTAATTTTTGTGTTTTCTTGAGTTTCTAGTCTAGAATCTTGTTCTATAGTATTCTTTGAGTCCAAATCTAAAATTTGAGCTTAATCAAAGTTGATTTGAAGGCTCTGCCACTATTGAGTTGAGCTTAAAGGAATTCAAAAATGGGTTTTTAAATCTGAAAAATTTTGAGTAAAATTGAGGGTTGATAAGCATTGGGGTTTGTTACCAATATAAAAAAGAGCTCAGATGTTGGTACAAATTCCAATGAACTTGACTTCCCTAATACAAAAACCGACAGTTGGAGGGAATTTTGAGTTGAAACACAATATGGTGTAGCTTCTTATTAGCAGTGGACAGTTTGCAGGGCTTTCACACGAGGATACACAAGTCCACTTGCATAATTTCATTGAGCTTACTATAACATTCACTCTAACTGGGGTGAGTACAAATTATATGAGGCTGACACTGTTTCCCTATTCTCTTTTAGGGGAAGCAAAAAGATAGTTGAATGTCGAGTTGGATAATTCAATCACATCATGGGACAACTTAGCCAGAGAATTTCTTATCAGATTCTTTCCATCAGGCAAGACTACGAGACTCCATAGTGAGATAGTGAGCTTCAAATAGAAGCCTAACAAAAATCTTTATCATTCTTGGGAATGCTTTAAGGCCCTTCTTCGGGATTGTCCGCAACACTAACAGTCGAATGAGGTACTTGCTCATACTTTTGTAGATGCTCTTGATCACAAAACAAAGATTTTTCTAGATTCAGACACAGGTGGTCAAGCATTAGAGCTAACTTATGATGAGCTGTATACATTGCTGAACCACATAGCATAAGGAAATCCAGAGAGGCATTCATATTCTATAAGTGCCATGAAAAGAATTGCGGGTGTGTTAGAGGTAGATCACTTCACAGCCTTATCAACATAGGTTTCTGCATTGTAGAATTTGATCAACACATCATTCAGCAGCATAAAATTGGGAGCAACACAATTCAGCAGCATAAAATTGGGAGCAACACAACCTGCATCCACAGTCAATGCCATTCAATAAGCTGCAGGTTGGAGTAAAGTATGCAGAAATAGTGGTCATACAACTACCATGTGTGTTTCTAATTCAGAATGTGTGATGTATGTTGGAAATGCTCAAAGGTCAAATTACGGTAATACCTACAAAATAAAGTGGCAAACTCAGCCACCTAATCAACCATGGAACGCCCCACAACCAATGGCCTAATTGAATCAGTCAACGAGCAACATAGAAAAGATGATAAAATAACTCTTAGCTAGTTAAGTACAATTGTGTGCAGATCTAGAAAGTTAAAGGGTAGAATTGCAAAATTAGCAAGTGGCCACAAGAAGTTTAGAGTTGCAAGTAGGGAAATTAGCACAGGTACTGAACACCAGATGACAAGGTGGTTTGCCAGCTGATATAGAAAATCTCAAGCAAGTCATGGAAATCACTTTGTAGAGTGGTAAAGAGCTTTAGGGAGAACCTCCCATGGTAATAAAAGAGGTAGATGCTGATGTGGTAACCCAAAAGGTGGATGAAGAAGTTGTTGAAAATTTAAGAAAGTTTGTACTTGAATGAAAAAGTTCCTGAACCAGAGAAGAAGATGCTACCACTACCTTTCCCTCAAAGGTACATAAAAGCAAATGAGGATTCCTTATTCAGAAAATTCATTGACACATTCAAAGAGCTTCATATTAACTTACCTTTGCTAGATATTTTCCAAAATATGCCTAAGTATGTAAAGTACTTGAGGGGTGTGGTGGCTAAAAAGGTAACATTGCAAGAGGTAAGATCTATAACACTTACTGAAGAGTATAAAATGGTGATGTTACAGAAAATCCCCAAGAAATTAAAAAATTAGGGAAAGTTTGCTAATCCTATACAAATTGGGGGAAAAGAATTCCATGCATTGAGTGACTTAGGGGAAAGAATAAATATGATGCCCCTATCATTGTTTAGAAAATTGGGCTTGGGAGAGCCTAAAGCGACACGAGTGGTTATGCAGCTCGCAGATATATCCATAGCATATCCGAATGGAATCATTGAGAATGTTCTTATAAAGGTTGGTAAATTTGTTATTCCTGCAAATTTTTTTTGCTCTTGATTTTGTGGCAGATGAACATGTACCAATTATCTTGGGCTGCCCAATCTTAGTGACTGAAGGTGCTTTGATTGATGTTAGAGAAGGCACAATCAAGATGAGGGTAGATGATGAAGAGGTGGTATTTGATGTTTACAAGGCCTCCATTGAAAATTCCTTATATAAAGATTTATGCATGATCTATGTGTTGGAAAGGAATGAGTGTGGGGTGCCTAAGCCACTAAAGAACTCTTTCGACTACCTGATTGAGTAGCCTAAGATAAAACCACCAATATAAATATGTTAAAAGGAGGTCTGAAATGAATTAAAAAATAGCTCCCAAAAGGGGGTAAAAGGGTGAAGGAATATGATTGAGTTGAGTTGGGTCGTGTCGCGAGACTAAACTAGGAGCTGCTTGGGAGGCAATCCAAGTTAATTAGGTATGTTTTCTGTTAAGTTTTATTTCACGTAGTTTTTGTTTTTGGTTGAGTCACAGGTTGATGGGAAGTCTGAGTACCATAAACTTGAGCGAAGAAGCATGGCAAAGAATGAGTGTGGGGTTCCCATGGATCTCTTTTATGTGTGAAAGATGATACTAGCTAGGCCTAAAGGTTTCAAGAATTATTTCTATCTCTTACTTTTAAATTCACTTTGGGGACAAAGTAGATTTTTAAGTGTGGGGTGGGGAAACTTTCAAATTTTGACTCAATTTAACTAAGATTGCTCGGGGTTGGATATAGGAATAAGTGGAATATTCTTGATTGATGCTATTTTTGATTTCATGATGCAAGTGGGTTTGTTGTAAAAGCATGTTGATTGTGTGAATTACTATTTTTAAGACTCCTAGGCTCAAATTTTTATGACATTTGTATTGGTTGGCTTAAATTTGAATTCATGCTATTGTTGGTTGGGAGTCTATGATGATCCTATTGAATTGAGCATGTCCCATGTGTGTGTAAGGTTTTTTGTATATTTCTTGTTGCATATGGTGTCTAGAACTTTCTCGGTGTGTGTGTGAAGCAAAATAAATAATATGGATTTAGGAGATTATTTAGGCAATTCTTTGATAGCCTTGTTTTTACCTAGACTTGTGTATTATCCTAGTTAAACCCCATTGAGCCATATATAGACTAATTTCCTTCTTTGATAGACCATAATTTGATCCAAAACTCTCTTAAGTTCTTTAATAAAAAAAATTGAATTAGTAAAAAGTTTGAGAAATAAAAAGAAAAAGGTGATTTTGATACCCCAAGGTAATGATTATTAGTGTATAATTGATGTTTGGTGGATGGGTGTGATATAATTTATTTTAAAAATATTTCCATGATTGTGAAAAAAAAAAAGAAAAATTGATTCTTGTGGTACTAAACTATGTGTCCACCAAGTGTTTGTGAAAATGCTTTAAAGAGATGGGGCCAAACAAAAGAATGGGGTTGACAAAAAATAATATAATTTGGTTGTTGGAGATTGGTTTTAAATGTATAATGTAGTGTATTAAAGCACTTAAAGAGGTTTGTCACTATTCCTAAGTAGTTCCAACCCGTCCCTTAGCCTACATTACAACCCAAAAAAGTCTTAATTGATCCTAAGTTTTACATTCCGATATTAGTGGAGCACTACACTAAGGGCAAGCCTATGGTTCATTATGTGTAACTTGTGAATTCCTTGTGAGAGTGAGCGTAATTTGATTTATATACCCATTGTTATAAATTGCATTATTGTGAGTGATTATGGGTAACTTTCTTTTTGTGAGGGAACATGTTTGATGAATGTGAGTGATTTGTATGATGTCTTTGATTGAGCAATATGCATGAGTTTTCCACTTAGGTGAGTCAATTCTTGAGGTTAGGATGTTTTGAAGTAGTGTTCACGAGTTACCAATTGTGTAAATAACGTGCTTTGTGTAGAAACTTGCATTCCATGTAGTCATTGTAGTACTAACTTGGGTGTCTTGTATTTAATAGAAGTGTTGCGTTACCTCAGATTTTTATACTTAGAGTAAAGAGTTGTTTGAGGACGAACAAAGATTTAAGTATGGGGTGATGATATGAGATGATTTTATGCACTTCGGTATTATTATTCTACCTTATTTTGAGAGAAATTCGTGTGCTTAATGTGTTTATATTGATATAAATAAGCATTTAAGTTTCCAAGTGTGTGATTATAATGTCCAAAGTACTTTTCAAACAAATTTGTATTTAATTGAGTCATTTAGAGTTCAACCAGGAAATTTAGTTTTACTAGCTTGACTTAGGTGTGTGTCTACTTGGTTTCAGTGGATTCTAATGTGTTTAATTTGTTCCAAATATTTTAATGGTGTAATTATGAGTGGAATAACTTGTTTGTAATGTGTAAAACTTAATTTGATTAAGTCAAGAGTCGAAATAATAAGTGAAAGATCATTACAAATTTGCCTTATCTTAGCTTGTGTTTTGATTTATCGTTGAGAATATTGTGCTGTTTTGATCTTTGATTTGTGGTGTGTGATATTATAGGAGGCTTTGTGAGGTGAATACGGTAATATATTATTGATAAAAGACTGAAAATTTATTGAAAATATACTACAAAAGGCATGAGTAAAAAGAGTGACATTCAACACTTAAGAAAAATTTTGGAAGCAAATTCCACTAAGTCGAAGCAAAGTCAACATGTCGCATCGATGATCACACGATTTATACTTGACCAAAATTTTCAAATTTAATTCTACTACACTGACGCGGACTCAACGCATCGCGTCGGTGTGTTCAAGCGGTTATCAACTGGCGCCGACACGTACAGTACATTGTCTTGTATTCACATTGGCAAGTAAAATAAGGAGTGATGGGAATTTAAGTGGGAATCACGTGACCAGATATTCCCAATTCCATTATAATTGTAATATATGATATATATATATATATATATATTTATAGATAGATAGATAGATAGATAGATAGATACAGACAACTATACAACATGATTACATGCTTGGACTAAAAATCAATTTGGTGGACACGTGCGGAACACTGTTTGGAGGAAAATTGCGGAGGCGGCTTCAAGGTTTTAATTCTTTTATTTAGTCTTGAATTTTTCATATCATGTATTCAATTATTTGAATCATGATTATGAATATTAGTGTCTAAAAACCTTATTTTCGTGGTTAAATCCAAAAACATGAGTACTATTATTTTGGATTAAATTCGTTAATTTTGCTTATCATATTTGGTTGTTTGTTTATTCTTATTTTAATTATTTTATGGATTGATCAATCATAAAATACATATATTGTCGACCTTTTGATATCGCGAGACGGAATAGGGCAATAGACCATGGGAATAAACAAAGTTTGAGTTTTTATTCTTTTATAAAATAAGGTATTAAACTTAGTCTCTAGGACATGGATGTACTTAGATGCCTTACTTGATTCATACGTAGGATGATAGCTTTAATTAACTTAATTGGATTATTACATCTCTACTCAAAGATGTAATTGTAATATCCACATTAGGTAAAAGATTATAGGTTGGGAAACCATAATCATACAATTAACCCTACGAATCAACAACCAAGGTAAACAAATTAGCGGATTAGATTCAATAACATAGTATGATTGTTTGGAGTGATTTAACCCTGGACTTTACTCCATTTCTTGTTCCAAGAATTTAATTTTCACAATATTTATTTTATTTTTTTAATTTAAAAAAATTACAAACTCTCTTTTTGATTACTCTTGCACTAAATTAATCTAAAATGTGAACTAGAATTAAATCATTGTTAAAGCAAATCTCTGTGGGATCGATATTTGGCTTTCTTGAAGGCCACTATATTAATTGGCAGACCACTTACATTGTGTATGCTCTTGGTCGCTGTCACTAACTCATGACTGGAACCTGCTGTGAGCAATGAATAATAATACTGCTAACAAGTTCGGAAATATAACTGAAGTGCCATAAGGTTCATAATATGAAAACTGATAAATATAGCAACTGCTAATAACATCTGAAATCTGAATACTGTCTGGGCTAGTCTAGTCTAAAAAGCCTCTTCTGAACTATCTGAATGTTGATTTGATGGACAATCCCCCAACTAAGTGATCTATAAGTGATCCTATGCTAACCCATGAACTGGCATACTGCTTGAGCAACTGATTTATTAAATTAAATAGCTAGTTCTAGTGTGCGGAAACATAATCATAATGAAATCTGAATAAGTATCTAAATGATAAAATTTACAATCTGATAAAAACTGAGCAAAGAACTAATATTACAAGACTTACTCTGATTGACATCAATGAAGCCTATACTATACTGACTATAGATAGCTGGGACATGCCTCTAACTACCACTAATCAATAAATATGGAAATAAAAAAAAATACAACACAGTACACGAACTAAATCTAACTGGAGTCCCCGAAATAGGTGAACTCATCACCTACTGGATGGAAGCTGCACCTGTCTGATTAGGATGCGTAGGCTATAACTAGTACCGATATAACGAAACAATGTAGTACATAGACATATATGTGGACCAACACTTATGGAATGTACTGAGTAAGTGGTGGTAAATGCAATACATAAAATTGAATAGGTACAAAATCTTAAAAACATGCTTGCTAAGAGTTAGTAGACTCACCAAGAGACTGAGATATACTGAAAGCTAAAGTATCTTAAAACATGTGTAACAAATATAATCTGATAAGATGCAGAATTACTAAACTTAGTTTCTTAAAACTTTAATTATATAATATAAGTAGAGCTAAGGCGAAGTTAGTATCATTGTAAATATAACTCAATTATCTACAATTTGGTGGGTGTTGATCTGAAAAATCCACCTATATCAAAAGTTATACGCGCTGAATGTATACCCTTGTAGAATCGAATACCAAACTTGGACCAATCAAAGGATCTTAGCTCAACTTTGTTCTAAGTAATTCCCATGAACAGTTTTTACCTTGAAAGCACTTCACACACTAGGATAATGATCATTACACATGTATTAACATACAAATCGTGGGATTAAATTTTACACACGTAGGAACGACTCTCTAAAGTCTAGCCCAACAATGTGGGGTGTTACATTATATCTCCATTGGAATCATTCTTCCTCGAATGAGACTGGTTTGGATTAGAGTACCAAGGCAACTAAGATCATATTCTGAACATGCATGACTTGTAACATGACTGCATAAATGTGTCTGAGCATGATACATAAACTGAACTGATTTTATGAATATATACAATGACATAAAAATGGTTATAATGCTGAGAGAAAAACGAGAGAGTTAACTTATGAGTAACCATTACTTTAAGCTGGATCTTGTTTCATGAAGAAAAGATGAAAGGTTTAGAAAATGAATACTCAGGGTATTACTACACATCTCCCCTTGGGATATTTTGTTCCTTAAATGATACTGACTTGGCTGAAATACTAAGAAAAGACTGAGATGATGCACAAATACTTATGGATTGAATCATGAGTGAATATCTGGAGTTTGAAGCTAATGCAAGATGCATGAACTGATCTGAATTCGCAAATTACCTAAATGCAAACAAAATTACCTCTTGGAATAGCGATATTCACGAGACTTCGAATAGTATGACTAGATGAAATGATGAAAAACCATAGGAAATTATCTGTCTAACTGCTAGACTGGATTGCTGGATATACGAACAGAATCATATTGAAAGCTTATACTCAACTATACATTCCACTTCAAAAATGCACTTCAATTGAGGCTACTTAATGTATTCACATGGGCAATGATAACTCTATCTACTATAGTTTGAGCTGAACTAAATTCTCTCACTATGATCAAGCCTATTCAAATCTGAACCATGAATTCAATACCCATTGCATTTTAACAAATGTCATCTCATGATAAATTCTTATGACCACTTCAACAACTATACTCAACCTCTTACTAGGAATTCACAAACGCGCAATGTTTCATCCACTTTTATACCAACATGACATTAAAGCCTATCTTCATAACCACATATGAAATTCTAAACAAACGCCCATAAAATCATGAATTCATTAAAGAGATCAAAACTGAGGACACACATGACATAATCTAAATTCACTAATCATTAAGAGTGCACCATGAGTTATGGGAATTGAGCGTATTGTAAAGCATGAGTACATGAGTCATGAGCTGCATGACCTGAGTTTGGAGTTCATAATTTCATGAAATATGATTCTTAATGCTGAGTGAACTAGAACTCCTCATACAAGGATCTGGAAGCACACATGATTCTATAGAAAGTGTATGAATACGAGCTATGATCGTAGGGCTGACTTGTAAGGCATGAGTAAATGTTGTGTAACTGAAGTACAAATTCTGAAATAAGAATAGGTAGGGCATATTCCTCCCTTAATACTGTTCTATAATACACTGGTGTCACTACTAGAATCTGAAAGTCTGACTGTGTTACTTGTTCTATCATCTCCCTCTTATGTTAATGCTATCATTCTAAGTTTATGGACCCCTTAATAAATTCTAAATAGAACTGCAACTATTTTACTCTAGAGTTTGAGATATAAAAACACACACAGATAATAATCTCACCCTGAAGGACTATACCTGATAATGTAAAACCTACTGCTAATACTTCCTTCTGAGATAGACCTCTTAACTTTTTATAGTCCCAACAATCATCATACAATATCTTAAATACAAACTAACTTAGAATTTTAAGAGGTAACACCAAACACTGAGCTCACACTATCAAGAATTTTAGCTCTTCTTTTGATTAGCTCAATCATCCAAGATTTAAACTTAGATTCTAACACTTAACATAGATATCTCCAAACCTTCAATGAACCACACCGACTTCCATCATATCCTACTAATATCACATCTTTAAAATTATATTTCTCCCTAAACCATGAGAATTACAATCACAGCAACATACCTAACATCAACAACATATAATTTTAAATAAACATACATAAATTCTTGCATACACTGCTTCAAGCCTACTGATTCAATTTTCATACAACTAGCCCTATGGATATATAATTTGTTTAATCTAGATAACACTATCCCAATTCTACTACCGCTAAACTTCTGATTTTATGCTTCTAACTCTAGATCATATATTATCAAAGGATTCTGAGAAGGCATCTTAAAACACATTTGACTTTGACTTAGTGCACAATTTTAATGAACATAAATGAAGTCTTTCAAACTTTGGAACTTAAAAAGACTACTGGAATACTTTCTAGCCTTTGTGCAATCCCATAATTGTCTGAGAAAATTCTATCTGTAAGGATTTAAGCTGGGATATTTTTGTTGCCTCAAAAATAAGGCAGAGTTGGTACGAATGGACTCACATAAGAATCTGCATAATTTCCTTATAGAAAACAACTACTTCACGATCTAGTATATGAAAGAAGGGAAACATTTCTTAAATTCCCTGTACCCTCTCAAAGAAAAGTGTAGACCTCTTCGTACTATTCCGCAAGACTCTACTAGACATGGTTTCATAGATACCCTTGGACATTGAAACTTTATGATCTTATACCAAGTTTTTCATGACCCAAGACTACCCCTAGTCATAATATGGTACTTGGAATAATAAGTGATCCCACGCTAACCTATGAACTGGCATAATGCTTGAGCAACTGATTTAATAAATTAAATTGCTAGTTCTGGTGTATAGAAACATAATCATAATGAAATCTGAATAAGTATCTAAATGATAAAATTTACAATCTGATAAAAATTGATCAAAGAACTGAAATTACAAGATTGACTCCGATTGATATCTATGAAACCTTTACTATATTGACTGTAGATAGTTGGGACATTTCTCTAACTACCACTAATCAATAAATATGGAAATGATAAAAAATACAACACAGTACACGAACTAAATCTAACTAGAGTCCCCAAAATAGGTGAACTCATCACCTGTTGGCTGGAAGCTGCAACTCACTGATTAGGATGTGTAGGCTATAACTAGTACCTACATAACGAAACAATGTAGCACATAGACATATATGCAGATCAACACTTTTGGAATGTACTAAGTGGTGGTAAATGCAATACATAAAACTGACTAGGTATAAAATCTTAGAAACATGCTTGCTAAGACTTAGTAGACTTACCAAGTGACTGAGATAAATTGAAAGCTAAAGTATCTTAAAACATATGTAACAAATATAATCTGATAAGATGTTGAATCACTACACTTAGTTTCTTAAAACTTTACTTTTATAATATAAGTAGAGCTAAAACTGGAAAATAGTAAAACTAGCTACTGTATGAATACTAGGTCTGAAACATTATGATGGAAACTAAAATAACTCGAGGATCTGATTATGCAATTATACTGAGTACGAATGCATAAACATACAAAACCAAACATAACATATGCTAAGTTGATTTGATTAACTGAATGCCTGATAGCGGGATACTGAATAAATGACGCCTGAATACTAAATAATTGGTATCTTGATACTGATTAGCTAATAACTACACACTGATTAGAAATTTGAGCAAAAATATGTGAAAACTGTAATATCTGGGAATACAAGACCAAGATGGATCTGTAATATGATATAAGTCTAAAATCTTAAAGATAGTAAACTGTATAACTGAAAGTCTGTACACTTAGTCAAGCAAACATAGACTGAGAATATATTGGATGCTGCACTAAGACTGTGGGAGGTATCATCTAAATGACATACCCTAATCTGAGCAAATCGAGGTCCAACCTGTAACCAAAATTGGAAAAGTGTCAGTACTGTGCCATGAGTACTAACACTAGGTATGTGGATGCACAAAACTGGTGTTCCAAAGGATTAAGGAGTTAAGCCTAAACTAACAGGTGACCCTTGTGAGAAAGTAAAACCTAAACTGAAGGGTGACCCCTTATAGCCTATGCTAGCTATGTAGTTCTGGATTACAGGAACTGCTACTAATAACTTTGCCTAACTGACAGAGAACCTGCTATCCCTGTATTCACTCAGTGCTAAATCCTACTCCCAACTGAACTGATACAGAAATCATAAACTAGTGCATGCACTGATGACTGATATGCTCAAATATGGTATTCTTAAAATTGATAGTGCATGTTAATAGCAACCAATTATGATCATAAGAACTGATGTAAATGGTAATATTCATCATTTAACTAAAATCATTACTTGAAAGATGTGAAATCCAAGTAAACATATAGGTATCGGGTATTCATAACCCACCAACATTAGATGATTATAAAATATAATATCAAACTTGAAATACTATAGTATGTAGTCATTGTTCAAAGACCCAAAACAAAGACATTCAACCAAACATATGAGAATCATGAATTTGAACATGTGGATGTCTTTAAAAAAGGGGAAAACAACATGGTTACGTGATTAAGATCATAACTTGAAATTATAATGTGAAATTCACTTGAATATGATAGGCAGATTGAAGCTTAAAACATGAGATAACCAAACTTTTCATGGAATCCTACTTGAACATGAATTGAGTTGAAACTACTAAGGAGAAAATGTATTTAAATTCATCTTGAACATGTGAAATCCTATAATTTACATGATAAAGCTAATAACATGGCTTAAATGTAGAATTAGTGAGGAAACATGGATATAATTAAATCTTGATGCACTTAAAGCCCTTAATATCATAGAAATGTCATAACTCAAGAATATGTCTATTTGGGTATGAACCCTAATTGCAAATCTTGAACTTTAATCTTTAAAATAAGTTTTGGGCACAAGGATGAGAGAGGATCAAGGTTTATAAACCCCACATACCTTATTTAGATGAATTCGTAAAGATTTTTTGAGAGTTTCTTGAACTTGGAATCTTGAATTCTTTATTTTCTTGAGAGGAGAAACTTGAACCTTATTCATAGGGGAAAGATGAGGGTTTTTACATGAGAAATTTTAGGAAGATGGGCAAAAAATATGCCCTTTTGGATGCTATAAATTATCCTTTGGAAATTTGGGGTTGAGGAGAAAGGACCAAAGTTCCCCTTGATCCTTAAGAAATTGAAACAACATAGGAATAAACCCTGGATAACGCCCTTTAGCCTGGAGAAGTAGCCCCCATGATGCACACTCCAGTCCGGCGCTATAAGCCCCACGACGTGGGCTTATTGCACGCCCTCACTGCCTCTAAAAAATATCTATAACTTTTTTCTTGGATACCAGGTTAAAGAGAAATCAGTATCATTTGAAATATAACTCAATTATCTACAATTTGGTGGGTGTTGATATGAAAAAATACACCTATATCAAAAGTTATACATGCTGAATGTATACTCTTGTAGAATCGAATACTAAACTTGGACCAATCAAAATATCTTAGCTCAAATTTGTTCTAAGTATTTCCTATGAACATTTTTCACCTCGAACACATTTCATACACTAAGATACTGATCATGACACATGTATTAACATACAAATTATGGGATTAAAGTTCACACATGTTGAAATGATGCTTCAAAGTCTAGCCTAAAAATGTGGGGTGTTACATTGTGTTGGAGCTAAAGCTGACTTGTGACCACATGGTGTAATCATTTTTATAATTTTGGCTGGTTTCTAGCTTATGAAGAGTTAAATTTCATAACATTATATAAGGTTTGTTTATCCATTACTAGTCATTTCAAAATACAATCCACATTAAATATTCTTTTTAAAAGGGACTGTTTAAATAAATGAATATTCTTGGCAAATGTCTAAGAACGATAATAATGAGGAACTAATTATATTGTAGTATAGTAGTGAGTATTTCCTCTTGTCACACAAGTGATTCAGGTTTGATCCCCGATAAATGGGTCAGAAAAGTTACCTGGTGTAACTTTGTTTACACAGAATGGATGTGTTTAGTGGCTCTTTATCTGCACTTGCATTTAGATTCTCATTCATTTCATAAAACTTCCTCGGATTATATAATTAGTCATTTAATGGAAGCACATATATGCATTACAAAGCTATAGTTTTGTTAGTCTCTGTTGGGAAGCATTTGTTATTTGGTACACGGTGATTGTAAGACCTAAACTACATGCATAATTTCATATATAATTTTCTTTCCATAGATCTTATGTATGCTTAAGGTGTTTACAGAAGATGATTTAGAAGGTGTAGCACAAAGGTAAGAAGTTGAAATGCATTACAAGCGAATTAATTATCTAGCATGATTTAAGCAATTCAACTCTACATATGACTGAAAATATGTACAATGTACATCTGTGTTTATCTCAAATTTAAAAATGAGTGTGGTATGCACATTTGTACTTTAGTTCTATAATTTAAACTTACCTAGTCATGCGAAAAATGAATAGTTGAAGATTTGATTATTTGTATAGTTATTGGAGTTGATGTTGTGGAGTTTGTCGATGTCATAATTGATGTTTTATTACTTTTACTTTAGTTACTAAATGAAAAATCTTAACCTAGGGGAATTTCCATTCAATTTGAAAATGAAGAGGAAACTAAGGCCTATCATGGTTGTTCAAGGTCTTTTACTCTAAAATTTACTATACATCTTCTGGAGTACAATTACATCCTCTTCATTATTTGGTCCAATATTTCTTAAATTTTGACTAAGACAATAGCAATAACTTTCTTGGGTGAAGTATTTTTAGTTACTTTGATATTGTATTGATTCTTAGTTATATAGCATAGAATACATGACAAATACTTTAAGGAAAGTAACTGGATGTGCTTTACAAAGTGATTTTCTGTATTGAATTCTCAATTTCTATATGATACGATTTAGTTTCCTCATTATTTTATATTTATAAGTTTTGAATTTAGATACAAAATTGTGAATGACTGACCAACTCACTGTTGAATTGATTGTTGATGTTCAAACTATTGACTACTGATTCTTGGTATTTTTCCTACCAACATTACTGGAAATGATGGTGCAACTCGCACCTTATTACAGGTTTGACAATACCTTTGATAATTGGAGACTATCGTGACATAATGACAAAGATTCTTGGGTTGAGATTATCCAAATTCACAAGGCCACTCTAAACCTTTATATTAAACACATGTCAAAAGATAGCCCGAGCAGCCTAAAAATAATATCAACCTTCAATAAGGATGTAACATTTCAATTTTGAACAGTTGTCATGTTTTTACATTTCATTTGGCTGAAATCATTGCAACTGTACATTATGAAATAATTTTTAATTAGTATGTATTAAACGATATTTTGTAAGGTTAAATAAAAATCTATACATTTGAGTTATTTATTAGCTAATTTAGTTGAGATCATTTAAACAGGATAATAATGTATAATAGTGATCGGTGAATATTGGAAACAAAATTGTTGCATAAACAATATTTCATAGAATACACAACATTCCACGCTTTAAAAATATGGTTATAAGGATGTCAATGAGTGGATATACACAAAGGCAACACTTCACATGTGTTGGTTTAGAGATGTACCAACGATCACACTTTGCAAGTATGGACGAAGGTAACAAAAGCCACACTTAAAAAGTGTAGTTGAAGGTCATAAAAAGTCTTGCTATATTATGTTTTACAAGCGTAGTTATTGTACCTAATAGGCCATTTTGAAGTGTGATTCTAAGGATATACTTGAAAAGAGTGGCTTTAGGTGAATAGTTATGCCCTTTTAGTCCACCAACCCAAAACATAGCCTTTGATAAAAGGTCACATTTTTTGTTACTTTAGGCCACACTTAGCAAATATGGTCAAACTACTAAAATATTGTAGTGAAAGGAATATCCAAAAAGAAAAGGAAATATTCCAAGAGAGAGTGCAAAAGGACAAGTTTTGAAAGCTCCAGTTATATTATCTTGGGCATCTTTGCCCGCACCTACCTACGTAGGTCAACACCTGCGGACACAGGTCACCATGCTGGTGATATTTCAGCAACATTAAATTGGCCTGCAAAGTGTCACCTTGGAGGGCGGCCCATCACCTACAACCGTAGCTCACCTAACATAGGCCAACCACTTCAAATAAGCTTTCCCTCAAGTTCTAACCTTCTAGTTTTATTTTATTGATTACTAGTCACTTTCTTTGATTCTTAAAACTAATTTTCAACTAGGAAAAGTATTACTTAGTTGTTGATTAGATACTTTTATCATTTTATTCCTTTTTCACTTCTTTAATTCTAGTCCTTTAGTTTTCAATCGAGTCATCTGTTCTTCTCTAAAAAATAATCCATTCTAATCAAGAGTAGCAAATTGAAACCTCATATAACATCATAAACAAGCAAGATCAAGAAGTTGAGATAATTGCAAGACAATCCAAATTTGAAAACACTAGTGATTGTAAGATTTGACTTCAGTAACATTAACCTTGCTTTTTAGTTGTGTTGAGTGTCTTGTGAAATATGTACCATGGAATCGGGAAATGAGATCTAACCAACAACGAGCGAGAAAAACTTAGACACCTTAGTTAAGTCCATGATAGGGTTGTGACAAGATATGAATATGATGAGGGGAGAAATGTCAAACATAAGGAAAACAATGTTGAGCATGAATGAAAAGATATCAAATATGGAAAGAAGAGTGACAAATATAGATAGAAGGATAGTGAGTGAGGAGTAGAGTCTTAACTATTCAAATTCTACTCCAAAAAACAATCCCTAAGCTTCCTCAAGTGGACAAGTCCAAGAGACTTGCGCTACCATATCTCCTAGGACTCTTCACCGCATGTTTTATCCTCCTGAAAAAGGTAGTGCTCCCTTACTTAATACTACTACTACTAATGATCAAACTCCACAAATATAGCCTAACCCTTAAAAGTTAGCCCACCCTAACTAATTCTCCAAAGCTCACCACTACCTCAACATTCACAAATTCTTGCTCCAACCTACCAAACACCCCAAACCTAAGTTTTAAATTATCAAATGCCATAAGGATTGAACCCATAAGGTATCAACCTATCCTACTTGACACGACCTAAACCAGATCCTAGACGTGTCAGGCATCTCAAGTCCCATGTGGACCATAGACTACCTCCTGTACCAAACCAACCCAAACACAATACCCCTTAAGGTCAGATGAATTCCAAATATATAATAAGATAGTGTGCAATATCTTGAGAAAATTTAAATGCATGTCCATGACCAACCACCGACGATCGGCCAAACAACCAACCGACACCGCCCAATAACTACAGTAGTCCAAACAATTATCCTAAACTGAATATCAATAAAGTGTCAGGACATGCTCGTGATAGTAACCCAAAATATGTCTAAGACATTAGAGAAACAAAATACAAAATGTAGACTTCCAATGTATGAAAGATCACTACTTCGATGTGAACTCACAAGCTAATTTTGAATCCTAATCACTGAGCAGGAGAAGTAAAGTGTGACCAATTTCTCTATCACGTGGGGATACAGTTTCCAAAGACAGTTAGTGAGGTGAATGCTAGTATGTAACTCGGGAATAAGGATAACATAATTACATGATCAATAGTTTAACATCATTCAAACCAACACACTTCTTAATCAGATGCATATATATATATATATGTATATATATATAACACATGTTGAAATAGGGAATAAAGCTTAAAATGTATTTTCAAACTTTAGCCTGGATTATGTAGCTCAACCGTCATATAATAGTACCCACGGGCTATATAGGTCTCATATCTCATCCCCTGGTTGGTCCCTAGTGCATGTAGCCGTATAAATCAGAGAATAATCTTATATATATGCACAAAGGGGAATTGAACCTCCCAACATATACTAAAGTGACTTAAGCACCCGATCATGGAATAATTTATGAAGGACTCAAAATTCCCTCATCATGAAATAATAATAATAATGGGGACTCGAACCTCACTGGTCACCTTGACCTCCGCATCAACAAACCCAATTTCCAGTGTGGATCACCTAGACCTTCACTTTCACTACTCAGCTACATAATCGTTATTAGAGCCTAATAAAAGTATTTATACACAATCCCAATCATGAAACACATTTCAAATTAAGGCATATATTGTTGGTATTGTCATACCAACTACACTTGCAAGGTAATATATTATGCCAAAATAATTTCTATTAACATGGGGAGAAAATAAATCCTATTGTTCATTAATACAAAGTAGGGGACACTGATTATCTTTGTTTATTAAATCAGGACATTATGTTTTGAATACCTCTTTATATCATACAATAGTTCAAGACCAGTCAATTTTATAAATTCCCACCTTTCTCATAACTCAAAACTATTTCACACTATGGGATAGGGTCATAACCATTTCAAATGTCACAAGTTTGGGAAAATCACAATTCCTTAGTTCATTCACCATACCCATGCACTGAAAAGTTCAATACCATATTTAAATCATGAATAATCACAATTAAATCATGGGAAAACATTGTTCAATAATAAGCGTTCAAAATCTACAACCCTAATTTTTAAAATCAAAATAATTCCATATGAACAACACTTTAATACATATGATTTTGCAAACTTAACAATGAGGGAAGAGTCACATGCCTATAATAGTAAGATGCACAAAGATAAATCACCCTCAAAAGCCTTAATTGACCAACCTATTAAGACCATAAGTATTTTTGACCTTGAGGAATTTGAGAGTGTTGAGAAGTTACTTTGATGTGTTTGTGAGGGCTAATAATACCCCAAAGGGGTTATAAGATGTGGGTTTCAATTTGGGTAAGAGGGGAAATATATAGAATGTCCTTAACTTAAAATCTGAAAAAGGGTCGTCTTTGACTACGTGTCAACTTTTAACTCGTAACCATAAGTTGTAACCAAAGATGCAACACCAGGGCATCGTACACTATTATCCTTATGAATCATTGGTAACACTCATAATGGAACCTTACGAATCATAAGGTCAAGTCATAATTAACATAAAACCCACTTTGGAACTTACACTAGACATCCTACAATTACACCTAATGAATAACATATCCTTATGGCTCTTACTGAGCCACTCATACTCAAACCAGATCTAGCCACAAACACATTGGTTTGGTTATGACTTTTCTTAATGACTCATCAGGATACCCTACAACTCATAGGGTCCAATCGTAAATAGGGAAGTGAGCTCAAAGCTTAAGGAATTTTCAAAGGCCAAAAATTTGAGGTGTTTTAATTCTCCCTCACTTGGATAATTCTTCCTTGAATAATGGGTCAAGGCAATTTTTAGCATGATTTGACTACATATACCTCAACTCTTACCCTTAATAAAGACAAAAAATAAAGATGCCAAGGAAAATACTCTTTCCTTTAATAAAGTCAGAAAATAAGGATGTTAAGAAAAACACATACCTTAAGCACGATTATATGGAGTGGAAAATAAGAATGGATACATGGAATTCATGTCCTTCTCTCATAAGTAGCCTCTTCAACCTTGTGATTCCTCCATAGAACCTTTACCAAAGCTACATCCTTCGTCCACAATCTATGAACTTGCCAATCAAAAATTTCAGTCAGGACTTCCTCATTAGATAAGGAATCCAAAATATCTACCTCCTTTGAAGGAACAACCATTGAAGGATCAATCTCCCACGAACTTTCTCACCATTAAAATGTGAAATACTAAATGAATATAGCTCAAACTAAAGGGAAACTCTAAACCATTTGCAACATTACCAATCCTCTTCAACATCAGGTACGGGCTAACATATCAGAGACTAATATTCCTCTTCTTATGAAACTACATCACTTCCTTCATGGGGAATACCTTTAAGAACATCCAATCACTAACACAAAACTCGAACTCCCTTTTCCTTACATCCGTGTAGGATGTTTGGCAACTTTGGGAAACTTTAAGCCTATCCTGAATCACCTTCACCTTCTCTATCGCTTGGTGAACCAAATTTAGGAAAAATATATTATCCTCACCAACTTTAAACCACCCAATAAGAGACCTACACCAACTACCATATAAGGACTGAAAAAGAGCTATACCAATACTAGAGTGATATTATTATACGTAAACTCTATAAGAGGAAAATGATCACCCCAACTACCACCATAATCAATCACGTATGATCAAAGCTTATCGTCCAATATTAGAATAGTCTCTTTTGCTTGTCCATCCGACTGCGGGTAGAAAAACAGTATTAAGGATCACCTTATAAAACACCCTAGGTTTTGATCCTTAGAAATTTCCTAAGTTTTGAACGCATTGGACATCATATGACTTAGGGTACTAGTTGTATGTTATGATATGGTTTAGGAGAGTCTTAGTTGTACCTTAAATAGTACAGTGGGGATATGTTTCTGCACAAGGTATAAGTGGATAACATATAGATTGTATGTTAGGGTATGGGTCGTATGGAGCTAGCTCATATGTTAATTAATCATATTCTGTCTAGGGTATAGGGTGTAGGGTATGATTTGGTATGACATGGTCATATGTTGACTAGTATGGGGGTCTAAGGTGAGGCCTAGGCTAAGAGTAAGGGTACCACTCGTACCCTAAGGTATGAATAGATGGGGTGGTTGTACCCTCCTATAGGCATTTAATACAATTTAAGTTGGGGGTAATATGGACATTTCCCCTTATAACTCCTTGTCCTCATAACCGAAAACACCTTTTGGGGCTTCATTTAACCTATTTGCAATTAATCAAACACTTACAAACTCTCTCAAAATCTCTCAAGGCTCATAGGTGATAACGCTCAATCTACAGCTCTTGTAAGAGTGTAAAGCGGTCGCTGTCAAATATATAACCCAACTGGGTTGGGTATCGATCCCACAGGGAATAGCCGGTCAATAAGTAAGCAAAGATTATTAGACTTTTGGTAAAAGTCTCGTAAAAGGGGGGATTGTAATATGCAAGTAATGTAAACAAAATAGTAAAGTAAAAACAGAAATAACAAAGTAAACAGAAAGAGTGTTTAGTAAGATGTTAATCAATGAGAATTGAGAGTTGGGGTTATTTCCACCTTATGAGTTATACGTCTCTATTGGCTATGATTTATGCGGAATTCAGACATGCATGTGCTTATAGAGAATTGTATTCTATGGTAAATCAAAGCGCCTTTCGACCTTAATAAGGACTATTTCACTTTAACTCTTTCGAGCTTAAAGCGTGTCTAATGGTACATATTCTCCAAGTGGTTAATCCAGTTACGGCACTAACTTTTTAACAGGGGTTGGTGCCCTATTACCTTGACATTATCTCTTTTCCATACATATAACTTTTCTTTCGAACAAGTTAATGCTATACTGGCGTATTCTATGCGTCTGCAGCCACAAAGAATTTAGATTAAGATGAAGAGAATAATGATATAAGCAGCATACGTGTCACGAATTCACAAACTCATAGCCTTAGATAGTATCTCATAAGACTTTCATAACCCCAACAGAGAAGTTTAGCTACTCATGAGTGCAAAGGAAATCACAATAGACATTATCATTGTACCACAATAAAGATCTCACGTTAGGTATAGGGGTAAGAATGGCGTGAATCTTTTGTTTGAGTAACGTTTCTCTTGTTGCAGAAATTAAGAATTGAAAGTAGAAGAATTGTCAGAAGTAGAATATATTAGAAAGAGAATTTGGAACTAGAATAATAGAGGAATGTCTTAGAAGTAGAATGAATAAAAATCTCTAGCAAAATAGGGTATTTATAACACCCATATCCTATTCCTACCAAGCTACTGCATTACTTAACCCAATCCTACTGTGTTACTGCATCATTATCCTAATCCTAATAAGTTACTGCTAGTCCTCAAAGTCTTCAGAATTGCTTTTTTTGCCCGGGGACAGATTTTCCATGCGCCACTTTTGGTCCTTGGCATGTAAGATTCCCCTTTCTTCTTTCGTGAAGCTTTCTTTGGCATCAAGTTATCCATAAAATGCTGAAATCTGCATCATTTATACCTGAAAACTTGCTAATCACGTTTGTTAGCTCACTTACAGGAAAAAGGACTAAAAGTGCATGAATTATATAATTTGTCCTCAAAACTTAGCTAAAATATGGGTAAAATATAGTACTTTAGGTGTGTAAATTCGCCTATCATCAACACCCCACACTTAAAGCTTTGTTCGTCCTCGAACAAACTATCATGTCCATCTAAACATCTACTTGGGATTTCACAGTAACAACACAAAATATTCATCAAGACAAGCACGTCAATCATTAACAAAGAGTAGTTTTCTGATCATTAGTAGAAACAATTCAACCTCCAACATAGAATCGTGATGGTGATTAATTCGTGTCCACAAGTTGAGGTACAAAGAATCATACACAACTACCCAAGACTCATCAACCATGTGTGTCTCACCATATATCACCCATAATCACTCACAAGTATTGTATATATTTCAAACATGGGTATAAGATTGTCCTTGCTCTCACTCTCACAAAGAGTTCATATGTTGCAACTGATGACCATAGGCTTGCCCTTAGTGTAATGCTCCACTAAATATCAGAATGCTAAGCTTAGGATCAAATAGGTCTTTTGCTGATTGTAATGTAGGCTAAGGGATGGGTAGGACTATTTTGGCCAGAAATAGTGACTATGTTCCTAAGCGCTTTAATACATCACATTATGCCATTAATACTTTTCTTTCAAACAACCTTTCTACTTTCTTTTATTCTACCACCCCTTTTTTTCACCTTTATTTTTCAATTTTAAACATAACTAACTTTTCAGTTTTCCTTTCCCTTTTTTTTCTTTTCATAACACCTCTTATGATAGCAATTCTTTTTCATAACAAATTCAAGCACCATTACATTCTAAAGCATCATACTCACCCAATTTCCTCTTATTTTCTCACATGACTTTACACTTTAAAGAACTTAGGAATTTGGATCAAATTAGGGTTTTGAAAAAATAGATTAGGCTTACATATGAGGTTGTCAAAGAAAATAGGCTAAAGGCTCAAAGGGGGTTAACTAGGATAATGTCCATGGGTAGGTAAAAAGAAGGTAAACAAGTCTAGGTTGCCAAAGAAATGCCTAAATCATCTCCTAGACTTGCACTCCTTATTTTCGCTTTACATACATACCAGGCAAGTTCTAGCATCAGCCACAAACACAGAATATACTATATCCTCACACACACAAGGCACATGGTCGACTTTATTGGGAGTAGCATAGACTCTTGACCTAACAGATGAAGGAATTGAACCACACAATATCACATAGTGAGTCACAATTAGAGCCTAAACGTCTCAATAGATCATGATTTTAGCACAAACTCTTGTCATAATCTCATGCTGCCTATTAGAATAATTTCATGCGAAGTTAACTTAAAAAAAAAAAATTTAACTAATAAAAAAAATTAACTACTAAAAAGAAAAACAAAACAAACATAAATGCTAGCATGAAAATACCAGCACCCCACACTTAGACGGGACACACTGCCCTCAGTGGAAAATAAATAAGAAGAACCTGGTTAGTAGGACTCCTCCTCTATGTCTGGGGTCATACCCCCTTCGTCGGAATCATCATTGGAGTCGTCGTCATCAGAATTCTCCTCCACGTTGGAGTCTGGCATTTGTCGATTATCATCGGTCGGCACATCTTCATCAAGAGGTTCCACAAAATATGTACCTACTCCACACATCGCCTTCGCGTGCTCATTCATTGGGTAGTCATAATCCAGCTGTTGGAGCTCTGCAGCAGTTGGAACACGGCCACCGCTCATCATTGTAAAACGAGTCATACCATAAAGATGGCGAAAGAAACTCTCATCTCGAGCATGCCTTTCTGAAGTGGTAAGGTTGACGCCATGCGTAGTTTCAGCATCCTTAACCTTCGTGAGGTCAACCTTCTTTGGGTTGTGTGGGAGTTTATGATCAGCCAGTTCCTCTTCGATGTCTTCCTTCCTCAATATTGCGGTCAACAGATTGCGAAAACTGAAGTGGGACCTCTTGTGTAGCCTAGCTTTCCGCATTGTGGATCGAATAATTGCCCCAATGTTGATAGGGACATTCGTCATCAATACGTATACCAAGAACACTCTATCTCGTGTTTTCTTTGTGTACTGAGTCCCTGGAATTAGGCAAGAGTTGACTATGCACAACCATATTCTTGCTTTTCTATTCAAAGGAGCATATGGGAAGGTGTTGTGTCGTCCGTTGTCCTTGTGTCTACTCCATCGTGCCATGGACCTTGTTCCACAGAGTGTGTGTCGAATGGCTCTATATGGAGGTGTACTGTACAGCTCTTTGAATGGTGATGGATCAACAGCAGGCAAGCCAAGAAATGAGTTGAAGAAATCCGCATTGAGTTGTAAAACTTGGCCCCGAATCTTGACCTCGGTTCCTGTGGTTTTTGGTGACCAGTTGGCATAGAATTCTCTTGTAACATCGAGATTGCATTCTCCCATGTCTCGAAAGATGAAATCAAGATGTAACGCCATGATCTTGGCCAACATGCGCGGTTCTTTCTTTGCTAGGCTTTCCTTGTTTATCAAGTCCACATGAACATATTTCTTCTCTTTGTTGTTCCTATACCATTCCTTTGCTTCCTCCTGTAAAACCCATTTAATTCCGAATATGCGGCATGGTACTTGCATCGAGGAGGACTCTCCTTGCTCTTTGCGTCCTCTTTTCTTGCCTTTTTGGGAAGTGGTTGCCTTATCTTTGCCTTGTCTTGCTTTGGGTGCCATTGTACCTGAGACTAAAACAATGTTCATGTTAGCGTCATCTTGATGGATACAATCTATAAACAAGCAATAGTGGCACCACCCCACACTTAGTTTGTTGGTACAGACTAGTGAAGTGAAAGTGGTCGATTACTCAGACTTCATCGACATACGTTTTAGGTGCTATATTCCACAGTAAAATCAGTGCAGTCATACTTCTTGTATTCTTAGCAATACTTTCATGTTTGATATATCAAGACTACTACATAGGGATTGAATCAAGGTATAACAACTAGAAATAATCACAAACTCCTATGTTGGTAGTCAACCATAATTCTCATCTTGATGAACAAGTTATTCCAACATGTAAGCTTTCTATTGACAAGATTATGCAATTTTTGTGACCATGTCAATTCCGCAAAAGTATGACAGTGCATCAAAATCAAATTCAAGTTGAAAACATATTAAGATCATTCGTACGTATTCTTTCACTCACTTAGTTGTATCACAACACATCAACCACATTCAAGTCACTTCTACTATTTCAAGATTTAACAATTCATAATAGGCATAGTAGTGTAGTACTTATGGAATATAAATGAAGAACAAAGAATTAATTACTTGATTGATGCCTTTGGATGATGTTCTTGTGAAGTAAAAGAGCAAAAGGAAAATTTTGGAGAGGATTTGGAGGCTATAGGCGGCGCTTATGCTAGGTTTCCAATTTGTTTTTGGTATAAGACTAAGTCTCTTATTTATAGGAAAGGCTTGGGTCGGTTTTTGACCCATTTAAAATTGGATTTGGAGACAATAAGTGACCATAGGCGGCGCCTTTTGCTTTGCCTATGCTAGGCATAGGCGGTGTCTTTTGCATAGCATTGTTGAGCATAGGCGGCGCCTATGCCTTGGCATTCTTAGGCATAGGCGGCGCCTTTTGCATGGCATATGAGATTCAGAGACAAAAGGCATTGGCATAGGCGGCGCCTATGCTATGGCACACTAGATTCCGAGAGCTTAGGCCATAGTATATGCCTTGCCTTGTTCGTGGCCTAGTTTTACATAGGCCTAGCCTTGTTCGTTGCTTATATTTTCATAAGCAATGCCCATTCCATAGCCTTTTGCTTCTTCATTCCTAACTTACCACCTTTAACATGCAATACGTCCAAATCAAAATTTGAAACCGACCTCCTTGTTTTACACCTCTTTGTACCTACATTTACTCAAAAACAACAAAGACGATTAGAACGATGGGTTGCCTCCCATCAAGAGCCTTAGTTTTGGTCGTGGAAGGACTCTTCTTTTAGAATTTTTATTTATCAAAAGCAAACACATAATAGAATAAAAGAAAGACAAAAATGAAAAACGATGGGTTGCCTCCCATCTAGCGCTTGATTTATTGTCGCGGCACGACATAGGTACCTCGAGTACTTAGACTTCGTCAAGATAAGTGGTGGCCATATAATTGTTGGCCATTCACCTTGGAGACAACACCATTAGTGTCTTTCAACTCAACTACTCCAGACGAGTAGACTTGGTTTACTTTTTACGGACCAGACCACTTGGACTTCAACTTACCTGGGAATAGCTTCAATCTGGAATTGAAGAGAAGTACCATATCATCTTTTTGAAAGTTTCATTGAATAATCCGTAGATCATGATACTTTTTCATCTGCTCCTTGTATAGGTCTGATCTTTCATAAGCATGTAGACGGAATTCATCCATCTCTTTCAGCTGCTCCAATCTCAGATTCATTGTATTATCCCAATTCAAATTAAGTCGCTTCAACGCCCATAATGCTTTATGCTCGAGCTCAATGGGTAAGTGACATGCCTTCCCATAAACTAATTGGTACGGGGACATACCAATTGGCGTTTTGAATGCAGTCCTATAAGCCCATAGTGCATCGTCCAGCTTCCGAGACCAATCTTTCCTATTAGCATTTACCATTTTAGCAAGGATTTGCTTGATCTCTCGATTGGAAACCTCTACCTGTCCACTAGTTTGTGGGTGATAAGGCGTGGCTACCTTATGTTGCTTGACACCATATTTTTCCAACACGAATTTGAATAGCTTGTTGCAAAAGTGAGATCCTCCATTGCTTATGATAGTACGTGGAACTTTAAAGCGAGAGAAGATATTCCTCTTTAAGAATGCTACAACACGCTTTCCCTCATTGTCGGCCAACGCTACTGCTTCAACCCATTTTGAAACATAGTCTACAGCAACTAGGATATATTTCATTCCAAACGAATTTACGAATGGACCCATGAAATCAATACCCCATACATCAAAGAGCTCTACTTCAAGAATTTTTGACACGGGCATCTCATGGTGTTTCAAAATATTACCTTGTCTCTGGCATTGGTCGCATCTTCTAACAAAGTCATAGGCATCTCTAAATATCGAAGGCCAATAATATCCACTTTGCAATACCTTTCTTACTGTCCGATTACCTGCGTGATATCCCCCCAACTTGGGAAGTGTGACATGCTTCCAATACATTAGCCACCTCTACATGAGATATCCATCGCCGAATAACACCATCCTCACATCGTCGAAACAAATATGGTTCATCCCAAAAGTAGTGTTTTACATCATGCATGAACTTCCTCTTTTGATGGTAAGATAAGTTTGCAGGTATCACATTACTCACCACAAAATTTGCAAAGTTGGCATACCATGGTAACTTCTCCATTATCGTTGCTAAGATCTCCTCGTCAGGGAATGCATCATCAATCTCGATTTCGGGCTGTGCTATATGCTCGTTTTCGAGTCTAGATAGATGATCAGCCACTTGGTTCTCGCAACCTCTTCTATCTTTAACCTCAAAATTAAATTCTTCCAGCAGCAATACCCATCGAATTAGTCTTGGTTTTGCATCCTTATTTTTCATTAAGTACATCAGAGCTGCATGGTCTGTATGAATGATTACTTTGGTTCCCAACAAATAAGCACAAAACTTCTCAAATGCATACACAACCGCTAGGAGCTCTTGTTCTGTGACAGTGTAGTTCTTTTGGGCTTCGTTCAGGACCTTGCTCGCATAGTAGATAGGATGAAATAACTTCTCCCTTCTCTGGCCAAGTACAGCACCTAACGCTACCCCACTAGCGTCACACATGACTTCAAACGGTAAAGACCAATCTGGTGCTACCATGATAGGAGCTTCAATTAGTTTTCCTTTGAGGCATTCAAATGCCTTCAAACAATCTTAATTGAGGTCAAACTTTGCATCTTTCTCCAGAAGTTTGCATAATGGACTAGCAATTTTTGAGAAATCTTTGATGAACCGCCGATAGAAACCTGCGTGCCCGAGGAAACTACGAACTCCCTTCACGGAAATTGGAGGTGGTAGCTTCTCGATAACTTCAATTTTAGCTCGATCAACCTCAATTCCTCTTTCGGAGATTTTATGCCCAAGAACAATACCTTCTTTAACCATAAAGTGGCACTTCTCCCAATTCAACACTAGGTTGAATTCTACACATCTTTGCAATGCCATACTTAAATTTAATAAGCACGCTTCAAACGTCTCGCCAACCACTGAAAAATCATCCATGAATACTTCCAAAGTATCTTCGACCATATCAGAGAAAATGAACATCATACAACGTTAAAAGGTGGCTGGTGAGTTACATAGCCCAAATGGCATACGTTTAAAGGAAAACGTACCATATGGGCATGTAAATGTTGTTTTCTCTTGGTCTTCGGGAGCAATACAAATCTGATTATAGCTTGAATAACCGTCTAAGAAACAAAACCATCCTTTCCCTGCTAATCGATCTAGCATTTGGTCCATAAATGACATTGGAAAGTGATCTTTGAGTATCCATGAATTCAGCTTTCGATAGTCTATGCATACTCTCCATCCGGTGACGGGTCTGAGTGGAATAAGTTTATTCTTTTCATTCGCGACTACCGTCATGCCTCCTTTCTTGGGAACACATTGTACCGGGCTTACCCATGCACTGTCAGAGATTGGATACACAACCCCCGCATCTAACCACTTGATAATTTCTTTCTTTACCACTTCTTGCATAGGTGGATTTAGACACCTTTGATGCTCAGTGGTGGGTGTGCAATTTTCTTCAAGCTGAATCTTGTGTGTACAAATCCTAGGTGGGATACCAATAATGTCAGCGATGGTCCAACCAATGGCTCTTATATACTTCCGTAGAATAGCAATGAGAGCTGCAACTTGTTGCTCACCCAAATCTGCCACCACAATGACTGGAAGTGTGTTTCCGCTTTCTAAGAATGCATACTTTAAATGACTAGGCAGCCCCTTCAATTCTAACGTGGGTGGCTCTTCAATAGATGGCTTAGCTGGTGGTGTGGGTCGATTTTTGAGATCGAGGTCCAGCTTCTTGGGAGTGTGAGGATATGACCCTAATCTTGTCAGAGCACCTATAGTTTCTTCACAATTTTCAGCATCCTTACTCTCACCATTCCTGAGCACAACCGCCAATGGGTCATCAATAATTTGCTCTTCTTCAAGTAATTCTTCCTCATCATCAAAGTAAACATCGGCCACCAAAAATACGTTCAGATCTTTGGCTTGCTTCATTGATTTGCACACATCAAAGCGAACTACTTCGTCATTTATTCAGAATGAAAGCTCATTTGCTCTTAAATCAATAAGCACACTTCCTGTAGCAAGGAAAGGGCGCCCCAAGATTATGGGAACTTCTGAGTCTGCCTCACAATCCAGAATTACAAAGTCTGCCAGAAAGATGAATGAAGAAACCTTTACCAATACATCACATAGAATACCAACAGGTCGTTTCACCGACCTATCCGCCATTATGAGCCTCATATTGGTTGGAGTAGGATCACCCAACCCCAACTTTTTATAAATAGATAATGGCATCAAATTGATGCTGGCTCCTAAATCGCATAATGCTTTGGCAAAATTCAAAGATCCAACGGTGCAAGGAATAGTGAAAGCACCGGGGTCAGCCCTCTTCTGAACTAGTGATCGGGTAGAGATTGCGCTGCAGTGATGAACAGTATCCTTCAACTCATAGCTTGCTGCTCGCTTCTTTGTCAAAAGATCCTTCATAAATTTCGCATACCCAGGCATTTGTTCTAGTGCCTCTACCAATGGAACATTAATGGTCAGCTGCTTTAACATATTCATAAATTTGCTGAACTTTGTATCATCCGCAATCTTCTTCAATCTTTGAGGAAAAGGTGGTGGTGGATAAGGAATTATTTTCTCCACGGCTTTCTTCTCCTTTTGATTCCATTTTTCAGCCTTTTCAGGCTGCAACATACTCGGTGTGACGCCATGGACGTCGTGGGTGGTTTCTATGGCAGTTTCTCCTTTTGACTTATCATCGATGTCTGCTGCCTCATCAAACACTTGCTTGCCTTTGGATGAAGTTTCCAGCACCTTACCACTTCGGGTAGTAATAGCCATGCATGATCCGTCATTCCTTGGATTTCGCACAGTGTCGCTAGGTAAGGTGCCAGCCTTTCTTTGATTGAGTGCTACTGAAAGTTGGCTCAATTGCTGCTCTATTTGCTTGATTGAAGTGGAATGTGAGTCAACCAATTACTTCATTGAGGACAAATCATTTATTACCTCTGTTACTCCCGCGCTGGTTGCTTCCACTCCTTTCAACAGTTTAGCCATCATATCTTCTATGCTTTCGGAACCAGATGTGGTGGTGTCACGTCTTCCTGGGGGAACGTATAAACCACTCTTTTCATTCTTGTTCTTCCAACTACCTTGGTCCTTGTTTCCAGATTTATCATAGTAGTTCTGACCTTGGTTTTCTTGGGTATTACCTCAGAAACCCCCCTGATTGTTCAAGTAGTTGGCTTCTTCTTCTGAATTAGATTCGTCTCTTCCTTTTAACGCAACAGCTTTGACTTTTTCGGTCTTCCCTGATAATAGATGCTTTGTAAGAAGATCCACTTGTGTTTTCATGTGCGCCATATCTTGATCACGTTCTTCTTCTCTTCTCCTTTGTTCAGCAGTCATGCCAATAGCTATAGTAAGGCTTGCTACCTCAGAATCCCTGCTATGCCAAGCTCTACTTTGCTTCGTCATCCGATCTAGCATATTGCTTGCCTGCCCAGAGGTGAGGTTCATAAATGATCCTCCAGCCGCATTATCCACCACTGGTTTAGTTATTGAATTCAAGGATCTGTATAGTATCTCCATTAGGTGGACATTGGTCATGTGATGGTTCGGGCACCTTATAAGCTTCATCTTGAACCTCTCCCATGTTTCATGAAGAGCTTCGGTTGGAAGCTGTCGAAAGTTGCTGATTTCATCTCTTAATTGTGCTCTTTTGGATGGCGGAAAGAATGTTTCTAGGAAAGCGTCTCTCAATTGCCTCTAATTTGTAATAGAATCAGGAGTCAGCCCATTCAACCATAGAGTTGGCTCCCCAGATAGAGACAATGGAAATAGGCATAATCAGATTGCATTCTGACCAATGCCAGGATTGTCAAATGACTTGCATGTAGAAATAAAGTTTATGAGATGCATATTCGGATCATCGCCTGCTAGTCCACCAAATAATCCCTTGAGTTGCAATAACTGAATTATGGTGCTTGTGATATTGAACTTGGCTCCGGGTGCCAATAAAGGAGGAATAATGGCTCCTGTGGCTCCGGCTCCATCAAGGTCATCATCATCATCATCGAAAGCTGGTTGTACAGGTCGGCGTTCATGCCTAGACCTTGCTTGACGATCTTTTCTGTTGGCAGGTGTTGCGATCTCAGCAGTATGCCTAGGGTTTAGTAACTCGTCATCACCTAGGTCCTCGTCGTCAGGATTTATTGCTCGCCCGACGTTATTAATTTTCTGTTGATGCACTTGAGCGGCGGCTAGAGTAGCTAGTCTCGCCTGTTCCTGTTGAGCAGCCATCCTTTCAATTTCATGTTGTGCCTCCATTCTGCCAATACGTTGTGGTTCAGGATTGATAGGTAATAACGGTTGACCAGAACTTTGAGTATGGGGCATGCACTGAATAAAAACCTGCAGAGAACAAAAACAAAAACTAAAAGTAAAAGTACGAGAATCTTTGACCAAAGGGTCTAGTAATTATCACAAACTTAGTTGACATTCATATTCCCCGGCAACGAGGCCAATTTTTGATAACGCTCAATCTACAGCTCTCCTAGGAGTGTAAAGCGGTCGTTGTCAAATATATAACCCAACTGGGTTGGGTATCGATCCCACAAGAAATAGCCAGTCAATAAGTAAGCAAAGATTATTAGAGTTTTGGTGAAAGTCTCATAAAAGGGGGGATTGTAATGTGCAAGTAATGTAAACAAAATAGTAAAGTAAAAATAGAAATAGCAAAGTAAACAGAAAGAGTGTTTAGTAAGATGTTAATCAATGAGAATTGAGAGTTGGGGTTATGTCCACCTTATGAGTTATACGTCTCTATTGGCTATGAGTTATGCGGAATTCAGACATGCATATGCTTATAGAGAATTGTATTCTATGGTAAATCCAAGTGTCTTTCGACCTTAACAAGGACTATTTCACTTTAACTCTTTCGAGCTTAAAGCATGTCTAACGGTACAAATTCTCCAAGAGGTTAATCCAGTTACGGCACTAACTTTTTAACAGGGGTTGGTGCCCTATTACCTTGACATTATCTCTTTTCCAGACATATAACTTTTCTTTCGAACAATTTAATGCTATACTAGCATATTCTATGCATCTGCAGCCACAAAGAATTTAGATTAAGATGAAGAGAATAATAATATAAGCAGCATACGTGTCACGAATTCACAAACTCATAGCCTTAGATAGTATCTCATAAGGCTTCCATAACCCCAACAGAGAAGTTTAGCTACTCATAAGTGCAAAGGAAATCACAATAGACATTATCATTGTACCACAATAAAGATCTCACATTAGGTATAGGGGTAAGAATGGCGTGAATCCTTTGTTTGAGTAACGTTTCTCTTGTTGCGGAAATTAAGAATTGAAAGTAGAAGAATTGTCAGAAGTAGAATGTATTAGAAAGAGAATTTGGAACTAGAATAATAGAGGAATGTCTTAGAAGTAGAATGAATAAAAATCTCTAGCAAAATAGGGTATTTATAACACCCATATCCTATTCCTACCAAGCTACTGCATTACTTAACCCAATCCTACTGTGTTACTGCATCATTATCCTAATCCTAATAAGTTACTGCTAGTCCCCAAAGTCTTCAGAATTGTTATTTTTGCCCGGGGCAGATTTTCCATGCGCCACTTTTGGTCCTTGGCGTGTAAGATTCCCCTTCCTTCTTTCGTGAAGCTTTCTTTGGCATTAAGTTATCCATAAAATGCTGAAATCTGCATTATTTATACCAGAAAACTTGCTAATCACGTTTGTTAGCTCACTTACAGGAAAAAGGACTAAAAGTGCATGAATTATATAATTTCTCCTCAAAACTTAGCTAAAATATGGGTAAAATATAGTACTTTAGGCGTGTAAATTCGCCTATCATCAATAGGTTTAGCAAAATCTAGGATTTCCTTTAAGGTGGTCAATTGAGACTCACAGGGGTGATTTATTCTCATCTTCTTCATAATATAAGGCAAGATACTTTTCTCTCATTGTTAGTTCTAACTAAAAGCATGCTTTATGAATTATTTTTATGGCATAATTGTTGTATGATTTTCGGTTTTCAAATATGTGTTAGGGTTTTGGTTATAAATGCTTGGTTAGGGTTTCTACATGTTTTAATTATGGATTTACATATTTTAATGGTGGTTTGAACATTTAGTTGTATGGTAATGGTTAATTGGTTGTTGGTTTTAGTTTTGGAAACGCTATGCCCTTAACATGTTTAATGGAATGCCTATGATAATGCTTTTAATATATCGTTTGGACTTTTAATGGAACTATTGCATGGTTTAAATTTGTAATGGAACCTTAAATGGTAAAAATAGCTTAAATAGTTTGGAATGGTTAAATAAGGTCTTGGTATTTATGGTTTGGCTAATTAAAAGCCTTATGGGGTATAAAGGAATCCCCCAAGAAAACATAATAATGATCACTCTGGGGTATATGGAAATCCCCCAAGTAACTAAATAATGTAATCTATGGGTACGTGGGAATCCCTTCTTCTTAAAAAGGTAGGCTAAAGACATTGCTTGCAAGCTATATTTGGTATGACAATACCACTACTTATAGCCTTGGTTAATAATAAATAAAATGGTGATTAGGTTGTGTGCTAGTGATTTTAATTGGGCAATAATGATGGGGTGTGATAGCTAATTGTGAAGGTGTGAGTCCAATGGATGAACATTGAAAACTTATATTTACCAACATCAAGATTGGTCATGACAACCATATATGATACTTATGGGGTACAAGGTATTCCCCTAAGTTACACTTGTATATATGTATCATGGAAAACAAAGGGTACTTGGGAATCCCCTACTCCTATGGTATCTCTGATCCGTGCGGCTACATGCTTTGGGTCCTGTTATGGGGGGGTACACTGGATCCATATATCCCATGGGTGGTAATAGTATGGTTAAGCTACACATACCTAGTTTATTAGTTTAAAATGCATGCTAAACCTGGTTCCCTTTTTCGGCATGATTTATATATATATACATGAATTTATGTCCATGTGGTTATTCCTTGATTTTAAAAGTTGGAATATATTATATTTATCCTGATTACTTTCTAGCGTTCACCCATTAAACCATCTTCAGGTGGTTGTATGCCCATGCGATGCAGGAATGGGCCATTCTACTCCTTCTGCTTAGTGATCAAATTTGGGATCAGCTATCGCATTGAAGTGGTAAGATTCTATACTTTCGGATGCTCCATTTCCTATCATGGACATCTTTTCATACTTTAGTTATTTTATAGATATCAATTTTGGCTATGGTTGGGGGCATGTCCCAACTGAATATTGTTTTTCTTTTGGTTAGAGGCTTTGTGGAACTACCATGGGTTGGAATAGATGGAATCAGTAGTGGTGTCATCCTTAGTATTGACATTTTTAGTAGGGTTGATACCATTTGATTAAATTTATTATTGTTCCATCCTCTTATATTATTTTATAGACAGGAACTTGGTTATTATTTTGGTTTTGGTTTTGGTTATTGGTTGGTAATGGGCGGTTGGACTTGCTTGGGTTGATCGTGGTTATGGACCTATCCCAGAGTCTAGATTTGTACAAATATGTTATCTTGTTATATGTTCAAAATTTATTCGACTATGGTATATGTTGGTTGGTTGGGTTAGATAATTGGGGTGGTCTCCAGTTATTATTGTACTTGAGATGCCCATTATAATAAGGCCCTATTTTGGGTCGTGTCAAGTTGGTATCAGAGCTTTATGTTCATGGTCAATTAGGAGTCCATAAATTCATATTAAGTAGAGTCTCTTTTAAGGGTGCATAGCATGCCTACTTATAAGGGAGAGGCTGCAAGGCATTTAGGAATGTTTCTCTTTCTTGTATTTTGTTCCAAGCTGCAAGGTCTAAGGTCCTCAAATCCTTTCTAATTCCTATTTATTCACCTTTTATATCATCCCTCGATTATCCAAAAATCATGAAAACTTTTCTGTCCTAACTAGGGATAATGATGATGGGACACAATCCACTCAGGGGATCCATACTCGGTCTAAGGGTCAAGTCCCTAATATTTTTGGAGTTCTACTGGGTTATTCTAGTCCTCCTCTAGCAGACGTGATAAATGCAAAGTCTCATCATTCGATTTATATGATTGCTTAGTTGGTGGCTTCTTAGGCAGAGCATAGTGCATCTAGTATTCTATCCTCTAAGGCCACAAAGGTTGGCCAATTCATGAAGATAAGTCCTCCAACCTTTACTGGTGTTAAGGTGGGGGAGGATCCTTAAGGTTTTCTAGACCAGATGGAAACTATACTAAGGATTATGTATGCCACTAATGTGAAAAGGGTGGAGTTTATAACTTATCATCTCAAGGGTGTAGTATACCAATGGTATGAGGAATGGGATAGGACAAGGGGTGATGTTGAGGAGTCATCTCTATGGGATACTTTCTCTAATACATTTCTAGACCGCTTCTTTCCTCAGGAGCTGAGGGAAGTAAAAGAAGAGGAATTTGTTAATATGAAATAAATGAAGATGTTGATCAAGGAGTTTTCCTTAAAGTTTCACCAATTGTGTAGGTATGCTTTGGAAATAGTGGCTTATATGAGGTACAGGATAAGAAGTTTGCCTCAGGACTGTTTCATGAGTTGATCCTTGAAAGTAAGACTATATTACTGATCAAGGACATGGATATCTCTAGGTTGATTATTCATATACAATAGGTAGCGGAGGAAAAGAAAAATAAGGCTGAGATGGGGGAAAGGTAGGGTAAAAAGTTTAGGTTCTTTAAGAAGGGTGGTCAATAGTAAAGTAGTATGTATGGGGGTAAATGGTTGAAGAAGAAGTGGGGGAGTTTTGGTTCTTTCTCCACAACTAGTGCTCCTTACCTAAAGCTGTCGGGTGATAGGCGTCAACAGGGTGGCGATAACTTCAGGGCACAGGGTGCCTAATCTCAGGAATATGGGGCATAGTAAGATTCATTATTTTCTCCTTGCAGGTTTTTTGTTTGGTTACATAAGGGTTACTATGATGAGAGAAGGGACAGGATTTTTAAATATTATCAGCCAGGGCATATGCTTAAAAACTGTTTGGTTGGTAAGTTTTCTTTGGGAGAAAATAAGGTTCTGATTTTCTCTTCATCTGCTCCTACACCGAAAGGTGTTGCTTCTATGTATGCTCCTGCTATAGGTACTAATGCTGGCCTGAATAGGTTATATGCTCTCACTACCCAACAAAAATCCAAGGCATCACCGAATATTGTGACAGGTACGTTGTAACTCTTTTCTTGTGACGTGTATTTCTTGCTTGATACATTGTCCACTCTTTTTTATGTGACCCTATATTTGGTTGCATATTTTGGTTTTGATCTCGAGGTTATTTTGAGTTCTTTTTCTATTTCTACCAGATAGGTAACTCTGTTGTTGCGAAAAAGAGTCTATAGAGGGTGTATGGTATCTGTTTGTAGTAAAGAGACTTTGGTGGATTTGTTTGAATTAGATATGGTGGATTTTGATATTATCCTAGATATGGATTGGTTATATTTGTGCTACACGTTCCTAGATTGTCGAACCCGTAGGGTTGTTTTTATGATCCCTGGTGAACCGGTTATTGAATTAGAGGGTGTTTTCTTAGCTCCTAAAGGGAATATTATATCGTGTCTTAGATATTGGAGATTACTCTCCAAGGGTGTCTCTATCATCTGGTTTGGGTTAAAGATTCTAACTTGGAAGGTCCTTCTTTACATTTGGTTCTGATGGTGAATGAATTTCTCGAGGTCTTTCCTGATGACCTCCTTGGTGTTTCTCCAGATAGGGAGATTGAGTTTGGATATGATTTGGTTCCAGACACTCGTTCGATATCTATTCCTCCTAATATAATGGCTCTATCTGAGTTGAAGGAGCTTAAGGAGCAACTCAAATATCTTCTGGATAGGGGTTTTATCCATCCTAGTGTATCCCCGTAGGGTGCACCATTATTATTCGTGTGCAAGAAGGATGGTTCTCTTCAGATGTGTATTGACTATAGGCAGTTGAATAAGGTGATGGTTAAGAACAAGTATCCTATTCCAAGAATAGATGACTTGTTTGATCAGTTGCATGGTGCCAATTGTTTTCTAAGATAGATCTTCGATCCGGGTATCATCAACTTAAGATTAGGGAGGTGGACAGCCCTAAGATAGATTTCTATACTCAATATGGGCACTTTGAGTTCCTGGTTATGTCATTAGGGTTGACTAATGCTCCGACAACATTTATGGATTTGATGAATAAGGTTTTTCGCCAGTTTTTGGATCTGTTCTTCATTATGTTTATATATGATATCTTGGTGTATTCTAAGAGTGAGGTAGATCATGCCAATCACCTCGGTATTGTATTACAGACCTTGAAGGAACAACATTTGTATGCCAAGTTCTTGACATATGAGTTTTGGTTGCATGGGAATGGTTAATTGGTTGTTGGTTCTGGTTTTGGAAACACTATGGCCTTAACATGTTTAATGAAATGCTTATGAGAATTCTTTTACTATATTGTTGGAATTTTAATGGAACTATTGTATGGTTTAACCTGGTAATGGAACCCTAAATGGTATAAATGGTTAAAATAGTTTGGAATGGTTAAATGGTAAGTTCTTGGTGGTCATGGTTGAGTTAATTGAAAGCCTTGTGGGGTACAAGGAAATGCCCCCCCAAAAAATAATAGTGATCACTCGCGGGGTACATGGGAATCTCCCAAGCAACTAAATAATGTAATCTATGGATACATGGAATCCCTTCTTCTTTAACAGGTTGGCTAAGGACATTGCTTGCAAGCTATAGTCGGTATGACGATACCACTACTTATAGCCTTGGTTAATAATAAATGGAATGGTGGTTGGGTTATGTGCTAATGGTTTTAATTGGTCAATAATGGTGGGGTATGATAGCTAACCATGAAGGTGTGAGTCTATAATGCCCTGAATTTGGTACCAGAATGCTACACGATGCTCATGACCCCAAAGGACCACAAGCTAACCCATGACTGATATTTGTACCTATATCTTGCATAATATACTATATAATGCGAAAACATGAATTGAAAGGACATAAGGTTCAAAACTATAACATAAGATCTGATAAATCATAACATATGGATGAGGTATAATATACCCAAAACAACTGAAATAACTAACTGAACATGGTAGTCTGAAAAGCCTCTAACTGATTGAAATGTCTAGATAAGGAGTTGATGGGACATGTCCCTAACAAACTCCAACTAATAAATTAATTAATGAGATAATAAAAGAATGATCATGTCCTCGAAAGATGGGGATGCACTGCTAACCCTGACTGCTGAGACAGGAATACTACTGATGCTATTGAGCTCGAGCTTCTGAACCTTTGGTATAAGACACCATAGCACAAATGCGTTAGTACTTTGAATGTACTGATATGCATGTGATGTAGGCTGAATACACGGGGTTCATATGCATGAACAATACTAGGTAACTGACTATATGAATGTGAGAATACATGCATGAATACAAATTAACTATATCTGAGATTGTGATAACATGAATTTATTGATAACTAACATGACTAATGACTGAGTTCTGATAACTGATATAACTGATATAACTGATAACATGAGTGACTGTATTTGACAGTTTTGAATTTGATGGAACTAGCTGAGTTCTGTACTGTTCTGAGTTGACTGTATCTGATAGTCCTGAATCTGAAGAACTATCTGAGTTCTTTTACTGATACTAATACTGATACTATGGGAAGTAGTTATCTAACCGACATGCCCCAAATGATACATTATAACTGAATTGGGGTCCAATCTATGCCATGATTGGAAGGGTGTCAATACCAGACCACTGGTAAGGACAATCTGTGAGTGACCCTCATATAACAGGTAACTCTAGTGAGAATGGTGGGAACCCTCATATGATAGGTTAAGCCACCTCATCTACCCTCATATAGCAGGCTGTGATGTCTCAACCTATGCTGGCTACATAGTTCTGGAGCGCAAGGATTGCTTCTAAGAATCACGTCCTCATATTACAGGTGAGTTTCCATCCTTAGGTTCACTCGGTGCTAATTTCTACTCTCATTTGAATAGACACTGAACATGATTAACTAAACTGACTGGACTGAGTTAACAAAGTTCCGTTGACTAACGGAATATTACTGAGGCCTGATAACTGACTGATATTTACTGAAGTTACTGAGTTTTCCTAAGTCACGAGACTGACTGAATTCTATTAAATATGGCTTGACTGAGAGTATCTTGTAAACATGACATAGGCTCTAGGCATACAACTAAATTGTCGGGTACAAGTACCCCCTGGAATCGATGGAAAGAAACTAACAAATCATGACTTTCTTGAATACATGACCGACATCACAATCCCTAATTCATTTATTAAGGCGTTTCATCAAACAATTGAAATGCATAAACTTGTACATAAATGGGGATTTCATACTATCATACTAGTAGGGTACTTTTTCTTCACATAGGCATTTAATCAAAAACATGGTGAGCATGGTATACATAGACAACATCACACAGCAAGTAAACATCATGATTAACCTCTAATTTCACCATTCAAGGGTTTAATCATGGATTCACATAAAACTACTCCTATAATAATCAATTCCACTTAAGAGTTATCACTAAACATGGAACAGAATTCAATTGGTCATTATCAACATGAACAAAACAAACCCAACACAAAATTCATAAAAATCAATACACTTGAACTTTGAAAAGAAATTCTTGGGCTTCATGGACGAAAGAAGTCCATGAATAAACACTATACATACCTGGGTGAGTGATTTCTTACAGATCTGTGGAGGAAAACTTAAATTCTTGGCTTGGAATTAAGCACCTATGGTTTCTTGTTCTTGGATATTGATTCTTGAGAGAAATCCTATTATGTTGTTGTTGAAGAATAATGAACTTATGAGCTATGGTCAGGTGTAATTAGGGGTTAAATTGGATGAAAAAAAGACCCAAATACCCTTTTAAAAATAGCTTTAAAATAACTGATGGGATGTGTAATGGCTTGTGCGACGGTTCATCACTGGTTCGACAGTTCATTATTACAACCGTCGTAGATGGACCAGGATAGGGACTCACTGCCTAAGTAGCGACGGCTTGGACGACGGTCCATCAAAAGTTTGATGGTACGTCAAACTGTCCATCGCACCTTATCCAAAAGGTTGCCTCACAATCTTGGCTGGGATGGTCAAGGCGACGGTCTAACACTAGGTCGATGGTCCTTTAACCTGGCCATCACACCTGGGCGATTCTGACAGCTTTGAGTAAAACATCCATAACTTTTTACTTCGATATCGAATTTTGACAAAATTTGTATTATTGGAAAGCTAATTCAATTTTCCACATGATAAAAAGTGAAAATCTTAAAAATTCCACGTGCACAAAAATTGATTCATCTTTCAAAGTAATTTCTAACATTCTTGAGATGATTTCAAGCTAGGAAAAAGTATGGGGTAGTACAGAGTCCAATGGACGAATACTGGAAACTCATGTTTGCCGATATAAGAATTGGTCATAACAACCATATATGATACTTATGGGCTGCAAGGGAATCCCCTAAGTTACACTTGTATATATGTATCATGGAGAGATAAGGGTGCTTGGGAATCTTCTACTTCTATGGTATCTCTGGTCCTTGCGGCTACATGCATAGGGGCCCGTTCAGGGGGGTTACACTGGACCCATATAGCCCGTGGGTGGTACTGAGATAGTTAAGCTACACATACCTAGGTTAATTATTTTAAATGTATGCTAAATCTAGTTTTATTTCCTGACATGGTTTATATATATGTGTGTATGGATTTATGTGGATATGGTTGTTTCTTGGTATTAAAGTTGACATTTTTTTATCATTATCCTGAGTACTTGCTAGCGTTCACCCGCTAACCCATCTTCGGGCATCTTTATCCCTATGCGATGCAGGAACCGACTATTTTACTCCTTCTTAGTTATTGAATTTTCGATTAGCTACCGGATTGAAGTGGTGAGCTTCTGATGATAGGCGAATTTACACGCCTATATCAATATATTTTGCCCATATTTGTGCCATGTTTTGAGAACAAATTATATATTTCATGCACTTTTAGTCCTTTTTCCTGTAAGTGAGCTAAAGAACATGATTAGCAAAGTTTCAGGTATAAATGATGCAGAATTCAGCATTTTGTGGATAATTTGACGCCAAAGAAAGCTCACGAAGGAAGGAAAGGGAGCTTGAACGCCTAAAGGACCAAAAGTGATACATGGAAAATCTATCCCGGGCTAAAACAACATTTCTGAAGACTTTGGGGACTTGCAGTAACTTATTTGGATTAGGATAATAATACATTAACCTAGTACAATTGGGTTAAGTATTTCATTAGTTTATTTGGATTTGGATAATGTTACATTAACCTAGTACAATTGGGTTAAGTATTTCATTAGCTTAGTAGGATTAGGATATGAGTATTATAAATACCCTATCAGGCTAGAGATTTTTATTCATTCCTCCGTTAGTGGAGAGATTCATTCCTCCCTTAGTGGAGAGATTCATTCACTTACTATTCCAACAATTCTAATTCTTCCCTTAATTCTATTCTTCTTCTATTCATCTATTAAATTCCACAACAAGAGAGACGTTACTTTGCAAAGGACTTCACGCCATCCTCACCCTTACACCTAACGTGCAAATCTTTATTGGGGTATAATGATCATGTTTATTGTGACTTGCTTCGCACTCATGGGTAACTAAACCTCTCTGTTGGGGTTATGGAAGCCGAATGAGATACTATCTATTGCTGTGAGTTTGTGAGTTCGTGACACGTATGCTGCTTATATCATTATTCTCTTCATCTTAATGCAAATTATTGTGGCTGCAGACGCATAGAATAACGCCAGTATAACATTTAACTTGTTCGAAAGAAAAGTTATTTGTCTGGACAAGAGATAGTGTCAAGGTAGTAGGGTCACATCCTAAATTCCCTATTAAAATGTTAGTGTCGTAACTGGATTAACCTCTTGGAGAATTCGTACCGTTAGACACGCTTTAAGCTCGAAAGAGTTAAAGTGAAATAGTCCTTGTTGAGGTCGAAAGACGCTTGGATTTACCATAGAATACAATTCTCTATAAGCACATGCATGTCTGAATTCCACATAACTCATAGCCAATAGAGACGTATAACTCAGAAGGTGGACATAACCCCAACTCCTCAATTCTCATTGTTTCACAACCTATGAAACATTCTTTCCTTTTTACGTTGCTATTTTCAGTTTTTACTTTATTGTTTTGGTTACACATTACAATCCCCCTTATTACGAGACTTGCACTAAAAGTCTAGTAACCGTTGCTTACTTGTTGGCCAAGCTATTCCCTGTGGGATCGACACCCAACCCAGGTTGGGTTCTATATTTTCTAACGACCGCGTTACACTCCTACGAGAGCTGTAGATTGAGCGTTATCAAAAATTGGCGTCGTTGCCGGGGAATACGAGTGTCAATTAAGTTTGTGATAGTTACTAGACCCTTTGGTCAAAGATTCTCGTACTTTTATTTTTAGTTGTTGTTTTTGTTTTATTCAGGTTTGTTCAGTGCACCAATGGATGCACAACATGAAATTGAAAGGATGGCTGCTCAAGTGCATCAACAGAATATTGATAACCCAGGTCGTGCAACAAATCCTGATGATGAGGACCTGGGCGATGAGGAGCTACTAAACCCACGGCATACTGCTGAGATGGCGGCACCCATGCAAAGAAGAGATCGTCAAGCTAGGTTTAGGCCTGAACGCCGAGCTATGAAAATACCGTTCGATGATGATGATGACGATCCAGATGAAGCTGGTGCCACAGGAGCCATTATTCCTCCACCATTAGCGCCCGGAGCCAAGTTCAACATCACAAGCACCATGATTCAGTTATTGCAACTCAAGGGATTATTTGGTGGACTAGCAGGCGATGATCCGAATATGCATCTCATCAACTTTATTTCTACATGTAAGTCATTCGACAATCCTGACGTTGGACAGAATGCAATTCGACTACGCTTATTTCTATTGTCTCTGTCTGGGGAGGCAACTCTATGGTTGAATGGGCTGACTCCTGATTCTATTACTAATTGGAGGCAATTGAAAGACGCTTTCCTAGAAAGATTCTTTCCGCCATCCAAAAGAGCACAGTTGAGAGATGAGATCACCAATTTTCGACAGCTTCCAACTGAAGCTCTCCACGAAATATGGGAGAGGTTCAAGACAAAGCTTATGGGGTGCCCAAACCATCATATGACCAATTTCCACTTGATGGAGATATGATACAGAGCTTTGAATTCGGTGACTAAGCCAGTGGTTGATAATGCGGCTGGAGGATCATTCATGGACCTCACCTTTGTGCAGGCAAGCAATATGCTAGATCGGATGACAAAGCAAAGTAGAGCTTGGCATACCAGGGATTCTGAGGTAGCAATCTCTACTGTATCTTTTGGCATGACTGCAGCGCAGAGGCGAAGACAAGAGGATCGTGACCAAGACATGGCTCACATGAAAACACAAATGGATCTTCTTACAAAGCATTTATTATCAGGGAAGACCAAAAAAGTTAAGGCCGTGGTATCACATGGAAGAGACGAATCTGACTCTGAGGAAGAAGCTAACTACTTGAATAATCAGGGGGGTTTCCGAGGCAATACCCAAGGAAACCAAGGTCGGAACTACTATAATAAATCTGGAAACATGGACCAAGGTAGTTGGAAGAACACGAATGAAAAGAGTGGTTTGTACGTCCCCCTGGAAGACGTGACACCACCACATCTAGTTCTGGAAGTAAGGAAGACATGATGGCTAAACTATTGAAAGGAGTGGAAGCAACGAGCGCGGGAGTAACGGAGGTAATAAATGATTTGTCCTGCATGAAGCAATTAGTTGATTCTCATTCCACTTCAATCAAGCAAATAGATCAGAAATTGAGCCAACTTTCAGCAGGACTCAATCGAAGAAAGGCTGGCACTTTACCTAGCGACACTGTGCAAAACCCAAGGAATTATGGGTCATGCATGGCCATTACTACCCAAAGTGGTAAGGTGCTGGAAACTTCAGCAAAAAGTAAGCAAGTTATTGACGAAGTAGTGCACAAGGCGAAAGGGGAAGATGCCGCAGTAGCTGATCCTGACGTCCATAACGTCACCCCTCACGATTTGCAACCTAAAAAATCTGAAAAACAGAAGCAAGAGGAGAAGAAATCCGAGGAGAGAACAATCCCATACCCACCACCACCTTTTCCTCAAAGATTGAAGAAGGTGGCGGATGATACAAAGTTCAGCAAATTCATGAATATGTTAAAGCAGCTGACCATTAATGTTCCGTTGGTAGAGGCACTAGAACAAATGCCTAGGTATGCAAAATTTATGAAGGATCTTTTGACAAAGAAGCGGGCAGTAAGCTATGAGCCAGCAGATAATGTTCACCATTGCAGTTCAATTGCTACAAGATCGCTAGTTCAGAAAAAAGCCGACCCCGGTGCCTTCACTATTCCTTGCACGGTTGGATCTATTAATTTTGCCAAGGCATTGTGCGATCTGGGTGCTATCATTAATTTGATGCCACTATCCGTCTACAGGAAGTTGGGGTTAGGCGATCTGACACCAACCAATATGAGGCTCGTGATGGATGATAGGTCGGTAAAATGACCTGTGGGTATCTTGAATGATGTATTGGTGAAGGTTTCTTCATTCATATTTCCTGCAGACTTCGTTATTCTAGATTGCGAGGTGGATTCTGAAGTTCCCATAATCTTGGGACGTCCTTTCCTTGCAACTGGAAGTGTGCTTATTGACATGAGAGCTAATGAGCTTTTGTTTCGGTTGAATGACGAAGTGGTCCGCTTTGATATATGCAAAGCAATGAAGCAACCCAGCAATATGGATGTGTTCTCCGTAGCTTATGAGGATAAGAAAGCATTATCTGTAAAGAAACATCTTACTGTTGAGCCATTGGCTGCTGCACTGCTGAATGTTGAGCATGAGGATGATGAAGATTATAAAGAACTTATGGGTGCTCTAATAGGAATAAGGTCCTATTCTCATACTCCTAAACAGCTGGACCTTGATCTTACGAATCAACCATCACCAACAGCAAAGACTTCCAGCGAAGAGCCACCAATGCTAGAATCAAAAGAGCTCCCCAACTACCTAAGGTATACGTTCTTGGGATATGGAAATACACTTTCGGAAAGTGTTGCGGATGATTTAAGTGAACAACATGTAGAGGCTCTCATCTCTGCTCTGATGAGGTAAAAGAGAGCTATGGGTAGGAAGATTGATGATATAATTGGTATCCCTCCTAAGGTATGTATGCACAAGAGTTATATCGAAGAAGATTGCATGCTTACAAGTAAGTATCAGCGTCGTCTGAATCCATTCAGAAAATGATGCCCCATCTATCTCGATGAAGACTAAGTAATCGAGATAGCTATGTCATGCCGCGACAATAAATCAAGCGCTTGGTGAGATGCAACCCATCGTTTTTAAATATTTTTAATAGTTTTTGTTTTCTTAGGATTTTGTCGAGCCACGACCAAAACTAAGGCGCTTGATGGGAGGCAACCGATCGTTCTAATCGTTTTTGTTGTTTTTGAGCAAATGTAGGTGCAAGAGGTATTTAATGAGGAGATTGGTTTCAAATGTCGATTTGGACGTATTGCATGGTAAAGGTGGTAAGCTAGGAATTAAGATGCATAAGGATATGGATTGAGCATTTCTCATGACAAAATAGGCATCGAGGAAGGCTAGGCCTAGGTAAAACTAGGCCACGAACAATGCAAAACCTATCCTATAGCCCAAGGTCTCGAAATCTAGTGTGCTATACACTATGCGCCGCCCATTCTTAAGTGTGCTATACACTATGCGCCACCTATGCTATAGCATTAGGTCTCAGTATCTCAAATGCTATACACTATGCGGCGCATATGTCCCTAAATGCCATGACCTATGCGCCGCATATGACCCTAAATGCCATAAACTATGCGCCGCCTATACTATGACTATGCCAAGCATTATCCGCCGCATAGAGGTCATTTTTGTCTCCAAAACCGTTTGTAAATGGGTCAAAACCCGACCCATTCTTTTCCTATATAAAGGGGACTTAGTCTTGAAACATAACAACATTGGAAATTGACCTAAAGGCGCCACACATCCACCCAAATCATCTCAAAATTTTTCTTTTTTTTGCTCTTCCAATTCACAAGACCATCTCCAAAGGCTTCAACCAAGTACAATGGCACCAAAAGACAAGACAAAGATAAGGCTACCACGTCACAAAAAGGCAAGAAAAGAGGCCAAAAAGAGCAAGGAGAACCCTCCTCGATGCAAACACCTCAACTCACTCTTGGAATTAAGTGGGATACTTATGAGGAACTTCTAAGGATAACGACTCTGATGATGATTCCGATGCAAGGGGTATGACCCCAGACATAGAGAATGAGTCCGACTAACCAGGTTCTTCTTATTTATTTTCCACTGAGGACAGTGTGTCCCGTCTAAGTGTGGGGTGATGGTATTTGCATGCTATACTTCTCTATCCGCATTTGCATTTATTCATGTTTGTTTGCTTAGTTTTCTCGTTTTGTTTTTTTTAGTAGTAAATTTTTTTTTAACGTAGCTTCGCATGAGATTATAACAAGAGTATGTGCTACAATTATGACTATTGAGACATTTTAGGCTCTAGTTGTGACTCATTATGTGATATTGTGTGGTTCAATTCCTTCACCTGTTGGGTCAATAGTCTATATTACTTCCAATAAAGTCGACCATGTGCCTTGTGTGTGTGAGATTAATAGTATATTCTATATTTGTGGCTGATGCTAGAACTTGCCTGGTATGTATGCAAAGCGAAAATAAGGAGTGTAAGTTTAGGAGATGATTTAGGCATTTCTTTGGCAACCTATACATGTTTACCTTCGTTTTACCTACCCATGGACATCATCCTAGTTAAACCCTTTTGAGACTTTAGCCTATTTTCTTTGACGAACCTCATATGTAAGCCTAATCCATTTTTTCAAGACCGTAATTTGATCCAAAATCCTAAGTGCTTTAAAGTGAAAAAGTCATGTGACGAAATAAGAGGAAATTGGGTGAGTATGATGCTCTAAATTGTAGTGGCGCTTGAATGAGTTATGAAAAAGAAAGTGCTATCATAAGAGGTATGTTATGAAAATAAAAAGGAAAAAGAAAGCTAAAAAATGAGTTATGCCTAAAATGGAAAAACAAAAGAGGAGAACAAGGGTGGTAGAATAAAAGAAAGAAGAAAGGTTGAAAGAAAAAAATGTCAATGATACAATGTGATGTATTAAAGTTCTTAGGAACTTAGTCACTATTTCTGGCCAAAATAGTCCTACCCGTCCCTTAGCCTACACTACAACCATCAAAAGACCTATTTGATCCTAATCTTAGCATTCTGACATTTAGTGGAGTATTACACTAAGGGCAAGCCTATGGTCATCAGTTGCTGCATACGAATTCTTTGTGAGAGTGAGAGCAAGGATATTTTGATACCCATGTTTGAAAAATATGCTATACTTGTGAGTGACTATGGGTAATATATTGTGAGACACACATGGTTGATGAATTTTGGATAGTTGTACATGATTCTTTGTGCCTTAACTTTTGAATATGAGTTGACCACCATCACGAGTCTATGCTAGAGGTTAAATGGTTTCTACTAATGATCGGAAAACTACTCTTTGTTGATAATTGTTGTGCTTGTCTTGACGAATGTTTTGTGTTGTTGCTGTGAAACCCTAAGTTGATGTTTAGAGGGACATGATATTTTGTTCGAGGACGAACAAAGATTCAAGTGTGGGGTGTTGATGGTAGGAGAATTTACACGCCTATATCAATATATTTTTCCCATATTTGTGCCATGTTTTGAGAACAAATTATATATTTCATGCACTTTTAGTCCTTTTTTCTGTAAGTGAGCTAAAGAACATGATTAGCAAAGTTTCAGGTATAAATGATGCAGAATTCAGCATTTTGTACATAATTTGATGCCAAAGAAAGCTCACGAAGGAAAGAAAGGGAGCTTGAACGCCTAAAGGACCAAAAGTGATACATGGAAAATCTGTCCCGGGCTAAAACAATATTTTTGAAGACTTTGGGGACTTGCAATAACTTATTTGGATTAGGATAATAATACATTAACCTAGTACAATTGGGTTAAGTATTTCATTAGTTTATTTGGATTTGGATAATGTTACATTAACCTAGTACAATTGGGTTAAGTATTTCATTAGCTTAGTAGGATTTGGTTAAGTATTTCATTAGCTTAGAAGGATTAGGATATGGGTATTATAAATACCCTATCAGGCTAGAGATTTTTATTCATTCCTCCGTTAGTGGAGAGATTCATTCCTCCCTTAGTGGAGAGATTCATTCACTTACTATTCCAACAATTCTAATTCTTCAATTAATTCTATTCTTCTTCTATTCTTCTATTAAATTCCACAACAAGAGAGACGTTACTTTGCAAAGGACTTCACGCCATCCTCACCCTTACACCTAACGTGCAAATCTTTATTGGGGTACAATGATCATGTTTATTATGACTTGCTTCGCACTCATGGGTAACTAAACCTCTCTGTTGGGGTTATGGAAGCCGAATGAGATACTATCTATTGCTGTGAGTTTGTGAGTTCGTGACACGTATGCTGCTTATATCATTATTCTCTTCATCTTAATGCAAATTCTTGTAGCTGCAGACGCATAGAATAACGCCAGTATAACATTTAACTTGTTCGAAAGAAAAGTTATTTGTCTGGAAAAGAGATAGTGTCAAGGTAGTAGGGTCACATCCTAAATTCCCTATTAAAAAGTTAGTGTCGTAACTGGATTAACCTCTTGGAGAATTCGTACCGTTAGACACGCTTTAAGCTCGAAAGAGTTAAAGTGAAATAGTCCTTGTTGAGGTCGAAAGACGCTTGGATTTACCATAGAATACAATTCTCTATAAGCACATGCATGTCTAAATTCCACATAACTCATAGCCAATAGAGACGTATAACTCAGAAGGTGGACATAACCCCAACTCCTCAATTCTCATTGTTTCACAACCTACGAAACATTCTTTCCTTTTTACGTTGCTATTTTCAGTTTTTACTTTATTGTTTTGGTTACACATTACAATCCCCCTTATTACGAGACTTGCACTAAAAGTCTAGTAACCGTTGCTTACTTGTTGGCCAAGCTATTTCCTGTGGGATCGACACCGAACCCAGGTTGGGTTTTATATTTGCTAACGACCGCTTTACACTCCTACGAGAGCTGTAGATTGAGCGTTATCAACTTCCATAATATGAAAGGCTTAATTTTATATCATGGACATATTTTCATGCATTGGTTATTTTATGGATATTCGTTTTGTCTATGGTTGGGGGCATGTCCCAACTAGATAATGTTTTTCATTTGGTTAGAGGCTTTATGGAACTACTATGGGTTGGAATGGCCGGTGTCGGAAGTGGTGTCAGCCTTTAGTATTGGCATTGGTATTAGGGATGATACTGTTTGACTATATTTATGATTGTTCTATCCTTTTATATTATTTTATGGGTAGGAACTTGGATATTGTTTTTGTTTTGGTTATGGTTGTTGGTTGGTAATAAGTAGTTGGACTTGCTTGGGTGGCCACGATTATGCACTTATCCCAGAGTCTGGATTGGAACAAATATTTTATATTTTTATATATTTGGAATTCATCCGACTCAGGGTATATGTTGGTCGGTTGGGTTGGGTAACGGGGGTGGTTTTCAGTCCTAAAACTCTCTAAAATGAATGCCAAAGGTGTGATGAGAACTTAGTACCCTAATCTGACATGATAGAAACAGGCGCCCCATGCAACTTCACAATATCTTGAAGGAACAACTTCGCATAGTCTTCTGCCAAAAACTTTGTTCCTAGTGGCAAGAAGTGAGCAGACTTAGTCATCCTATCCACGATGACCTAAATCAAATCAAACTGATTTTGAGTTCGAGCAAAACCGGTAATGAAATCTATATTAATCACTTCCCACTTCCAATAGGCAACTCGATTTCTTTACACAACCCTTTGGGCCGTAGGTACTCAACCTTCACTTGTATACACACCATGTATTTAGCCATACAACTTGCCACATCTTGTTTCATATTATTTCACCAATAGATCTCCTCAAGATCATGATACATCTTTGTCAAACTAGGATGAATGGCAAACGCAATTCATAAGCCTCAGTCAAGATCCTTGCTCGCAAACCATCTCAATCGGGAGCACATAATCTGCCTTGGTACCTCAAGATACCTTCGCCACCAATATCAAAGCTACAACCTTTTGTTGTCCCAAAAATCCCTTAATCTTTATTAAGACAAGATCCAATACTTCTTCTCCTTTATTTCAGTACCAAGAGAGGACTGCACCACCTTTGGCACAAACATACTCCCATTCTTAGAGTCCAAGAGATGAACTACAAGGTTAGCCAAACAGTGAATATCTGAACATGGCCCAAACTGGGGCCTTGAAATATGGGTATCCAAAGTCCAACCAGGACCAGTGAACACCCCCGTTACCCAACCCTACCTCTAAACACGTACCCTAAGTCAGATAAATTTTGAACATATAACAAGATAGTGTTTTGCACAATACCAGAATCTGGGATAGGTCCATAACCGTGACTAACCCAAGCAAGTCCAACCATCCAATACCCAGCTAATAACCATACCAAAACCAAAACATTAACCAAGTATGAGTCCATAACATAATAGGATGGAACAATTATAAATATAGTCAAATGGTATTAGCCATAATACCAATACCAATTAGGCTGAGACGAATACCGACACCGCCTATATCAACCCATAGCAGTCCCACAGAGCCTCTAACCGAAAATAAAACAATATCCGATCAGGATATGCCCCCGACCATAGAAAAATCCATAGTCTATAAAATGACCAAAGTAAGTAGAAACATCCATGACATAAAATAAAGCATTTCAAAATATGGAAGCTCACCACTTCAATCCAACTAAGCTGATCCCAAATTCGATCACTGAGAAGAAAGAGTAGAATGGCCGGTTCCTGCAATGCGTAGGGATACAGTTACCCAAAGATAGGTTTGCGGGTGAATGCTAGCATGCACTTAGGATAAGGATAAAATAATTCCAACCTTTAAAAACAAGTAAAACAACCATATGTATTCACAACCTTACATGCATATATATAGCTATATTGGGAAAGGGGACTGGGTTTAGCATGTGTTTAAAACTATTAACCTGTGCATGTGTAGATTAATAGCTCGATGTGTGTAGCTTTGCAAATTGGAGATACCATAGGAGTAGGGGATTCTCGAGTACCATTTACACTCCACGATACATATGTACACGTGTATTTAGGGGATTCTTATGTACCCTGTAAGTATCATATATGGTCACAATGACCAATCCTCATATCGATAAAGTATGAGTTTCCAGTGTCCATCAATTAGACTTACACTTTCACAGTTACCTATCACACCCCTCTATTATTTCCCAATTAAAACCATTACCACAAAATAAAACCACCATTCAGTTTATTATTAACCAAGGTCATAAGTAATGGTATCATTATACCGACTATAGATTGCAAGAAATGTCCTTAGAAATCCTTTTTATGAATAAAGGAATCCCATGTACCCATAGAAAATATTATTAAGTTGACTTGGAGAAAACCATATACCCCACAAGTAATCATAACTATGTTTGCTTGGGGGATTCCCTTGTACTCCACAAGGCTATCTATTAGACCAACAATAACCACCAAAACCTTACTATTTAACCATTCCAAACCATTTAACCAAAAACATTCTCATAGTCATTTTATCAAACAAGTTAGGGGCATAGTGTTTCCAAAGCCAAAACCATGTACCAATTATCCATTCCCATGCAACAAAATATTCAAACCACCATAATAATATGAAAACCATAAGTAAAAGACATTGGAAAACCATAACCAACCATATTAACCAAAAACCCAACATGTATTTGAAAACTCAAAACCATACAACATTTATGCCATGAAATAACTCATAAAACATGCCTTTAGTTGGTAATAACAATGATGGAGGAGTAACATGCCTTAGATTATGAAGATGAGAGAGCAAAAACACCCGTGTAAGCCCAAACTAATCCTATTGATGAAACCCCAACCTTTCTTTACCCAAGTTCCTTGAGAGAATTTAAGTGTGTTTTAAGAGAATTTAAGTGATTTAAAATAGGTTAAATAATGTCCCAAAAGTGTTATAAGTCGTAGGGACTTAAGAGGTTAAGAGGGGAAATGTCCAAATTACCCCCAACTTAAACTGCCTAAAATTCCTGCAGGATGGTACGACCACTCCATCCCAATTGTACCTTAGGGTACGAGTGGTACCCTTAACTTATACCCTAGGCCTCTCCTTGGACCCCAACACTTTCCAGCATATGACCTCCCAAGCCAAACCGTACCCAACCATTCGACTAGTACCATGAAACTGTGCCCTAGGCAAAATAAAATCACCTAGGCTTAACTTAGGGTAACATATAATTGAAATCTTGCCATTAGTACCCTAAGGTACGACTAGTATGATCCAACCAAACCTTGGACAGAAACTAACCAACCTATATTGTTAACTTATGACCATGACCCACTAAACTAAACCGTATCATACGACTAGTACATTAAGTTGTAAGATGTACAAAAGCCAAAAATAGAGAAATTTTCTAAGGGAAAACCCCAGGATGTTTCAGTCTCCCTCACTTAGATCATTCATCCCTAAATAATGGAAAAGGTAGTACAAACATGTCATGACCTAAGGCTACCCCTAGTCGCAACAATGGTACTTACGGTCATAAGTGTCCATAAGTTAACCCATGAGCTGGTACCTGCTGTGATCACTAAATATAATAGCACTGATATAACGTATACGGAAGATGAACTCATAAAATACTGTAAAATTAGATACTGAAATATGAATCAAACCATGCCTAAAATATCTGATAACAACTGATCATACTAAAATGATTGACTAACTGTCTAACAAAGTATCTAAAAGCCTCTAAACTGACTAAGGAGTTGATGGGACAGACCCCCAACTAACTATGACTCACTAAACATGAGAAAGTACTGGAGTATCCAAAATAAACAAATCATGTCCTCGATGGGTGAAAACTCACCACTACTATTGCTGAATGCTGCTGAGTTGTCAAAAAATGGTCAAGAAACTGAGCGTCTGAACCTATGTTATAAGGCAACATAGCACAAAAATAGTATGTGATCACTACTTTGAATATACCGGTATATGAGATAAGGACTGGCTTAAACGCATGGGAATAACTGAGCATAAATGGATGATCATATAACATCTGTGAATACAAGACCAAGTAAAATATATTTATGAAATACTCTATAAACTAAATAACTAAAATCTATATAACTGAATAACTGAGGTTCTCTACATTTGGTCAAGAAAACCTGAACTGAAATATACTGAATATTATCCTGAGACTGTAGGAGGTATCATCAAACTGACATGCCCTAATATGAGCTAATTGGGGTCCAACCGGTAATTCCAGTTGGAAGGGTGTCAGTATCGTGCCACAGGTACTAACACTAGCTGTGTGGATCCACTAGTCTAGTATCCCAAAAGACTAAAGAGTTAGTCCTGAACTAGAGGGTGACCCCTAAGAGAGTATCAGTCCTGAATTGGTCAGTGACCTCTAAGAGCGTATCAGTTCTAAACTGGAATGTGACATCTCATAATCCTATGTTGGCTACGTAGTTTTGGAACTTAGGGACTTCTACTAAGGACCCAGTCCTAACTGGCGGTGAACCCCCATCCCTAGGTTTGCTCGGTGATAAATCCCACACTAAAATAAATAGATACTAGTATTGAACTGAACAAAAATTAGATACAACTAACATTGCTTATCATGGTCTGATCATAAAAATTGACTGAATGATAATACTCATGGTTCAGCTAAAATCATTTCTGCAACACTAAAATCATGCAAAATAACTAGGTATCGGGTGTTCATTACCCACCAACATAGAATGACTATAAAATACAATATCAAACTTAAAATTGTAACGCCCCAAAATCTAATTCTCGAGATGCCACATGGTGCTCCAAACTATAAGTAGTCCTGAGCTAACTATAACTACTTTCTACTAAATCTGAATCTCAAAATAAGGAAAGATGAACATGAAAACATAATGAATGCAAAAATCATATCTGAAGCATACTATTCTCACAAGTCTTAGTAAAACAATACTGAAAAATATAAATATGGAATCAAAAGTTTAAAAATGAATCTGGTAGTCTGATAAGCCTCTACTGCTGAATCTAGAGTCACTGGGATTGGCTGCAGCTGACTCAAACTGTCTGAAATAAATACAAAACTTTTATGAGGAAACTAGAAATCTAAAAACCAAGTCCCCGAACTATGAGAATTCACTTGCTGCATGGATGTAGATGAGGTGCCCGAAAGTCACTCATGCTGCTGAGACTGAGCACCTGAACCTACATTATGAGACAATGTATCACATAGACATATATGTTGATCAGTACTTTAATGATGTACTGAGTATATGGGGGTGAATGCAAGAAGAAAGAAAATTCATCATAATTTATAAAATCATGCATGACAAATATAAATGACTCATATAGGCTTGAGTAAATCTAAAATCTGTAGATCATAAATCATAAATAGTAAAGCATGTAATGTAAATCTTGTACACTTGGTTCTGAAATCTGTATTCTATTCAAATTCTCAAATCATATAGGCCAGGTAAAATCTGAAAACTTATTTAGTTTAGGAAAATGCTTTGTCTGAAAGGAAAATACTTTCTAAAGAATTTAGGGAGATTTTTCTAACCGACATAAACCATGTATGCATTCATGGAGTTCAACATCTCGTCTTTCTAAGGAAGAATCCTCATGTTGGAGAGAGGAGTCATACTCATGCCAGAGAATATAACCTATCTAAGTAACACATATTTATCATCTACATAGAACTGGGAATAATCTGAATCCTATGTTGGCACGTAGTTTTGGGGTATAAAACTACTTTTAATGAAAACTAACTGTATATCTGTAAAACAAAAATCTGAATTTGTAAAGTGGATTTCATACCTAGTCTGAGACCAAAAGGTCAAATCTTTATCAATAATCTAAAAAAATCTAGTCATAGGGTGCTTATGGCACAATAATTCTTTAAATAACAACCTTTAATGAGGTCTTAATGACCCATATGTCAATCTTATGTTAAAACATCAAAATGATCATGCTTAATAATATAAACATGGAAGAATTAACTCAAAATCTAGAAAATTTCTGCAAGATGCATGAAAATATAAACATAATCATGTAATTCAACTTCTAAATCATGGGAAATCTCATAAAATTGTAAATAACAACATGGGTATAAACCCTAACTTTAATATCATGGAAAATCACATAAAATTCAGTAGATTTGAAATTTAAAATAAGGTTTGGGTACAAGGATGAAAGGATTATCCTTGTTGAAAAACCCCACATACCTCAGATGAAGAAGTAGATGAAGAATCTTGGTTTTGAAGATCCTATTCGCATTCTTGAAGATGGATTCTTGAGTATCTTTACTTGGGAACCCTCAATCTAAAACTTTCTTGGAGTAATAATGGAGGATCTAGACTTCTTAGAGGAGGAGCTTTGAAGTTCTTAGGGTATTGCTTGAGAGAAAAGTAATGAAAATAAGCCTAATGTGCTTAGAATAGGTTTAAATCTTGTTTTTGGGATGGATTGGAGTTGGGAAAATGACTCATTTACCCTTAAAAATGTGGAATATAACTGCAGAAATTACACGAATCAGACTGGCCAAGGCATCGCGGGCTCTGGAATGCCATTTTGGGTGATGAACCGTAGTCTCCATTGCGGGCTCTCTACAGTACCGGAATAGGCAGGGTGCGGGGGGCTAATCGCCCTGAGCTGCTATTTTGGAGTTCCAAAACACGCCCTTACGTTTGTCAAAAAATTCCAAAACTCACCCGAGATATACTATTGGCTTCCCCAATTGTAAATTAACTTAAAAATTAAATTTTAGAGGTCGGGATAGTCGTAAATAAATTCGTCAAAGTTTGAGGGCTTCAGAAAAGACTAAGTCCTAACACTTCGATGAAAATTTTCTAAGTTTGAGACCTCTTTTGGAATGCGTTAAAGGACTTAGACGATGAGGATTTTTGTGGGGTCTTATAATATCTGCCCCTTGGGAACATTCATCCTCGAACGAGTCTGGCAGAACTGATATGCTGAAAACTGAAACTACAACTGGCATGCATAACTGAAAGCATGACTAAACTTATTGTAAATGTAAGTATTATTGAATGAATGGCTATGTAAAGCTGAAACTTGGAATAAAAAAAGATGATCTAAGGAACCTTGTTACCTTGAACCGAATCTGAATCTGCAGCGGAAAGATGAGGGTACTCGGTCTGCATATCCACTTATGCGTCCCAAGTGGCTTCCTCAATGATTGATTTTGCCAAAGGACTTTGACCAAGGTAACTTCTTTGTTACTTAGTCTACGAATCTGCCGGTCAAGGATCTCAACTGGAATCTCTTCATAAGAGTGGCTATCATGACTCTCTGTGCTTTCTAAGGGTACCACAATCGATGGATCACTAATACACTTCTTTAATAAAGACACATGGAATATATGATGTACGGACGATAAATCTGTAGGCAACTCAAGCTCATATGCCACATTCCTAACACGACTTAAAATTTGAAAGGGACATACATAACGGGGACTAAGTTTACCTTTCTTGCAAAATATCTCTACCCCCTTTATGGGTGAAACTTTCAAATAGACTAAATCACTAACTTTAAATTCAATATCTCTTCTACTTATGTCCGCATATGATTTTTGATGACTCTGATCTATTTTCAACCTTTCTTGAGTCAACTGTACTTTATTCATAGCTTCTAACACCATATTTGGCCCAATCAAAGTGGCTTCACCCACTTCAAACCAACTAGCTGGTGATCAACATCTTCACCCATAAAGAGCCTTAAACTGAACCACATTAATGCTAGCATTGTAACTATTGTTGTAGGTAAACTCAATCAATGGAAAATGCTCATTCCAACTACCTTTGAAATCGAACACACAAGCCCTTAACATATCCTCCAAAGTCTGGATGGTCCTCTCTTCCTGACTATTTGTCTGCAGATGAAAAGCGAAACTAAGATGGACTTGGGTACCAAGACCCTTTTGAAAAGCTCTCTAAAAATGTGTGGTAAACTGAGTATCTCTATTCGAGATGATAGACAAAGGAACTCCATGCAATTAGACTAACTCTCTAATATACCGCTTAGCAAGTCTTCATCTGAATAGGACGTATAAACTGGCAAAAAATGGGCTGACTTAGTCAAGCTATCTACTATGAACCAAATCGAATCATGCTGACATCACGAATGACGTAACCCTATTATAAAATCCATGTTCACTTCTTCCCACTTCCATATAGAAATACTGAACTCTTGTAAAATACCACCAGGACTTTGGTGCTCTACTTTAACCTGTTGACAAGTTGCACATTTAGCTACAAACTCTGCTATATCTCTCTTCATACCACTCCACCAGTAGATTTTTTGCAAGTTGTGGTACATCTTGTTAGTACTAGAGTGAATGGAGTAACATGCACCATCCGCTTCATTCATAATCCTCTACCTCAAATCATCTACACATGGTACACACAGTCTACTTTGATATCTCAGCACACCATCTCCCCCTTGGGAGAAAACCTTCACTTTTTGATATCTGACTGACTCCTTTAACTTAACTAAGATGGGATCCTGATCTTGCTTCTCTTTCACCTTAGAAACTACGGAAGCTCCTGCACTACTCTTCACCCAAACGTTCCCCTTGACTGAATTAACCAATCTGACACCCAATCTAGCCAAGCGATGCACTTCCCAAACTAACTCTTTCTTATTATTCTCCACATGAGCGACACTACCCATAGACAATCGGCTAAGGGCATCTTCCACTACATTGGCCTTGCCCGAATGGTACAACACACTCATGTCATAATCTTGCAGCAATTATAACCACATTCTTTGATGGAGGTTCAACTTTCTCTGGGTAAAGACATACTGTAAAATTTTATGGTCCGTGAACATATCAATATGCACACCACACAGATAATGTCTCCAGATTTTCAAAGTAAACACAACGGCAAGCTAATTTAAAATCATAGGTTGGGTAATTCTTCTCATGAGGCTTAAACTGTCTAAAGGCATAGGATAGGACCTTACCTCTCTGAATCAACACATAACCCAATCCAACTCTAGAGGCATCAAAATAAACAAAGAAACCATCTGTACTATCTGGTAATGCTAACACTGGGGCTAAAGTGAGTCGAGTCTTCAACTACTAAAAACTCTTCTCGCAGGAATCTGACCACTGGAACTTTACTTTCTTTTAGGTCAATCTAGACATAGGAGATGGTATGGATGAAAAACCCTCAACAAAACATCTGTAATAACCATCTAGACCCAAGAAACTCCTAATTTCTGATGGAGAGATAGGTCTAAGAATTTTTGTATGGCTTCTATCCTTTGGGGATCGACTCTGATGCCACCGGTGGAAACAACATGACCAAGAAAGGCTACCGATCTTAGCCAAAATTCACACTTGCTAAACTTGGTGAACAATTTATGATCTGTAAGAGTTTGCAAGACAATTCTAAGATGATCTACATGGTCATCCTAACTATGGGAATACACAAGGATATCATCTATGAATACTATGACAAACATGTCCAGATACTATTTGAACACTCGATTCATGAGGTCCATGAAAGCTGTTGGAGCATTTGTTAGCATGAAAGAAATGACTAGAAACTCAAAATGACCATAACGGATTTTGAAAGTTGTCTTTGGAATATCATATTCCCTTACTTTAAGCTGATGATAGCCTGATCTAAGGTCTATCTTTGAGAAATAACTTGCACCTTGGAGTTGATAAAATAAGTCATTAATTCTAGGAAGAGGGTATTTGTTCTTGACTGTGACACTATTTAACTGATGGTAGTTAATACACATACTTAAGGAACTATCTTTCTTTCACATAAATAGGACAAGAGTGCCCCATGGAGAAACACTAGGTTTTATGAATTCTTTATCTAAAAGATCTTTGAGTTGCTCTTTCAACTCCTTAGCTCTGTGGGAGCCACACAATATGGAGGGATAGAAATAGGCTGAGTATCGAGAAGAAGGTCAATCTCGAATTCTATTTCTCTATCGGGAGGTACCCCTGGGAGATTTTCTAAAAAAACTTCAGGAAACTCATTGAGCACTCAGATGGACTAAATTGTTGGAGTCTCAGTGTCCTTGACTCAAATTAGATAATAAATGCAACCTTTGGAAATCAACTTTTTAGATTTAAGAGAAGATATGAAATTACTCTTGGGAGACACTGAATTTCCTGAACACTCAAAGACTGGCTCATCTGGGAACTAAAAATTCACCACTCGAGTGTGACAATCTATGGATGTACAATAGGAATGTAGCCAATCCATACCAAGAATAAGATCAAAATCAACCATATTTAACTCTATCAAGTCTTCCAACATGATTTTATGAAGGACAGTGATAGGACACCTTTTATAAATCTATTTAGCAATAACTAACTCACCTACTGGAGTAGAAACCAAGAAAGGCTCAGGGATCTTTTCAGAATTTATCTCAAAATTTACTGCAACTAATGGGGTCACATAAGAGAAACTCAACCCAGATTCTAACAACACATAAACATCAAGAAGAAAGACACGAAGCATACCAGTAACAACGTTTGGTAAAACTTCCTGCTCCTAGCGAGATGGTACATCATAAAACTAATTCTGGCGCTGACCGCCACCAGTACTGGAATATGCACCTTGAGGAGGAATTGAATAACCTAGAGTAGCTGGCGCACTATTAAGATGATTCTGGGGATAAACATCCCTATTTTCCTATCTTGCACATGGGTACTCTTTGATTCTGTGACCCACCTGTCCACAACCATAGCAATCTTTATGACCCCACAAATATTCACCCGTATAATTCATACCACACTTAGAACATGGTGGATGATTGGTCCTACCACTCACACTATTTTGAGATCTGGAGCACTGGCTAAAGAAGGTGCGGGTATAGATGAACGATTCTAGAACTATGAATAATTTCCTCCCCTAGACCTATTCTGATCATAATCAAACTTCCCTGTTCTAGCCTTCTTATTTACTCTCTCTATTTCCTTCAACTTCTTATCCTTATTCTGTTGAGCATGCATCATCAACCTAGCAAGAACCATGTCCCCAATGAGCATGGCAATATTACACTCCTTAACTACTAGACCAGACACACCGGTCATGTTTGACCTAGGGTTAGCCATCTATTCAGGGGCATATTTAAACAACTGATTGAACTTAAGGCAATACTCATTCATTGTTATTGAACCTTATCTCAGGTTCATGAACTCTTCTATCTAAGCTTCCCTCATCTCACGGGGGAAGAACTTGTCTAAAAACACATGTTGAAATATTTGCCAAGTCACAGGAGCTACATTCCCCCATTTGCTTTTCTTTTACATCACTACCCAATCATATGCAATATCCTTCAACCTAGAGGATACTAATTCTATACTCTCTTCTTTAGAAATTGGTATAATTTGGGTGATCCTCTTTATATCATCAAGATAAAACTATAGGTCCTTACCTTCCTTCGACCCAAAGAATTTTGGCGGGTTTATTCTCATAAAATCTCAAATTCAGGCTGTAGCTAAGTCCCCATCTTATTGAGGTGGGACTGTAGCTAAACGGTTACTCTGAACATTAGCTATCACATCTTGGGCTAGCACCTGAAACGCAACCCAAAACTCTGCATGTGACACATTCTCATTCAAAGGATCTGCGAGCTGAGGTGGCTGGTTATCGTTTTTGTGTACTAGACAAGGAGGCATTTTCTATCACTTGAGAGCACGAGTTAGAAGCAGATAGATACATTGAATGCATGATAGATCATAAATAAAAGATGATTTCCTAAAATTCTCCATATCCTCTTGCTCATAGATGTGTCGCGCTTCATACTGATGACCAAGACACTACGTAACGCGGCTTGTCTAACTCCCAAGGACTCTCTAAACCTGTCTTTGATACCAATTTTGTAACGCCTAGAAATTTGATTCTTGGCATGCCACATGGTGCTCCGAACTATAAGTAGTCCTGAGCTAACCCTGGCTACTTTCAACTAAATCTGAATCTCAAAATAGGGGAAGATGAATATGAAAACATAATAAATACAAAAATCTTATCTGAAGCATGCTAATCTCATAATTCTTAGTAAAATAATACTGAAAAATTTGAATATGGAATTAAAAGTCTCAAGCTAAATCTGGTAGTCCAACAAGCCTCTACTGGCTGAATCTAGAGAGTCACTAGGACAGGCCCAGTTAACTCAAACTGTCTGAAATGAATACTAAACTTTTATTAAGAAACTAGAAATCTAAATAACCAAGTTCCTGAACTATGAGGACTCACCAGCTACAAGGATATAGATGAGGTGCTCGAAATTCACTCAAGCTGTTGAGACTGAGCACCTAAACCTAAATTATGAGATAATTTAACATATAGACATATATACGAATCAGTACTTTGATGATGTACTGAGTATATGGGGGTGAATGCAATAAGTAAGTAAATTCATCACAATTTATAAAATCATGCATGACAAATGTAAATGACTCACATAGACTTGAGTAAATCTGAAATCTGTAGATCATAAATCATAAATAGTAAAGGATGTATTGTAAATCTCATGAGCCATTACACTTGGTTTTGAAATTTGTATTCTATTCAAATTCTCAAATCATATAGGCCAAGTGAAATCTGAAAACTTATTGGGCTTGGGAAAATACTTTATCGAAAAGGAAAATACTTTCTAAAGGCTTTAGGGAGGTTCTTCTAACAAACATAAACCATGTGAGTATTCATGGAGTCCAACACCTCGTCTTCCTAAGGAAGAATCCTTACGTTGGGGAGATAAGTCATATTCTTCCTAGGGAGTATAACCTATCTAAGTGATAACATATCTATCATCCACGTAGAAGTGGGAACAATCTAAATCCTACATTGGCATGTAGTTTTAGAGTTTGAAATCATAGTAAAGTAACCATCTCAATGATAAATACTACTCCCAATAAATTTGTATGCTCATTCTGAAGAAAATCCACTTTTAAAACAGTCTAATGATTTATAATGAAAACCAACTGTATATCTGTAAAACTAAATCTAAAATTTGAATCTGTAAAGTGGATTTCATATCTATTCTGAGACCAAAAGTCAAATATTTATCAATAATCTAAAATGAATCTAGTCATAGGGTGCTTATGACACAACAGTTCTTAAAATAACAACCTTTAATGAGGGCTTAATGACCCATATGTCAATCCTATGTTAAAACATCAAAATGATCATGTTAATAATATAAACATAGATGAATTAACTCAAAATTTGGAAAATTTTTGTGATATGCATGAAAATATAAACATAATCATGTAATTCAACTTCTAAATCATGGGAAATCTCATAAAATTGTAAATAACAACATAGGTATAAACCCTAACTTTAATATCATGGAAAATCACATAAAATTCAGTAGATTTGAAGGTTAAAATAAGTTTTGGGTATAAGGATAAAAGTACTATCCTTGTTGAAAAACCCCACATACCTTGGATGAAGAACTAGATGAAGAAGCTTGGTTTTAAAGATCCTATTCGCATTCTTGAAGATGGATTCTTGAGTATCTTTACTTGGGAACCCTCAATCTAAAACTTTCTTGGAGTAATAATGGTGGATCTATACTTTTTGGAGGAGGAACTTTGGAGTTCTTAGGGTATTGCTTGAGAGTAAAGTAATGAAAATAAGCCTAATGTCCTTATAATAGGCTTAAATCTTGTGTTTGGGATGGATTGGGATGGGGAAAATGACTCATTTACCCTAAAAAACACGAAATAAAACTCCAAAAATTACTCAGACCGGACTGGCTAGGGCACCGCGAGCTCTGGAATGCCGCTCTGGGCGAGGCGCCGCGGTCTCTATCATGGGTTCCCCCCAGCACTGGTCTAGGCAGGGCGTCGCGGGCTAATCGCCCTGAGCTGCTATTTTGGAGTTTCAAACACGCCCTTACGCTTGTCCAAAAATTCTGAAACTCACCCGAGATGTACTATTGACTTCTTTGACCGTGAATTAAATTAAAAATTAACTTTTGGAGGTCGGGAAGGTCATAAATAAATTTCTCAAAGTTTGAAGGCTTTAAAAAAGACTAAGTCCTAACACTTAGCTGAAAATTTTCTAATTCTGAGACCTCTTTTGGCATGGTTTAAAGGACTTATACGACAAGGATTTTTGTGGGGTTTTGCATAAATACTATAGTCTGAAGTCATAGTTCAAAGAACCAAAACATGGGTATTACATCAAACATGTAATATTCATAAACTTGGACATGGGAATGCCTTAAACATGAGGAAAACAATATGATTACATTGCTAAATTCATAACTTGAGGGTTAGTCCTAAAATCAATTGATCATGACATAGGAATTGCAACACTTGAAGAATGATATGATTAATTCTACTTGAAAACACTTGTAACTATAATTTGAAATTGAATTGACAAGAGATTCATGGATTTATTTTATCAAGAATAAGTATAAACTCATAAATTAAACCAAAAGAGGATTTTGAGTGCCATGGGTGAAAGAAACACAAGGATGAACATCCCACATAACTCACTAGATGAATTCCACATCCCATATACCCATGGATGAACATCCCACATACCTCACTACATATATCAGAAATCCTAAAAAAACTATACTAAACAAAGTAGAAAATCAGAGTCGACACCAACTTACGACCCCACTTACGGGTTGTAGGTAGTACCTATAAGTCGTAGGTAGGTTTATTGGAATTAGAGGAGTCTTCAGATCTTTAAAACCCTACCTACGAGGGGTACCTATGGGTCCATACGTACTACCTACGTCTTGTAGGTAGCCTTCATACGAATCAAAACAACACTTCAGTTTTTAGAATCTTAGGACTACAACTTATGAACCCATTCTATAGGCCCGTAGGTACTACCTAAAACCCATAGGTTGGGCTCATAGGTAGACTTCCTGTTACACTTCATCATTGCTTGCTCATTCTTTACTTTGACCTCTGTATTCCTGCAAAACTAATATGAAATCACATCATATCAAACAAAAATACCTAAGTACTTGCATAATTTTCTGATATTAAGCATCAAAAGTGCCATAAAACCATAACACATCAGCCTCAATTCTATCAAGGTCACTCTTTCTAGTTTTTAAGGAGGTAGTGATCCCAAAGGATACCTCAAATGGGAGTTGGAATGTGAAAGGATCTTTTTAGTTAATGATTTGTCCAATGTTAAGAAGACAACCTATGTTGTTGCCTAATTTACAGATATTCTTTGACATGGTGGAAGCCGGTTAAGAGAATACATGAAGTTGTTCATAGAGCTCACTATCCACCATGGGTAAAATGAAAGCCATTATGAGATGTGTTGAGAGGTATAGACCAAGGTTTTTTTGCCAAGTTGTACAATTTGTGACAAAAAGACAAAAGTGTTGAAATGTACTATGATGAATTTCAAAACCTACTCCTGAAGCTTGATTACAATAAGGATGAAGAGCACACTAAGATTCGATTTAAAATGGGGTTGAACCAAGAAATTGCCTCTAGAATAACCATACTTAAGTTTTCCTAAATGGATGATCTTTATAAGAAGCTATTGATGTTGAGAGAGATATCAAGGCAAATAAGGAGGCCATCAATCCTAAGATGGGAAATCAAGTATCCTCAACTTGGAGTCAAGAAGTCTTTTGAGAAGAATGGTCCAAGGTATCCCTCTAAAGAATAAGGTAATACTAATCTTAAGGGTACTCAATGCCTTAAATGTTAAGGATGAGTCATCAAATAAGTGAGTGTCCAACTCGAAGAGTAATTATACTTTAAAAAGGTGACCCATACTATAAGGACGAAGTACCTCAAGAGGAAAAACACGAAAAAAGGGTTGACAGTTTTTATGAGAATATGAAGGTTATAGAGGATCCATGTGAAGGGGATACACCGTCCCAAATATGCTTTCCAACAAAGTTCTTTTTGAAGGGATTTGGCCTCAAGAAGGAGAGGTTAGCAGTCCACTTAACTTGGTTAAGCAAGATATGATCTCTCCCAATTTCAAGGGCTCCCTCGAGAATCTTAATCTTGAAAATGATGAATTCTTGAATTTGAGGACAAATTCTTTTCTATAAGGAGAGGATGATAGAAGTTTAATTACCCCAAAGTTTCTAACTCATGGTAATTAGTAAAGTTTTAAAGATGAAAATGAGTATTGTAATCCACCATGATCAAGATGGGTGGTGGAGGAGTTTCTTTGTTTTAGCATTTGGAACTTTCCACCAATTTGGGGCACATTTGACATTTAGGGTCACCTTTGGTCCCATTTTACAATAAATAACTCATTACTAGAAATAGCTAGGTTTTTCTTTCTTAGACTTAGATTGTTTTTTATGAAGAAAACACTAGCGCTTACGGTAGCTTGTTAGGAGCTTTCATTATTGTTTAGACACGTCGGTTGTGAGGGGTTTAATCTCCCTCTCCGTTGGAGTTAGGTGCTTATCTAGTTCATTTAAGGGCCTTTGATTTAATATACAGTTAGTTTGTTTACGATTCCTCTTCCTATGTCTATCTTTTATCCTTTATCTTATTATCTTTCGATTTCTATACTTGTGTTCTATTTTCGTATTTTGGTTTGTATCACCAGTATGCCTGGATGCCAAATAATACACTTTGAACTAATTGAACTTGGCCAACATATGGTAGGTTTTTAACTGTCCAGGAAGTCACCCTTGAAATAATTTTCTCCACCAGAGGTCCATTGCAAAATAATGAACTTTTTTTGTGGATAAAGGGATGCCAAGGTATTTAAATGGTAAGTCGACTACTAAGAACCCAACTGTGTTTGAATCTAATCTTGAATTGCTTGATTGACACCACCAAAGTACATTGAACTCTTGGCCATATTAGCTTGTACCCCTGACACACTAGAGAACTAGTTAAAACAGTGAAATAATGCGGCAATATAAGGGGCATCACCCCTTGCAAACAACTGGGGATCATTAGCAAACATGAGGCCATGTGGCAAATATGATTTTGCAAAATCATCGTTGCAAAATAATGGCACAAATGAACCTTTATATAACGGTGGTGGCATAGATGAATCAGACTTATAACGGATGACATAGATGAATCAGATCTAATAGTTCAATAACATATTTGAGCATTTTTCCTTAAAATAATTACATAAAAAATAGTAGTAAAATTAGAATTCCAAGACATCATTAAATAGGTTAGTTTAATAAAAGTGTAAATAACATAAATATCAACCTTTTTGGAAGTAAAGATATACACATATAATTATTGACTTCTTAAGAAGCGTATCAAATTAACAGAGGCTATGTAAAATGAAATGTAGAGAATATATTTAGAATTCATAAAATTCAAAGTTCAATCCATAACTTAAAAAAAATATGAAACCAAATATCAAAAAGTTTGGATTTCATGTTGGCCAAAATTATGTCCACTCTTAATTTACAGTCTATTTGGTATTTTTCTATGTTTGTAAATATTTTTCTTAATAATATATTTTTAAAGTTTTTGAAAAACAATTTTCTTAGATAAAGGAGGAAAATTATTCTTTCAGTACCCGCCCATATAATTTTCAATAGATGCTTTCCACCCTTGCATCCTCATGGACCTCATCAATCGACCTTGAGGTACATCGCAACCCCTTCACCATCAAAAGTTAGTTAATTTGTTATGTTATATTTATTGCAAAATTATCTTTTTCTTACTTAATAAATACAAATAATATATATATATATATATATATATATATATATATATATATATATATTATTTGTATTTATTAAGTAAGAAAAAGATAATTGAGGATACATTGTGTTATGTATACTACTAATTGAGGATTACAATCAAACTCAATCAGATACGTTGTAAATTAGAAACTCGTTCGTATTTTATATGGACAGTAATCGTGTTTTGTTTAATTAATTAATAGGAATTGTACTATACCGTTATTGTATTTATCATTATGTCTAGACCAGCGACAATTTAAGAGATGGAGTTAATTCTTTGGATTGGAGGGTTATAGTATTTTTGGTGGCATACTTACACTAAAGTACTTGGATCAAGTTTGAAAAATTAAGAAGATGTTTAGTGTGGAAGAAGATCCCAAAAATGAATCTAGGAATTGTGGCAGCCAATGGCAAGGTACTACTCTCAATATACAAGAGAATGTGAGATTTTGATAGTTTCCACACAAAGTTTTTTTTTTATTAATTTTATTCTATTTTAAGTTATAATTACTCTAAAAGTTTTCACCTATTTGGTAAATTTAAACGATTATATAGGCTTATTAAATATTATAAAAGTGATAAGTCGTACAAAAATGATAGTGACACCATAATAAATTATTTATTCAATCAAATTCAAAATGAATTCTCCAATCCTAAATTAATCCAAAAATTCATAGTCTTTTTATTTTGTGGAAAGATTTATTAGTTTTATTTCAAATTAACTTTTTCCTAACAAATTGGTCATGAACAGGTAAACAATGTAACATGACATTCTCTTTCTAACTTAATTAAAAATTATTTTTTATATACTCCTAAAAATGTTTGAAAAGTTATTTGTTTTTTAAAATACAATTGAACTATCCAAATAGTAATGATATTAAATAATTAAAAAAGGAGGATGATTTTTTTTCACACTTTTTAATAGTGAAACTTTTAACAAAAAATAGGATAGCCAATATTTTATTCTCAAAATAATCAATTTAAACATAAAATATTAAAGTTTCATACGCATTTTAGAAATATCAATATAACTTTCTTAAATAAATAAATTTAATTAAGAAATAATACAACTTTTCTTAACATGTATTTTTAGAGAAAAGAAAACTATTAACGTATTAAAAAGTCATTAACATTTCAATTTCTTTTGTATAGTTTAACATGAAGGAACATCTACAAGGGTATTCTGTTGAATCAAGTTTTTAAATTATTTAAATTAAATTGTATTTTTATTTATAAGTTAATTTTATTGATGTTATCATAAATCAATTAGTGTATTAAATACTTTTATATTATTTTGAATCTCATAAGTTTTTTATTTTTTTAATAAATAGTTAATCAATACAAGTTTAATCGAGAAAAACATAAAGAAAATAGATTAGCCAATACAAGTTCAATTGAGAAACAAAAGATGAAATTAATTCAACATAAGGTAAAATTCAATTTGGATCATTAAAGGTTGTGATCTTAAAAACTAATAGTAAAAGGAAAATTTGAAAAAAACATTGGTGCAAGCATGTGTTTGAAAATAAAAATAAAATCTAAAATATACTCTACCAAAAATTAATTCTTTTAACTTACAAAAAAAAAGTATTTGATTAATATTTTGAAATATAGTCAAACTACCTTTACCCCTAATATAATATTACAAAAATAAAATGAAAAACAAGAATAGCAACAAGATATAAAATGCTCATTACATTACAAAAAAAATATCAAATTCTTACGTGACACTTTTTTTTTAGTACATTTCAAAAGAAATGTTACCTTACTATAATTAGAAATAATTAGTTTTAAAATTTTTCTTTTATCTTTAATGAAATGATTTATAACCACACATATATAAGAATTATTTTATACCACAACTTTCAAAACTCTTCCTTTTTCTTAAATACTCTGTCACATAAAATGAAATGGGGGAAGTAAAGTTTATAAATATAAAGTTATGAAATCTTGTTCTGTGCTTTACTATGTATTTGTGTGGTATCTCGTGTCTTGAGCCGGGGGTCTATCGGAAACAGCCTTTCTACTTCGTTAGAGGTAGAGGTATGGACTGCGTACATCTTAACCCCCCCCCCCCCCCCCAAGACCCCACTAGGTGGGAATACACTGGGTTTGTTGTTGTTGTTGTTGTATGATTTGGGCCCAGGCTTAATGGACTAATGCGACTAGGCCATAAATGACATAATAGTACTCCGGATTAAACTATTAACATGAAAATGACCATTGAATTTTAATTTCATTTCCTAGCTATTTATTGACAGCTTTATACAATATTGTTAAAAATTTGATAGATATCTTATAAAGATATGTATTCTATACAACAAAAATCAATTTCTATATGCGTCTTATACATACATACATATACACATACGTGCATAATGGTATTAGTATGGTATATAATTATATCAATATGGTATATGAACTGTATCTGCACTACCTGAGTCAAAATGATCTAAATTATGAAATGACCATAATATGAAATTTATTTGGACTGACTGACCATCAATATCCAATGGCTCAAACATGGGCCAGTTATTTTAAAAACAGTCAGCCCATATATGTTTCCCTATATATTTCATGTTCTAAATTCTGACCCATGAAGAACTCGATTGAAGCCCACATGAAACCCAAAAAAAGCTGAAGAAGCTACAATATAGAGGCCCAAAAGAGTCTGATTTACATGCTGAATAACATGACTGATTTTGCAAGCTTAAGAGGGTTGAAAATTAAGCCCAAGATGGGCGGATTCTCACACCCCAAAAGGGCAGAAACTCACAAGTAAACTATATAAATGATCTTTATAATGGTTAACTTTGTTTTTTTGTTCCTCATAAGAATGGTCTTATAAAACTAGTCTCCCTTCTTTTTTTTTTTGATATTGCACAATTACCTGTTTGCCTCTCATAGCAAAAATATTTCTAGACAACTTCATACTTATTTATCTTTCAACTTTTATTTTTTTTTCTTTTTTATTTTACTGTAATTTTTTTTTTAGTTTTCTCAATTCTTACTTTTTCCCCTTTTTTACTCTCAACTTCTATTTAAAAAAAAAAATTCTCTCTTTTTATTTTACTTTGATTTTTATTCTATTTTATTTCTTTTTTCTTTGAAATTTTTAGTTTTTATCAATCCTTACTTTTTCTTTCTTTTCTACTCTCAACTTTTATTTATTTTTTAATTATGATTTTTATTTTTCTCTTTTTTTTTCTTTTTTAATTTTTCTCAATCTTTATCTTTGTTTTGTCTCTTTTCTTGTTTTTCTCAATCTTTATTTTTTCTTTTCTCCCCTCAACTTATATATTTTATTTATTTTTCTTTTTTTCTTTTATTTATTTTTTAAAATTACTTTTCATCATTTTTTCTCAATTATTTTTTTTCTTTTCTTCGATTTCTTTCAATCAAGTTACGACCCATCAGCAAGAGTTGACACTATGTCATGACCCAAAAACAAGGGTTGATGACATTTGCTGTGGCGTTCCTTGACAAGTAAGTCTATAACCCAAAACTAATACAAAAAGGAAAAAGAAAAAACAGAAATACCCAAGGTAAGACTTTTAGAATTAAGTCAAACTATACGAGTAATCATAATAATGCGGAAAGAATTTATCCAAAATATCAATCATACATATAACTAGGAGTCAATGGTGTAAAAAATATTAATACAATCCAGGAGTCAAATACATCAGAAAAATAACCATAAAGAAATAATAACTGTCTATGAATACTAATAAAGACATAACTAATATAGAAAGGTAGAGGTGAACTACGAACGTATGAATTCCCAACCGCTACCTTGAGTAATCTGAAGGCGTCTAAAATCAACTAGTCTGAGGCGTACCCAAACCTGAAGTTGCATGAAAGGGTGAAGTAGGAGTGAGTACGATTCATTTGTACGCTGTCGGTACCATAGGCCGACCGTGCAAAGTAGAAAATAAAGCATTCAAAATTCACACTATAGGCACGTCACCTGCAATCAGAAAATGTTTCACAACAGTAGCCCACACCGCTTGCACTAACAGTTCTAGTATATCACATATATTGTAACATCACACCAAGATAGAACACAAGTATGCATTATATCATATATAAGTAAAACAAGGGAAAAGATACATATACATGATCATCAAATACAATTAAAAGAAGATAAGACAATTACATAGACGACAAGTCAATATGGCAACACAACACAATATAAACACAATAAAGTAAGTTCAATGTATATGATGAGGATGATTATGCACGAGGTTGTCACACAACCTCCGAGATCATCATACAATCCACATATACACCTACAGAGGCAAGCCATCTAATGCAGTACCTATGGGGTTTTCGTCAACCCATATACTATCCATATATTGCATATCTCTTTTATAGAATATCCCTTAAAAGGGTATTATAAGGTATTATAGTATCTCCTTCCCGACACATTCCTTGGGACGTGTTGTCAATGTTACTCAGGTGTTGCCATGGTAGTACCAATATTTCATTAATAAGTATGATATGAGGATTTAATTCTCACAATTAATCATAATGATTATTTCCACAACCAACCACATGATATATTTCCACAACCAACCACAATGATACATTTCCACAACCACGTGAGACAATAACCACTCATTATTTCAGTTTCATCCATGAATTTTCACATTTCTCATATACCAATAAAGTATGAATATAATCACACTAATGGTACCACATTAAGTATTTTAACAACCAATATAATTATTCATATATATTGTAACACCGCGCATTTTTTAGCAAGAAATCGAATAGTCGTTTCTACATGTGTAAACTCTAATCTCATGATTTATATTTGAATATATGTCATTATATTTATACTAGTGTGTGAATTTATTATGAGCTAAAAATGCTCATAAGAATTACTTAGAGAAAATTTGAGCTAAGAGCATTTGATTTGGCCAAATTTAGGTATTTGATTCTACAAGTGTCAACTTTGAACGTATATAACTTTTAAAATATGTAAAATTTGCAGATAAATACCCAAAAAATTATAGATAATTGAATTAACTTTTCAACGATAACAATTTTGCCATAATCTGATACCCGAGCAAAAAACTATGACCTTTTTTGTGAGAAACAGTAAGGGTCCATAATAGCCTCACGCCGCGAGGGATATTCCCTAGGAATTAGGGTCGCATCTTGAGGGACATTCTCTCGGAATAGGGGTTGTGCCACGAAGGATATTCTAGCTTCTTAAGGAGGCCAAGGGGTAATTTAGCCCTTTCCCCTCAACCCCATTCATCCAAAACATGATTTATACCATTCATAGAGGTATTATTTGTCCATTAACATCAAAATCACTCACTAAAACCCCTACCTCTTACCAAGAAGAAAATTCAAGCTTCTTCTCTCAAGAACTCAAAGATTTAAGCTTCAATTTCAAGATTTCTTCAACAATTTGTTCAATTAAGGTATGTGGGGTATTCATCAATGGGTCCTTTTCACCCATTGAGCTTAAAAATCCTCTCGTTGATTAAAGTATGAGTTTTTCCTTCATTATATAATTTTCACATGTTCAAGATGAATTCAATCCATGCTTTTCATTAGTAAATTGACTCAATCCATGTACTCATATGACCCCATTAAAAATTCTTTAAAATTTAAGTTCCCTTGTCATATTCAAGTGATTTTATGTTACAATATCAAATTGTATATTAAACCATGTAAATATGTCGCACTCTCTTATTTAAAATATTCTCATATTTAAAATTCATGTTTCTCACCTATTTGTTACAATGTCTCATGTTTTGGGGTTTTGAATTATGATTCCATACCACCATTTTAAGCATTGTTATCGTATTTTTGTAATCTTTCAGTACCGGATGGGTTATGAATACCCAATACCTATGTGTCTTTACATGATTTTTATTTTCAATAAATAAATCAGCCAGACGATACTTATTTTCTTTTATTATCACCTTCAAGATATTATATTCATGTTGAGCATTTACCAGTACTGTATCGTGTTATGTTAACCAACTAATAATAACAAAGTTTTTCAGTTGGGAGTAACACTCAACATTGAGTAAACATAGGGATAAAGACTCCCCCATCAGTTGAGGCATAAGTCGTTAGTAGCAGTCCCTAAGTTCCAGACCTATGGCGCCACCATAGATTATGAGGGTTCCCCTGTCAGTAGAGGCATAACACCTACGTCCTTTGGAAAATCAGCATTGTGGATCCACATCATCATTTATGTGTTGGTACCCCTGGCAACGTACCAACACCCTTCCAATTAGGGTTACAAGTTGGATCTCAATAGCTCAGATTAGGGCATGTCAGTTGTAGTTAGCTCCCACAGTCTCAGTACGGTATTTAGTGTGTGAGTTCAAGTTCTCAAGACCAAGTATTCAAATATCAGTTATTCAGATCATGTAAGTACATGTTTATACTTGGTCTTGCATTCTTAGTTTTACATGTTCATGTTTTCATGCTTGGTATCCATACATGATCCTCAGTTCAGTTTTTACATCATGTTCAACTTTACATGAGATTTACATACAATATTCATGTTTTACCGCTTCCCAACTCCAGTTTTACTTATTCTACAAAAGTAAAGATTTAAGAAACTATGTGTAGTGATTCACCAGCTTATCAGATCTTGTTTTTTACTCATGTTTTAAGATACTTCAGCTTTCGGTTGATTTTAATCTCTTGGTGAGTCTACTTGGAATTAACATGCATATTTTAAGATTATGTATCCATTCAGTTTTACTTGTTGCATTCACCCCAAATTACTCAGTACATTCCAAAGTACTTATCCATATATATGTCTATGTGCTATATTGTCTCATAATGTAGGTACCAGTTGTAGCCCACACATCATAATCAAACAATTTACAGCTTCCAACCAGTCGGTGATAAGTTCTCTTGTTTAGGGGACTCCAATCAATTGTAATTTATGTACTATATTGTTATTATTCATATGTATTGACGAGTGGTAGTTATAGGAATGTCCACTATCTATAGTTAGTCTAGTAGAGGCTTCATAGATAGTCAGTTAGAGTCGTTACATGTAATTCAAGTTTCTCCCTCAATAGTATCATGTTGTTAAATTTATCAGTATTTTATTTATTCAGAGTTTCTTATGATCATGTTTCTGCTAAGTAAATTTATTTTTTATATAATTTAAATCAGTTGCTCAAGCAGTATATCATTTTATAGGTTAGCTTGAGATCACTTATGGTTCCGAGCACCGTGTTACGACTAGGGGTAGGCTCGGGTTGTGACATGTATTCAAGTCTATCAATATCACATAGGACCCCAAACGGTCACACATATCACTTAATATTTCAATTTTAACAATTGCATCACATATAAGCCTCCGTACGAGCATAACACATATGTCATGATTTGACGCTACCCCTAGTCGCGATATAGTACTTAAGGCCACAAATCACCCCAAGCCAACGTATGAACTGGTACTTATTGCGAGTAATGAATAAAGTAATACTAAAATAACATGTGCGAAAGATAAATTGATGAAATACGGTCCAAAATGGAATACTGAACTGAATATAACTGGCATATTTGAAAACAACTGATAACATCTGCAAGATAAACTAATTTTCTGAACATCTAGTTGGAAAGACTCTTATGTGAGGAGTTAATGGGACAATCCCCTAACTAACTCCAGCTAATTGACATAAAAGTAAACGTTCTATGTGACTAAAATAATATCATCCTTGATAGATGAGGACTCACTGCTACCGCTGCTGGGAAGGTGCTAATCTGTCTAAGGATTATCAATGAACTGTGCTTCCAAACCTATGTTATGAGACAATATAGCGTAAGAGAAAAGTGTGCAATCAATACTTTGGATGTATTGGTACGTGAGGTAAGGACTACTAAAATACATGTGAAATATAAACATGGATACATGAGCATGTAAAACTGAGAATGTAAGACCAAGTATAGCATATAATGAAATAACCTGTAAAACTAACCGAATGAGTAGTGAAATCTGACTTTTTGGTCAAGAAAATTTGAACTGAGATAGACTGAGTACTGACTGAAATTATGGGAGCTATCATGTAACCAACATGTCCCCATCTAAGAAAATCAGGGTCAACCAGTAACCCTAGTTGGAAGGGTGTCAGTACTTTGCTACGGGTACTAACACATTATAGTGTGGATCTACTAAACTGGTATCCCAAAGGACTAGGGTGTCAATCCTCTATTGGAGGGTGACCCCTAAGAAAGTTCTAGTCCTCTACTGGTAGGTGACATCTCATAACCTACGCTGACTACATAGTTCAGGAACTTAGGGATTGCTACTAAAGGTCTCAGTCCTTTACTAGAGGGTGAGCCTTCATCCTTAGGTTCGCTCGGTGCTAAATCCAACTTCCAACTGAATAAAATTGGTGTATTATTATGGGTCTAACATGTTATGGAATTATACTAATAAGTGCTCAACTGAACATGGTAGTATAAATATAATAATAAAATCATGGTCTGACTGACTTATAACTTGAAAATAAAGACATGTATAAATAGATAGGTATCGACTGTTTATAACTCTCCAGAACCGAATGATCACAAAAGTACAATAACATCATTTAAAACAATGGTATAAAGTAATAATTCAAAGAACCAAAACATAATAGAGTTCAATATATAAGTGAGATACATGTATTTGAACACGGGGATGAGTTAAACTTGGGAAGATAACAACTTCACATAGTTTAATTCATGAATTAAATTTAACATGGAATCAATCTAATATAACATGGGTAATTGAAACTTAAAGCATGAAATAACTATATTACATGGGAAAACATGTTGACAAGGATGGAATTTAAATTTCTAAGAAGACAAGGATTAAATTCATGATTTACATGGATAATTTCACAAAAGAAGATTTAAAATTTTTTATACTTGAACAGAAAAAGGCATTTTGGAACTTAATGATTGAAGGAACACATTAATGAATACCCCACATACCTCGATGGTTGAATTCTTAGAGAAAGCTTAAACTTGAAACTTGAATTCTTGGATTCTTGGGGAAAGAGGCTTGAATTTCGTTCTTGGAGAGAAAGGGTAAAGGGTTTTATGTGAGTTGTTCTAATGATAATGGGAAATTAATGCCCTTTTTCATGTTATAAGTCATGTTTCTGATGATTGGGGTTAAGGGGAAAGGACCGAAATGCCCCTTGGTTCTTTAATTTAAAAAGATGAGAAACACACTACCTTTGCGGTGCAGAGGTCGTCATGGAGCTTAGCCTTTGCGACGCGAACCACATCACGGTGTATAGCCTCCATGATGTTGAGCTCATCGTGGTTCCTAGCCTCTGCGATGCGGCCCTATTGCGATGGCTTACTGCCTCAATGGTCCAAACATGCCCCAAACCCCTTCCAAAAATTCAAAAACTATTTCAAAATACCCCTTTAATATCCCAAAACATGTTTCAACTCAAAAATTGATGTTTCAGATTTGGGAAAACCAAAAATAAATTTCTCTAAGTTTTGAAGTCTTAAAAATGTCTAAGTCCCCTACACTTAGTGAAAATTTCATACCTTAGACCTCCTTAATATGCAACCAAGAGCTCAAAATCTTATGAGGTATTAAAACATAGATAACCATTTTTTTAGATTAGTTCCCACCCTTAACATACATTTTGTATCATTATTTACTATCTATCCCAGTCTAAAAAAGTTAAGCCATAACCTAGAATGTAGAAATCGGTCTGCAAAACTTTGAAACCACATTCTTACTTTTCACAAACAATCCCAAAATTCACTAAAAACATCAAATATAGAATGTACAAGTCAAAATAAAATCAAAAACACCCATATTCAGTACTTTACGTTCAGGGTCAAAACGAACCCCTGGAACGAGTTTTCAAAAAAGAAGGGTGAAATTATAACTTTACTTCAAAAATGTGTTCTCCATCTTTTTAGAAACCTATAGCTGAAAACTCAAGTCAAATTGACTCAAAAACAAGGTTCAAATCAAAGAAAAATCATTTTAAGCTTTATCAGGTAAAATCTTTGAAATTCGGGTTAAAATCAAGAATCAGAGTTATTTTGAAGGTTAAATTGATGAAAAACTAGCAATTATAAGATTAAAATATTATTCAAGTGAAATGGAATGAAATTGGGGTTTAAAATCAAACCCTAAGATTTTTGGAATTTGAGAAAATAATCAAGAATTTACTAAGAAAAATGGTGATTTCTTACTTTAAATCTGTAAGAGAATCAAGAAATAGATGTCAATCTAACTTTCTAAGCTCCCACAAGCTTTACTTTTAAGCTCTCACACTATTTTAGAGTTTATCTCTCATGAGGCTGTGCTTCACTAGAGGAAGACACTTGAGGAACTTTTTGTACTAGACAAGTTAGACAATCTTTTGTTAACCTACCAAGCCGGGATGTGGTTGACACCTCTATTTTGTATAGCCATAATATGGCTAATGAAACTATGTCAAACTCTTTGACTTAAGTTTATATTAACCCATCTTTCAAACCAAAAAAAAAAACTCTCATGAGGCAAGATGAAAGAATGGACAAAATGGGTCAAAAAAAGGTAAAAAAGTTGTTATATATTGCAGAAAAATCTGCTATTGTGCAGATTTTTCTAAGTCCAAACGGACTTCGATGGGGTACCTGAAATTCGTTTGGAGTCCGATAAATGCAAACGAACTATGTAACCACATTAAATTCGATGCTCCACACCAAATCTCAATATCAAATTTTCAAAAAAAAAATCATTTTCACAAAGTTGATCCCCAAAATCCATAATCACAATTTTCTAAATCGAGGGTTGAAATGAGACTTAAAAGTCGTAAAATCACACCAAATATGTTATCATCCTAAAATTGATGTTCTGAATCTGCTGGCAAAGTTAGATTTTCCTTCTGAGGTCATTTTTACCAAATGTGTGTCTCACACCCATATTTCGAATTTTTCAACTTTCCGACCAATAAGTAGAAATGAGATCGGATGCATCGGGACCTGAACCAAAGGTATACCCAGACTAAAATTGATATTCTGGAGCTTCTGGAGCAATCCATTTAGCCATCCATCGCATGAATCAAAAGATATCCACATAAGTCTAAAATGAGGCTCTTGAAGCTATCAAAAATCACAATATCACATAAATGACACCAAAATGCATTGGTAACTATGCCAATCCCCCACATTGTAGAAATAACACAATGCATCTATGAAAAGGGGCAAAATAGTCAAATCATGTAAAATAACAAATTTCACATATTTCATCAAAAAGTGGTCGTTACATCATCCACTACTACAAATCTAGTTCGTCCTCAAACTGAAGGCAAAAGAAATACCTGAATTAATGAAGAGTTGGGGATAAAAACTATGTATATCTAAATCGACCTCCCAAGTAATCTCATCTGCAGATCGATGTCTACACTGAGCCTTAACCATAAGGATAACTCTAGAGTGCAACTGCTTCACATCCCTTGCTAATATGGAGACTGGCTCCTCGACAAAAGACAACTGCTCATCTAAAGAACTGACTCACAACAAATAATATGAGACTCATCCAAAATGTAAGAGAGGAGCATAGAAACATGAAAAACTGATAGACCAGGAGGCAAAGCCAACTCATAAGTCACATTACCAATAGTCCAAAGAATCTCAGATGGACCAATATACTTAGGGATAAGCTTGCCCCTTTTCCCAAACCTAATCACACCCTTCATGGGTGAAACTCGAAGGAAAATACGATTCCCAACACCACATCTTAAGCAAGAAATATGATTCCCAACACTACATCTTAAGGTACAAAGTCTACGATCAACATATTATTTCTGCCTTGTCATGAACCAAACCAGGGCTTGGCCATGACGGGCATCTCAAGTCCCACGGGGACCGGAGCCACCACTTTTTCACATAACAAAACAATATAACATACCTACCGTCAGATGAATTCTGAATATATAACAAGATAAATTTTAAAAATAAAATATACTTCTATGATCCATAACCAACAACCAGCCAAAACAACCGACCAATATCACCCAAGTCCACAGTAATCCAAACAAATCCTTTTAAACAAAGAACAAAAACCAATCTTAGTCGGGATATGTCCCCAACTCAGACAAATAACAATGAGAATGAAAATGATAATGTTGATGATAGTAAAAGTAACTATCAACTTAAATCTAAGAATGAAAGTTCGAGAAATGCCTCAGCCTTCTGGGGAAAAGAAGCTTACCATTTCACCAAAACATAATAAACCAACGAACTAAGTCGACCAACCTAACTCTACGCAAAAAAGTAGAAGTAGCTCCAGTTCCTTCATTGTAAAGGGATAAAACATCTAAAGACAATTAGTGGGGTGAACACTAACATGTAACTCAAGGTTAAGGATAACATAATGCTATGATCAACAGTTCAAAATAATTTAAACCAATGGACATAATCAAATACATATACACCTATCTATCTTCCTATCTAGCTTCCTATCTGCCTATCTATCTGCCTATCTATCTATCTATCTATCTATCTATCTGTCTATCTGTCTATCTGTCTATCTGTCTATCTGTCTATCTGTCTATCTGTCTATCTGTCTATCTGTCTATCTGTCTATCTGTCTATCTGTCTATCTGTCTATCTGTCTATCTGTCTATCTGTCTATCTGTCTATCTGTCTATCTGTCTATCTGTCTATCTGTCTATCTGTCTATCTGTCTATCTGTCTATCTGTCTATCTGTCTATCTGTCTATCTGTCTATCTGTCTATCTGTCTATCTGTCTATCTGTCCATCTGTCCATCTGTCCATCTGTCCATCTGTCCATCTGTCCATCTGTCCATCTGTCCATCTGTCCATCTGTCCATCTGTCCGTCTGTCGTCCGTCTGCTGTCCGTCTATCCGTCTCTCTGTCTCTCCGTCTCTCCGTCTCTCCGTCTCTCCGTCTCTCCATCTCTCCGTCTCTCCGTCTATCCGTCTATCCATCTATCCGTCTATCCGTCTATCCGTCTATCAGCCTATCCGTCTATCCGTCTATCCGTCTATCTGTCTATCCGTCTATCCATATATCCATCAGTCTCTCGATCCGTCTCTCTATCCGTCTATCCATCTATCCGTCTATCCGTCTATCCGTCTATCCCGTCTATCCGTCTATCCGTCTATCCATCTATCCGTCTATCTGTCTATTCTTCTATCCGTCTATCCGTCTATCCGTCTATCCGTCTATCCGTCTATCCGTCTATCCGACTATCCGTCTATCCGACTATCTGTCTATCCGTCTATCCGTCATCTATCCGTCATCTATCCATCCATCCATCCATCCATCCGTTCATCCGTCCATCCGTCTATCCGTCCATCCGTCCATCCGTCCATCCGTCCATCCGTCCATCCGTCCATCCGTCCATCCGTCCATCCGTCCATCCGTCTATCCGTCCATCCGTCCATCCGTCCATCCGTCCATCCGTCCATCCATCCATCCGTCTATCCGTCCATCCGTCCATCCGTCCATCCGTCCATCCGTCCATCCGTCCATCCGTCCATCCGTCCATCCGTCCATCCGTCCATCCGTCCATCCGTCCATCCGTCCATCCGTCCATCCGTCCATCCGTCCATCCGTCTATCCGTCTATCCGTGTATCCATCTATCCGTCTCTCTATCCGTCTCTCTATCCGTCTATCTGTCTATCCGTCTATCCCTCTATCCCTCTATCCATCCATCCATCCATCCATCCATCCATCCATCTATCTATCTACCTATCTATCTATCGATATATTCACTATAGGGGACTCAAACCTCCCTGCATATTAAGATGACACGAGCAGTAAATCATGTGATAAAATATGAGGGACTCAAATCTCCCAATCAAATAATATTAATAAAGGTGACTCGAACCACCTGGTCATATTGACCCCCACATCAGCAATTGTGATTTACAGTATGGGTTCCTCGGGACAACCACTTTTATGACTGAGCTACACAACCGTCATTAAAGCCTAACTAAAAATATTTTTCACACAATCCCATTAACTGAGCCACAATACACATGTAGGCATACAGTGTTGGTATCTCATACCAACTACACTTGCAAGGTACCATCAACATGCCACCTCAATTATCTTTACTTGGGGGAATTCACAACCCCATTGGTTCAATTTTTCATTAGCTTGGGGATTACACAATCCTATAAGGTTCAATTCAAGTTTATAATGCAATAGTTCAAGAATAGTTCAATTCCCACATTTCTCATAATTTAAAACAAATTTCACAATATGGGGTAGAGGTCATAACCACTTCAAAAGTCATAAGTTTGAAAAAATCATAATTCCCTAGTTCATTCACCATACCTATGGACTCACAAGTTCAGAACCATAATTAAAGCATGAATAATCATATGTAAACCATGGGAAAAACATTGTTCAACCATAAACATTCAAAACCCTCAACCCTTGGTTTCAAGCCAACATAAATATTTTGTTAACAATACTTTAAAATAGATGCTTTTAACAAATTAACAATGGGGGAAGAGAACATGTCTGAAAAACCAAGTTTGATGGAAAAAATTAACCGTTAAGTGCTTGAATGACCTACTTCTTGGAAACCCTAAGTATGGCTGCTTGAGAGAATTTGAGAGAGATTTGGAAGTGTTTGAGTACGTTAAGGATGAAATATAACACCATTAAGTGCTTTATGGGCATGGTGTTTTAATTTGGGTGAGAAGGGAATTGTCCAAAGTGCCTTTAAATGAAAAGATAAAATTTAGTCGTCAATGACTATGGGTGACCATACAACTCATATAGACTCATTACGACTCGTAACCCTGATTCATAGCCAAGATAGTCACTAGGACCCCACACACTGGTGACCTTATGACTCAACTAGTACCACTCGTAATGGCCCCCTATAGATCATAGGGTCCAATCATAATCAACACAGAACCCAATTAGGTAAACTCTAGACACCCTACGATTTGTACCTAATAACTCATAACAAGTCCTTACAACTCATAGTGAGCCACTCGTATGCAGAGCGGAACTTAGCTACTTACTTTTTTATTTGGTTACGACTTGGGTCCTCTGGACCCGTCAAGACTCTCTACGACTCGTATCTTTAAGTCATACTCAGGATATCAACTCAAGTACCATTCACTAGATACCTTATGATTAGGGTCACATGACCCTTCAAGACACCCAATGACTCGTAGGTGTAAGTCACAGTTAAGACAATGAGGATAAAATTTTAGAAATTTTCAAAAACCAAAAACCCGAGGCACTACATGCCTACTCTGAGCTATTGACTCTATCCAAAGACTCATAAAGCAAGTTTGTACCTTGAGGTATCACCTCTAAAACATCAAACCAACCCACTGAAGAGTGACAATTCCTACCATACAACGCCTCAAAAGGAGCTATGTCAATACTGGAATGGCGATTGATGTTATATGTAAACTCTGCTAAAGCTAAATACTGCTCCCACTGGCCACCAAAATCCATCATGCATGCGCAAAGTATATCCTTCAAAACTTGAATAATCCCTTCTGACTGACCATTAGTCTAGGGTAAAATGGTGTGCTAAGATCAACCCAACTACCCCACTTATCCTGAAAAGTCTTCCAAAAGTGAGATGTGAACACATAACCTCAATCTGAAATACTGAACACTAGCATACCATAAATTCATATAATCGCACAAATGTAGATACGGGCCAACCTCTTAGCACTGAATGAGACCTTAATTGGGATAGAATGAGTTGACTTGGTCAACTAATCCACGATGACCTAAACACTATCAAAACCATGAGATATACGAGGCAAACTAGTCAGAAAGTTCATGGTGATCCATTCCCACTTCCACTCGATAATGGGTAACCTCTGAATCAACCCACCAGGCCTCATATGCTCAACCTTTACCTATTGATAACATAGGCAATGAGCCACAAAATCTACTACATCTTACCTTATACCACCCCACCTGTAATGCTACCTCAAATAACGATACATCTTATCATACCTGGATGTATGGAATATCTGGAACAATGGACCTCTTCCAAGATCAACCTAATCCAATCACCACCCCTTGGCACACAAACTTGGCTTCTAATCCCTAAAAATCCATCTGAATCAAGTGAGGCTTCCATAGACTCCCCACTCAACACTTTATCTCGAATCAACCTCAATCCAACATCATTAAACTAATGTTGTTGAATCTGCTCCATCAAAGAAGATCTAGCCTCCACAAATGCCAAAACATACCTAGGTGATGAAATATCAAGCCTAACTATCTGGTTAGTTAAAGACTGGACCTTTAAGGCTAAAGGCCTCTCCTAGGTCAAAAGATGCACCAAGCTATCTATGCTAGTCAACTTCCAGCTCAAGGCATCCGTAACCACATTAGCCTTGCCCGTATGGTAGAGAATAGTTATGTCACAATCCTTAAACAACATAAGCCAACGGTGCTGCCTCATATTAAGATATCGCTATATGAAGAAGTACTGAAGGCTATGTTGATCTCTGAAGATCTCACAACGAACTCTATACGTACTGCCTCTATAACTTCAAGGCAAATACAACAATGCATAACTCCAAATCATGGGTAGGATAAGTCCTCTCATAAGGCTTCAACTAGTGAGATACATAAGAAATTACCTTGTTCTTCTGCATCAACACATCACCTAACCCAATACTCGAAGCATCACAAAATACGGTAAAACCCATGCCATCCCTAGGCAAAGTCAAGTAGAAACTAAAGTCAACAAATCCTTGAGATTTTTAAAGCTTGCCTCAAAAGCATCAGACCACTGGAAGGAAATCTTCTTATTAGATAACTTAGTAAAATGAGTTGTAATAGAAGAGAAACCCTCAACAAAATGCCGATAATGCCAAGACAAGACAATAAAATTCTAAATCTCAATGGGTAAAGTAGGTCTATCCCAATCACAAACCACTGGAACCTTAGTTGTATCAACCATAATGCCTTCCTTAGTCACTACCTGGCCAAATAAAGAAATCAGATCTAATAAAAACTCATACTTAGAGAACTTTGCATTCAACTTCTCATCCCTCAATCTCTGAAGCACGAATCTTCAAATGCTCCTTATACTCAGCCCCACTCTTAGAACACTAAGATATCATTTATATATACAATAACAAAAGAGTTAAGATACGATTAAAATACCCAATTCATCAACTTTATGAACACTGTAGGGGCATTGGTTAATCCAAAGGACATGACTAAACACTCATAATGACCATATCGAGTTAAAAAAATATCTTTCGAGTGTCTAAAGCTCTAATCCTCAACTGGTGATATCTAAAACTCAAATTAATCTTCAAAAACACCGCAACACCCTGAAGTTGATCGAATAAATCATTAATACAGGGAAGAAGACACTTATTCCTAACTATCTCCTTATTCAACTGCCAATATCAATATATATCTGTATAGACCCATTCTTTTTCTTCACAAACAAAATAAGTTCACCCTAAGGCGATATACTAGGTCGGATAAATTCCTTATCTAATAATTCCTATGAATGATTTTTTAATTCTTTTAACTCGACTGGGGACATCCTATAAGGGGTAATAGAAATGGGTTTGGTACCTGGCTCAACATCAGTTTTGAAATCAATATCTCTGTCTGGGGGCATACCAATAAAGTCCACAGGAAACACATCCATAAACTCACAAATAATAAGGATATAATCCAAGGAAGAAGGTAAAATAACACTAGTATTATTAATATGATCCAAATAAGATAAACATCCCCTCTTAACTAATCAATGAACCTGAAGAAAAGAAATGACCCTTATAGGAACCAAATTTCTAAGATATCCTTAGCACACCTAGCAAAGTTAAATTCATAGTCTTAGAAATATAATCTAAGATAGCATGATATGGATCTAACCAATCTATACCTAAAATAACATCAAAATCAACCATATCTAACACAAGCAAGTATACTAAAGTCTCATACCCAGTAGAAGTCACAACACAAGATCGGTGTACTGAATCAACCACTAAAGAATCACATATTAGGGCAGATACATGAATAGACAAGGTAAGAGGCTCACTAACAGAATCTAAACCCAATGCAAAATATACAGACACATAGGATAAAGTTGATCCAGGATAAAATAATACAGATACAGGTCTAAAACAAATAGGGATGATACTTGCGATCACAACATCAGAAGCATCTGCCTTAGGTGTTACTGGTATAGCATAACACTGACCACGACCACTAATTATCTAGGTAGCCCCACGACCATCAAATATATAAGTGGCCCCAAGACTACCCCTATGAGCTCTACTACATCTGCTCATCATACATATGGTAGTACCCTACCTCTCATAACTAGAATAAGAGTGGCCCAAACTACCCATTGGGGATAATACCTAGCCACATGGCCAATCTTATCGCATATAAAATAACCTCTAAGACTAGTCTCAATAAGAGAAGGTTTAACTAGGCCCGAATGGCCACCCTGGACTACTTAACTAGAAGATACACCACCTAAACTCTATAAAGTACCAACACTAGCCTACCATGGTGTCTATGAGAACCTCTAAAATCTCTGCCTCGAGAGGTCTAACTCCTAAACTCACCAAAATGATGCACCTTTTTGTACCTCCCTGATATGCACTAAGAATACCCTATATCATCTTAGCATGACCCATAATACTAAAAAAAAGACCCATGCAAATAATCTGAGACGTATCCAACTGAAGTGAGACATTCAAACCCTTTATAAACTTTTGAATCTTCTCAAACTCAATGAAAATACTATCATAGGAATATTTGGATAGGACATGGAAGTGTGCCTTATGCTTAGAAACTATCATAGAGCCCAACTCTAAATGATCAAACTTGTCTCGCATATGATCTCTCAAATTAAAAGGCAAAAATATCTCTAGAAAATCCTAGGTGAATTGATCCCAAGTTAACTTGAGAGAATCACGAGGTCTACAACGAACAAGAAACCTTCACCAATTGCTAGCACCATCTCTCAGTTGTTAGGCTGTATAAGCAACAACATCTGCACAGAAAGAGTAAAAAATAACTCAAAACACCAAGTATAAAAAAACTTTGAATGATAAAGAATAAAATAATTTTTTTTTTTAAAAAGATGTCCTATAGCCTCTCAAAGATAGATATGAATATCTGTGTACCAATCTGCGAGACTCTATTAGATATCTTATTCTTACACTATAGAGACCATTGAACCTGGATGCTCTAATACTAATTTGTCATGACCCAAAAATAAGGGTCATGATGGCACTTGCTACAGAGTACCTTGATAAGTAAACCTATCAGCCAAACTAATACAAAAAGGTAAAAGAAAAGACAAAAATAACCAAATTAAGTCTTTTAGAACAAAGCCAAACTATACAATTATTCATAATAATATGGAAAGAATTTATTCAAAATACCAATCATGCTCCAAACTAAGTGTCAATAGTGTAAGAACTACTAATACAATTTAGAAGTCAAATACATAAAAAAAATAGCCACAAAAGAATAATATCTATCTCTGAATACTAACAAAGACATTACTAATACAAAAAGATAGAGGTGAACTCCAGATGTATGAATGTCCAATCGCTACTTTTAGAAAGTTGTAGATCAACCAGTATGAGACACACCCGTTCCTAAAGCTGCACCAAAAAAGTAAAGTAGGAGTGAGATCAGTCTATATGTACTCAGTATGAATCATAGGTACTAGTATTAATTTGGTCTTAAGAGATAACTAGTTTTACACTTAAGACAAAATGGAGTTTCAATTTGAGATTAAGTTGTTATATATGTGAGAGGTAAATGATAGTAACATTAAATGGATGGGACTAGGTTACACCTATATTAGAGAAAAGGTAGCTTCAGGACTAAGTTTATCTTTAATAGAATAATATGGGATTGGAGGAAATTTATTTCCAAAAAAGAGGATTTTTGGTTATTTTCTTGGATGATTTTTCTTTAGAGGGTGGTTCATGTTTATCACTGCTTAAATTTTACACATACTAAGAAATATAGGTGTTGAAAAGGATGGTACATACCTTAGTGTTAAAGAGGAACCATATTCCCTTTTTGTGAGTTACTCAATGATTACTTGTAATACCCCATATTTTGGACTAGAATGCAAATTCGTCATTCCTATGCGTAGACATTTGAAAAGCCTCGAATCCTATGTAAATTTAGTGTGTTAATCAATTATGTAGTGTGGAAATCTATTTGAGCAAGAATTTATATCATAGAGGTTCCCTAACTCAAGTACAAGTTGAAAGCTTTCCAATCATTCAAGTTTTAGTGAACACCAAAACTTGGGTCAACTTCAATAGACCATCACTTATTATATATGACGAACTGGGTGGCTTACTATACATTAAATGAAGGCTCTTTGAATTATCTTTTGAACGATACTAATTTTACCTAAATCTGATATTGGAGCAAAGCGTTATGCCTATTTTACTTCAGCATATTAGGCTGAAAATAGTGTGACGACATTCGTGATTGCTTATCACATTTGTGATACCCTATAACAAAGGTCGTCAGCCTTAGGCATAAACCAGCTCCTAAGTGACGATATTTGTGATAGCTTATCACATTTGTGACACCCTATCACAAAAGTCATCAGCCTTAGGCAGAAACCAGCTCCTAAGTGACGATATTTGTGAAAACTTATCATAAATCTGATGACATTTTTGATGAATTATCATAAGTATGATGCCCTATCACCAATATCGTCAGCTATGATTTTTCAAAAACTGGGAATTTAATTCATAAGGGTATTTTGGTCATTTCCTTCACCTTCCACGACATATAACCCTAAAGAGGCATAATTTTTCCATGTTTCTTCAGTTAAGCATCTAAAAGAAAATCCTTTGTTACACTCTCAACCACAATATTAAGGTTTCCATCAAATTCATCTCTGGAAATCAATATTCAAGCTATTTTCCAAGATAATTGAGAATTAAGTTTCCTAATCCAAGAACTCTCTAGCAAATCATCAAGGTTTCCTTTCTAAGGTATACGTAGTGTTCATCTATGGATTCAATTCATTCATAGAGCTCAAGAATCATGCTTTTAAATGTGATTTTGTAAACTTTTTGTGGTTATATGAGCATGTACTTGTTGATGATTGTTGTTTAAGTTTCAAGATGATATCTAAAGGTGTTTTTATGGAATATATGTGGTTGTTAGTTGAAAAACACGAACTTTGGGTGGTTTGATATGATGCAAGTATGAAATCCATCTATGACTTAAAGAATACATGCAAGGTGTTTGATAAAATGCCTAGTATTCTAGAAATTCAAATTTACATGATTCCATGATATCTAAATGACAAGTCCATGTTAGCTATACACTTCAATATGGATTTCCATGCTATTTATGTGTTGTTATTGTTGTGGTATGCAACATGTATGATTATGGAGATATGAATTATGTACATAAAATATATCCATGCTTTCCCCAACCTTGTTTAAGATGTTGAATAAATAAATAAAGTATAATATCCCTTACTTCTAATATTGTAAATTGTGGACTTCGATCTTGTGATCAAGTCGTGTCATGTGTGAGTCAGTTTCATTACATCGAGTCCTGGGGGTATTCTTACCCAAAAACTATAGCTGTCTGCCTAGAGCCATGTCATGTTTCACAATACTCTCAGTAATGCCATGTTCCATAGAATTCAGTCAGTCATGTGAGTCAGGAAAGTTCAGTAATCTAGTTAATCTCAGTAAATCTCAGTTAATCTTAGTACTTAGCTATATCAAAAGCTTCAGAAATTCTAGTGCTCTTACTAACTTCAGTAATCTCCGTAATTCAGTACACTCAGAAATCTCATGAACTCATTACTCAAAAAGAGCAATATTCTCAGCTAGTTATCATATATCAATAGTATTCAGTTCAAAACCTTAGTAACCTCATAAGCTAGTAGAGTTAGCCTTATTCAGATAGAAAGTAGAATTCCACAGTATTCTAAGTGAAATCTTAGTAACTATAGTACTCTTTGTAAATCCTTATACATCAGTATATTCCGTAGCTACGGAACTTCGTAAACTCAGAATCAGTTCATTTCAGTTATTCATGTTCAGTCTCTTCAGATGGAAGTAGAAGTTAGCATCGAGTAAACGCAAGGATGGGAACTCACCTACCAGTTTAGGGTGTGATTCTTAGCAGTCATCCTTGTGTTGCAGAACTACATAGCCAGTGTAGCTTAAGACATCTTAACCTATCAGAATATTATTGATGATGTAGCTTAACCTGTCAGTTTAGGGTTCCCACCATTCTCATTTGAGTACCTGCCAGATAAGGGTCACTCACAGCTGTCCTTACTAGTGGTACGGTATTGACACCCCTTCAGTTGGGGCAGAGAATGGACCCAACTTAGCTATATGTGTTATTGGGGCATGTCATTTAGACAACTAGTTCCTACTGTCTCAGTTTCAGTCTCAGTCTTAGTAAAAGAGATAGTTCTTCAGATTTTAGTATATTAGGACTATTAGATATAGTAAATCAGACCAGTTCTTCATAATTCGAACTATCAGAAACAATCACTCCTTATCAGTAATGCAATATCAGTCTCTTAGTATTAAGTAATACAGTATCATATCCATCACTTATTAGTGATTTACATATCAATATCAGTAAACTTAATCTCTTAGTATCTCAGTATTAGTAAACTCATGTTGTCAGTATTCAGACTCAGTAGTCAGTATTTCCATGAGTTCAGTTATAGTTACATATGCATGTATGTATTCTTACATTTATATCAGTCAGTATTATTCATGCATATAACCCTTTACATTTAGCCTACCTCACTCATATACTTAGTATATTTAGATGTACTAATGCATTTGCGCTATGGTGCTTTCTTTTATGTTATACCATAGGTTAAGAGGCATGAGCTCCAGATCAGCAGTAGCATTCTAGTGTTCAAAGTTGTAGTGAGTCCTTCTCATTCGAGGACTATATGCTTATTACTTCATTTATCACTTCAGTTTATTTTCGTTGTTAGATGGAGTTAGTTGGAGACATATTCCATCAACTCCTTATTCAGACAACTTAGAGGCTTTCAGATGACAACATGTTAGACAGTTATTACAGTTTTATTTTGGTATTATTATACCATTTTAGATATTATTCTTATTAGATGTTTATTTAGTTAAACCTTACAGCTTTACAGTACATGTTTTTCGTATTGACATATTATATTATGCAGTATACAGGTACATATATCATTCATGGGTTAGCTTGTGGTCCTTCGGGGTCATGAGCACCGTGTAGTATTCCGGTTCAGAAAATTAGGGTGTTTCAAACTTGGCATCAGAGCCTAAAGTTCAATAATGTCGTAGGAAGTCTGAAAGCCATATCTAGTAGAGTCCTGTACATACGCTTGTTATGTACCACACTTATGTGCAGGAGGTTATGAGATGTTTTTGGAATAGTTTCCCTTTATTTATGTCTCATATCATGCTATAGCAAGGTTCTCTAAGGAACCCATGTAGTTTCACATCATGCTCCACTCATGTCATTTTTACCTTACTTTTAAGGTAATAGAAATAATGAAGCTTAAGTCCTAAAGATAGGGCTTTCTCAGATAGTATCCCATCAGTTAAGTTATGTTCCAAAGTTGTACGGATCTCATTCATGATCATGATAACTCATTCTCAAACCCAGATTTAGATATGCCATCAGATCCCTTCTCAAAATTTTATGATAGCATAGACCCAGAGTTAGAAGCATGAACCCATGATTTTAGTAGTAGACAAGTTGGGATACAATATACAAGTTGAATAGATTATGTATTCATGGGGATAGTTGTGCTATAATGAATCAGTAGGCTTGAACAATGTGAGATAGAAATTTAAGTTTATTGACTTGAAATTAAGCATGAAGGTGTGAATGTGATATTAGTAGTATGTGAGAAAATAGAGGTAGATGATGTGTTCAGTAAGGTGAGCATGTGTTGATCAGAGTGTAAGTATGTGATGATGATTGCATTTCAATTTAGAGATTAGTTTAGTGCTCCCAGACTTATAATGATGGCTTTAATCTAAGGGAGATATGATAGATCAAGAAACCAAGTCAGCCTCCCAGATTCTAGTAGTAGTACCAGTATATATAGAAAAGCAGTTAGGGAAGATGATTCCCAACCCATCCTTATCTCAGCGTAAAGCTTTGTACTTCAGTCAGCATAGTGCCTATGTATGCTTTATGTCTCAGATTCCATGGATATAGCTTATGTTCACACGCATTCCATAGAATTGTGTGTGCTTTCAGTTCCCAGTATAGGGAGTTCAGTTCTAGATCACTCAGTGTTACAAATCATGTTCCATGAACTCAGAAATTCTAGACTTAGGTCATGCAGCTCATGTCTTATGTACACGTATCATGCTCCCTAGTATACTCTGTTTCCATGACTTATGCTACGCCCTCACTAATCAGATAGATTCAGACTATATCATGTATATACTAAGTTCAAACCTTTTTGGTAAATCCATGTTGTTGATATTCTATTCCTTAGGTTTCAGTCATGTGTCAAGTTCAATCAGTATCCATTCATGTTTTAGGTTATCCTAATTTAACCTTTCATGAGCTCTCTATATGAGAATAGTGTAGTGTTGGGAAATTACTTAGATGGGAGAGAGTTAATATTTCATGTTAAGAGCAAATTATTGTATGCATGTTTTATAGAAGGGTGTAGATACGAAGATAGGCTTAAATATCCTATTAGTATACATGCAAAGGGCTACCAAGAGGTAATATTTAGAAATTTGGAAAGTTTAGAGTGTGAATGTATATTCAGACCCTTGACTTATGTGAGCCTTTATTATGTGACTATCATAACTCATTTTCCATCTCAGTTATAGTTACATCACTCAACACTCAGTAATTAGTGCTCAGTTTTAGAATTAAGCACTTCAGTATCAGTCAAAACCTCAGTTTCAGTATTCAGTTATCAGGACCCAAAATTTAGTTCCAGTATGGATCCCAGTTGTAGTTTTAGTTATAATGTCAACTTTAGTTCAGTAATCAGATAAAAAAATTTAGTTCAGTTTTAATCTTGCCAAACCATAGCATATAGTTACCAACTATTCAGTTATAGGTATTTCAATACCTCAGTTTATGGAATGTTTCCAAATCATGTAATACACTTGGTCCTGCATTTCTAGACAATATAGCTTTCATAAAATCCATGATCAGTCATCTCATGTTACTTAGTTGGTCCCTTCTCACATGTATAATACATTATGGCTTTAGCCCAGCTATTCAAATTAGGTACAATTCAGCCTTGCATACCCAACATTCAGTTACCTATTACTTAGTTAATCAGACAAGTCAGTATGTATATGCATTCATGCATCACGCTTTAGTTTTAGATCTCAGATAATCAATCATGATTTCATACCTAGGATCCATGAGCATCACCCTAGTATCTCTTTAAAGTTTAGCATTCTTCAAGGGACAGTGTGTCCTAAGGGATATATACACTTTAGCCCCCAAACTTTCATGATTTAAACATGCCATTTTCTTTGATGAATCTATCTTGGAGGAAGTGTCAACTTGTAATCCAACCCTCTAGCTCCAAAACTCAACAGTAAGCCATGCATTCAATAGCTCAATTTAGTCCACGATACAATACCCTATCCATGTCATGCATTACAGGCTCAGTTCAGATCATGAATCAAGTTCCAAATTCAGTTATCTTCTTATGTTTCCGCTCATACATATTTAGTAATCAATCTCAAACTCATCAGTATTTTCAGTTCATGGTAACAGTCTTCTTTGAGCTTACTCATTCTTATGTTTAGATTTTAGTACCAAACTTGGTATTTAGTTCCATGCTCAATTTTCAGTTCAAACTTGGTATCTTTACCATTACATATTCATGAGTCAGTTCAATTATATATTCCCGTATCAAATATGTGTGATCAGCTTACCAGTACTTTCAGTCATGCATTCACATATCATGTCATTCATATAATCATGCATTAGATATGCATGGATTTAGCTTATTAGTTATGCATCAGATATGCATTCTTAGTTTGAGAAACTCAGTTTATCATAACACTCAGTCCTACATTCATAAATCAGCTACCCAAGCATCAGATATGCATATACAGTATGATATGCTCAGTTTTTAGTCATGTCAGCCATGAAATCATGCTTAGTCATTCATTCTCAGTACTCACATCAGTTGTCTTTCTCCCGTATCAGTTAGTCTCATTTGAGGATGAATATTCCCAAGGGAGAGATATTGTAATACCCTATATTTTGGACTAGAATAAAAATCCATCATTCCTATGCGTAGATATTTCAAAAGCCTCAAATCCTATGTAAATTTAGTGTGTTAATCTATTATGTAGTGTGGTAATCTATTGAGCATGAATTTAGATTATATAGGTTCCGTAACTCAAGTACAAGTTGAAAGCTTTCCTATCGTTCAAGTTTTAGTGAATGTCAAAACTTGGGTTAAATTCAATCGACCATAACTCATTTTATATGACTAACTGGATGTCTTACTATATATCAAATGAAAAATCTTTGAATTATCCTTTCAACGATACCAATTTTGCCTAAATCTGATATCGTAGCAAAGAGTTATGCCTATTTTACTTCAGCATGTCAGGCTGGAAACAGTGTGACGACATTTGTGATAGCTTATCACATTTGTGATGCCCTATCATGAATGTCGTCAGCCTTAGGCAGAAACCAGCTCCTAAGTGACGACATTTATGATATCTTATCACATTTGTGATGTCCTATCACAAAGGTCGTCAGCCTTAGGTAGAAACCAACTCCCAAGTGATGATATTTGTGATAACTTATCACAAATCTGACGACATTTTTGACGACTTATCATAAGTCTGATGCCCTATCACCAATGTCTAAGCTATGATTTTTCAGCAACTGAGAATTTATTTCATAAGGGTATTTTGGTCATTTCCTTCACCTTCCACGACTTATAATCCTAAAGAGGCATAATTTTTCCCATTTTTAAGTTTCCCAATCCAAGAGCTCTCCAGCAAATCATCAAGGTTTTCTTTCTAAGGTATGCGTAGTATTCATCTATGGATTCAATTCATTCATAGAGCTCAAGAATCATGCTTTTAAATGTTATTTTGTAAACATTTTGTAGTGATATGAGCATGTACTTTTTAATGATTATTTTTTTAAGTTTCAAGATGATATCTAAAGGCGTTTTCATGGAATATATGTAAATGACAAGTCCATGTTAGCTATACACTTCAATATGGATTTGCATGTTATTTATATGTTGTTATTGTTGTGGTATGAAGCATGTATGATAATTGAGATATGAATTATGTACATAAAATATATCCATGCTTTCCCCTACCATGTTTGAGATGTTGAATAAATATATGAAGTATAATATCCCCTACTTATGATATTGTAAATTGAGGACTCCGATCTTGTGATCATGTCATGTAATGTATGAGTCAGTTTAATTCCATCGAGTCCTGGGGGTATTTGTACCCAAAAACTATAGCTCTGTGCCTAGAGCCATGTCATGTTTCATGATACTCATAGTAATGCCATGTTCCATAGAACTCAGTCAGTCATATGACTCAGGAAAGTTTAGTAACCTAGTTAATCTCAGTAAATCTCAGTTAATCTCAGTAATCTCAATACTTAGTGATATCAGAAGCTTCAGAAATTCTAGTGCTTTTAGTAACTTCAGTAATCTCCGTAATTCAGTACTATCAGAAATCTCATGAACTCAATACTTAGAAAGAGCAGTATTCTCAGCTAGTTATCATGTATCAGTAGTATTTAGTTCAAAACTTTAGTAACCTCATAAGCTAGTAGAGTCATCCTTATTCAGATAGAAAGTAGAATTCCACAGTATTCTAAGTAAAATCTTAGTAACTATAGTACTCTCTGTAAATCCTCATACATCAGTATATTTCATAGCCACGGAACTCAGTAAACTTAAAATTAGTTCATTTCAGTTATTCATGTTCAGTCTCTTCAGATGGAATAGAAGTTAGCACTGAGTAAACGCAAGGATGGGAACTCACCTACCAGTTTAGGGTGTGATTCTTAGCAGTCATCCTTGTGTTATAGAACTACGTAGCAAGTGTAGGTTGAGACATCTTAACCTATCAGATTAATATTGATGAGGTGGCTTAACCTATCAGTTTAGGGTTCCCACCGTTCTCATATAAGTACCTGCCAGATAAGGATCACTCATAGCTGTCATTTCTAATGGCACAATATTGACACCCCTCTAGTTAGGGCAGAGATTGGACCCAACTTAGCTATATGTGTTATTAGGGCATGTCGGTTAGACAACTACTTCCCACTGTCTCAGTTTCAGTCTCAGTCTCAGTAAAAGAACTCAGATAGTTCTTTAAATTTATATCAGGACTGTTAGATATAATAAATCAGACCAGTTCTTCATAATTCGAACTGTTAAAAACAATCATTCCTTATCAGTAATGCAGTATCAGCCACTTAGTATTCAGTAATACAGTATCATATCCATCACTTATTAGTGATTTACATATCAATATTAGTAAACTTAATCTTTCAGTATCTTAGTATTAGTAAACTCATGTTGGCAGTATTCAAACTCAGTAGTCAGTATTTCCACAAGTTCAGTTACAGTTACGTATGCGTGTATGTATTCTCACATTTATATCAGTCAGTATTATTCATGCATATAACCCTTTGTATTTAGCCTACCTCACTCGTATACTCAGTATATTTAGATGTACTAACGCATTTGCACTATGGTGCTTTCTTTTATGTTATACCATAGGTTCAGAGGCATGAGCTCTAGATTAACAGTAGTATTCCAGTGTTCAGAGTTGTAGTGAGTCCTTCTCATTTGAGAACTATATGATTATTACTTCATTTATCATTTCAGTTTATTTCAGTTGTTAGATGGAGTTAGTTGGAGACATGTTCTATCAATTCTTAATTTAGATAGTTTAGAGACTTTCAGACTATGGTATGTCAGACAGTTATTACAGTTTTATTTTGGTATTGTTATACTATTTTCAGATATTATTCTTATTAGATGTTTATTCAGTTAAACCTTACGGCCTTGTAGTACATGTTTTCCATATTTTCATGTTATATTATGTAGTATACAGGTACAAATATTAGTCATGGGTTAGCTTGTGGTCCTTCGGGGTCATGAGTACCATGTAGCATTCCTGTTTAGAAAATCAGGTGTTACATTACTTGACATAGTTCTTAAGAGAGCAGAGGTAATATCCACAGACCTCCTAGATAATATCTTAGATTTGTCTAGTGTATCTACCTATAGCATTATGAGACTTATTTAGTAGATATTTAGTGTATTTTTAATATAATATAAAATTATTAATGTATTGGCCAATCATTGAGAAAGTGATAATGATGTGTCAGTGCTACTTGATAAGACCAATCCATCCAAATATTTCTTCAAAATATTGCCTATCCAAAGCTTTGGTGACTATGTTTATGACTTGGTCATTTATTTAGCTTAATTTGTAGATGCATTTCTTTTTAATAGTATCTCTAAGAAAGTGATGTCATATTCACTACATTATTATTATAACGCATCCTATAGAAGTGATATGTCATAGGTTATCAGTTATATTATTTAGATTATCCAATTAGACATTTCTTGTTAATGAGCACAATTATAATTTATACCTTGGCAAAGTATATTGGGTCATTTTGATGAAGGTATGAGTCATCGTGCACTTTCAATGAGGACTTGTGTTATTGAACACCATGTTTCTCACATGGTTTATATCGGTTATGAGAATCTCCCATAGAAAAGAGTATTTTGGAAACTAAGTGTAATGACTCACATTTATTGTTCTGATATTATTTTTTTTGAGTTTTTTTTATAGTATTTTAGCTTTACATCTTACTTTTGATCAATGTGAGCCCTTTTACACTTTACATGCATAATTTGAAATTATGCTTAACTTGAATTTTACTTATTACGTTCACCCTCTCTTACTCAGTACTTTCCAGAAATGGCCACATATACGTCTATGTGCTTACATTGTTTCATAACCTAGGTACTAGTTGTAGCCCACAATATCATGGTCAGGTAGTTCACAGGTTTCAGCTAGTAGGTGATTAGTTATCTTTTTAAGGACACTAGTTAGTTTGTAGATTCAGTATTTTATTTCTACTCATTTGTATTGATTAGTGATAGCTTGGGGTCATGTCCCAACTACCTGTAGTTAGTATTAGTAGAGGATTCAAAGACAATTAGACAGATTTGATTTATTTATTTTCTATTTCCTTTTGTATAGCTAGTGTTGTAAGTGTTAAAAAGTTTTGTATTAACCAAATTCAGCCAAAGACATCTCTTCCGCTGATTATTTCTAGTTATATGTATTTTATATAGTTTCTTACGAATTTTGCCAATATCATGAGTTAGCTTGGGATCAATTGTGGATTGAAGTACCATGTGACGTATAAGGGGTAGTCTTGAGGCATTACAATACAATATATGGATTATCATATCTACCTATCATCATTCATATGCCCGTTTAGTATAACAAAATTAATTCACTGTAACACTTTATCACTAGTTGCATCTTTTCTAAATAATGCACTATGAGAAGCACTATTCAGATATAATTTTAATGACCCAAACCATTGTTATGTATGAAAACGCCTAAAAAAATTTAAAATAAATAAAATGTTCAAAATAGATTGGGAAAAGTTTAAATTAGAGAGAAAATTGAGACCTTAGAGAATTGGGCCAAGCAGACCAATTATAGATTGGATTGGACTACTAGTAACAACTTTTGTGGTCGGATAACTGTTGCAGTGGTACCACTATATCGGTAAAGGTTTTGCTACAACCGTAAAAAGTCATAGCCCAACCTAGGGATTTTTAAAACCCTCTTTTTTTTATTTCCCTGCATTACCCCCTTCCTTATAAAGCACTCCGAAAAACTTTATCTCTCTGACCATGAGATTTCAAAGGACAAAGTTCATGAGATTTGTTTTAGGACACACCTAAAGAGAACCCAACATGGAAATATGTTTTGTACACGTGGGACAACTCACTGCTCTCCATTGTCGTATGTTTCTCTAATGAGGTAAGCTATGGTTTACTTTATAGGAATAAGACTAGGGCTAGATGCATTTAGTGTTAGTAGTAATATCAGAAATCTCATGCATTAGGCTTTTGAAAATAGAGTTGGACGGGTGGACATAATGAAATTTGGTTAGGTCCAGATAAGATTATATACTATAGACAATAATGATGTTTTAATTATGATGAGAGATAGATAGAATGCTGCAGTGAGTGTGAATAAATAATATATTTTAGGGCTTGAATATAGTGAAAAATTAAATGAGGCAACATGGAAAAGTAAAATGTGAAAATAAGGGAACTCAATGAATTCTAGATGTATTAATTGTTCAGATTACAATAAAGAAAGTGGTCAAAAGGAGAGGTATGGCTAGTTCATGGTTAGTAATCACCATAAGTGAATCATAGGGCTGATGTATTAATATAATATAGAAATACCGTGAAGTAGTGAATAAATCCCATATACATAGTTAGAGAGGACTAGAGATTAATGTTAAATATGTGGGGTTGGAAGTATGAATAGAGAGAAAGTGTGTGATAGTATAACCTCATGCTATGGTATCCCGTAAGGAGGTATGGAATGTAATGCTCGAGGATATATTTATATGTATATATAAAATAAGGTTACTGATCAAAGTGAGTTGGAGGATTGTTGTAGTACTTAGACTTTCTTGACTTTGTGCTTGGTTTGTGAACTTGATATTTGGATTTCCTTTTAGTATGAGTTGTGTCTTAATGACTGCATGGCACTTCATCTTATTTGTAAAGATATATTATGATTATTGGTCAATTACCATGCTAGTATAAATATTATATGTGTGATGATAGGTCGAATACCATACTAGTACAAATATGATAAATTATTATAACCGATTGGATACCACACATGTGAGGTCGACGATGAGGTTGAGAAGGGCAAGATATGGTGTACACATCATGCATACACACATTCATTCATATGTTCTAAATGTGTTCTATTTCATATATGTTCTCTTATGTGTTCCCATTGTGGTAAGTTTTAAAAGAGGGTTTACAAATGTATGTTTGGTTCCTCGTGCGGATTGTGTTATAGATGAGATACTACGATCCCTAATGAGGGTTAGCTATGGTAGAATAAGATTGGTAGTTCCTAATTTTTCATAGTGATATGGCATAGTGATGTGGCATACTATTGTCGAAGATAGTGAGTACCAAGAGGATTTGGGTGAATATAGATTAAAGAATTGTCGGTATGATAAGAATAATTAAGTATAGGGGGAAAGGTATAGGTTGAAATAGGTGGTCTAAGGACAAAGTAATGCAAAAATGTTTAATCAAAGGACAAAGGTATACAGAATTTTAAGTCAAATGACCAAGATATACAAAAAATGTTAAACGATAGGTAGGTCACAGAGATGCTAAGATGATATGTTAAGGATTCTTTAATTAGGAGTGTAGAATCAAAACTTTACTTGATTTTATGATTTCTCCATAATTATTATTGATTTTCTTTGTTTATAACCCTTGTTGGTCGATGATACTTCTTAGAACATTTGGTTGTATAGATGCTACATTTATTAAAACTCAACTCAGGGGTATAGTCATGGTGCAGATTAGTTGGAGTTTCTATAGCAGTGGCACTGATTACTCAACAACTCCTACCATTTCTATTTTGTATGAATTTTGTGTCTTAGATATACCTAATCCTTATCTAGTGCTCTTGTACTAGTTTAGGTTAGGTTCTAGGGAGTCATTTGCAGTTGTTTTTTTACATCTATTTTTCATACTTGATGTATTAAAATAAGTTATGAAATAAATTATATAATAATCATTTGGAACTTTTGAATTTTTATTATGATGATAGACAATATTTATTAAGTGAACAATGTAGCAACTTCCACATTGGTCTAGTGGTGATATATTCAAGATTTTTCTATCTGAGTAGGCGTAGGCAGGTGCCTGACATAATTTAATGGGTTGGATTTTGACAAAGACAGTTTTATAGCCCAGTTTATCGGTCTTCCTATACAAGAGCAAAATGTTGAGTAGAGTCCTATGAATTGGTGTGTTGACTGATGTGCTATGGATTTATAGCATTTTAAATACTTAAAACTATGAAAATATGCAAGTTTCTTAGGATTTTTTGTGAGATATGATTTGTTTTGGGTATGTTTTGCAGGAAATTAGGTTTTGGATGTTACACTGAAGAAAAATATGAAAATTGAAGAGTTAGGCTACTTATTGAGGTAATTCTAGGCATATGTGCCACTTACCAGGCGTTGGTGACTCAGGGCCATCTTACAGATTTTTTCATGAGTCCCACCTTATGACTCATGGCCAGACCTTATGACTCGTGGGGGTCCTAGTTATACTTAAGACAGAATCATAGATATTCCTCACTGGTTTGACTATGATAGTCACTTCATGACTAATATAGAGTGACTAAAACTCGTAAGGTTTTAGTCGTATCCTAGACTGTGAGATCAACACATATTGAATTTTTAGAGTCCAAAAACCTAGGATATTACAACTATTTCAAAAGACTCTCATCTCAAGTGTACCAAATCCAGGTACAAAGAAGAGGGCACATTAAAGATAATATGGAAACATGAGACAGTGCAAAATCTTCCATTAAAATAATAATCAAGCACAAAAATAGTGTGATAATCAAAACACAATAATAATAGAAATCTATGGCTAAGCCCTACGCTACCACACTATGAATCATGCCAGACAACACTCCTACCCGAGTAACCTTCTACTCTAATGTGCATCCTCCATATCCACCTAACTAAGGTCATGCCCTTGATAACCTGAATATGTGTCATGTCCTATCTAATTGTATCTCCCTAACACTTCTTTGGTCTACTTCTACCCCTCTTCATACCTACTACATCAACCTCTCACACCTCCTTAATGAGGCATCTGAACCTTACCATATGACATGTATAAACTATCTCAATATTTCTTTCCTCATCTCATCCATCACGAAGGCCACTCCTACTATGACCATACATCCATCTTAAAATCCTCATTTCTATGACATACATCTTCTGAATATGAGAGATTTTGACTAGAAAACACTCTACCCCAAACAAAAACATTGGTCTAACCATCACTATAAAAATTACCTTTAAGTTTCAAGGGTATTTTCTTATCGCACTACACTCTGGAGGCAAGCCTCCATTTCGTCCATGTTGCACCAATATGATGAGTGCCATCACTATTGATGTCCCTACTACATTGGATAATAGAACCAAGATATCTGAAACTACCGCTCTTAGGAGTGCTTGTGTGTCCAACGGTACTTCCACACCTTCCGTATGTATTTGTAATTTGCACTTCAAATAATCCATTTTGGTTGTGCTCAACTTAAACTCTTTAGCTTCTAGGGATTGTATTTACACCTCCAACCTATCATTTACTTTGTCATGCTTCTCATTAGTCAGTACTATGTCATTTATAAACAACATACACCAAGAAACTTCATCGTAGATGCACGGTGTTATTACATCCATCATAAGGGAAATGAGGAAATAGACTAAGAATTGCTCCTTAATGCTAACACATTTCCATTAAAAAAATGCTCTAAGTCTCCTTCTACCATTTCAACCAACATTTTTGCTCCATCATAGATATACCTCATTTCCCTAATGTAAGCCACCAATACACCTCTAGAATCTAAGTTCTTCTAATAAAATTTTTTTTGGCCTTCACAATGTTAATAACACAAAATTAAAATATCGCTTCGTTTCTTGATACTTCTCTATCAATCTTTTCATAGAAGGATGGCTTCCATAGTAAATATCCTTGGAATGAATCTAAATTGGTTTTCAAAAATGGATGCATCCCTCAACATCCCTATCTCAACCACTCACACCCAAACTTTTATAGTTTGACTTAATAACTTGATACCCCTATAGTTGTTACAATTTGTGATGTCATCCTTATTATTTTACAAAAGAATCATTGTACTCTACTTCCATTCTTCTACCATAATAAAATAATATTGAATAACCTAGTCAACTACTCCATACCTTGTCTGCCTGAGCTTTTCCAAAATTCCATCGAGATATTATTAGGTTCAATCACTAGCCCTTGCACATCTTACTAGTAACCCATGCCACTTACTCAATAATAATATAGTCATAACACCCAAAATCCCTATGTCTGTTAAAGTTCTCCAAATCCCCCAGTTTAATAGCTTTACCAACTTCTCCGTTCAATTGTCTGTGAAAGTAGGCTTGACATCTTTTCTTGATAAGCATCTCATCTACCAAAACCTTGTCATATTTATACTTGATGTACTTCACTTGATCTAGGTTTCGAGCCTTTCTTCCCTGCATCTTCACAAGCCTGTAAAGTTTTTTATCACCGACTTTAGTGCCTAGTGTCATATAGAGTCTTTCAAAGAATTTTGTCTTAGATTCAGTGATAGCTAACTTAGTTGTTGTCCTAGATACCTTATAGATCTCTGTATTCTTCCTCCTTATTTGATGTAACTTTATAAATTCAGATATTTTATTATGGTATCATTTATAATGATAGAATGGGTCACTATAAGATATTTGGACAAAATACTTTGTGGCTTATTATTTGAGCTAATGGTGTCAAAAGTGAAAAATCTTGAATAAAGATGATCTTCTAAGTATCATTTTATACTCATGGAATCAAAGACAATATTCTCCAAAACCCTTGGCCAAGGGGAAAACCCTCAAATCTTAAATGCGCAGTGACATAAATTCTCAATCATGTATCTTTCCATCTTTTGATGAGATAAGATCACCCTTAAGAAATCTCGATCATTATCCAGCACTTATGGGGAAAATAACTCTATGTTGGGGACTATCGATCTAGACAATGTAGCTCCCAAAGATCGAACTACCAATGGTAAACCAATACCATAAAACTTTTAGAAACAATAAAAAATAATACTTGGCGCTACTGCCATGGTCATAAAATGGATTTAAGAATATCTAACTTGGGACACAACATCTAGGTGAGATGACAAACAATGTCACCTCATTAATAAGTCACCAACTCACACCTAATGCATAAAATTTTCATCTAAAATTGAGAATTTAAGGATACTTCATACACACCCATGGGGCAGACTCAACCATGAGGAACCCTCAAATCATTGTGAATAAAAAGATAGAATTTCTCTTTTGATGATACACTATAAAATATTCAAAAGCATCAAAACTTAGCAGCACAACCATAAATATAAATAGGGATACTTCCTTGACCATACAGTATTAATAAATAAACTCAAAATATTTTATGGTCAGTTTAGCAACTCGCCACTTACTATATTGGCTTTAAATCACTTAAGAAAACTATTTGATGGAACATTATTAAGGAATAATCCTTTGGGGATACTTATATAAAAGCTAATCACTGCCATATAACAACAAATAATCTCTCGAGAAAACATGCTTAGTAAAGTGTAAAAGTTATCAAAGTTTGAGTATGCTAATCGTGAAAGAAATATAATAAAATGCTATTGTAGACAATTTTAATAAGATAAAAGTACATAAATACATAAAAGGCATCGAGGTCACACATCAAAGAATCAAAGAAATACCTTCTTCCTTAGTCCTAGAATATGTTACAAAGTAAACAAACTATAAGATCTAGAAATGGACTCAGTACAAAAATGATGTGTGAGATTGGAACTTAGGGGTGCATAGGCTTAGGCTTGAAGACAAACCTTAAAACTCACTCAAGCAGTCTTATTTGCTGAGTGGATATCATTTACAATAGTTAATCTACAATAAGTAGGGTCGAATATTGCATCAACATACTGATCCACAACCTGATTGTCCTTAAACAAGGGCACACAACTCACAAAACATGATACTAGGTGTGTGAAGTTTGGGGAAATACTTAGGGGTCAAAGTATTCAAGGACAAAAATAGGATCCTACATGAGAAAAAAATGCCATGCATGTTTTTATCCCTAAGAAATAACTAAAAACACCCCTCTATGAAGGCCTCTGTTGGAGAGAAAAATAGATCTTAACAAAGAAAAGAAAGAGCAGAAAGCATTATAAAGTTTCATTGATCACTACCATATTTATACATAAGAACATAACCGAAAAAGATCAATAAAAGGAGTAAAATAAGCTACCATTATTTCTAATTATTATGACCTAAAGATAAGCAAAAGTAATAAAGCTGATTTCGCATGATTGCGGCCTCATTTAATAAATTTAAATCCTACTTTAAAATTGTACTTACAGCAACTGGTACAACTAATATATAGCTTTTGAGGCACTAATATTAACACTCCTCCTTGAATCAAGAGATGTAACACCAAGTCTTTCTCAGAGAAACTCGAATCTTGCTCTAAGTAGAGACTTAGTTGGCAATCTGTTTAGAAGAAATACTGCGGTATTGGTAGCTTCAACCCAAAATTTCTTTGGTATTCCTTTCTTATGGAGCGAACATCTTGTCATCTATGATGAATTTTGAAAAGTAATCCTTGTTTGCTTCCCATACTGAGTAGCTTCACAAGTAGGTAGATTTTTCTTAAGGCTTGGGAGACCTTCTACTAGATGATTTTCTTTCACAAAGAGTATGGCATCATGATGATAATGTTCGAGTCTTTTGTTGCAAAACTCGGAATCATTTTCTAACCTGATAATTATTACTTTCTCATCATCCAATAGATTCAAGGAAAAAATCCTTCCTCTCATCTTGACCTTGAACATCTTTTTATTATAAAAATCCTTGATGAAATATGTTTTTTATTCAAACAACACTTTGAAACCATTTTCAAGTAGCTGCCCAACACTTAAAAGGTTTTGATCAAGATTAGGAACAAATAAAACATCAGTTATAAGTTTCAAACCTGTAGGGCTTTGAATTATAATTGTTCCTTTGCATTTTTCGTCAAGATATTCTCCATTCCCAATTTTGACTCTGGAAATAACAGATCTATCTAGTTCTTTAAAGAGCTTTTGATCACTGGTCATATAATTTGTGCATCCTCTATCAATCAACTAATTTTTAGAAGTGTTTTTGCTAGAAAAACAAGTTGCTACAAATAATTGCTCTTCCTCATATTAATTTACAGCAGTCTTGGCTTCTTCTTGTTGCATTTATGACTTCCATATTCTTTCCACATGTCCCAGTTGACCATATTTGTGGCACTTAAAATCTGATCTCCACCTACATTTCTGTTGAGAGTGATTTGTCTTTTTGCAATAAGGGTAGGGTAGATTACTTCATCCGTGATTGTTGTAATTATTGCCTTGCCTTTGCTTCTGTTTTTTTTCTTTTCCTCGTATGACTCATTCTGTGATATAGCTTGAAAAAAACCTTCAACAGAAACCTTCTTTTATCATTATTCTCCTTTCCTCCAATGCTTGCAAAGCATTAACAAGTTCTGCCAAGGTAATGCTTGACAGGTCATTAGATTCTCTAAAAAAGATATTGTGACTTCATATTTTTCAGGAAGTGTGACAATATCTTTTTGAAAAATTCTTTAATTAGTAAAGTCCTTATTAAACAATCTCACCTTGTTGGTATTACTTTTCAAGATACTCTCAAATTTCTATAGAAGCTTTGATTTGCATAATTCTGGTAAGAATTGAAGGAGATACCACAGAGAAAAGGCATGCTTTGGCTTTGGATTTCCTTATCTTTCTCTCCTTGTAATGTCTTATCTGATTCACTGTTGGATTATCTCCTAGAGGAGTTACTTCATAGTCCTCTTTTACTGCTTCCCATAGATCTAGTGCTTCAAGATGAACCATCATTCTAATTGCCTAAGCTTGATAATTCTCACCATTAAAGATGGGTGAAATTAGAAAACTTGTTTTAGAATTCATTCTCTATAAACTATTTAAGATAATAGTTTAAAAAATAGTTATATATAAAGAACTTGTGTTTTTTATTCACTCTCTTCTCACAGGTCTCTCAAGATGGCAATGATTTGATACAATCTATTAGAGAGAAAAATAGATCTTAACAAAGAAAAGAAAGAGCAAAAAGCAATATAAAGTTTCATTGATCACTGCCATATTTATACATAAGAACATAACTGAAAGAACTCAATAAAAGGAGTAATATAAGCTACCGTTATTTCTAGTAATTATGACCTAAAGATAAGAAAAAGTAATAAAGCTGATTTTGCATGATTGCAGCCTTATTTAATAAATTTAAATTCTACTTTAAGTCTATATTTACAGCAGTTGGTGCAACTAATCTACAGCTTTTGAGGCACTAATCTTAACAGCCTCCCCCAACTTGGGTAGCCTCCTTAATTGCAGTCAAGGGCTAACCGAAGCCAAGAGGTACTCCTTTGAAGCTTTAGGTACCTTGGATTCCACTAGAGGCTCAAAGGGATACTTTGGTAAACTAACCAATACTTAGTCCTAAATCTACCAAAGAGGGGACAGTAGCTTATCACCCCTATTTCCCTTAGTTTTATATTTTATTTTTACCTTATCCTCATTATAAACCTCACTGGCACGACTATAGTTTTTACACTTGGATAAAATATAAGGATAAGGAATAAATATGTATTCAAACCAGTGGAGCGCATCCTAGTTTTACCCTTTTATTTTACTCATGACTATGTCTCTCTCATTTCCTTGTGCCTCGAGCTCAAAGGATCATTGAGCAAGGAATTGTGTTAAAGTAAGACAGTCTCCCATAATGGACATTTTTCTCAAGAATGAAGTGCCTCTAAAAGAATACTTCTTTCCTTTTTAAGAACCTCTGCCTAAAAAATACTAGCCTAAACTAAACAACAAAAGCTATTTGTCAAAGAAAAGGAGAATGCCAGTAAAAAGTTGAAGAAAGGACAAAACACTCACCCTAGAAGTAGTGTAGATGCAATTATTGATCAAGAATTTCATTTTGGTCATGTCTATTTCATTAGAGTCTATCATAAAAACCATTAAATTTAAATACCCAACTATGCTCACTAGTCTTGATATCAAGCTAACTGCATCAATAATCTTTAGAAAAGCCAATCGATACTGAGTTACGTCCCATTTTAAGTTGGGGTTAAGTTGAGGAGAAACATGTACTATGAATAGACAAACTATTGATGGTGGTAAGGAATGAGGTTTTAGAGCTTGGGAAGACTTTGGGGTCCATGACACAGGTCAAGAGATGATAATTTATCTCTCCCAGTAGTAAGAGAAGATTTCATGATAGTAGGAATTCTAATGGCTTGAGCTATGTGCCTTACTCTTCTAATAACTTTAAGTTCTTGAAATAAGTGGGTAGCCTCAAAGTTAGACTCTATAAGTCTCCCCTATTTTATTGGTATTTTTGTCAAGATTAACTACATTAATGATAGGCCTCCTAATAGAAGGACTCATTCTCTCTATCTTATTTAAAATGGTGGGTATAGGAATAACATCATAGAAAAGGATGATTGCAGCTCCTAAGAGGGATTACAACCCATCACAAGGGTCTCAGCCAACCAAATTACCTAAACATAGAAAAGGCCTCAAGATAAAAGTGATAGAGAACGATATGAGCAGCGAATAAATACAAATTTTTGATAGTTATACCATTGTGATTCTTGTTTTTCCAACCAAAATGGTTGAAAAAATAAGTGCAAAAACACTTGTCAAATATAGATGCCCCTAGAAACTTCTCAAACCATAGGTAGAGTTTATGTACCAAGTTGATAAAGTGCAAAGGAAAGAATCCATAATGGGGTTGCAATGAGATAGTTGACAACTAGTAGTTAACATAAAGAAAAAGCCTCGAAGCAGAAAGGAGATAATTTAAGTTACTTAGAGGTCCAAGTCATATGGTGGATATTTTTTTATAAATCAAGAGGGGCCAACACAATAAATTGATTATCCTAAACTCAATTTTAAGAATCATCAAAATTTTAAAGAGACTTCCTATCATAACCATTGGATCATCCCTCCATGGACTAAATGAGGAGAGTAAACAAGAAGTAGTTTGTTAAATAAAATTCTTTGCCTGAGAGTTAGCCATCACTTAAAAATATGCAATAATTACTCATACAACTAGGCCAAGTGTAAGACCCTAAAAAATCCTCTCATAGTTTGAGCCTTAGAGCGTGTTCAGTAAAGTGTTAATCTGGACCTAAAAGATTGAGAAGTGTCTTCCCAAGTGAGAAGTATTTTGAACCATGTACAATTTCCCAAATATGGAATTTTTGTCATATATAGCATCAAATAAGCTTTCTGTCGATACCAAATTGGCCCAAATTCGATAATCGAACAAAGATTTAGAGCTATTTTAGTAAGACAGTGTGGCACCTGGCACTTTAGAACATTACGAGTCTAGACAAAATGGCTATCATCAAAATCTAGTGAGCCTCCCCAATTATGACATATCTCGCCAAGGATTAATTTTAGAATTGTCAACTTCCAGTGCACCAATGCATTCCACCGCGTCGTGGTTCCTTTCTAATTCGGAATCAAGGTGGCGAAACGATTTCCACCGCATCGCGCCATCAAGCAGTTTCCCAATTATCCAATTTCCAGTAAGCTAGCGTGATTATGGTGCGTTGCACCAACATGTAAAATTGAGATTTTTTAGTTTAATTCCAAGGGAAAAATGGTCTTTTCCCACCCTATATATACTCCTTAACAAAGGATTTGACCTTATTTTAACTTAAAAATACTAGTTTTCTCTCAAAGTTGTTCAAGAACAAGAGCTAGGGTTTCTATAAAATCAAAACCCTTCTTTCTTCTTCAAGAGAAATCAAGAAATCAAGAATCTCCCCAAGAGCTTTCAATAAAGAGTTTCTCTAAGGTATGTAAATATTAATTCTTGGGTCCCTTTCATCCAAGAAGCTCAATAACCCTTTTCTAAATTTCAAAGATCTTATGTTTATGAGTTTTCATGATTCATATGAATTGAAATTGATGTTCATGCTATTATTGAGTTTTGATTCATTTTTGTTTACAAGGTTTTCAAGCTTTGACCCTAGTATATGATATTCATGTGATGTTCATGATAAATCCTCTTAAAGTTGCTTGTTAAGTGATGTGTCCATGTCAATTAAGTGAAGAAATTGTTGAATAAGCATGTACCCCATATGTTTGATAAAATGCTTATGTAAAGGAATTAGATCCATTATAGCATGTTGACTAGAATTCCCCAATTGTGTGCAAGCCCTTGCATGCCAAGTGATTGTTGAAAAGCCTTAGTGAATGAATTATGGAATGATAGAATGAAATTCCCCAATTATGTGCTCTTCGACACATGCTAATACTTTAATACATGCTAAGTGTTTGATGCAAGATCTTGTTGAATGAAGTATGAGCCAATAGTATGTCTCCCTATACTATCACATGTTTATGATTTCTAAATACTTGAAGAGATGCTTTAGTGATTGCGATGGTGAATGAATGTCCATAGTATTGATTATTGAAGAATGTTTATGTTTTACTTTTATGTTATCGAGTCCTCGGGGTACTTATACCTGACAATTTAGCTACTGTCTAGAGCCCATGTCAATTTTCATGATAATTCTAGTCGAGCCATGATTCTCAGAACTCAGCAAGTTATAGAACTCTGTATTCTCAAAAAGATACAGAACTTAAGAAATCTCAGTAATCTTTGTAATCATCGTAATCTCAGTATTGCTAGTAATCTAGCCTTAGTTCTGTACCCAGCTCAGATCTAATAGTATTCAAGTGTTTAGTTCTAACCTCTGTGGTAATTGAGTACTCTATTCAAAGATCAGTGTCATTCAGTTAGATAATGAGATTCATTAGTATCCCGTCAGACATGCTTGATCTCAGTCTCAAATTCAGTTGAGTATTCTTGTTATCAAATCTAGAGATCACCCATCAGATAGGATTGATCTCATTCTTAGATTCAGTTAAGTATTCTTGATATCAGATCCCAAGATCACCTATAAGATAGGCTTGATCTCCATCTTAGATTTAGTTGAGTATTCTTGTTATTAGATCTAGAGATCACCCATCAGATTGGCTTGTTCTCAGTAACTAATTTAGTTGAATATTCTTTTTATCAGATCTAGAGATCATCCATCAGATAGTCTTGATCTCAGTCTCAAATTCAATTGAGTATTCTTGATATCAGAGCCTGAGATCACCCGTTAGATAGGCTTGATCTCAGTCTCAGATTCAGTTGAGTATTCTTGTTGTCAAATTCGTACATGATTGTTTCTTATCATTGATAGTAGATTCCAAAATCATCCACTAGAGAGATTTGATCTCCGATGCAGTCAGTCGAGAGTGGAAAAATTCAAAATTTAGTCAATAACGTAAGTATATTTAGTTAATGAGCTTCAGTATCCTCAGATTTTGAGATCACTCGCTAGATAAGATTGATATCAACTCCATTACTTAGTTATCAGTATCAGATGATTCAATTGTTAGGTATCTTAGGAACTAGTAGTAAGTTCGGAGGACAGTAAAGTAGTATTCAAGTTTCAGTATTTTGATTCACGATATTTCAGTTATGGTTTGTGCATTCATGCATGTGTTCTCATTCAGTACTCTTATGATTATTAAGTTAAGTAATTGTTCATGCATAAGCCCTTACATTTAGCCTTACCTTACCTTCATACTTGGTACATTCCCGTACTGATGCAATTACACTATGGTGTTTTATTTGACACCATAGGTTCAGAGGCATGAGATCTAGGGTACCCTTAACAGCTCAGTCTGAGTTGGCAGCAGTAGGCAAAGCAGTGAGTCCTCTTTAGTTGAGGATGACCCTTATTTTTATCTTTATCATACCTTACTTAGCTTATTTTTAGTAGACAGAGTTAGTTGGGGACATGTCCTATCAACTCCACAATTCAAACAATTTAGAGGCTTTTCAAACAGATGTATCAGTGTTTAGCTTTCAATTTTGAGTATTTTTAGATATTTTAAACCTTATGACTAGTTTTCACATTTATTATCTATATATTATGCAGTTTCCAGGTAAATATATCAGTACAGGATTAGCTTGTGGTCCTTTAGGATTATGAGCACGTGTGACATTGCGGTTCCAAAAAAATTGGGTCGTTACACCAAGCTGAACAAGGCACACCTCCAAAGTATTGCAAAAAGAACTAATAAATTTATCTACCCAATTTTCAATACCCATATTTAATGGATAGGTATTAGCAAAGGTCCAATTAGTGCAAGATAGGTGATGCTTCTTAAGTGAATGAGAAGCTTCAACTTATAATTGCCAGAAGTCTAGCCACAGTCTATCTAGATGTAGCTAGGGTAATCTATTTTATAAGGAAACCCAGTTCACTCACTATCACGTCCTCCTCTATCGACCCTTTTCTACTTAAGGATTTAAAGTCTTTGACAAAGGAGCAAGAGCCAAGTAAGATATAATTAATACATAGCTTTGTATGTTTTGACCCTTTGTCCTTAACATCAATAGCACTGCTAGACATGATGGAGTAAGATAGGGAATAATTGCAAATGACTCGTGAGAATATTTATGGGATAAATAGAAATATTGATACATAAGAACGGCAAAGCTCACTATGTTTATGAAAGCAAGCATCCAACCGTAAAAGGTGCCTCAAGAAGAACATATTTTTTTGGTCATCCATGCATTTAAAGGTCGATTCATGATGCAATGCGATGTTCTGTAGGGGTGTTAAGGAAAAAATCCTATGTTTATTTTTCATCTCTGAAAAACCACATAATATAATATCCCAAAAGAGAAGTGACTATTTTTATGGGGAGAAATCAGTACAAGGAGACATGATTGGATTTGAGTAAGCAACTTAAAGTAAGTGAGCATCCCAAATAACTCTATGATTATGAAAGGACATTCTCAGAGAATCCATATTACAACCCACGACTAGGCACTAAATGTAATAGGCACTCAAAACTAATTAAGGCCAAAAGAACCTCTTAGAATTCATCCTGAGTATTCAATTAAAGTTTGCAGAAGTAAACACTAATTAAAAAAATATAACAATCTATACATAACCATCAAACCATTTCAATAGTTTTAAAAGAAAATACTAGAATACTAAACTTTCTATCCAACATCAACACTAGTCTACAAAGCCTCAAAACATACAGAACTATCTAAATCAGGACACGAACTTAATAATACCATGAATAAAAATAACTAGAGAGTCTAAATGAAATATACCTTCCGAATAATGGGGGCACACCAAATCTAAACCTTTTCAGATAATCTAATGATCCACAAAACTGGGAGAAGGTTCCGTCATACCTATATCATGAAATAACGTAGTGCTTAGGGATAGTCAATACATTTAATGTATTGGTATGTATAACCAAGAAAGTGATAATATGAAACACCCTAGGTTTTGACCCTTAGAAAATATCTTAGTGTTTGGCTTCTGGCATAATACAACTTGGGGAATTTATCGTATAATGTGGTACAACTTTATTAATCTTTGTCATATGGTAACCAGTGTAGGTTGGTTTCTATCCAAGGTACAATTGGGTCATATTAGTCATATCTTAGGGTACAAGTGGTATGTTGCCAATCATATGTTACTTTATGTTTAACCTAGAGGATTCTCTTCTTCATAAGGTACAATTTTAGGGTACTGGTTATATGGTTGGGTATGGTTTGACCATGGTGGTCATATGTTAGACAGTGTTGGGGTCCATAGGGATGCCTAGGGTATGAGATAGAGGTACCACTCATACCCTAGGGTACAGTTTGGGAGAGGATAGTTGTACCTTTCTGTAGGAATCTTATGCAGTTTAAATTGGTGGTAATCTAGACACTACCCCTATTAACCTCTTAATTACCCATGACTTATAACTCTCTTAGGACATCATTTACCCTATTATTCTAATCTTAAGCACTAAGAACACACTCTCAAATTCTCTGAAGGCTCTTGGGTTAAAGAAGGATAGGGTTTCATCAATAGGATTAATTTGGGGCTTTCAAAGAGTGGTTTCTCTTTGTCTTTCTTAAAATCTAAGGCATATTACTCCTCCCACATTTTTATTTCAACTAAAGGAATAATTTAATGTATGGGTTTCATGGAAAAATTATTGTATGGTTTTGGATTTTTAAATATATGTTGGGGGTTTTGGTTATAATGGTTGGTTATGGTTTCCCATGTATTTTACTTATGGTTTTTCTGATTATAATGGTGGTTTAAACATTTGATTTCATGGGAATGGTTAATTGGTACTTGGTTTTTGGTTTTGGAAACTATATGTCCCCAAAGTGTTTGTTTAAATGCCAATGAGAATGCTTTTGTTACATAGTGGGAATTTTAATGAAACTATTGCATATTATAACTAGGTAATGGAAGTTAAACCGGATTAGGTTGTATTAATGTAATACCTTATACTTTTCCTAGCTTAAAGTTTTTCTTAGAATGTTAAGAAATATCTTCCAAAATGAAGAATATTTATTTCATGTGGAATTTTTCCTAATTAGACCTCCCATTGTTTGGGAAATTGAATAAGCTTTCCATCGATACAAAATTCTCCCAATTTCCATACTCCATTGAGGAGTTAGAGCATTTTTAAGTTGACAGTGTGCCACCTGGGCACATCGCGCGTCGTTGAGGTGGGTAAAATGATTATTTTCAAATTCTAGTGGCCCTCTGAGATAGCCATATATTATGGAGAAGCCTAAATTCCTAATTGTCCCATTCCAGTAGACCGACGCAAAATTGGCGCATCACCGAGAGGGCCAATTTTTGATTTTTTGATTTCTCGTAGCACGATGTGATATTAGTGCATTGCTCCAGTGTTCAAAATGGCATTCAAAAGTGGAACCGTGATGATCGCACATCGTGGAGTAAGGCCAATTTCCAATTGTCCTATTTCCAGTGAGCCACCGCGATTGTGGGGCGTCGTGGTGGCCAACCAAATCAGAAAATGTTAATCTTTTCTAGTTCTATTTAGAAGTTTAAAAAGGGTATTTTGGTCAATTACCAAGCCTCCAGTCCATCCAAAACACAAGATTAATCATATTCAAATCACTCTGTGCTTATTATTCATCATTCTCTTCAAAAGTAAAACCCTAGAGCTCTAAAACCTCTTCTCTAAGAAATCAAAATCCTTCATTTATTCTTCAAGAAATCTTAAGATTGAGGATTCCCAAGGCATCATAATCAAGAATCCATCTCCAAGAACTCAATTAGGAATTAATAACTCAAGTTTCTTCATCTAATTATCAATCAAGGTATGTGGGGCTTATGAACACGGATCTTCTTTCATCCTTGTGCCCAAAACCAAGTTTATTTACAAATCCATATTATTTTAAATGATTTTTTATGAGATTTGAATTAGGGTTCATACCCATTATTGCTCTTTGCAAGATTTTGAGATTTCAAGTGGTTTAGAAGATGAATTGCATGTCTATTTTCATATTTTCATGCTTATTGTAGTAAATTATAGATTTTGAGATGAATTATCATTACTTTCATTATCAAGCATGATTATTACGATGTTTTGACATGAGTTTGATATATGGGTTAGTAAACCCCAAGATAATATGTTGAGATTTTGAGAAAGATGATACTTTAATCACCCTATGAGCTATTTATTTCAAATTTATAATGAAGCTTTTATCTTTTGATGCTCAGATAAGTTTTGGAATCTACTTTATAGATTTATTACAGATTACAGAAAGCAAAATAGCTTATTTATAGATTGATTCAGATAAATGCCTTACTGGTTTCATAATAAAGCCTTATGCTAGTTTTAAAGTGGATTTCCAACAAGATGAGTATAACAAATAAAACGGGAGTAGTATTTAGCACTGAGTTGGGTATGATTCTATGGTCTCATACCCTAGAACTATGTGCCACCATATATTTGAGATTAAAGGGATCATAGTGGGTTGAGATAGTGATCACTTAAGCTGAAGTTATACTCCCTGGAAAGAGTATAACACCTCTCCCCGATATGAGGTTTCTTCCTTAGGAGGATGAGACGTTGGACTCCATGTAGGTCGCATGGTTTATGTCGGTTAAGAGAACCTACCTTGCTTTATAGTTTTTACCTAATAGTGAAGCATAATAGAAAATATTTACTGAAAAGCTTTTAGAAAACTAAGTGTAAAGGCTCACAAATTTTACTCAGATTATGCTTTATAGAAAGATAAGAGTTACATACTTCAGCTTTTAGATTTCAGATTTTAGAAGTGAGCTCTTTCTACACTTAGATAGTATGATTTACAAATAGAATATGAGCATAGCTTTCAAAACTAAATGTTATGATTCACTAGATTTATAAAGTATGATTGGTTATTTCAGATATTCTAACTTATGTGAGTCATTTACATTTAGCATGGATTGTTTTATAAATTATGATGATGAGATGATGTCATACTTATGCATTTCACCCCTATATACTCAGTACATCCTCAAAGTACTGATCTACATATATGTCTATGTGTTGCATTGTCTCACAATGTAGCTTCACGTGCTTAGTATGAGTAGCGTGGGTAGTCCAAGCATCTCTATCTACATCCTACAATTTGTGAGCCCTCATAGTTCAGGGACTTGTTCACTCAGATTTTGCAGCTTATTAGTTTACATAATTTAGAATTCTTTTCAGACAGTTCAAGTTAGCTAGGGGTTTGCCCGAATGACTCTTTAGATGTTAGTAGTAGAGGCTTGTCAGATGACTAGTTGTGATTTAGATTATTCATTATTGATGTTTCGTGCGTAATATTCAGATTATTCTTAGTTATTTCAGATAGTTTCCATATTTAGTATGACTTTCATGTCTATATCACCATGATTATGAGATTTATATCTATTAGAAGGAAGACAGGGTTAGCTTAAGTCTACTCATAGTCTTGAGCACCGTGTGACATTTCGGGATTAGATTTTGGGGTGTTAAATACTTGGTATCAGAGCCTAGGGTTTTTAAGAGTCCTAGAGAGTCAGAAAAGCTGTGTTGCATAGATTCTTGGTCATGGGTGTGAATCATGCCATATTTATAAACAAGAGGCTACAGAACGTTCTTAGGAAATTATCTCTTACTTTAATAATCTATCGTGCTTACAGTATCTCTATCTTCTTTTAACTCATGCTCTTACATGATAGTTTAATATGCCTCCTTGTCTAGCTAATACCCATAATAATGATAACCTGCCTCCCCAGCCTATAGATTCTTTGAATGAGAATGTATCCCATACTGAGTTTAAGGCTGTCTTTCAGGCGTTGGCCCAAGCTGTGACTGCTAATGTTCAGGAAAACCATAATAATCAGGCTGTAGTCCCACTTTAGTAGAATAGGGATTTAGCAGCAGCTAGAGTCAAAGACTTTATGTGGATGAACCCGCTAGAGTTTTTTAGGTCAAAGATAGGTGAGGACCCACTTTATTTAGATGGGGTGAAGAAGATCACCCAGATTATGCATGTTTCTAAGGAGGAGAGAGTAGAGTTAGCATCCTATAGGTTAAAGGATGTAGTGTATAATTAGGTAGTGATGTGGAAGAATAGTAAAGGTAAGAATGTTGTTCCTATGTGTTGGAAGGTATTTCAAGATGCTTTTCTAGATGCTTTTCTAGACAAGTTCTTCCTACATGAGATGAGGGAATATAAGATAGAAGAGTTTATGAATTGGAGGCAGGGCTCGATGATAGTGAAGGAGTAATGCCTTAAGTTCAATCAATTGTCTAAGTATGCCCCTGATATGATGGCTGATCCTAGGGCTAGTATGAGTAAGTTTTTTACTAGAGTGTCTAGTTTGGTAGTCAAGGAGTGTAGGACTGCCATGCTTATTGGAGACATGGATCTTACGAGATTGAAGATGCAACTCAATAGATTAAGGCAAAGAAGTTGAAGGGGACAGATAGAAATAATAAGAGGGCTAGAATAAGACATTTTGAGTATGGTCAGAATAGGTCTTAGGGAGGAAATCATTTGCAATTTTAGAATTACTCATCTATGCTAGCACCATCTATTGCTAGTGCTCCCATTCCCAAATATAGATAGAAGTAGTGGAGTAAGTCTTCTATATTCAGATATCAGAACAGTGTCAGTGAAAGACCTTGTTATCCTCCTTGTGCTAAGTATGGTAGGAATCACCCCAGTGAGTGTTTGGATAGACAGAAGAGTTATTTTGGTTATGATAAGTCGGGTCATAGAATTAAAAAGTTCCTATATACTAAGTAGGGAAATAGAGATGATCGTCCCCAGACTCAGACTGCTAGTGCACCAGCTTCTTAGGTTGTGCAGTCCCTCCTCAAGGCACATTATCCCGTACCAGTGACGATCAGTGCTAAAATTGATTTTATGCATTACCATCCTATCAAAAGCAAGAGGATTCACCAGATATTGTTACTGGTATGCTTCATTTATTTTATCTTGATGTTTATGTGTTGTGAGACCTTAGTCCAAGTTTCTCTTATATAACCTTGTTAGTTGCAGTAAATTTTGAGATAAGTTCTGAAAAGATTCCTGAGCCTTTCTTGGTGTCTACCCCAGTAGGTGAGTCGGTTATCACTAAATAGATCTATAGAAAATGTCCTATCACTATACTTCATAATGTCATGTTAGCAAACTAATAGAGTTAGATATAGTGGACTTTGATCTTATTCTTAGTATGTATTGGCTCTATTCTTGTTATGCCTCTATAGATTGTTGCACCCAAGTGGTGAAGTTTTAATTTCCAAATGAGCCAGGATTTGAGTGGTCAGGTAATTCAGTGTCTCCTAAAACTCATATCATATCTTATCTTAAATCCAGAAAGTTGATCTCCAAAGGGTGTATCTATCATCTTGTTCAAGTTAAAGACACTAAGTATTTAGTATTGACCTTCTTCCAGCTACTCAGCCTATTTTTATACCTCTATATTGTATGGCTCTCATCGATCTGAAAGATTTGAAAGAGCAACTCAAAGATCTTTTAGATAAAGGTTTTGTAAGACGTAGTGTTTCTCCATAGGGTGCTTCCTTCCTATTCGTGTGAAAGAAAGATGGTTCTTTATATATGTGCATTGACTATCATTAGTTGAATAAAGTTACAGTAAAAAACAAATACCCTCTTCCTAGAATTGATGACTTATTTGATCAACTCCATGGTGCCAGTTATTTCTCAAAGGTAGACCTTAGATCCAACTATCATCAACTTAAAGTAAGGGAATGTGATATTTCAAAGTAAACTTTTAGAACCCGTTATGGTCATTTTGAGTTTCTAGTCATGTCCTTCGGACTAAAAAATGCCCCAGCAACCTTCATGGACTTGATGAATAGAGTATTCAAATAGTATCTAGACATGTTTGTCAAAGTTTTTATCGATGATATTCTTGTCTATTTTAGTAGTAAGGATGATCATGTAGACCATCTTAGAATTGTGTTACAGACCCTTAGAGATCCCCAGTTGTTCACCAAGTTTAGCAAGTGTGAATTTTGTCTAAGGTCTGTACCTTTCCTTGGTCATATTATTTCCAGTGAAGGTATTAGAGTTGATACCTTAAAGACAAAAGTCGTAAGGAATTGGCCTAGACCTATTTCCCCGTCAAACATTAGGAGTTTCTTAGGTCTAGATGGTTATTACAGATGTTCCATTGACGGTTTCTCATCTATTACATCTCCTATGTCTAGATTGACCCAAATGAAAGTTAAGTTTCAGTGGTCAGATTCCTATGAGAAAAGTTTTTAGGAGTTGAAGACTCGACTCACTTAAGCACTAGTTTTAGAATTACCAGATGGTATAGATGGTTTTGTGGTTTATTATGATGCCTTCAGAGTTAGTTTGGGTTATGTTTTGATGCAGAGAGGTAAGGTCATAGACTATGCCTCTAGAAAGCTTAAGTCCTATGAAAATAATTGCCCAACCCATGATCTTGAGTTAGCTGCTATTTTGTTTTCTTTGAAAAATTGGAGACATTATTTGTATGGTGTGCATGTTTATGTGTTCATGAATCACAAAAACTTGTAGTATGCATTTACTCAGAGGGAGTTTAATCTCTATCAAAGAAGGTGGTTATAATTATTGAAAGATTATGATATAAGTGTGTTATATCATCCGTGCAAGGCCAATGTAGTGACAGACGCCCTAATTAGATTATTTATGGGCAGTGTTGCTCATGTGTAGGATGATAAGAAGGAGTTAGTTTGGTAAGTGCATCGATTATCTAGATTGGGTTTTTGATTGGTGGATTCAGCTGAAGGGAATGTTTGGGTTCAGAGTAGTTTCGAATCTTCCCTAGTTTCGTAAGTAAAAGAGAAGCAAGATAAGGATCCTAGTTTTGTCAGACTAAAGGAGTCAGTTAAAGACCAAAAAGTAGAGGTTTTCTCCCAAGGGAAGATGGCATTTTGAGATACTAGAGTAGGTTGTGTGTGCCATGTGTTAAGGATTTAAGGCAACAGATTTTGGCGGAAGCGCATGGTGCGGGTTATTCTATCCATACAGGGGCCACAAAGATGTACTGCGACTTGCAGGAAATCTATTAGTAGAGTGGTATGAAAAGACATTTAGTAGAGTTCGTAGCTAAGTGTGCAACTTATCAACAGGTTAAAGTAGAGCACCACAAATCTGGTGGTTCATTGCAAGAGTTTGGCATCCCTACTTGGAAGTGGGAAGAGGTGAATATGGATGTTGTGAATGGTTTACCCCATTCGCTTCATCAATATGACTTACTTTGGGTATTTGTATATAGATTGACTAAGTCAGCACATTTCTTGCTAGTTCACACGTCTTACATGACTGAAGATTATGTTAAGTTGTATATTCGAGAGATAGTCTGATTGCATGGAGGTTCTTTGTCTATTATCTCAGATAGGGGTACTCAGTTTACCTCTCAGTTTTGGAGAGACTTTTAGAAGGGTATTGGTACCCAAGTTCATCTTTGTTCAGCCTTTCATCCGCAGACAGATGGTCAAGTAGAGAGGGCCATTCAAAATTTGGAGGATATGTTGAGGGCATGTGTTCTTTATTTCAAAGGTAGTTGGGATAATCATTTTCCATTGATTGAGTCCACTTATAATAATATTTATCATGCTAGTATTCAGATGGCTCCATTTAAGGCTATTTATGGGCAGAGATATAGATCTCCAATTAGTTGGTTTGAAGTGAGTGAAGCTGCTTTGATTGGGTCAAACATGGTATTTGAGGCCATGAAGAAAGTTCAGTTGATCAGAGAGAGATTGAAAGCATCCTTGAGTCATCATAAATCTTATACCTACATGAGAAGAAGAGATCTTGAGTTTGAGGTTGATGATCTTGTGTATTTACAAGTTTCACCGATGAAAGGGATGAAGAGATTTAGCAAGAAGGGGAAGCTTAGTCCCCGTTATGTAGGTCTCTTCCGTATTTTGAGTTGTGTTGGGAAGGTAGCGTATGAGCTTGAGCTATTCATAGATTTATCCTTAATCTATCCAGTTTTTCATGTGTCTTTGTTAAAGAATTGCATGGATGATTCAGCCGTTGTAGTCCTCTAGTAAGCATAGATATTCAGAATAGCCTTTCTTACGAAGAAGTAACAGTGGAGATTCTTGATCATCAGATTCGTAGACTATGGAACAAAGAAGTCCCCTTGGTCAAAGTTCTATGGCAAAACCAGTACGTTGAGGGTGCTACTTGGGAAGCAGAAGCAGACATGCATACAACGTATCCACATCTCTTATCCACAAACTCAGATTCGACCGAAGGTTATAGTTTTCCTTCATTAAGTTCTTTTCCAGTTTTAGATTCAGCTATACAGTTATGTTCATGAGAATTCATGCACTCTCAGATATGTTCAGTAGCTTATTTTAATTAAGATTTAGTTAGTCAATTTATTTCAGTTGTGCATGATAACTTATAGCCTCATATTCCTCAGTATTTTTAGCTTATCTAGCCACATTCGAGGATGAATGTTCCCAAGGGGGAGATATTGTAATACCCCCCCACTTTTCCTAGCTTAAAGTCATTCCTATAATGATAACAAATAGCTTCCAAAATGAATAATATTTAATTTTTATGGAATTTTCTAGTTTTAGACCTACCATTGTGTGAGAAATTGAATAAGCTTTCCATCGATACCAAATTCGCCTAATTCTGATACTCAGTTGAGGATTTAGAGCCTTTTTAAGTTGACAGTGTGACACTTGGGAACATGGCGCATTGTAGAGGTGGGTAAAATAATTGTTGTCAAATTATAGTGGCCCTCTAAAATAGTCACGCATCGCGGAGAAGCCCAAATTTCTAATTCTCCCATTCCAGTAGACCGACGCGATATTGACGCATCGCAGAGAGGGCAATTTCCCAGTTGTCAATTTCCAGTAGCCTGAAGCGATATTCGCACGTCACACCAGTGGGTAAAATGTCATTCCAAAGGGGCACCATAATGGTGGCGCATTGCAGAGTCAGTCCAGTTCCCAATTGTCCTATTTCCAGTGAGCCACCACGATTGTGGCGCATCCGGGTGGCCAACCAAATCAAAAAAAATATTTCTCTTTTCTAGTTCTGTTTAGAAGTTTAAAAAGTGTATTTTGGTCAATTCTCAAGCCACCAATCCATCCAAAACACAAGATTAATCATATTCATAGCACTTTCTGCTCATTATTCATCATTCTCTTCAAAAGCAAAACCCTAGAGCTCTAAAACCTCTTCTCCAAGAAATCAAAATCCTCCATTGATTGTCCAAGAAAGCTTAAGATTGAGTATTCCTAAGGAAAAATAATCAAGAATCCATCTCCAAGAACATAATTAGGAATCAATAATTCAAGTTTCTTCATCTAATCATCAATCAAGGTATGTGGGGTTCAGGAACAAGGATCTTCTTTCATCCTTTTGACCAAAACCAAGTTTATTTACAAATTCATACTATTTTAAATGAATATTTATGTGATTTTAATAAGGGTTCATACCCATTATTGCTCTTTGCAAGATTTTGAGATTTCAGGTGTTTTAGAAGATGAATTGCATGTCTATTTTACATTTTCATGCCTATAGCAGTAAATTATAGATTTTGAGATGAATTATCATTGTTTTCACTGTCATGCATGATTATTATGATGTTTTGACATTAGTTTGACACATGGGTTATTTAGCCCCAAGTTTATATGTTGAGATTTTGATAAAGATGATGATTTAAGCATCCTATGAGCTGATTATTTCAGATTTACAATAAAGTTTTAATCTTTTGATCCCCAAATAAGTTTTAGAATCTACTTTATAGATTTATTATAGATTACAGAAATTGAAACAACTTTATTTATATATTAATTCAGATAAATACATAACTGGTTTCATAATAAATCCTTATGCTATTTTTAAAGTGGATTTCCAACAAGATGAGCGTAGCAAATAAAAAGCGAGTAGTATTTAGCACTGAGTTGGGTATGATTCCAAGGACTTATACCCAAAAACTATGTGCCACCTTAGATTTGAGATCAAAGGTCCCATAGTGAGCTGAGATAGTGATCACTTAAGCTGTTGTTCTCCCTTGCAAGAGTATGACACCTCTTCCCAACATAAGATTTCTTTCTTAGGAGGACAATATGTTGGGCTCCATGTAGCTCACATGATTTATGTAAGTTAAGAGAACCTCCCTTGCAGAATAATTTTTCCCTAATAGTAAAGCCTAACAGAAAAATATTTATAGAAAAGCTTTTAGAAAACTAAGTGTAAAGGCTCACAAAGTTTACTCAAATTATGCTTTATATAAAGATAACCGTTATAGACTTTAGATTTTAGATTTTAAATTTCAAAAGTGAGCTCTTTCTACACTTAGACAATATGATTTACAAACAGAATATGAGTATGCTTTCAGAACTAAATATTATGACTCACTAGATTTATAAAGTATGATTGGTTTACTATTCATGATTTTAGTATTTCAGATATTCCAACTTTTGTGAGTCATTTACATTTAGCATGCATTATTTTATAAATTATGATGATGAGATGATGTCTTATTTTTGTATTTCATCCCCATATATTCAATACATCCTTAAATTACTGATCTACATATATGTCTATGTGCTACATTGTCTTTCAATATAGGTTTAGTTGCTCAGTATCAGTTGCATGAGTATTCTGAGGATCTCCATCTATATCCTATAGTTGGTGAGTCCTTATAGTTTGGGGAATTGTTCACTCAGATTTTGCAGCTTATCACTTTACATGATTTAGTATTCTTTTCAGATAGTTTGAGTTAGCTGGGGGTTTGTCCCAGTGACTCTCTAGATATTAGTAGTAGAGGCATGTCAGACTACTAGTTGTGATTTAGCTTATTTAGTATTGATGTTTCATATATTATATTCAGATTATTCTTAGTTATTTCAGATAGTTTTCGCATTCAGTATGACTTTCATGTCTATATTACCCTGATTATGAGATTTATATCTAGTAGAAGGCAAACAGGGTTAGCTTAAGGCTACTCAAAGTCTTGAGCATCGTATAATATCTCAGGATCAGATTTTGGGGCATTACCGTTAAATGGTTAAATGGTAAGGTTTTGGTGGTCATGGTTTCGTTCAATTGAAAGCCTTTTACGATACAAGGTCTACTTATGGTGTACATGGGATTCCCCTAAGTAAACATAACAATGAAATCTATGGGTACATAGGAATCCCTTTTCTTAAAAAGGTTGACTAAGGACATTTCTTACAAGCTATAGTCAGTATGACAATACCACTTCTTATAGCCTTGGTTAATAATAAATGTGATTAGTTATTTAGTTGTGTGCTAATGATTTTAATTAGGTAATAATGGTAGGGTGTGATAGCTAATCATGATGGTGTGAGTCCAATGTACAGACACTGGAAAATCATGTTTGCCGACATGAGGATTGGTCATAGCAAACATATACTTATGGGGTACACGAAATTCCTCTAAGTTACACTTGTATATATGTATCATAGAGAGAAAAGGGTACACGAGAATCCCCTACTCTTATGGTAGCTCTCATTCATGCAGCTATATTTATCGGGGCCTATTTAGGGGGTATACTAGACCCATATAGCCCGTGGGTGGTTCTTTGATGGCTAAAATTCATATACCTAGGTTAATGTCTTTAAAGGCATGCTAAACCCAAGTCCCTTTCCTGGCATGGATATATATATATATATATATAGATGTATGGTTGGGAATTTTATGGTTGTTTACTTGATTTTAAAAATTGGTATTATTTTATACTTATCCTGAGAGCATACTAGCATTCACCCGCTAACCTATCTTGGTGCGCTGTATCTCCAAGCAATACAGGAATTGGCCATTCTACTCCTCCTGCCTAGTTATTAGATTCAGGATTGGTTTATGTTTGATTAAAGTGGTGAGCTTCCATATTCTTGAAGTCTCCATTTCATGTCATGGATGTTTTTACATACGTTGGTTATTGTATAGACTATGGTTTTGGCTATGGTTGGGGGCATGTCCTAATCAAATATTATTTTACTTTCTGTTAGGGGCTTTGTGAGATTACCATAGGTTGGTATGGGCAGTATTAGTATTATGGATTATATCAGTGGACTAAATTTGATTCATGATTATTCTATTTTTTTTTTGGATTATATATATAAACATATTGGGTATTGTCTTGGTTTTGTTGGTTTTTGGATAGATTGACTTAGTTAGGTGGGTCTAAGAGTATACCTATCCCAAAGTCATAATATCTTTAAATCTGCTATCTTGTTATATGTTTGAAATTTATCAAACTTGGGGTATGTTCTTGGAGGTTGGGTTGGGTATCGGGGATGGTCCCTAGTCTTGATCAGACTTAGGATGCTCATTATGACAAGTCCCCAGTTTGGGTCATGTCAAGTTGGTATCAGAGCCCTAGGTGGTCAATTGGGAGTCCACAAAGCCGAGGCGAGTAGATTATCTTTTAAGGGCATGTAGTGCGCCATACTCATAAGGGAGAGACTACGAGGCCTTTAGGAATGTTTCACTTCTTTGTGTTCTATTTTGAAACTTGGAGTCTAATTCCTGGAATCTTCTCTAATTTCTATTTGTTCAATTTTCATATCATGCCTCAGTGATCAGACACGCATGGAAACTCCTGTATCCCAACTGGGATGATATTGATGGGATACGCTTATCTCATGGGATTCATACTTGGTTTAGAGGCCCAATCCTAGACTTTTCTGAAGTTTTTCCAGTCTCTTCTAGTCCTCCTATCTCCTCAGGACAACATAATAAATGTTGGGTTTCATTAGTCGATTCTTATGATTTCTTAGTTGGTAGATTCTCAGGATGAGCATGGTGCATTTGCTACTCCTTCTTATGAGGTCATAAGGGTCGGCCAGTTCATAAGGTTGAGTCCTCCAACTTTCATAGGTATTAAGGTAGAAGAGGATCCTTAGTGTTTTCTGGATGAGATAGAAAAGATCTTCAGTGTGATGCATGCCACGAATATAGAAACGGTGGAATTTTTTGCCTATAATCCAAAAGATGTGGCGTTCTAATGGTACAAGGAATGGGATGGGGCAAAAGGTGGTGCTGATGATTCAACTTTGTGGGAGAGTTTCTCTAATGCTTTTTTGGACTGATTCATTCCTTAGGAGTTGAGGAAAGCGAAATCTAAGGAATTTATAAATCTAAAATAGGAAAAGATGCCGGTGAAGGAGTATGCATTAAAATTCCATCAGCTGTCTTGGTATGCTCCAGAGATGGTGACTGATATGAGAGATATAATGAGAAAGTTTTCTTTGAGACTGTTGTAATTACCCTTTCGGTCATTATCCATGTTCTTGATTAGTTTTACCTATCAAGCTTCTCCATATCTTTCCCAAGTCATTACTGACTTGATGGAACTAATAGTTTGATTACCTGGTAGTTCGTTTATTTAGAACCAATTTCCTAATTTGAAGTCTATTGGTTCTAATTGAGCAACTAGTGAAAATTTCAGAAAATGACCTTAAATGCAAAATTCAGCTTCGCCAACTCATCCAAAACATTAAAACTATGTAGTTATATATCTCATTTGTTCAAAATGGACTCCGAATGTATCTTGAGAAATTAGATGAAGCATAGAACCAAGTTTCATGTTTCAACCATTACCTAGATTAGAAAGAGATACCACGACCACGGTGGGTAAGGTGCAAACGCATTGCCATGATTACGGCCAAGCAGGGTCTATGAATGCGCTACCTTAGGCATGGGTTAAGCCAATTTAAAGACTGTTTTGCAAAATTTTTGGCCATTTGTGCCTCCCTCTTGAGATCTAAAACACAAATAGAGTGAGAAATTTAATGTGGGTTGATTAGGAGCTTGAATAACTTACCTACACTATTTTTTCTACAAATCTAAGGTAAGATTCCTTTTAGTTTGGTGTTAATTTTTTGATTTCTAGACCCAAAACCCTAAGTCTTTGAGGATCAATTGCAGCCGCAAATGTGATTGATTTACTTAAAATTTCTTGAGGGTTAAATCTCCCTAATGATAGTTGAGCAATGAGCTAGTATTGAAAACTCATTTTTAGAAAGTGGGACCCAATTGTGAGTTTGGTTTCGTTTCGGACCCATGGTATAATGGTGCCATAATGGGTGTTGTTAATCTTGTAATGATGGTTAGATTATATTGTTGATAGCATTGTTCGTGGAAGCTTCAATAAAAAGAAAGGCAAAGCTCATTGGTTCATGATCAATATGGACTCAAGGTAGGTTAAGCTTACTTGTATCTAGATTGAGCTTAATTGTAGTATAATTATGATATCTTATGATATTGAGGTTATAATAGTTAAACACGATTGTCGGTTATGCATGTGTTTGATGGTAGGGTACTGTATAAACTTGATTGATTACCTTGTTGTGATTATATGGATAGCCTTGGAAAGACTTGTAAATTTAACCTATGTTTATACTATCACTTGGCTTATTGATGAGTTCACCAAGTGAACTTCGAATTATGTTATCATTCTTGCTATAACCCAAGCTAAATAATTAAGCTAACGTTGATGTAAAGGATTTTCCTTTGGGGTTAGTGTTGTGAAAAGTGGGGGTGAAAAAGGTATCTAGAGCGCATGCAGTTGACTTATAATTGATTTCCTAATAAACATGCTAACTTTGAAAAGTGGTGATTGCGTATATCATTTATATACTCATGCTCATGCATCAACTTATATTATGTAGTGATGATTAATAGTGAAGTATGATATTATGTGTTACCTTACATCACTTATACTCTATCATTGTGGGTTGTATATGATTATTTATTTGACTACATATGTATTTGTATATTATTGTCTTAGAGGATGTGTTGATGCTATGATGATGCCCGATAAATCTAGAGGATATAATGATGTTATGATAATGCCTGGTGAATCCGAAGAATGTAATGATGTTATGATGATGCCCGGTGAATCCAGAGGTTATAATGATGTTATGATGAAGCCCGGTGAATCCGAAGGATATAATTATGTTATGATGATACCTGATGAAACCAGAGGATATAATGATGTTAAGATGATGTCTGGTGAATCTGGAGGATATAATGATGTTATGATGATGCTCGACAAATCTAGGAGTAGTAATTATGATAAGATAATGTTATTTGTGGTAAATACATATATTAATAGATGGATGTATGTTGATGTTACAGTATCTTACGGAACAGTTAGCATCATTTTCTTAGGAAAATTGTATGTTTTCAAGCAACAAAAGTTTTATTTAATAAAGTTTTTAGTGTTTCCAATGAAAGGAGATAACCACAGAAGGAAGCTGGAAAAAGTAGCAGAAAAGTAAGTTTGACGGTCAAAATAGTGGACCGTCAGTCTTGCGATGGACAACCTGGTGTACTATCACGGCGAGCCATAACATGGCATGCTAATGACTTTAGTGACGGAGCACGTGGCGGACTGTCAGTCATTTGATAGACCACCTGGTGTACCGTCAACCCTTATCCAGAAACCACCTCTCAGAAGAATTTCGTGACGATCAACATGGCAGACCATCATCCATGCGACAGACCACCAGATGGACCATCAACTCTTATCCAGAAACCCCCTCTCAGAAGTACTTAGTGACGATCAATATGGTGGACCATCAGTCTTGCGACGGACCGCCAGTGTCACCGTCAGTTCTTATCCAGAAACTGCGATTTGGAAGAAACGAGTTATAGACCAGATGGTGGACTGTTAGCTGGGATGCGACTTTTCTTCTTTTAAATTTTAAATTCTTTTTTTATCAGGGAACATATAAATACCAAATTTTAGGGTTAAGAACGCATCTTTTATCTTTTACAAGTTTTATCTTCTATTGAAACTCTCTGTGATCTAGTACTTTAGGGATTCTTTAGATCTTTGAGAAATTTATCATTGAACATTGATTATTGATGTTTCAAGAACTGATTCTTAGGATTCTTTGTAAGTAAATTCTTAATCTAATTCATGAATAATACAAGAATTAGTTCTTCTTCTTCTTCTATGGAATATTATGGCTATGATCCCATAACTAGGGTTATGGGATCCTTAATGTGAAACTTATCTATAGGTTGGGAATCAAATTGAGTTCCATGGTTAAATGATATTGTATAAACCTTTCTTCAATTTCATGACTTTTGTTGGTTGCAAACTTGAAGAGTAAGCCCAAGAACATCACTTGTCCGAAAGGAAAGTGTTTGTTGGGAAAATAAAGTGTTTACATGAATTCTAAATGCTTTAACATTTAGAGTAATGACAAATGCCCTAACAGGATTAGCTTACATGAGAAATGGGTAGAAAGAACAATGCATCCTTTGAGTTTGAGAGAATTAGAGAATAATCTATCCACTTAGGTTGAGGAAGTAATGGATAAAGAGTAGGACTCAACCCTTCTTGCAATTGAATTTGCTAAGTAGAACTCATAAATGATTCACAACCCGAATGATCCTAGCATTTCGAAGACCATAAACCTGGTTTGTTTAATCTGTTCTTATAATTAATTATTTTATAATTTAAAACTTAAAATCCCCTTTTTTCAGGAACCTCTAATCAACAGTCTAGTAACGATTATAATACTTAGTGAGCACAGTATTCCCTGTGGGATTTGAAATCCAACCTAGTTGGGTTCTATATTTGACAGTGACTACTTGTACTTTCTATCGAGAGTTGTAATTTGTGCATATCAAATTTTGGAACCATTGCCAGGGAATAGGGTTTTTAACTAAGTTTGTAATTGTTAATCTACCATTTGTCAAAGATTCCTAAGTTTTACTTTTTGTTTGTTGTTTTTGTTTCATGAAGATTGAGTGTTTTGTATACCAAGTACGTGAAGATCGGGCCAACCATTATTACCTATTAATCCTGAACCACATCTTATTAGCAGAATGGATAGTCAAAGGGACCTAGAAAGGGTAGTTGCTCAACAGGAGTAGGCTAGATTAGCTGCTCTAGCAGCTGCTCAAGTGAATCAAAAAAATGTTGATAATGCTGGCCGGGAAGTAAACCCAGACGATGAAGACCTGGATGATGATGAGTTACTAAATCCAAGGCATGCAGATGATGAAGTTACACCAGAAAACAGGAATGTCAACAGAAATGATCAAGCTAGAATGAGACCCGAACGCCGAGCTGTTCAGTTTGCTCTTGAAGATGATGATGACGAGTTAGATGGGGCTAGTGGAATAGGGGCTATTATTTCTCTGCCCTTATCACCTGGAGCCAAGTTTAATATTATGAGTATATGATACAGTTTTTGCATCTGAATGGATTGTTCGGTGGACTTGTTGGTGATGAGAATATGCATTTGATCAACTTTATTTCAATATGAAAGTCATTTGAAAATCTGGGAGTGGGGAAAAATGCTATTCAACTGTGATTATTCCCATTGTCTCTTTCTGGAGAAGCAACGTTATGGTTGAATGGGCTAAGCCCTGACTCTATTACAAATTGGAGGCAATTGAAAGATGCTTTCTTAGAAAGGTTCTTTCTGACGTCCAAGAGGGCACAGTTAAGAGATGAAATCAGTAATTTTCGACAGCTTCCAACTGAAGCTCTTCATGAAACTTGGTAGATCTTCAAGAAGAATCTCACACGGTGCTCAAATCATCAGATGACCAACATCCACCTGAAATAGATATTATATAGGGCCTTGAATTCGGTGACTAAGCCAGTGATGGATAATGTTGCGGGTGGGTCATTTATGGACCTCACATTTCTTGAGGTGTCTGAATACTTGATTGTATGTAAAAGAAGAGTAGAGATTGGCATACCCGGGATTCTGAGATAGCAAGATCTATTGTATCTATTTGCATAGCTACAGAAAAGAGGTGAATAGAAGAGAAATGTGACCAAGATATGGCTCACATAAAAATGCAGATAGACCTTCTTACTAAGAATTTATTATCAGGAAAGATAAAAAAGATTAAAGCTATTGCATCATAGGGAAGAGCTGACTTCAATTCTAAGGAGGAAGCTAATTACTTGAATAATCAAAGGGGTTTCCGAGGCAGTGGCCAAGGAAACCAAGGTCGGAACCACTATGAGAAATCTAGATATAAGGACCGAGACTAAGGAAATTGGAAGAATAAGAATGACAAGAGTAGTTTATATGTTTCTCTTGGGAATCGTGAAGCTGCTGTATCTAACTTTGGGAAGATGTCCATGGAGGACATGAAGGCTAAATTATTGAAGAGAGTAGAGGCAACTAACAAGGGAGTAGCTGAGGTGAAAAATGATTTATGTTCAATGAATCAATTGGTTGATTTGCATTCCACATTTATAAAACAGTTGGAGTAGAAAATTAGTCAACTTTCTGTGGCATTTAATCAAAGGAAGACTGTCACGCTACCAAGTGACACAGTGCAAAATCCAAAAATATATGGTTCATGTATGGAAATTACTATTAGTTGTGGTAAAGTGTTGGAAAACCCATCTGTAGGTCAGTCGGCACTTGATGGCATAACAGAGATATTGATGAAGCAGATTTTGATCATCCCATAGAGGTTAAAAATCCTGAAGAGATCATTCATGATACTACACCCAACTATCAGCAGTCTGATGAGTTTGAAGATGAGAAAAACAAAGAAAAAAGAGTGGTGGAGAAAACTCTCCCAAAATCGCCACCCTCTTTTCCTCAGAGACTGAAGAAGAAGGATGATGACACCAAGTTCAGTAAATTCATGAACATGCTGAAGCAGCTGACTATTAATCTTCCTTTGGTAGAGGCACTGGAGAAAATGCCAGGTTATGCCTAATTCATGAAGGACCTTTTGACAAGGAAAAGGGCAACAAACTATGAACCAACGGATAATTTCCATCATTGCAGGCAGATTGCCACAAGTTCCTTAGTACAGAAGAAGAAAAATCTGGGAGCTTTCACTATTCCTTGTATGGTTGGGTCTTTGGATTTTTCTAATGATTTATGTGATCTGGGGGCCAGCATTAATTTGATGCCGCTATCCATTTATAAAAAGTTGGGTTTGGGAGATCCTATGCCAACCAATATGTGGCTTATAATGGTGGATAGGTCGGTAAAATGACCTATTGGTATTTTGTATGATGTATTGGTGAAGGTGCTACCTTCATTTTCCCAAAGTATTTCGTCATTTTAGATTGTGAGGTGGATTTTGAGGTGCCCATAATCTTGGGTCGACCTTTACTAGCAATCGAAAGTGTGATGATTGATTTGCGAGCGAATGAGCTCTTATTTTGGATGAATGATGAAGTGGTACATTTCGATGTATGCAAATCAATAAAGCAGCTCAAAGAAATGAGTGTGTTCTCTATTGTTGATGTTTATTATAAGGACAAGTAGGAACTATCTATAGAGGAGCAGCTTGCTGTTGAGCCATTAGCTACTGTGCTTATGAATTTTGATCGTGCGGATATTGAGGAGTATAAAGAAACTATCTATGCTTTTATAGGAATGGGGTCGTATTTTTATGCCCCTAAGAAGCTTGATCTTGACTTTAAGAATCGACCTTAAGCCATCCATTAAAGAGCCACCGGTGTTTGAATTAAAAGAGTTACCCAGTCATCTGAGGTATGTGTTCTTCGGTAGTGTCTATACACTGCCGGTTATTATTGCTACTGATCTGGGTGAAAAACAGGTAGAAGCTATTATCTCTATTCTTAAGAGGTATAAGAGAGCTATTGGGTGGACTTTTGTAGATATCATTGGTATCCCTCCTGGCATATGTATGCACAAGATTCAGCTAGAGGAATATTGTGTGCCCACTATTGAGCATCAACGTAACCTAAACCCACCTATGCAAGAGGTGATGAAGAAAGAAATCATCAAGTGGCTAGATGCAGGGGTGGTGTACCCAATGTCAGATAGTAAATGGGTGAGTCCTGTACAGTGTGTGCCCAAGAAAGGGGGCATGATGGTTGTGGCCAATGAGAAGAACGAATTGATCTTACTCAGGCCTATCACTGGGTGGAGGGTATGTATGGACTACCGAAAGCTCAACTCGTGGACACTAAAAAATCACTTTTCAATGCCATTCATGGACTAGATGCTCGATTGATTGGCAGGTAGGGGTTGGTACTATTTTGTGGATGGTTATTTGGGGTATAACTAGATCTCCATTACTCCTGAAGATTAGAAGAAGACAACGTTCACGTGCCCATACGACACATTTGCTTTTAAAAGGATACCCTTTGGTTTATGCAATGCACCAGACACTTTCCAGAGGTGTATGATGTTGATCTTCTCTTATATGGTTGAGGACAGCTTGGAGGTGTTCATGGATGACTTTTCAGTTGTTGGAGATTTCTTTGACCTGTGCCTGCTGAATTTAAGTCAAGCATTACAGCGGTATGAAGAGTTTAATCTGGTCCTTAACTGGGAAAAATACCACTTTATGGTGAAGGAAGGCATTGTTATCAGTCATAAAATTTTTGTGAAAGGTATTGAGGTGGATAGGGCCAAGGTTGAGGTCATCGAGAAACTACCTCTACCTATCTCTGTAAAAATTCTATGTAGCTTTCTTCACCATGCAGGATTCTATTGCAGATTTATAAAAGATTTCTCCAAGGTTTCAAACCCATTATGCAAACTTCTTGAAAAGGAGGCCAAGTTCTCTTTTGATGATGACTGCAGACAGGTGTTCGAATGCATTAAGCTAAAATTAGTGGAGGGTCCAGTTATTATTACTCCTTACTGGACAAAGTTGTTTGAACTAATGTGTAATACTAGCGGAGTGGCTCTTGGAGTTGTGTTGGGGAAGAAAAAGGATAAGCTATTTCATCCAATCTATTATGCCAGCAAATCCCTGAATGGGGCTCAAAATAACTACATTGTCACTGAACAGGAGATCCTGGCTGTAGTCTATGCCTTCGAGAAATTCAGAGCGTATTTTTTAGGGACGAAGGTGGTGGTCTACTTGGATCATGTAGCTCTAAGGTATTTAACGGAAAAGAAAGATATAAAGCCGAGATTGATCCGATGGGTATTATTTCTCCAAGAATTTGATTTTGAGGTAAAGGATCATAAGGGATGTCAAAATCTGCTGGATGATCACTTCTCCAAACTTGAATGCGAATAATCAATTAAGGACACGTTAGATATTGATAATTCCTTTCAGGATGAGAAGATACTAGCTGTGAAGCTCGAGTAGATTCTGTGGTATACTGATTTTGTAAACTACGTGGTAAGTGAGGTGATGCCAGATAATATTTCCTTTTACCAAAGGAAAAATTTCCTTCATTATATGACCAATTATTTCTGGGATGAGCCCTATCTTTTTCGTTGATGTGCAGATAGTGTTATTAGGCATAGTATCCCAGATGTAGAAGTGTTGAGTATTTTGGAAGCATGCCATGCTTCACCAGTTGGTGGTCACCATACAACTGACTGTACTGCCCAGAAAGTATTGCATATTTGCTACTATTGGCCTACGCTATTCAGAGATGCATATGAGTTTGTTCGTAGATGTGGTCAATGTTAGAGGTAAGGATCAATCTCCAAACGCCATGAGATGCCAATGTACAAAATGATGGAAGTAGAGTTGTTTGATGTATAGGGCATTGACTTGATGGGCTCATTTGTAAACTCATATGGGTCAAAATATATCCTAGTAGCTGTGGACTATGTCTCAAAATAAGTAGAAGCTATTGATTTGGCTGACAATGAAGGAAAAAGAGTTATAGCATTTCTGAAGAAGAATATCTTCTCCCATTTTGGAGTACCAAGAACAATCATAAGTGATGGGGGATCCCATTTCTGCAATACAGCTTTCAGGTCTATTTTGACAAAGTATGTAGTAAAGCAACACCGAGTAGCAACTCCATACCACCCATAAACTAGTGGGGAAGTGGAGGTGTCGAATCGTGAGATTAAGGTCATTCTTGCCAAAACTGTGAATGCTAATAGGCAAGATTGATCTTGAAAGCTAGATGACGCCTTGTGGGCATATCAAACTGCTATTAAGACACCAATTGGCATGTCACCGTATCAGCTAGTCTATGGGAAGGCATGCCATTTTTCGATCGAGCTTGAGCATAAGGCCTTATAGGCTCTCAAAAGGCTGAGTATACATTGGAAGGAAGTAGATGATCTAAGATTGGAGAAGATAAATGAGATGGATGAATTTTGTCTCAGGGCTTATGAAAGAGCTACTTGTATAAGGAGAAAATGAAGAAATACCACGATCAAAGGATTGCAAAAAAAAGAATTTAGGAAAGGTGAGTTGGTACTTCTTTTCAACTCCAGACTGAAACTATTTCCAGGTAAGTTGAAGTCTAAATGGTTGGATCCATTCAAAATTATCCAACTCTACTCATTTGGAGTTGTCAATCTTGAAAATGAAGATGGTAGTGTCTTCAAAGTGAATGGGCAAAGAATCAGACTTTATATTGGTCCAAAAGACTTAATAAAAAACTGTTGATGTCTTTTATCTCGCTGAAGTCTGAGTACTCGAGATACCTAAGTCGTGCCGCGATGTTAAATCAGGTGCTAATGGGAGGCAACCCACAACATGTTATTATAACCATAGTTAGATTCTATGTTACATTTTTGTGCAATTTTGATATGTTTATGAAGTGTGCAGGACCTGAAATGTAGTAAAAAGGAAAATAGGCATAAATATAAGCTATTAGAACATTATGACGGATGATTTGATGGACCACCAGTCCTCTGATGGACCACCAGTCCTCTGATGGACCACCACTTTCAACCTTCAAGAACTTGCAAGAAAATACATTCACTGGATAAGCCATGATGGCCTGAGTGGTGGGCCATCACAAACCTAGTGGGATATCACAACAACCGTCAGAAGTAATATTGGTGACCCATATTCTGGTAAGAAGTGATGGTAAATCTGGTGGACCATCCCACTTACCATCACACCAAAATAGAAATATTTAAACTCAGGTGAAGAGTGATGTTTAGAGTGGTGGTCCGTCAGATACATGACAGACCGTCAGATGTACCATTACTTTAACCCTAATTCTAAATTAGGTTGGGTTAAATTAGTACTCTTTATAAGTAATCTATATTTGACCTAAAGTATGACTTTGTGAATACATTTGAGCGGGTACATCCATTGTAAGCTGTCTATTTCCTTAAGATTCAAGGAACCTGAAGGGAGTTATCCCATCTGAGACTCCCCATATTCTCTATTTTCCCCGTATTTATACTAGTTATTCCTTCCTTCTCTTCACCACCAATAAAATGAAAAGCTAGTGCTTGAATTTGTAAGTTAGTTTTCTCTCTGAAGCCTCAAGAACAAAGCGTGCCTGCAAAATATGGTATGTGAAAAATCTCCTCTTTTTATTTTCCATAATAAGTGTAAGAGCATGGCTTGTTTCTTTAGTTTGTTCTTAGTATACTGAGTTCGATTGACTCAAGGTACCAATTTGGGTGAAATCTGAGAAATATAAGTTGTGAGACCAATGCGCTTAAAACGTGAGGTTAGAGCTGCGTTGATAGCTGAAAAAATATTTGATATGCTATTGCTCGACAAAATGGTCGAACCCAGATGGATGGCTAAATACGAAGGTGCGACAGTCAAACTGGTGGACCGTCAACTTTGTGATGGACCACCAAGATGACCGTGAGAAGATGCAATACAAATACACCTTCTGGATAAGCCATGACAGTTGACTTGGTGGACCGTTAACTTTGTGCCGAACCACCAAGTAGACCATCAGAAGACTCAAGCTTTTATGGAACACTGCTTAAGGACTAACGACAGAGTTGGTGGACCGTCCCACTATTAATGGACCGTCAAACCTACCGTCAGACCACATTATTCCCTATTTTAATTGTGTTTGAATGCAAAACTGATTTCTTAAGTAGTTTTTAGGTGATATGGCTCCTAAAACTCTACAACCCAGAGAAGAAAGATCTCAACGAAGTAGGAGTGTGTCCGCACCAGCTTACAACAATAGGCAAAATAAAAAAGAAGCTCTCATACTCTCCTAGTCTGAAGAGGAGAGTGAGAGCACCTCTAGCAGTTCAAGTTCAAGCCCCGATGAGGTAACTATTGCTGCAACTCAACCATTGATAGTAGAAGGTGAAACTGAAAATGTTATTATGGAGGATCAAATAGACGATCCTAATGCTAAAGCTATACTGGAGGGTGATAATGTTATCAGACGGAAGGATCCACAGGTTTGAGAGGCCATCAGGTGGCAAATAGAGGGAGCACAAAAAGAGTTCTATGATGGGTTGACACCCACAGCTCGAGGGATCAAAAGATCATTCATAGAGGAACATCAGATTATGAAAATAAAACTTCATGAATATCCTAAGTTTGAGAAGCGGTTCAAAGAATATAGACTGGCATGGGTAAGCAGACCTGCAGAAGAATACCAACCATATTAGGTGAGGGAATTCTTCATAAATTATTTGTGTTTGGTGAAAGCGGAATGTCCAAAGGGAACACCAATCTCAAATAGACCAAATAGGGAGTCTGTTTTGGTTTGAAGGGTCACTGTTGATATCTCAGCCCAAATAATTAACAAGATGCTATTATGGCTAGAATATGAGGCTCCACCCACTGTCTCGAATTTTGAGTATAGAATGAAAAATGCTTCCAGTCAGAGATGTTGGGCTGCTTCTTTATTGACCGATAATGGAAATTCTTCCTGGTTGACTAATCCCAAAGAGCGCATTACAAAGTTCACTCTTAGTTTTAAAGCTATGTTCTGGTGGGATATTGTTTAGCTGAGGTTAATGCCAACAAAAGAAGATGGAAACTTGGATCATAAAAAAGAAGTAGCAGTAGCCAATTTGGTTTTAGGACTACAAATTGATTTTGGCTAACTAATTTAGATGAGATATTTGTGCGGGCACATAAAGTTACCACTTCTATACCCTTCCCATGTTTGATCACTGGGTTGTACAAACAAGCTGGCGTGCCGCTTATCTGTAAGGTTGATAATAAAGTACAGATTACACATAGGTAGGACATTGAGAATTCGAAAGATGTTTGAAATTCAAAATTTAGGTGACCAAACCTCTGGCATATCAACCTCAGTATGCACCAGTTCTAGAGACCACAAAAATGCCTGAAGGTATGCCTTTACCTATCACCACGTATGTACCACCTAATTATGTGCCCCAGGGTATGTCTGCAGGGTCAGAGTCTACACAGTTTGCTGGTGGACTGGAGTTACGGAATATAGATATTGTTAAGGTGGTGAGGAACCAAAAACGGTTTCATAAATAGCTAGAAAAATGGGCTAGATATTTCAAACCTATTGTAGATGAAATTGTAGCCAAAACAGTCAGGCCATTTCAAAATATTCAAGTTAGAATGGATAACATGGAAGCCCACATCAACAAAAAAGCTAGATTCACTGTCTCTCCCTTATCTTGCCAAAATCATGGCAAAGTTTGAGAAAGCAAAGGCTGACATAGCAGAGTTAAAAGAGAAACAGTCACAGCTGCCTGCATTTGGCCTGACTTTAGTGGTAAGTGATAAAGAAAAAGACATTCTAGACCTGATCGGTAGACCCGTGAAAGACAAAGGTAAGTAGAAAATGGATGAAAGAGCAGTAAGGAAAGAATAAAAAAAGAGAAAGAGAGAAGCCATGCCAGTTGAGGAGTTAGATCAAGACAACCTGAAAAGAGCTACAAAGAAGTCAGGGAAAAAAGTTGAAAGAAAGCAAAGAGAGGCAGAAAATGAAATGGCAGGAGTCTCTACTAATGCTGCCCCAAAAAGGGGGTGAAGTGCAGAATCAGTTCGGGAGACGGCTCCTCCAATTGTGGAGGTTGAGGTTATGAGTGACCCTACCACCATAGAGGCTAACATTGCTCGGGGGAGAATACAAGAGAATCACCCCACCTGATAGATTCCTCAGAGAAATAAGAGGCGAAGTAAATAACCCAGTCCAACCATGTACGGTAAGTTATTACTTTGAGGACAATGCATATATTTCTGTGTGGGGGTGGGTGTATTCACATCATGGTTGGATTTTACTGCCGATATTCTGTATCCAATCATGTACTACCTAGTAGAAGCGATATGTTTAGTTTTTTTTTATTATTGCATTTCAAATTCTGTAGCATATGATGTAAATATCTGTGTTTAATGATTATCTATAAAATATTTCTATTTAAGTACTTTGTTGTAAATATGGATAAAGAATGATGTTGGCATAAGACTATGGGTATATGTATGTAATTAGTTACTCTATCATGTAAACATGTGTACAGAACTCTCAGTAATTCTACATTTAGCATTAGTCTAAAAGAGGTACATGAAACATGCGATGAACAATCAAAGAATTTCAAAGGTAGTGTAATTTAGTTTCCTATGAGTGTGAGGTTTTACTTGCAATTCATTCATAGGTTAAGACCTATAATTTTCCCTAATCATTTATACAGTCTTCTAAGGGAGTCATTGGGATAGGATAACAAGCCTCCTTGTACTTTGAGTCCATCTAGCCTAAATAAACAATCCTGCCAAAATTATTATCCCCTTTGAACCTATCTTGTGCCTTTAAAACCCATTTTAAAATCATATCACTGTGAGTTACTCTTCGTAGGTCTTCAACATTCAGCTCTAGCCTTGGCTAAATACTAATACATTGTTCATTTCAACTTATACAAAGTATCTAAGTTGAGGGTGGCTAAATGAAAGAGCCAAATGGAAAGTAAGTTGGATTCTTATTAGAGTTAATTAGCCACTGAATGCATCAGCATAAGCTGAGGGTCGCTAAAAAAAGAGAGAAGAGTTGTATGCTATAATATTATATTGAGGTTAAAAAGATGCTAGGGCAAGGAGAGTTATGTTTCAATGAGTCACTTTACCCAAAAGCATACCCCACCTGACCCAAAACCTTATTGCACGCCTTGAAAAGACCTGTTTGATCTTAGTGAGTCAACCTTAAGATAATGTCGTATGTCTAGGGCAAGCCTATGGGTACTTGGACTATGGTTGTAATGTTTTTGTGAGTGTGAGAGTTAGAATTTGTCCACATCATATAATGAGTGGTAGATTTCATTGTTGTGAGGGAAACTAAAATCACTTAACTTTGTTGTTCTCTGTAGAATGTAACATTCATGCTTGTGGGCTGACCTATGATAGATGTTGGGTGTGGATGTCGATGTGTTAAATGCATGTGATTGAATTGATAAGTGAATAGTTGCATCAAAATATTTCAAGGGTTGGTTGCATATCATTTTCTTGTTCATGTTTGCAATTAGGTGCTGAGTTGCTTGACGACAAGCAATGATCTTAAGTTGAGGGTGTTAATGTTCCGGTATCTTATAGAACAATTAGCATTATTTTATTAGGAAAATTGTATGTTTTCAAGCAACCAAAGTGTTATTTGATAAATTTTTTAGTGTTTCCAGTGAAAGAATATAACCACAGAAGGAAGCTGGAAAAAGTAGCAGAAAAGTAAGTTTGACGGTCAAAATAGTGGACCGTCAGTCTTGCAACGAACAACCTGGTGTACCGTCAAGGCAAAACAGAACATGGCATGCTAATGAATTTAGTAACGAACCATGTGGCAGACCGTCAGCCATGTGATGGACCACCTGGTGGACCGTCAACCCTTATCCAAAAACCATCTCTTAGAAGGATTTCATGACAATCAATGTGGTAGACCGTCATCCATGCGACGAACCACTAGATGGACCGTCAACTCTTATCCAGAAACTACCTCTAAAAAATAGTTAGTGATGATCAACATGGTGGACCGTCAGTCTTATGATGGACCGCTAGTGTCACCATTAGGTCTTATCTAGAAATTGTGATTTGGAGGAAATGAGTGACGGACCAGATGGTGGACGGTCAACACTTTGACAGACCACTATAAGGACCATTAACTAGGACGCGACTTTTTTTCTTTTAAATTTTAAATTCCTTTTTTATTAGGGAACATATAAATACCAAATTTTAGGGTTAAGAATGCATCTTTTATCTTCTACAAGTCTTATCTTCTATTGAAACTCTCTGTGATCTAGTACTTTGTGGATTCTTTAGATCTTGGTGAAATTTATCATTGATCATTGATTATTGAAGATTCAAGAACTGATTCTTGAGATTCTTTGTAAGTAAATTTTTAATCTGATTCATGAATAATATAAGAATTACTTCTTCTTTTTCTATGGAATATTGTGGCTAAGATCCCATAACTAGGGTTATGAGATCCTTAATGTGAAATACATCTATGGGTCGGGAATCAAATTAAGTTCCGTGATTAAATGATATTATATAAACCTTTCTTTAATTTCATGACTTTTCTTGGTTGCAAACTTGAAGAGTAAGCCCAAGAACATCACTTGTCTGAAAGAAAAGTGTTTGTTGGGAAAATAAAGTGTTTACATGAATTCTAAGGCTTTAACCTTTAGAGTAATAGCAAATGCCCTAACAGGATTAGCTTATATGAGAAATGGGTTGAAGAAAAATGTATTATTTAAGTTGAGAGAATTAGAGGATAATCTATCCACTTAAGTCGAGGAACTAATGGATAAAGAATAGGACTCAACCCCTTTTCCAATCGAATTTACTAAGTAGAACTCATAAATGATTCACAACCCGAATGGTGCTAGTATTTTGGTGACCATTACCCTGGTTTGTTTAATCTCATACAGTTATGAATTACAAAGAAAATCATTCATTGAAATACTCTTGTTACAATTAATTATGCTATAAGTTGAAACCGAAAACCCCCCTTTTTCAGGAACCTCTGATCAACAATCTAGTAACGATTACAATACTTAGTGAGCACAGTATTCCCTGTGGGATTCAACATCCAACCTAGTTGGGTTCTATATTTGAAAGCGACTACTGATACTTTCTATTGAGAGTTGTAATTTGGGCCTATCAGTATGTGAGGTTATTACGTGTGTGGCTAAACCCGATTGTGCACTTAGGACATGATTCTTCCTTGGTAAATTGTTATTAATTCTTTTCATTAATCAGTAGTTAATAGGTGTAATCTTGGTTAACTCTAATTAGTGACTAGAAGTAGATTATGCTGATTATTGGCTTATGGCTAATTGATATGTGTAATCTTGTGTAGAACCAATGGCTAATCTAGTAAATCTACATCCTTGGATGAATTGTTATATTATGGAATTTTTCCTAGTAAAGTGGCTTATGTGATAACTAATCATTCGTTATAAATGACTATTATTTGCGGGATAGAATCCTAGTGAACTAGTTGGTGGACTATACTAAGCTAAAATATGAAAACTATTCCTTAAGGTTGTGACATTCTTAAAGATAATAGACCAATTATTGTGTGATGAGTGGTTAAGTTGACATCTAGTATGTGATGCCGTGATGGCTTAATTAATGACTTATATAATTAGAAAGCTAACTATAAGATGACTTCGTGATGGGTGAATAAATAATAGTGTTTGTAACTTTTAGCCTTTCCTTATTTGATGACTAGTAAGTTGCTAGACTTGTAAACTAGTGGCTCATGGAAATAGAGGCCAGCAAGTACAGGCTAGACATGAATTTTATTAATGAGTTAGAGATTAAATAGCTATATAACCATTTTATGGTGATATTATCTTTGTTGTGTCAAATTTCAGTATAGATGATAATTGTAGACCTCGGTAAGAGGCCATGGCGGGAATGTAAGACATGGGGCTTTAGTTAGTTTCCTATGTAGATGTGCCTTTATATGTTGATGGATTGATCTTTTGGTGTACTCTTTAGTGGTATGGGACACTGTGATGAGTTCATTGCTTATTTTCCTTGAGTGTACTTCCCGACAGTATGGGACATCGTGGTAAGTTATTTTCCTTTAATCTCTGATGATGGTAGTTCTGTAGATTGTGGTAATTACTTGATTGCTATTATATATATATGGATTCAAACTTCAAAAATGATTACTCATGTTGTATGAAAGTTTGAATTTAATTTGTTGTCTTACTCTATATAGTCCTTATATTATAATTTAGCTCAGTCAGCTGATAATGCCTAATGAGCACTCATGTTTTGGTACTCATACTATAATTCTATACCTTTTTAGTGCAGACCTGCATTCTAGTTATCTCTATTAAGTCGAGGTTATATGGTGTTGATCATCAGGAGATAGGGTAAGCTTTTGGAGTTCGAGTTACCATTTTCCCCTTGATTTTTTTTGGCTTTTATATTTGAGATGAATGTATAAGACAATATTAAACTATTAGACGTTGAGTTTTACTTTTTGTTATCAAATATAGAGATGCTATTGTACTAATAATATCATGTCATGGGATTGGTATTCAAATGTTAGTTGTTTCTCTGTGGAATATCTTTGTTATATTGTGTTCCCATATAAGGTCTATGTTGGACGTTCCTACCAAAGTAACCTATTGCATTAGCTCTGGGTTACTGTGTTGGCTTACCTACTGGTGGGTTATGGTAGGTTCCATCATGACTTAAGAATCGTGTCATGATAAATTGGTATCAGAGCTTAGGTTTTACTGATATTATTGGTATAAGAGAAAATGTCTAATTGAGTCATGCAAATGGAAATGTTGACGTTCGTTTCTTATCTTCGAGAGGCTATAGGATATTCTTAGGAGTCCCTTACTTCTTTTAATCATATTGTGTTACGACTCTTAAGTTAATTTGTTGGATATTCTCTTCACTTTACTCTTTTGCAGATGCTTAGGACTTGTGCTACAATTATAAATAAGGAGGGTCCTAAGACCTAGACTCATGATGTGTCCACCGTATGGGATCAAAGTAGACCTCCCCTTGACCCTATTCATACAACTGAGCCAGAGAAACCTCCACCTCATCCAATTATGGGCTAAGGATCAGCCCAGGATCTAGCAAGATTCATCCATACTTCTTTACTTATAGATGCTGCAATTAGCTATTGGGTATTATTGATGGTTCGAAGACTATTGGTGCAGGAGTTCAGCCTGTAGCTACAACTCCTAGAGTTGAGGTTCCTCCAATTCTAGCAGTTGTTCAATTGAGAATCACTCAGCTAGTTATGACCCAGCATACTATGTCTACTGAGGAGTAAAAGATGTTGAGTAGATTCTTGAGATTTGCTCTTGGAGAGGATGCATTTGAGTTTATGAATACTTGTAAGGATAGGCTTCATGGGTTAGTCTTTGTTGTAACTCATAGTGTAGATTACAACATATTTATGTTGGACTTGTCTGCTCTGCACTGGTGGAAAGGTTTTGTGAGTTCTAGGCCAGTTGGATCTTCCCCTTTCTCTTGGTCTCAGTTCTTCAAGATATTCTTGGAGAAGTACATATCGCACAGCCTTAGAGATAATTTCAGAGATTATTCTTTAGATTATAGCAGGGTTAAATAATAGTTGCTGATTATGAGGCTCATTACTATGAGTTATCTAGGGATGCGACTTCTATCTTTGATACAGAGTATGAGAGAGTTTGGTGTTTTGTTCGAGGACTGAGACTTCATATTCAAATGGCTACTCAGAGTTTGGTTGTTGGGGGTAGAACTTTTGCTGAGGTTTCTGATCATGCTAGAGTTATGAAGGACATATAACGTGAGGAATTTGATAAGAGGCCCAAGTTTCAAGGCATATTTGGTTAGAGCCATAGTAGTTCCTAATTTAGGGGTAGTATTTCTTATGATGGACATTCTCCACGTCCATCTTTTCAGCCTTAGAGTTAAATTAGTCGACCAATTCAGGTAGCTCTTCAGACCGCTGATGGGGTTTAGTTCATTACTACTGGTTGCCCTAGTAAGAGCGGTGATCAGTCCTTGAGAGGTTCATCTGTAGACCATGTTAGATGTAGAAACTATGCTAGATCAGTCAGATCTGTGAGTTCTAGTTTTGCTCATGATTTATGTTTTACTTGCAGACTTTCTGGTTATTTCTTTAGAAAGTTCCCTAGTCATGGTGCGATGGTTGTTTCATCTAAGAGAGATGCTCCCATTAGGGTAGTTCATTATTTAGGTAGAGGTGGTTTGCGAGGTCATAGGGGTGGTTACCAAGGTGCTCGAGATGGTACTAAGACAGGCAATAAAAGAGGTCGGTCAGGTGCCCAGCTAGGTGGAGGGCATGGTCAGTTGTATGTAGTACCACTAGACTCAAGGCTGAGACTTATATGCTATAGTTATAGGTGAAATTTTGGTATGCTGTATGTTGGGCCTTGCTTTATTTTATCTTGGATCCACTTATTCTTACATATCTGCTTATTATGCACCATAGTTGGACTTGACTAGTGATTTATTATCTGTTCCTTTAAGCGTATCTACTCTCATAGGTGATTTTTAGTACTGAATCGAGTATTTAGATCATGTGTTATGACAATTAGTGATATTGATACTTGTGCTGATCTTATTATTTTGGATATGTTGGATTTTTATTTGATTCTGGAAATGGACTGGTTATCCCACTATCATGTGGTCATGGATTGTTTTGCAAAGACCATCACCTTAACTATGCCCGGCATACCCCGGTCGTGTGGTAGGGGCAATTAGCCATTAGATGAAGGGGATTATTTCTTTTGTTTGTGACGGATGGCTTATATCGAGGGGTTGTAAGTCTTATCTCACCTATGTATGTGATGCCTAAATAGGGAGTTCGAAGCTTGACTCTATTTCTATCATAGGTGAGTTTCCTGATTTTTTTCTATTGATCTTCTTGGTATTCCATCTGACCGTGAGATTGATGACACCTTAGCGTATGGCTTCTGCTGAGCTTACGAAGATGAATTCCCAACTCTAGGATCTTTTTGGTAACGCTTTCATTCGACCAAGTGTGTCCCTATAGGGATCCCCTATTTTGTTTGTAAAGAAGAAAGATGGGTTGATGCAAATGTGTATTGATTATAGGTAGCTTAACAAGGTAAATATGAAGAACCATTATCCCATGCCTCATATTGACGATTTATTTGACCATCTTCAGGGTGTAGCTAGATGTTTTAAGATATATTTGAGGTCCGATTATCATCAGTTGAGGATTTGGGATGAGGATATCCCAAAGATAGCCTTTAGGACCCGTTATGGTCACCATGAGTTCTTGATAATGACTTTTGGGCTGACTAATACCCCAGCCACATTTATGGATTTGATGAATCTTGTTTTCAGATCCTATCTAGACTTCTTTGTTATTGTGTTCATTGATGATATTCTTGTATATTCGAGGAGTAGTGAGGAGCTTGCGCAATACTTAAAGATTGTGCACCAGGTCTTGTAAGAGCATGTACTTTTTTCCACGTTCTCCAAGTTCAAGTTATGGCTTTAGAGAGTTATCATTTATTAGACACGTGGTGTCCTAGACGGGTATTATGGTAGACCCAACTAAGATTTCAGCAATTTGTGACTGGGCTAGGCCTACATCTCTAACTGAGGTTTGCTATTTTATTGGTTTGGCTGCTTATTATAGATTCTTTATTGAGAGATTCGCTACCATATCAACCTCTATGACAAGATTAACTCAGACGAAAGTTCCCTTCTAATGGTCCAAGAAGTATGAGTGGAGCTTTGTAAAGCTCAAGGATTGTCTTACTTCATCCCCAGTGATTCACAGGGTTTTGTGTTGCATCTAGTGTTGGTCTTGGATGTTTTTTGTTATACCAGGGCTGTGTCATTGCCTATGCTTCTAGACAAATTAAGGGGCATGAGTACAACTGCCCCACTCATGATTTGAAGTTGGCGGCAATAGTTTTCATGCTTAAGGTTTAGAGGCCTTACTTGTATTGTGTGCATTATGAGATTTTCACTAATAATCGCAGTCTTCATCATATTATGACTCAGCAAGAGCTTAATACTCGCCAGTACAGATGGATAGAGTTTGTAAAGAACTATAATATTTCTATTTTGTATAATCTGGGTAAGGCGAATGTGGTGGCTGATGCCTGGAGTTGCAAGGTAGTGAGTATAGGTAATTTGACATATATATTAGTTTCTCAGAGGCCCTTAGCATAGGACATCCAGTTTTTGGCCAATTTAATAGTTCGCCTTAATATTTTAGATCCTGTGAGGATTTTGGCTTGTGTGGAGGCGAGGTCCTCCCTATTTGAGTAGATTTGTGATCATCAGTTTGAGGATATTAAGTTGTGTCTTATCCTTGATCTAGTGTTGAGTGGTTAGTCTGGGAAACGCACCAGAGATTCTGAGGTTATCTTGAGCTTTTAAGGTCATAATTATGTTTCCTAACTTGATGACTTGATTTTGTCGATTCTACATGAGGCTAACTGCTTTAGATATTCTATTCATCCTGGTATGACCAAGATGTATAGATATTTGAGGTAACTTTATTGGTGGGATGATATGAAGAGTGATGTGGTAAACTTTGTAGCTCGTTGCCTATGTTGTCAGTAGGTTAAGGTCGAGTATCAGCGTCCAGGCGACTTGACTTAGAGGTTACCCATTCCCGAGAAGAAATGGGAAAGGGTTACCATGGACTTCATTAGTGGTTTGCCTCATACTTCCCATGGTCCCGGTGGTATTTGGGTTATTATGGATCGTATGACCAAGTCGGCATATTGAATTCCTCTTTAGATGACCTTCAATGCTAAGATATTAGCCTAGATTTTTGTTCAAGAGATAGTTTATTTGGATAGTATCTCCATGTCTAATATATGAGACCATGGTTCTATATTTTCTTCATGATTTTGCAGATTATTTCAGGAAGAGTTAGGTACTCGAGTGGATTTAAGTACAACCTTTCATCCACATATGGATGGTCAGACCGAGTGGACTTTTCATATGTTTGAGGATATGATATGAGCCTGTGTTATGGACTTTGGAGGACAGTGGGATTAACACTTAGCATTGACAGAGTTCACCTACAACAATAGTTATCATTAGAGTATTGAGATGACGCTTTATGCCTTTTAAGGCAGGAGATATTGTTTTCCTATAGGATTTTTTGAGACTTTTGAGGTTAAATCCTGTGGTATATATTTTTTGAACTACTTATTAGATAGAGTCAAAGTAATTCAGGACAGGCTAACAGCAACCCAAAGTAGGCAGAAGTCCTATCCCGACCATAGACTCTATTTCTTAAGATTCAAATTTGGTGATCATGTATTCCTTTATGTTTACCCTTTGAGAGGTGTGATGAGATTTGTGAAAAAAGGTAATCTTATCCCTCACTATATTTATCCTTTTGAGATCCTCTATGTAGTGGGTGAGGTGGCTTATAAGTTACCTTTACCTCTAAACCTTGCCGTTGTTCATCAATTTTTTGTGTCTCTATGTTGTGGAAGTATATTCTTGATCCTTCTCATATGCTTAGAAGGGAATCTGTCTAGCTAGACGAGCAGTTGACCTTTATGGAGGAGCCCGTGCTTATTTTGGCTAGTGATGTAAGGCGACTACGCTCTAGATAGATTTTGGAGGTCAAGTTTCAGTGGAGGCATCACCTAGTAAAGAAAGCTACTTGGGAGATCGAGAGTGAGATGCGGGCCCAGTGTTCTCATTTGTTCAAGACTTTAGGTATTTTCTTCATCTTTAACTTTTGGGGATAAGAATTCCTTAGTAGTGGAGGTTGTAATGACCCTTCAGGTCATTATCTGTGTTCTTCCTTATTTTTGCCGATAGAGCTTCTCCATAGCTGCCCCAAGTAATTAGTGACTTGTAGGAATCAATAGTTCGGTTACCTAGTGGTTTATTTGGTTTTTAGAATCACTTTCCCAATTTTAAGTCTTCATTGGTTCTAACTAACGATCGAGCTAAAAGTTCAGTAAAACGACCATAAATACAAAATCCAACTTCGCCAACGCATCTGGAAAATCAAAATCTATGTGGTTACATATCTCATTTACTTAAAACAGACTTCGGATGCATCTAGAGGCATTGGCCGAAACTTGAAACCAAGTTTCAAGATTTAGCTATTGCCTGGCTTAGAAACAGATATCGCAACCTTGATGGGTGAGGTGGAATTATGGTACCGCGATTGCGGTCAAGTGGGTCTACGTCCCCACTACACGACACCTGGGTAAAGCCTACTTAAAGGCTGTCTTGCCCTATATTTTGGCCAATTGTGCCTCCCTCTTGATCTCTAAAACTCTAATAGAATGAAACATATACAAAGTGAGTTTTGTGGGTTGATTAAGAGCTTGAATAACTTGTGTAAACCATTTTTGCTACAAATCTAAGGTAATATTCTTTCTAGTTTGGTGTTAATTTGTTGATTCTAGACCCTAAACCCCTAAGTCTTTGAGGCTCAATTGTAGCTGCAAATGTGATTTGTTTACTCAAATTTCTTGAGGGTTATAGCTCCCTAATGATAGTTGAGCAATGGGTTGGTCTCGAAAACACATTTTTTAAAGATGTGACCCACTTTGTGGTTTGGTTTCATTTTGGACCCATGGCATAATGGTGCCATAATAGGTGTTGTTAATCTTGTAATGATGCTTAGATTATGTTGTTGATAGCTTGGCTCATGGATGAAGCTTCATGAAAAGAAAAAAGAAAGCTCGTTGGTTCGTGAGCAATTTGGACTCAAAGTAGGTTTGGATTACTTGTAGTTAGATTGATCTTAAATGTAGTATAATTATGATATCTTGCAGATTGGGCGGGGTCTTAGATGATAAATAGGTAAATGATGATGCTTGAGATTAGTTGATCCTCGTAGGCTATTTAACTTGTAAAATATGATGCTTGACTATAGACTAGAACCTTGGATAGTTCTACTTACAGTCTCATGAATAGTATGAGAATATTTTAGTTTCTCTAGTAGAGGAGAATGATATTGTTAAGTAACCTTAAGAGTATGTTGACCTTGATATGTCTAGTTATGAGTTGGCCTTAAGTGTTAGGGGTGACTTAGAATGTATACTTGAAGCAAAATTTTCCCTTATAGTCTTAGTAAGGGTTGATAAGCCCTTATGGTGTGATTTAGATAACCTAGCCTAATTTTGAGAAGACGTTATTCTTAAAGATGTGAACTTTGGCATTATTGGGATTTAGGAGTGAGACTTGAACCACATTAATCTTGAATTATGTAATTCCTCAGTAACCTAGATACTTGATGAATATCTAAGTTACATTATTAAGGTTAAAATGGTTAAAATTGGCTGCCGGTTATGCATGTGGTCAATAGTTGGATGATGTGTATACTTGATTGATTACCTTGTTGTGTTTATATGGATAGCCTTGGAAATTCTTGTAAATTAAACCTTTGGGTAAGCAATTGCTTGGATTATTGATGAGTTTATCAAGTGAACCTCTAATTATGTTGCCACTCTTACTATAACCTAAGCCTAATGATTAAGCTAATTCTTATGCGAAAGATTTTCCTTTGGGGTTAGTATTTTGAAATGTTGGAGTAAAAGAGGTATCTAGGGAGCATTCACTTGATTTATAATTGATTTTCTAATAAACATGTTAACTTGGAAATATGGTGATTGCATATATCATTTCTATACTCATGCTCATGCATCTACTTATATTATGTAGTGATGATTAATACTATAAGTATGATGGTATGTGTTACCCTACATTATTTATACTCTATCATTGTGGGTTGTATATGCTTATTGATTTGACTACATATGTATGTGTATATTGTTATCTTGGAGGATATGTTGATGCTATGATGATGCTCGGTGAATCCAAAGGATATAATGTTATGATGATGCCCGGTGAATCTAGAAGATATATTGATGTTATGATGATGCCCGATCAATCTAGAGGCTATAATGATGTTATGATGATACCGGGTGAATTTGGAGGCTATAATGATGTTATGATGATGCCCGATTAATCCAAAGAATATAATTATGTTATAATGATGCCCAATGAATCTAGAGGATATAATGATGTTATGATGATGCCCGGTGAATCCGGAGGATATAATGATGTTATGATGATGCCCCGTGAATTCGGAAGAGGTAATTATGATATGATAATGTTATGTGTGGTAAGTATATATATGAATACATGGATGTATGTGAGGTTATGCCATGTGTTGCAAAACCCATTTGTGCACTTAGGACATGATGTCTTCCTTGGTAAATTATTATTCATTCTTGCCATTAATCACTAGTTAAGAGGTGTGACCCTTGTTAACTCTAATTAGTAACTAGAAGTAGATTAATCCGAGTATTGGATTAAGGCTAATTTATATGCGTAATATTTTGTAGAACCGAGGGATAACCTAGTAAATCTACTTAACTTGGATAAATGGTTATGTTATAGAATTTTGCCTAGTAAAGTGGCTTATGTGATAACTAATCATTTCTAATAAATGACTATTACTTGTAGGCTAGAAGCCTAGTGAACTAGTGGGTGGACCATGCCTAGCTAAATTATTGAAACTAGTCCTTAAGGTTGTGATATGCTCAATGATAATAGACCTATTATTGTGTGATAAGTGGTTCAGTTGACATCTAGTATGTGATGTCGTGGTGGCGTAGTTGACGACTTATATAATTATTAGGATAACTAGAATATGGCTTCGTTATGGGTGAATAAATAATAGTGTTGGTAACTTGTAGCTTTTCCTTATTTGATGACTAGTAAGCTACTAGACTTGCAAACTAGTGGCTCATGGAAATGGAGGTTAGCTAGTATAGGCTAGAAATAAAGTTTATTACTGAGTTAGAGATTAAATAACTATATTACCATGTTATGGTTATATTGGCTTCGTTGTATCAAATTATAGTATTGATGATGATTGTAGACCTTGGCAAGTGTCCATATCGAGAATGCACAACCCATGGATTTTGTGAGTTTTTTGTGTTGTTGTTCCTTGATATATTGATGGATTGATCTTTTCGTGTACTCTCCGATTGTATGGAACACCGTGATAAGTTCTTTTCTTATTTTACTTGAGTGTACTTTCCAGCTCTATGGGACATCGTGGTAAGTTCTTTTGCTCTATACTCTGATGATGCTAGTTGTGTAGATTATGGTAATTACATGATTGTTATTTTATATATATATGGCTTTACACTTCCTAAGTGATTACTCATGTTGTATGAATGTTATGGTATATGTGGATATGGAATGCCATACTATTGTTCTAGTTGTTTATTTATCTTATACAATGATATTTGACAAGATTCAGGTTCGATTACGTACCTTGCCTTTAAGTTATTATCTTACTCTATATCATCCTTATATTATAATTTAGATTAGTCGGCCGGTGATTCCTTCTGAATACCTATGTTTCGGTCTCTATACTACACTTCTATATCTTTTTAGTATAGACCTAAGTTCTAGTTGCCGCCATTGACTCAAGATCGTGTATGTTGATCATCAGGAGATAGGATGAGAACTTGGAGTTTGAGTTGCCTTCTTACCTTCTATCCTACGTTGAGTTGTAATTTTTGTTTTCAAATATAGAGATGCTCTTGTACTAGTACTATCAGGTAATGGGATTGGTATCCGAATGTTAGTTGTTTCTTTGTAGAATGTCTTTATTGTATTGTGTTCCTATATAGGGTCCATGTTTGACATTTCTACCAAATTAACCCATTGCATTAGCTCCGGGTTACAGTGTTGGCTTTCCTATTAGTGGATTATGGTAGGTGGCATCATGACTCAAAAATCAACTCATGAAAACTATCTCATGAGTTGATCCATAAAAGTAACACTACCTTGCTGCTAAAGAATGTGGATATTTCTAGGTAAGTTGTTCATATGCAATAGGTGGGGGAGAAAAAGAGAAAGCAGGCTGAAATAAGAGAGAGAGAAGGAGAGAAGTGTAAGTACTTTGAGCAAAGTAGTGACAATTAGCAAAGTGGAAGGGATGGTTGTAAGTTGCTAAATAAGAAGTGGGGAAGTTATGTTTCTTTCTCCACAGCTATTTCTCCCTACCTAAAGCAGTCAGGAGACAGGCTTCTGTAGGGTGGCAAGAACTTCAGGGCATAGGGTGCCCAATATCAGGCTAGTGAGGCATAATCGACTCTGTTGTGTCCTTATTGTAGGTTTTATGGTTGGTTGCATCTGTGTTTTTTATGATTAGGGGAGGAACAGGTGTTTCAAATATGGTCCACTGGGCCATATGCTTAGAAACTATCCGATTGGTAAGTTTTCTTCGGGAGCGAATAGGATTCCAGTTGCCTCTTCATCTACTCCTGCACCAAAAGGTGTTGCTTCTACATCTGTTTCTATGTCTGGTATGGGCACAAGATGGAATTGGTTATATGCTCTTGTATCAAAATATGATTTCGAGGCATCGCCTAATTTTTTAACTGGTACGTTATAACTCATTTCTCGTGATGTGTATTGTTTACTTTAGTCGGGGTCTACTCTTTCTTATGTGAGCCCAATTATGGGTGTGTATTATGGTTTTGATCCTGAGGTTATTTCAGATTGTTTTCTATTTCTACCCCGGTAGGTAACTCTGTTATTGCTAAAAGATTCTATGGGGGCTGTTATCTGTTTGTAGTAAGGAGACTTTGGTGGATCTTTTTTTAATTGGATATGGTGGATTTTGATGTTATTCTAGGGATGGATTGGTTACACTTATTTTATGTGTCTATAGATTTTATAATTCATAAGGTTGTCTTTAAGTTCCCTGGTGGACTGGGTATTGAGTGGGAGGGTGGTTCTCTAGCTCCTCAGGGGAAGTTTATACCATATCTTAGAGTTTGGAGATTGATCTGAACTGGGTGTCTCTATCATTTGGTCTGGGTTAACGATTCTAACTCATAGGGTCCTTCTTTACATTTGGTTTGGTGGTGAATGAGTTCCTAAGGTCTTTCCTGATGACCTTCCTTAGTTCCTTCAGATAGAGAGATTGAGTTTGGGATTGATCTCATCTCGGACACTCATCGAATTACTAATATCCTAGACCGAGTTCAAAGAACTTAAGAAAAAACTTAAGGATCTCTTGGATAAGGGTTTCATCCATTGTAGTATTTCCCCATGGGGGCACTAGTGTTATTCGTGTATAAGAAGGATAGTTGCCTTCATATATGTATTTATTATCGACAGTTGAATAAGGTAATGACTAAGAACAAGTATCCTCTTCTAAGGATAGATGACTTGTTTGATCAGTTGTCAGATGACAAATTCTTTTCTAAGATATATCTTCAATCTGGGTATCATCATCTTAAGATTAGGGAGGTGGATATCCCAAAGATGGCTTTCCGAACTCGATATGGGAATTTTGAGTTCTTGGTGATGTCATTTGGTTTGACCAATACCCCTGCAAAGTTAATGGATTTGATTAATAGGGCCTTCCATCAGTTTTTGGATATTTTTGTGATTGTTTTCATAGATAACATCTAGGTGTATTCTAAGAGTGAGGAGGATCATGCCAATCACCTCTGTGTTATGATGCAGACCTTGAAGGAGTAGTATCTGTATGCTAAATTGTCAAAATGTGAATTCTATTAGAACGATGTAACTATTCTGGGTCACATTATTTCTAGTGAGGGGATCATGGTGGATCCATAAAAGGTTGCAATTGTTAAGAAGTTGCCTTGACCTATGACTCCAACCGAAATTCAGATCTTCTTGGGTATTATAGGATGTTTTTGGAAAGTTTTTCGACTATAGCTTCCCTATTGACTAAGTTGACTTAAAAAAGGTAAATTTCTCTTAGTCAGCTATGTGTAAGGGTAGTTTCGAGAAGCAGAAGGATAAGCTAACTTTGGCTCTAGTTTAGACTTTGCCGGAAGGCATTGAAGGGTTTGTGACTTACTATGATGCATCTCAGGTGGGACTTGCTTGTATTCTGATGCAACATAGGATGGTGGTAGCATATGCTTCAAGGCAGTTGAAGGTTCGTGAGAGGAACTATCCCACTCATGACTTAGAGCTGTTAGCATTGGTGTTTGCATAGAAAATGTAGCGGAACTATTTGTATGAGGTGCATGTGGATATCTTCATAAAAGCCTGCAATATGTGTTTTCTCAGAAAGAATGTAATTTCAGTAAAGAGAAGATAGCTTGAGCTTCTCAAGAACTATGATATGAGTCTTCACTACCATCCAGGTAAAGCTAATCTGGTTGCTGATGCTCTTAGAAGGTTATCTATGTGGATTCTATATCATGTGGATAAGCAGAAGTGGGAGTTGGTGAAGGATATTTACTATTAGGCTAACCTTAGAATTTGCCTTTTTAATTCCGAGGTGGTTGGTGTATTGGTTCAAGAAATAGTGTAGTTGTCTGTCTGTGCTGAAAAGAGAAGCAAATGTTTGATCCTGTTTTGTTAAGGATCAAGGGTGATGTTAGTATTGATGGTACCTTACGGTCAAGGGAAGTTGTGTTTCCTAACGTCAATAGTTTGCTAGAAAGGATCTTTGTTGAGGCACATAAGTCGCACTATGTTGCTCATCCAAGTTAGACAAAAATATATCATAACCTCAAGGAGATGTATTGGTGGAATGGTATGAAGAAGGATGTGACTGATTTTGTGGCCAAGTGCATGGTGTGTCAACAGGTAAAAATTGAGCATATGAGTCCTGGGGGATTGTATGAAGAAGTTGAGTTACTGGAATGCAAATGGGAGGTGATCAATATGGATTTCATTATCGGTCTTGCTAAGTCTTGGAATCAATTTGATTTGGTTTGGGTCATTATAGATAAAATGACAAAGTTACCTCAGTTTTGGCCAATGAGGACTAACTTTTCAGCTGAGGATTATGCGAGGTTGTATTTTCATGAATTGTGAAGCTTCATGGGGTATCAGTTTCTATCATCTTTGGTTGTGGTAGGCAGTTTTTATCTTATTTTTGATGGTTGTTTCAGCAAAAGTTACGTATTAAGGTAGTTTGACTATTTCTTTCCACCACAGACGGATGGAAAAGTAGAAAGGATGATTTAGATGCTAGAGGACATGCTTCGTGCGTGTGTGATTGTCTATGGTGGTAGCTGGGTTAATAATTTACCTCTTTTAGAGTTTTCTTACAAAAATAGCTATCATTTTAGCATTATATGTTCCCTTTTCAGGCATTGTATGGTAGGAGGTATATATCTTCTATTGGGGGGTTTGAGCTTGGTGAGGTGGCTATGTTTTTTCCCAATTTAGTTTACCAGGTAATTGAAAAGGTGAAGGTGATTTGGTATAGGCTTAATTCTTCCCAAAGTCACAAAATTCCTATATAGATATAAGACGAAGGAACTTGGAATTTGAGGTTAAGGATAGGGTGTTCCTAAAGGTGTCTCCCATGAAGGGACTAATGCGGTTTGGTAGGAAGGGGAAGCTCAGTCCCCTGTACAGTGGTCCTTATGTAATTTTGAGAAGGGTTTGTAATATTGCATATGAATTGGAGTTGACCTCTAGTTTGAAGTCCATTCATATGGTATTTCATGTCTCTATGTTGGGAAAACGTGTAGGTGAGCCTTCATCGATTGTTCCTTTGGAAGGATTGGGTATCTTGGATTCCTTATTTTATGAGGAGGTATCGGTTGAGATCTTAGATCGTCAGTTTCATTGGTTGTGGACCAAGGATGTACCTCCAGTTAAGTTTCTATAGAGGAACCACAAAGTGGAAGATGCTAATTGGGAAGAGGAAGAGGCCATGAAGTCTAAATATCCATTCCTGTTTTCTTCTCCTGGAATTCATGCAGAAGGTATGTGTTCTTCATCATACTTTTTTTTCAAACTTTGTTAAAGTAAATATTGATTCCTTGAATCTTTATTTTTTACCTTTGTTAAAGGTCAGAATAGAGGTATTGGGGTGTAAATTGTGCTTATACTTCCTTGTCCATCATTCGGGGAGAAATGATCCAAGTTAGGGAGAATTGAATCACCTTGGGTTTTGACCCTTAGAAAATCTCTCAATTTTTGGCTTCTAGACATCATACGACTTGGGGTAATTCTTATATGAAGTGGTGCGGTTGTAAGACCCCATAAAATCCCAGTCATTTCAATGATGTATAGCATGCCAAAATAGGTCCCAGATTTAGAAAAATATCAACTAAGTATTGACTCTTAGTCTTATTTTTGACCGTGATATTTCGATGACTTTATTTTTTATCCTTACGACCTAAAAATGTTGATTTTTTAAATTGATTCATGATCAGGGATGTCAATAGGTGACCTCGTATGAGTTTTTGATTTTTTGAACATTGTTAAAAGCCTAATTGGATGTCCAAAATAGTGGATCGATGCGATCTCGATGCGTCGCATTGTACATTGCATCGACAATATCATCACCAACTCAAGCATGCAATTTCCAGTGATCCAACACAATCTCGATGCATCGCATCGGCCAGCGTGTTGACCCATTGATGCGACACGTCGGTCTGCGCATCGCTGGGTACATTTTGTTTAATTAGGTCTGCGTTTAGAGGGGTAATTAAGTTAATTTCCCCACTTTTATTCAGTCCTAAAACACAATATTTAGTTATCCTAAGAGAAAAATCAATCACTTTCTCTCAAATTCTTTCAAGAACAAAACCATAGGTCATTCAATTTCAAGTCCAAGCTTTAAGAACACACCAACGATTTTCACGAAATTAATTACCAAGGTATGTTAGGTGTTCATTCTTGGGGTTCCTTCAGCCTTGTAGTTCAAGAACCCTTTTAAAATTACAAGTTTATTGATTTCATGATTTATATTTTAGAATTTGGATTGTGTTCATGTATGTATTGATGTTTGGTTTACAAATCAAGATTCATTACAAGTTTCCAGTAAATTAATCAGCATGTGTGTAGAATTATGTGATTCTCATGTTAAACCCTTGAATTACAAATTTAATGTTGTAGCCATGATGTTTATATTTTGATGAATTCCATGTGCATTAATTATGCTCCCTAAGTGTCTATGAAAATTTAGTAGTGAATTCATGATATAATATCATGTGGTCCCATTCATGTACAAGTTCATGCCTCTCAAGTGTTTGACAAAATGTCTAAATGAATGCATGGTGAATACGTAGTTAATGTAATGTTTTCAAGATTTTGCCATGTTTTGCTATTGATGCTATCGAGTCCTGGGGGTATTCAATACCTGAAAATCTATCTATTTACCTAGAATTACAGAAACTACAGAATATCTCAGTAATGTCACAAACAGTAGTACTGAGAAAGTTACAGAACTCAATGAACTCAGTCCATTTCAGTCAGTTGATGATAGGCATATTTACATACCTAAAGTGCTATAATTTACCCATATTTTAGATAAGTTTTGAGGACAAAATATATAATTCATGCACTTTTAATCCATTTTCCTGTAAGTGAGCTAACAAACGTGATTAGTAAGTTTTCAGGTATAAATGATGAAGATTTAAGTATTTTATGGATAACTTGACGCCAAAGGAAGCTTCATGAAAGAAGAAAGCAAAGCTTCGATGCCTAAGGACTAAAAGTGGCGCATGGAAAACCTGTCCCGAGAAAAAACAACATTTCTCAAGACTTTGGGGATCAGCAGTAACCTATTAGGATTAGGATAATGATGCAGTAATTTGTTAGGATTAGGAGAAGTACGCAATAGCCTAGTAGGAATAGGATATGGGTGTTATAAATACCCTATTTTGCTGGAGATTTTTATTATTCCGATCCATCCACCATCCCTCCATCCATCAAAACAATTCTCCACCACCCTCATCCCTATTCGATCCTTTCCCTTTTTCTTCATAAATTTGTTGTTGACATTATTATTCATCTATTCTATTTTTAATTTTCACGACAAGAGTAAAGCTATTTTGCAAGGAATTCATGCCACAAGTGCTACCACACATACTTCACGCAAGATCTTTATTTTGGTGTGATTATAATGTCTATTGTGATTTCCGTCGCACTCATGAATAGCTAAACTTCTCTGTTGGGGTTATGGAAGCCTTATGAGATACTATCTATTGCTATGAGTTTGTGAATTCTTGACACGTATGTTGCTTATATCATTATTCTCTTCATCTTAATCTAAATTCTTGTGGTTGCAAACATATAGAATACGCCAGTATAGCATTAACTTGTTCAAAAGAAAAGTTATATGTATGGAAAAGAGATAATGTCAAGGTAATAGGGAACTAACCCCTGTTAAAAAGTTAGTGCCGTAACTGGATTAGCCTCTTGGAGAATTTGTACCATTAGATACGCTTTAAGCTCGAAAGAGTTAAAGTGAAATAATCCTTGATGGTCGAAAGACGCCTGGATTTACCATAGAATACAATTCTTTATAAGCACATGCATGTCTGAATTCCGCATAACTCATAGCCAATAGAGACGTATAACTCATAAGGTGGACATAACCCCAACTCTCAATTCTCATTGGTTAAACATCTTACTAAACATTCTTCTTTTTTACTTTGCTATTTTCTGATTTTCGCTTTGTTACATTATTGCACGCTACAATCCCCCCTTTTTATGAAACTTTCACCAAAAGTCTAATAATCTTTGCTTACTTAGTGACCAAGTATTCCCTGTGGGATTCGACACCCAACCCAGTTGGGTTCTATATTTGACAATGACCGCTTACACTCTTACGAGAGTTGTAGTTTGAGCGTTATCAAATATTGGTGTCGTTGCAGGGGAATACGGTTGTTTTTTGCAGGTTTTGTTCAGTGCATGCCCAATACTCGAAGTTCTGGTCATCCATTATTACCCATAAACCTTGAACCACAACATATTGGCAGGATGGAGGCGCAACATGACATTGAGAGAAGGGATGCTCAACAGGAGCAGGCTAGATTAGCTGTGTTGGCCGCTGCTCAAGTGCATCAACAAAATATCGATAACCCTGGGCGAGCAGCAGATCCTGACGATAAGGATCTAGGTGATGATGAGTCACTAAACCCTAGGTTTGATGCTGAGATGACGACACCAGCCAACATAAGAGATCGTCAAGCTAGGTTCAGGCATGAACGCCGAGCCATACCATTCGATGATGATGATGATGATCTTGATGGAGCTGCTGCCACAGGATCCATTATTCCTCCGCCATTGGTACCCGAAGCCAAGTTCAACATCACGAGTACCATGATTCAGTTATTGCAACTCAAGGGATTATTCGGTGGACTAGCAGGCGATGATCCGAATATGCATCTGATAAACTTTATTTCTACATGCAAGTCATTCGACAATCCTGGTGTTGGACAGAATGCAATTCGGTTGCTCCTATTTCCATTGACTCTATCTGGGGAGGCAACTCTATGGTTAAACGGGCTGACTCCTGATTCTATCACTAATTGAAAGCAATTGAAAGACGCTTTCCTAGAAAGATTCTTTCTGCCATCCAAGAGAGCACAATTAAGAGATGAAATCAGCAATTTTCGACAGCTTCCAACTGAATCCCTCCACGAAACATGGGAGAGATTCAAGAAAAAGCTTATGAGGTGCCCAAACCATCACATGACCAATGTTCACTTGATGGAGATACTATATAGATCCTTGAATTCAGTAACTAAATCTGTGGTGGATAATGTGGCTGGAGGATCATTTATGGACCTCACCTTTGTTCAGGCAAGTGATATGCTAGACCGGATGACGAAGCAAAGTAGGGCATGGCATACTAGAGATTCTGAGGTAGTAAGCCCCACTTTTTCTATAGGCATGACTGCAGAACAAAAGAGAAGAGAAGAAGAACGTGATTAAGATTTGGCGCACATGAAAACACAAGTGGATCTTCTTACAAAGCATCTACTATCAGGGAAGACCAAAAAAGTCAAAGCATTTGCGTCAAAAGGAAGAGAGGAATCCGATTCTGAGGAAGAAGCCAACTACGTGAACAATCAGGGGGGTTTCCAAGGTAATGCCCAAGAAAACCAAGGTCAGAACTATTATGATAATTTTGGAAACAAGGACCGGGATCAAGGTAGTTGGAAGAACAAGACTGATAGGAGTGGTGTGCATATTCCTCCTGGACGACGAGAGGCCACTACATCTGGTTCGGGAAATATGTCAATGGAAGATATGATGGCTAAGCTGCTGAAAGAAGTGGAAGCAACTAGCACGGGAGTAACTGAGGTAATAAATGACTTGGCCTCAATGAAGCAATTGGTTGACTCACATTCCACTTCAATAAGACAGCTGGAACAACAATTGAGTCAAATTTCAGCCACATTAAATCAAAGAAAAGCTGGCACCCTACCCAACAACACAGTGCAAAACCCAAGGAACGATGGAACATGCATGGACATTACTACCAGGAGTGGTAAGGTACTGGAAACTTCATCCAAAGGCATGCAAGTGATCAATGCAGAACCTGAAGGCGCCGATGAAGATACGGAGGACGTTAGTGATGTCACCCTGCCACGTCCACATCCCGAAAAGATCGCCAATCTGAAGCAAGAGGGAAAAAAAGTCGTGGAGAAAACTATTCCCCTTCCACCACCACCTTTTCCTCAAAGACTAAAGAAGAGAGCTGATGATACCAAGTTCAATAAATTCATGTCAATGTTAAAATAGCTGACCATTAATGTTCCATTGGTTGAGGCGCTGGAACAGATGCCTGGGTACGCGAAATTGATGAAGGACCCGTTGACAAAGAACCGGTCAGTAAGTTATGAGCCGGCAGCTAATGTTCACCATTGCAGTGCAATCGCTACAAGATCGCTAGTTCAGAAGAATGCAGATCCTGGTGCTTTCACTATTCCTTGCATAGTTGGATCTATGAATTTTGCTAAGGCATTGTGCGATTTGGGAGCTAGCATCAATTTGATGCCACTATCCGTCTATAGAAAGTTGGGGTTGGGCGACCCTACACCAACCAATATGCGGCTTGTGATGGTAGATAGGTCGGTAAAATGACCTGTGGGTATCTTGAATGATGTGTTGGTGAAGGTGTCTACCTTCATATTTCCTGCAGACTTTGTTATTTTGGATTGCGAGGTGGATTCTGAAGTTCCCATAATCTTGGGACACCCTTTCCTCGCAACCGAAAGTGTGCTTATTGACATGAGAGCTAATGAGCTTTTATTTCGGTTAAATGACGAAGTGGTCCGTTTTGATGTATGCAAAGCAATGAAGCAGCCTGAAGATATGGATGTGTTCTCTGTAGTTGAAGTTAATTATAAGGACGACAAAGAATTATCGATAGAAAATCATCTTACTGATGAGTCACTATCTGATGAGCTGCTGAATTTTGGGCGTGAGAAGGCTCAAGAACATGAAGACACTATGTGTGCTCTAATAGAAATAGGGTCCTATTCTCATACTCCTAAGCAGCCGGACCTTGATCTTAAGAATCAACCGTCACCAACAGCAAAGACTTCCATTAAAGATCCCCCAGTGCTAGAATCGAAAGAGCTCCCCAATTATCTAAGGTATACGTTCTTGGGAAGTGGAAATACACTTCCTGTGAGTGTGGCAGATGATTTAAGTGAACAGCACGTAGAGGCTATCATCTCTGCTCTGAAGAGATACAAGAAAGCTATGGGTTGGACTATTGATGATATAATTGGTATCCCGCCTAGGGTATGTATGCACAAGGGTCATCTCGAAGAAGATTGCATGCCTACAAGTAAGCCTCATTGTCGTCTGAATCCATTTAGAAAATGATCCACCATCTATCTTGATGAAGTCTAAGTAATCGAGATAGTTATGTCGTGCCGCGACAATAAATCAAGTGCTTGATGGGAGGCAACCCATTGTTTTTAATTATTTTTGCTGTTTTTGTTTTCCTAGGATTTTGTCGAGCCACGACCAAAACTAAGGCACTTGATGGGAGGCAACCCATCGTTCTAATTGTTTTTGTTGTTTTTGAGTAAATGTAGGTGCAAGAGGTGTAAAAGAAGAGGTTGGTTTCAAATTTCGATTTGGAAGTATTGCATGGTGAAGGTGGTAAGTTAGGAATGAAGAAGCAAAAGGCTATGGGTTAGGCATTGCTTATGAAAATATAGGCTAAGAACAAGGTAAGGCCTATGCAAATCTAGGCCACGAACAAGCCAAGGCCTATACTATGGCCTAAGATCTCGGATTCTAGAGTGCCATAGCATAGGCGCCGCCTATGCTCAACAATGCCATAACATAGGCGCCACCTATGCAAAAGCATTTTGTCTCTAAATCTCATATGCCATGGCATAGGCTCCGCCTATGCCTAACAATGCCATAGCATAGGCACCGCCTATGCCCAACAATGCTTTGCAAAAGGCGCCGCCTATGCCAAGCATAGGCAAAGCATTAGGCGCCACCTATGGTCACTTTTTGTCTCCAAATTCGATTCTAAATGGGTCAAAACCCGACCCAATCTTGTCCTACAAATAAGAACTTAGTCTTAGAACAAAAATGCATTGCCAATCCAACCTAAGCGCCGCCTACCTCTCTAAATTCTCTCAAAAATTTTCCTTTTGCTCTTTTATTTTGCAAGAACATCTTCCGAGGCCATCAACCAAGTAAGTACTTCTTTGTTATTCTTTTATATTCCGTAAGTACTACACTACTACGCCTATAATGAATTGTTAAATCTTGAAATAGTAGTAGTGATTTGATTATGCTTGGTTTGTTATGATACATCTAATTGAGTGAAAGAATACATGTGGGTGCTCTTGACTTGGTTCCAACTTGTATTTGATTTTGATACACTGTCATACTTTTGATGAGTCGACATGGTGAAGTTAATTGCATAATCTTCAAAATTGAATGCTTGAATATTTGAATGACTCATTCATCGAGATAAAGATCATGATTGAATACAAGCATAAGATGTTATGATTATTTTCTATACCATAAACTTGATTCAATCTCTACATGGTCGTTTTGTTCCAAAAATGCATTAATCCAAACCATAAAGGATGGTCAAGATTACATGACATAGAGTTGAAAAGAATAGTTAAAGACAACATGCATGTATGACTGTGCTGAACATATTGTTGGAACATATTGCCTATATGTATGTCGATGAAGTCTGAGTAATCGACATCACTCACTTAATTAGTTTGTACAAACAAATTAAGTGTGGGGTGGTGCCACTATTGTCTGTTTGTTGATTGAATCTTCCGAGATGAAGCTAACATGAATTTATTGAGATCTCAGGTAGAATGGCACAAAAAGGACGACAAGGAAAAGAAAAAGCGCCCACCGCACAGAAAGGTAAGAAAAGAGGAAGAAAAGAGCAAGCTGAATCCTCCGTGCTGCAAATACCTCGACGTACTTTTGGAATCAAGTGGGGTACTTATGAGGAACTTCTGAGGATGACGACTCTGATGATGATTCCGACGCAGGGGGTATGACCCCAGACATAGAGGAGGAGTCCGACTAACCAGGTTCTTCTTATTTATTTTTCACTGAGGGCAGTGTGTCCCGTCTAAGTGTGGGGTGCTGGTATTTGTATGCTATACTTCTTTATCTGCATTTGCTTATTTATGTGTGTTTTGCTTATTTATGTTTGTTTGTTTTAATTTTTCTTAGGAATTTTTTTTTGTTACAAACTTTGCATAAAATTGTTCTGATAGGCAGCATGGTATTATGACAAGAGTCTGTGATAAAATCATTACTATTGAGACGTTTAGGCTCTAAGTGTGACTCACTGTGTGATAATTGTGTGGTTTAATTCCTTCATACGTTGGGTCAAGAGTCTATACTGCTCCCAATAAAGTCGACCATGTGCCTTGTGTGTGTGAGATGATAGTATATTCTATGTTTAGGGCTGATGCTAGAACTTGCCTGGTATGTATGTAAAGCGAAATAAAGAGTGTGAGTTTAGGAGATGATTTAGGCATTTCTTTGGCAACCTGTGATTGTTTACCTTCGTTTTATCTACCCATGGACATCATCTGAGATAACCCCCTTTGAGCCTTTAGCCTATTTTCTTTGACAGCCTCATATGTAAGCCTAATCCATTTTTTCAAGACCATAATTTGATCCAAATTCCTAAGTGCTTTAAATTGTAAAGTCATGTGACAAAATAAGAGGAAAATGGGTGAGAGTAGTTCCTTAAAGTGAATTGGTACTTGAATTCGTTATGAAAAAGAATGCTTATTATAGAGGTGTGTTATAAAAAAAAAAGAAGAGAGAAAAATAAAAAGAAAAATAAAAAGTTAATTCTGTTCAAAGGTGAATAACAACAGAGGTGAGAAGGGGTGGTAGATTCAAAGAAAGTAGAAAGGTTGTTTGAAAGAAAGTGTTAATGACATAATGTGATGTATTAAAGCGCTTAGGAACATAGTCACTATTTCTGGCCAAAATAGTCCTACCCGTCCCTTAGCCTACATTACAACCTGCAAAAGACCTATTTGATCCTAAGCTTAACATTCTGATATTTAGTGGAGCATTACACTAAGGGCAAGCCTATGGTCATCAGTCGCAACATATGAATTCTTTGTGAGAGTGAGAGCAAGGATAATCTTATACCCATGTTCAAAATATATACAATACTTGTGAGTGATTATGGGTGATACCTTATGTGAGACACACATGGTTGATGAGTTTTGGGTAGTTGTGTATGATTCTTTGTGCCTTAAATTTTGGATACAAATTAACCATCATCACGAGTCTATGTTGGAGGTTGAATTGTTTCTAGTAAGTGATCAGAAAACTACTCTTTGTAATAAGTGTCATGCCTGTCTTGATGAATATTTTGTGTTGTTAATGTGGAAATCCTCAGTAGATGTATAGATGGACATGATATTTTGTTCGAGGATGAACAAAGCTTTAAAGTGTGGGGTGTTGATGATAGGCGTATTTACACGCCTAAAGTGCTATAATTTACCCATATTTTAGCTAAGTTTTGAGGACAAAATATATAATTCATGCACTTTTAGTCCTTTTTCCTGTAAGTGAGCTAACAAACGTGATTAGTAAGTTTTCAGGTATAAATGATGAAGATTTCAGCATTTTATGGATAACTTGACGCCAAAGGAAGCTTCACGAAAGAAGGAAAGCAAAGCTTGGACGCCTAAGGACTAAAAGTGGCGCATGGAAAACCTGTCCCCAGAAAAAACAGCATTTCTCAAGACTTTGGGGATCAGCAGTAACCTATTAGGATTAGGATAATGATGCAGTAATTTGTTAGGATTAGGAGAAGTACGCAATATCCTAGTAGGAATAGGATATGGGTGTTATAAATACCCTATTTTGCTGGAGATTTTTATTATTCCGATCCATCCACCATCCATCCATCCATCAAAACAATTCTCCACCACCCTCATCCCTATTCGATCCTTTCCCTTTTTCTTCATAAATTTGTTGTTGACATTATTATTCATCTATTCTATTTTTAATTTTCACGACAAGAGAAAAGCCATTTTGCAAGGAATTCACGCCACAAGTGCTACCAAACATACTTCACGCAAGATCCTTATTTTGGTATGATTATAATGTCTATTGTGATTTGCGTAGCACTCATGAATAGCTAAACTTCTCTGTTGGGGTTATGGAAGCCTTATGAGATACTATCTATTGCTATGAGTTTGTGAATTCTTGACACGTATGCTGCTTATATCATTATTCTCTTCATCTTAATCTAAATTCTTGTGGTTGCAAACATATAAAATACGCCAGTATAGCATTAACTTGTTCAAAAGAAAAGTTATATGTCTGGAAAAGAGATAATGTCAAGGTAATAAGGCACCAACCCCTATTAAAAAGTTAGTGCCGTAACTGGATTAACCTCTTGGAGAATTTGTACCGTTAGATACACTTTAAGCTCGAACGAGTTAAAGTGAAATAATCCTTGATGGTCGAAAGACGCCTGGATTTACCATAGAATACAATTCTCTATAAGCACATGCATTTCTGAATTCCATATAACTCATAGCCAATAGAGACGTATAACTCATATGGTGGACATAACCACAACTCTCAATTCTCATTGATTAAACATCTTACTAAACATTCTTTCTTTTTACTTTGCTATTTTCTGATTTTCGCTTTGTTACATTATTGCACGCTACAATCCCCCCTTTCTACGAAACTTTCACCAAAAGTCTAATAATCTTTGTTTACTTAGTGACCAAGTATTCCCTGTGGGATTCGACACCCAACTCAGTTGGGTTCTATATTTGACAACGACCACTTATACTCTTACGAGAGCTGTAGTTTGAGCGTTATCATTAGTCAACATGAGCAGTAATAGTTCAGTCAAGCCTAGTATCGTCTAATGATTATTTCAGTGTATATTTAGTTAGGAGTAGGATTCCGCACCGATCAAACCTACAGATGGGGGCTCACCTGCTAGTTGAGTGTGTGATCTCTGGTAGCAGTCCCTTAGTTCCATAATTACGTAGTCACCGTAAGTTGAATATGTTAACCTGTCAGTTGAGGGTTGATTAAGTGTTCACCTTCCAGATGAGGGTGATTCTTTAGTAGATCCACATAGCCATTGTTAGTACCCATGGCATGGTGCTAACACCCTTCCAACTGGGGTCACAGGTTGAATCCCAACTCAGTTTATAATCGGGGTATGTCGGTTTGATGGATGATATGCCCAAATTACAACTCTCATAAGAGAGTGTAAGCGATCGCTATCAAATATAGAACCCAACTGGGTTAGGTGTTGAATACCATAGGAAATACTGTGTTCACTAAGTATTGTGGTCATTACTAGATTGTTGATCGAAGGTTCCAAAATAGAGGGGGATTTTGATTTATCAGTTATATTCAAATGTTTGTCATAGAAAGTTATCCAACTATAGGTTATATTGCTAATAGTAGTTCAATAAGAGAAGTGAAACTAGAGTTATGGTTACCAAGATGCTTAAGTAGATCTAGGGTTGTGAACTATTTTGGATTCCCAATGAACAATTCTTATTGCAAGAGTAATTGAATTCTATGGTTTACCCATTAGTTTCTCAACCTAAATGAGTAAATTATCCCTTAATTCTTTCAAACCTAAGGAACATAGTATTAATTCAATATAATCTCACATGGGTTGATCTGGTTAAGGCACCTACCCTCTATCCAAAGGTTGAAGCCTTTAGATTTATGTAAACCTTTTCTTTTCCCAACAAGCACTTTTCTATTTGAACAAGTGTTGTTCTTGGGCTCACTTTTTAAGTTTGCAACCAAAAAAAGTCATTAAAGTGAAGAAGAGTTTATACAATATCAATTACTCATGGGAATCTACTAGATTCACAACCTAAAATAAGATTTTTACATAACCCTAGTTATAGGAGCTTAGCCACATATTTAAACCCAAGAAAGAGAAGAAACCATTGTGTTATTCATAAATTAATTCAAAGTTTACTTACAAAAGTCACAATTGTTGTTCTTCAATGTTGAATAGAAAATATCATAAAAGAATCTAGATCCATAAATCTCAAATAAATCTTAGAGAAAAACTATATAACAATGTATTTTCAGTATGAAAAACCCTAATAAAAGATAAGAGATGGATAAAAGATAATCCCTTATAAAACCTAAAATTGGGTATTTATATGTTCCCAGGTAAAAGGGATTTAAAATTCAAAATTATAAAATCTGCATCCAAAATGATGGCCAAAGTGGTGGTCCGTAGGAATTCTGACGGTCCACCATATTAGCCATCGTTGATGGTCCTTGAAAGCCAAGTTCTGCTTAGCGCTAATGGCCAAAATAGTGGTCCATCAAAAGACTGATGGTCCACCATATGGGCCATCGCTGACGATCCTAGAAATGCTGGTTCTGCTTAGCTCTGACGTCCAAAGTGGTTGTCTGCCGCAAGACTAACGTTTCTCCATATGGACCGTCGATAATGTTCCTTGAGATTTAAATTCTAGATAGCCCTGATGGCCAAAGTGATAGTCTGTTGCAAGGCTGACGGTCCACCAAATGGGCCATCGTTGATTGTTTCAGGATGCCTTGTTCTATTTAACATTGATGGTTAAACTGGTGGTCCATCGGAAGACTGACGGTCCATAATTTGTACCACCATATTTTTCTTCTACTTTTTTGAGTCTTTTCCTTCATCTAGCTTCTTACCCTTAAACACTAAAATCCAACAATAAATGCAATCTTAGTTTCTTGAAAACATACAATTTTCCCAAGAAAATGATGCAAAATGTTTTGTCAAATGCCGAAACATCAATGGTCACTCCCACAGTTCCAGTTTCAAACTCAGTATAGAACTCAGTTCAGTTCTATAGAATCAGGACTGTCAAAAACACTCACCTAGTATTTAGTAATACAATCATCAGTAATCTCACATATCTGTCACTCAATTATCCAAACTCAGTATTCAGTTTCAATATAATCTCTGATTCAGTATATATATATATGTATATGCAATGTATTTCATAATAAGCATTTACAACGGTTTTAGTTATTCATGTACTCTCATTCAATTATTTCATGATGTTCATTCAGTCAGTTATCATCTCATACATATGAACCCATGTATATTAGCCTACCTCACTTAGCATACTAGTACATTCAAAGTACTGACTCATACTCTTTCTTTTGCGCTATGATGTTTCATATCATAGGTTAAGACGTATGGGCACCTGACCGTACTTAGCAGCTCAGGTTATTAGCAATAGTTATAGTGGTGAGTCCTCATATTTTTATGATAAAGTTATTTATTTCAATATTCTAGTAGTCCAGCATGTTTATTAGTCGAGTTACTTGTGGGCTTGTCCCATCAACTCCCTATTCAGACAGTTAGAGGCTTTCGGACTAGACTATTTCAGACAGATATTCAGTTTTTCACTATTACTATCAGTATTCAATATTTATTCTAGTATTTCGAGAACCTTATGACATTTCAGTTATAATTCTGCATATGTTATCAGTAGTATTATTGAGTGCTTACAGCAGGTACGAGTCATGGGTTAGCTTTTGGACCTTCGAGATTATAAGCACCGTGTGACATCCAAGGTGTATACTCGGGGCATTAAAACGGTTTGGTTGGTCTTGGTTGTATAGTGACTAGTATAAGTTGGTCGGTTTCTGTCCAACGTACGGTTCAGTCATACTAGTCATATCTTAAGGTACTAGTAGTATGTTGCCAATCGTTTGTTGCATTATATTTAACCTAGAAGATTCTATTCTGCCTAAGGTACGGTTTTAGGGTACTGGTCGTGTGGTTGGGTATGGTTTTACCATGGTGGTCATATGTTAGATAGTATTGATGTCAAAGGGGAGGCCTAGGGTATGATATAGGGGTACGACTCATACCATAGGGTATGATTTTGGGGATAGTTGTCATACCTTTCTATGAGAATTTTACGCAATTTAAGTTGGGGTTAATCTTGACATTTCCCCTCTTAACCTCTTAAGGACCCATGACTTATAACATTGGGACATCATTTAACCTATTATTCTAATCTAAGGACTTAGTACACTTTTGGGAATTTTATGCAGTTTAAGTGTGGGGTAATCTAAACATTTTATGTCATGGATGTTTTTACATACGTCTGTAATTTTATAGACTATGGTTTTGGCTATGGTTGGGGGCACGTTCCAATAGGATATTGTTTTACTTTTGGTTAGAGGCTTTGTGAGACTACTATAGCTTGGTATGGGCAGTGTTGGTACTAGTGTCAGCCTTGGCATTGGTATTGGTATTATATATTATACCGGTGGACTAAATTTGATTTACGATTCTTTCATTTTATTTTTGGAGTATATATATAAACATATTGGGGTATTGTCTTGGTTTGGTTAGTTATTGGACGTAATGACTTGGTTGGGTGGGTCTAGGAAGTAGACCTATCGCAAAGTTATTATATCTTTAAATTTTTGTAATGAGTGGTGAATTTACCACTCATTTTTACTCAACATTCATGACATTATCATGATTTCAATGCATAAATAAGACACATTTGTGGTTAAATGCACTAATTTCCACATTTTGCAGGCATAGAGGTCATGAGATGGAAAGATGTGGATATGAGCTTAAAAGAATCAAAAAGGAGAAAGAAAGTGAAGCTAGAAAGCCTGAAGGAAAAACAAGCCTCAGTTACCACGATCGTGGTCTGTCAAGCTTAGTCAAATTACCATGATCGTGATTTTTTAACCGTGGTCATGGTAGGTGCGATCGCGGACAAGTACAAGTGATTGCGATAATGTGGGATTTTTGCCCAAGGGTTGGCTTGTAATTTCACCCGAGATGTTCCCAATGTTCCTTAAGAGGCTCAACCTATCTCATTAAGGAGAATCCGCAAATTTTGGGACTTTTTCAACTATCTAGATTCAAATTTTGAAGGAAACAACTTTGTACAAATTTTTGGGTGACAAATACATTAGAGTAGCTTCAAAGTGGAGGATTGAAAAATTCCATTGATGATTTGTTGAACCTTAAAATTTGGATTTTCATTCTCTTTATCTTTCAATATATCAAATTGATGGAGATTTTGGGTATAGATTTGCCTATTAATCTGATGAATTGCTAGTTCTTCCTCTTGGGGTTATATAAGAATAGGGTACAAGTGTTTGTGGGTTGTGATTGTTAGCTTCAACTATTGGTTCATATTGTTGGGTTTTACAAATGCTTGATTACAAAAATGGAATATTTTGTTGAAAACCACAAATTTCATAAATACCACACACCATCCTTGAAAGAGAGATGTGGGTAGATAATAGTTATTCCCTTTTTATTGTCTTAGAAATAAGGATAAATTGTAGAATTTCTATATCTTAGGCATCATCCAAGAAATAGGGACACCCAAATTTAGGCTTTTTGTGATGGGTTGACCACGCCTACGAGGTATTTGAAAGAATGCATGGTTGATAGTTTAGTAGTTTGTTGAAAGGCTAGTATCAAAACCCCTAATTAATCCTACCCATGCATTCTTGATCTAGAGTGGAAGTTGATTTTCCTGAACTCACATACTAGTTGCCCTTAGTAAAATATAACCCTAAGATTCATTCCTAATTAAATACGCTCTATTTATTTGTAGCCTTGAATTAGTCCTCTGGAAGTTGAAAAGTATTGACAATTTTGAAAACATTCAAAATCCTCCAAAATATTTCTTTATCATATATTTGAATTTAGCAAGTAACTTTAATTTCAAACTAGTTTAATCACCAATCACATTGTTGCTCGTGGGTTTGACCCTAACTCAAAGTTGGGTAATTATATTAACAACGACCGCCTTGCACTTAAATTGACGTGTAAGTTTAACATTATTAAAAAATGGCATCATTGCAGGCAAACAATTTGGCATATTAAGTTAGTTTAGAATTTTAGCCTATTTGCTTGGATTGTAACTTGTAAATAGTTGTTTGTGACTTTCTTTTATTTATTGTGTTAGGTAGATATCTGTTTTTGTTTACTTCTCACTATGGCATCTTAGAATGAATGTGATGGTGGTCGGAAATCTTAACTTGATGGTCGATGTCCATATTATGACGAACCCCACTTTTAGCGAGATTGTAGATATGCTCCATGGGAAGATATATGTGCACCATCTCAATCCTATTGGAAGTTTGATTGTTCATTGTGTGGTGGTCGGGATGGGCATTGGAGTGATTGCCCAAATTCCCCCCTCGTTATGGTAACAAAAATAGGAGTTCTTCTTATGAGTTTGATAGGTCTCATTAATGAGATAAAGGAAGAATAATATGCCAAATACAATGGTGTCGAAGAATGCTTCAAACTCTTATGGATCGGGGAACTACAATAGAGGAGGATACTCATGACTTGCATCACTCCATGATGTCATTTACTAACGAGGAAAAAAAAGTACAAGAAGTGGATGAAAAGGTTGATTTTGCAAGAACCATAAATATTCCCATTCTTCAAAGAGAGATTACAATTTAAGAATCCTCAACTATTTCCCAACCAACTGAACTAAACATAGTGAATGACGCCAAAATTGAGGATATGGTGCTAGAGTCAAAAGAAAAAGCCACACAAACCCTTTGTGAAGAATCTAGTCCATTTTGACATGAGAATGTCAAGATGGATGCGGCTTCGGAATTAGGAAGAAGGCCTCATTCGGATCACTTTTTAACATTATGCTTGGTGGATCTGATAAAATCAATTCACTTAAGAAAATGTCAAACTTGGGAGATAGGGTGCAAGATCCTTGTATTTTGGAGTTTGTCATTTCGAGTGGTCGAGATGATGCCCCTCACTTAAAGGTCAATAAAGGCAAAATTCAATGTGTAACATGTAGATTTTTGATGGTCTCATTGATACCCAATGAGCCTATTTGGAAATTTGATATGAAATTGGGTAACAAATATAAGTACAGAAAGTGGAAAGATAGAGGCCACATCACCACAACCTCGCTTCGGTTCGATTTTATCTTGAAAGATCTGAATCTTCTATGTCACTGTCGCTCAATGCATAGTGAGTGAAATTTGGGTTAGAGATTCAAATCTTCCAAGTGAAAAAATAAACGGTAGTTGATTTTATTTTTGTTTATGCATAACCCATGAAATTGAGGTCCTGAAGAGTGTTTGGATCAAGTTTGAGAAAGAAAAAGTGTGAAATTATTATGTTTTGGACATAGCAGGAGAGTGTATAGGACCCAAAATTGGGTCTCAGGTACAGCAATTACGGGCTTATGCCACCGCAATTACGGTAGCCGAGTCACCATGATCACAGAAATCTAACCACAATCACTGTCGAATCAGTTTAAAAGACCATTCGACTACCAATTCTCATCCACACTCCTTTCTGAACTTTTCTCTAAAAAATTGCATCCAAAAGCCAAAAATTTTAGCATAATCAAGTTGCTCATTGCATCCCCGTGCATTCTACACTATGGTATTGTCTAACTCTCTTGAATTGTATCTTTTATTTGCCTAAAACTTATACTTTAGGAGTAGGCCTAGAATAATGTTTCCAATTGCTAAACCTATGCATGAATGTGATTAATTGTATGGTACGATGTTCTCGTTGGTATACATATCGATAGAGACGTCTTGAGTACCCAAAATTTAGCATAAATAGAGTTTAAATAGTGTGTACACTATGTGTTTGATTAAATGCTCCAACGAACTTATTGCATAATTCTTCAACTTTCTAGAGAACAATCAAGCACTTAGGGTTTAAGTTTCATGAGCATGAAGATTAATTGGTTAGTTGGAACTCAAATTGGGGTTGAAAGTTTATATTTGGTACTTTTCAAACTTAGTCAAAATTGGTCTCAGATACTACGACCGCGGTCATTGGGGCACCGATCTTGGTCAAGAGTCTTTGACCACTACATTTGAGAGCAGTTTCCATCTTAGACCAAAATTTTACATGCCGATTTTTCACCCCAAAACCCATTATGACACTACCCCTTGAGTATATCTGATTAACCTAGCATAATTTTGGTCTGAAAATATGAATGATGGTCCTTTTTGTGTTGCTTACAGATACTCAGCCACAAAAAGAGAGATTATGACCATATCTTCTTTATGGCTCCATAATTTCATAGCCTCTACTATAGTGGCCTCCCAAGGACAAAGATACTCCCGAAAAGGGATACTTGGATGGACAAAGTGCTGAAGAAATACCAGTATTTCATACTAGGATCACTGCTACAGGGTGGATATGCTTTGTCCCGAATCCCTATTTTGCCAATGAGCAATGGGTGTGAGATTTTTATGCTAATCTTAACGTAGTTTCCATCTTAAGCATAGTAATGAAGATTAGGGAAAAGGATGTGTGCTTTAGAGCAGTGTAGATAAACGACCTATATGTGCTCCCAAATATAGACATATCTCAATTTAAAGCAAAAGGTTGTGAGCCATGGTCCTGGATGGCTATTATACTATGACCTAGAAAAGAGGCTCCTTGGGTTGCCACCAAGAGAGGGATCTCCATGAACAATTTCACAATAGAGGCAATATTTGGTTACATTTCATCTACAGCCAGGTTTCTCCATACATACATATGAATGTTGTCACAGATATGCAAGCTCACATGGTGGTTTTATCTTATCTGGCATTATTCTAAATGTGCGCCAGATTGTTACCTTAGAATGGAGGAATTTCAAGATTCAGGGCAGTACACTTTTTCTCTTTTCTTTTTTTATTACTAAGTTGTCTAAGAGGGCCAAAGTAGAGGAGTATCCATCAGATACCTAGGTACAGCAAAACCCCCGCATCTTTCCACTAAAAATTAAGGGGGAGGGTAAACCTAGTCAAAGTAAAAAGAGAAAGATCGACTTAGGAAAGTCGACCTAGGAGGGAACAGAGCCATGTAAACCTTCCTCAAATATCCCCTTTGATGAGATCTCAGGAGAGATATGGGTGATCAAAGAATTGATGTCCAAGTTTTCTCAGGGACCAAAGGAGTCCTCCACTGTCCGCTATTCCTATGTTGCATGGTCAGAGTACAAAATGTGCATGGAGAACAAAAAATAGCAGCAAGCCACCATTGCAAGACTAGAAATAGCCTATTGAGCATTGGTAAAGTCACATGGAGACCTTAAAAATTCCTAAAAGAAGATGGTGAAGAGAGAGAAGAAAAGAGATAAATTCTTCACCAAGATGTGAAAAGAGGTGAAGTGCATCTTCAAGGTGCTCAAACCCAAGAGGTGACTTTCTTCACTGAGAGTTGAGAGTGATGATGAAGGCCCAACTAAGTGGCCTGGTGTTGAGAATGATGGAGATGATGCAGATTCTGAGGGAGATGGCAGCTCATAATGAAAACACAGGGAGCACATCTTTTTCCCCTTTTATTGGTTACTTGATTATACAGTAAGGAAATTGCAATATATTGGTTGGGGGTGTATCCTCTGTGTCTGCATTATATTTTGTGCATGTGATTGGTAATAGTGATATATTCCTTGTTTTTTTATGTTTTTATTTGTGGATGTTTTATGTTGACTTGGTTAGTTTGTTATTTTGTAATTTTAGGCTTTCAGATAGTGCCCACATTTCATGGAATATTTTCTAGTTTATTTTTAGTTCTCATTTTATTTTTGTTATGGTGATATCAGATGAGCTTTACCCTATGATAGCTTAAGTGACGATACTCTTAATGGAAAGGCGTAGTGATTGGGTTTTGATCCATGGATGTAGAGAACTCTAAGTACTTGTGGCATCGAGGTCATTAATGCATCGAAGTTTGAGTACCTATGACATTTTCTATTTGGTATCTCACTTTTACCATGGAAAAGTATGAGTAGCTATATGGTTTGCCTATATGAAAGCAAAAATGTGAGATGAAGGCTTGATTCGGTGCCATAATTAGCAAATTTTTCGTAGTGCAAATGCAAAGCAAACACCCCTCTTCGTCAAAAATTTTTAATAAATCAAGGGCATAGACATGAGAGACCTTGTAACAAAACTTTTTATCTTCTTGTGAGTCCAAAAATTTTGGCTAGTGAAAATTGCTAGATACTCTATTTTTTTTCTCTAATAGGTGGGGCAATTAAGCCTCCTTAGCGAATTTGCATGCCATGTGTGGTGAGCTTGTTTGTTCAAATCCCATGTGTACGCGTACAATCTAGAACTTGCCCTATTAGTCTCTCAATCCTTATCCAGAAACCACCTCTCAGAAGGACTTAGTGACGATCAACATAGTGGACCGTCAATCTTGTAACAGACCACTAGTGTCACCGTCGGGCCTTATCCAGAAGCTACAATTTTGAAGAAAGGACTGACAAACCAGATGGTGGACCATCAACATTGCAACGGACCACCATATGGACTGTCAACTTGGACACGGCCTTTCTGCTTTCAAAATTTTAAATTCCTTTTTTTGCTAGGAACAGATAAATAACAAATTCTAGGGTTAAGAGATGGACTTTTTATCTTTTACAAGTTTTATATTCTATTAAAACTCTCTGTAACCTAGTACTTTGGGGGATTGATAGATATCCTAGAGAAGTTTTATCATTGAAGATTCCAAAACTGATTCTTGGGATTCTTTTGTAAGTGAATTCTAAATCTATTTATGAATAATACAAGAATTATTTCTCCTTCTACGATAGAGTTCTGTGGCTAAGATCCCATAACTAGGTCATGGGATCCTTAACATGAAAAACATCTATGGGTTGTGAATCAAATTGAGTTCTATCACAGAATGATATTGTATAAACCTTTCTTCAGTTTAATGACTTTTCTTGGGTGCAAACTTGAAAAGTGAGCCCAAGAACATCACTTGTATGAAAGTAAGGTGTTTGTTGGGAAAAGAAAGTGTTTACATGAATTCTAAGGGCCTTAACCTTTAGAGTAATGGAAAATGCCCTAATAGGATTAGCTTACATAAGAAATTTGGTTGAAAGAACAATGCATCCTTTGAGTTCGAGAGAATTTTAGGATACTATATCCACTTAGGTTGAGAAACTAAGGGATAAAGAATAGGTATCAACCATCCTTGTAATTGAATTTGCTAAATGGAACTCATAAGTGATTCACAACCTGAATTGTGCTAGCATTTTGGTAACCATATCCCTGGTTTGATTAATCTCATAAAGTTACGAATTACAAAGAGAATCATCTGTTAGAATACTCTTATTACAATTAATTAGTTTATAAGTTAAAAACCAAAAAAACCCTTATTCAGGAACCTCTGATCAGCAGTCCAGTAACAATTACAATACTTTCTGAGCACAGTATTTCCTGTAGGATTCGACACCCAACCTATTTGGGTTCTATGTTTAACAGCGACCGCTTCCACTTTCTAACGAGAGTTGTAATTTGGGCGGATCAAATTTTAGCGCCGTTGTCGGGGAATATGATTTTCAACTAAGTTTGTAATTGTTAATCGACCATTTGGTCAAAGATTCCTAAAGTTTTCTTTTTGTTTGTTGTTTTTGTTTTGTCCAGGTTGAGTGTCTTGCATGCCAAGTAAGCGAAGATCGGGTCAACCATTATTACCTATTAATCCTGAACCACGTCTCATTGGAATAATGGATGGTCAACGGGGCCCAAAAAGGGTAGCTGCTCTGCAGGAGCAGGCTAGATTAGCTTCCTTAGCAGCCGCTCAAATTAACCAGCAGAATGCTGATAATACTAGTCGGGAGGTAAACCCAAATAATGAAAACCTAGTCGATGATGAGTAACTAACCTCAAGGCATGAAGACGATGAAGTTGCACCAGTGAACAGGAATGTCAAGAGAAATCGCTAGGCTAGAATAAGATCCGTATGCCGAGCTTTTCAGGTTGCTCTTAATGATGATGATGGTGAGTTGGATGGGGCTGGTGCCACAGGGGCTATTATTCCTCCACCCTTAGCACCCGGAGCTAAGTTTAATATTACATGTACAATGATCCAGTTGTTGCATCTGAAGGAACTATTCAGTGGACTTATTGGTAATGATCCGAATATGTATTTGATCAACTTCATCTCAACATGCAAGTCGTTTAACAATTCCGGAGTTGGGCAAAATGCTATTCAGCTTCAATTATTCTTGTTATCTCTTTCTGGAGAAGTAACATTATGGTTAAATGGTCTAAACCCCGACTCTATTACAAATTAGAGGCAATTGAAAGATGCTTTCTTAGAAAGGTTTTTTCCGCCGTCCAAGAGGGAAAAGTTAAGAGATGAAATTAGTAATTTTAGGGAGCTTCCAACTGAAGCTCTTCATGAAATTTAGGAAAGGTTCAAAAAGAAGCTCACACAGTACCCAAATTATCAGATGACCAACATCCACCTGAAAGAGATTTTACATAGGGCCTTGAATTTGGTGACTAAGCCAGTGGTGGATAATGTTGTGGGTGGGTCATTCATGGACCTCACTTTTCTTAAGGCATCGAAGATGCTGGATCGTATAACAAAGATTAGTAGAGCTTGGAATACCAGGGATCCTGAGGTAGCAAGCTCTACTGTATCTATTGGCATGACCACAGAGCAGAGGGTAAGAGAGGAGGAACGTGACCAAGATATGGCTTACATGAAAACATAGATGGACCATCTTACTAAGAATTATTATCAAGAAAGACAGAGAAGGTTAAAGCTGCTGCATCACAGGGAAGAGCTGACTCCGACTCTGAGAAGGAAGCAAATTACTTGAATAATCAGGGGGTTTTGAGGCAGTGGCCAAGGAAACCAAGTTCAGAACTACTATGAAAAATCTAGATACAGGGACCTAGACCAAGAAAATTGGAAGAATAAGAATGACAGGAGTGGTTTGTATGTTCCTCCGGGGAATCATGAGGCTGCTATATCTAACTCTGGGAAGATGTCCATGGAGGACATGATGGCTAAGTTGTTGAAGGGATTAGAGGCAACCAACACGGGAGTAGTTGAGGTAAAAAAATATTTGTCTTTCATGAATCAATTAGTTGATTTTCATTCTACTTTAATAAAAAATTTGGAGCAGCAAATGAGTCAACTATCTGTGGTATTTAATCAAAGGAAGGATGGCACTCCACTAAGTGACACAGTGCAAAATCTGAGGAAGGATGGGTCGTGTATAGCAATTACCACCAGGAGTGGTAAGGTGTTGGCAAACCCATCTGTGGATAAGCCTGTGGTTGATAGTAGAGCAAAGAGTGTCGATGAAGCAGATTATGATCATCCCGTAGATGATGAAAACCTTGATGAGATTATTCATGATGCTACACCCAACTGTCAGCAGTCTGATAAGTTTGAAAAAAGAGAAAAATAAGGAAAAGATAGTGGTGGAGAGAACTCTCCCAAAACCACCACACCTCTTTCCTTAGAGACTGAGAAAGAACGTCGATAACACAAAGTATAGTAAATTCATGGCAATGCTGAAGCAGCTGACTATAAATGTGCCTTTGGTAGAGGTATTGGAGAAAATTCTAGGGTAGGCCAAATTCATGAAGGACCTCTTAACAAAGAAAAGGGCAGTAATCTATGAACCGATGGATAATTTCCGTCATTGCAGTATGATTGCCACAAGGTCCTTAGTACAGAAGAAGGAAGATCTGGGAGCTTTCCCTATTCCTTACACTGTTGGGTCTTTGGATTTTGCTAAGGCTTTATATGATATGGGGGCTAGCATTAATCTGATGCCGCTAGCCATTTATAAAAAGATGGGTTTAGGAGAGCCTACACCAACCAATATGCATCTTATGATGGAAGATAGGTCGGTAAAATAACCTATTGGTATTTTGTATGATGTATTAGTGAAGGTGGCTAACTTTATTTTCCCTGTGGATTTTGTCATTTTGGATTGCGAGGTAGAGTTTGAGGTGACCATAATGTTGGGACCACCTTTCCTCACAACTGAAAGTGTGCTGATTGATTTGCGGGCTAATGAGCTCTTACTTTTGATAAATGATAAAGTGGTACGTTTTAATGTATGCAAATCAATGAAGTAACATAAAGAAATAAGTGTGTTCTCTATAGTTGATGTATATTATGAGGACGAGAAGGAAATATCTATAGAAGAGTAACTTGATGTTGAGCCATTAACTACTGTGCTTATGAATTTTGATCGCGAGGATATTGAGGAGTACGAAGAAATTGTCTGTGCTTTGACAGGAATGGGGTCGTACTCTTATGCCCCTAGGTAGCTTGATCTTGACAATAGGAATCGACCTTCACCATCGACAAAGCCATCTATTAAAGATCCACCGCTATTAGACATGACAGTGTTACCCAATTATTTGAGGTATGTATTCTTGGGTAGTGGAAATACACTACCAGTTATTATTTCTACCGATCTGGGGGAACAACAGGTGGAAGCTCTCATCTCTGTTCTTAAGAGGCATAAGAGAGCTATTGGCTAGACTATTGCAGATATCATTGGTATCCCTCCTGGCATATGTATGCACAAGATTCAACTAGAGATTGATTATGTGCCTACTATTGAGCATCAGCGTCGCCTGAACCCACCTATACAAGAGTTGGTGAAGAAAGAAATCATCAAGTGGTTGGATGCAAAGGTGGTGCATCCGATATCAGACAGTAAGTGGATGAGTCTTGTATAGTTCGTGCCCTAAATAGGGGGCATGCCAGTAGTGGCCAATGAGAAGAATGAATTGATCCCACTTAGGCCTGTCACTAGGTGGAAGGTGTGTATGGATTACCGAAAGCTCAACTCATGGACACTAAAAGATTACTTTCCGATGTCATTCATAGATCAGATGCTTGATCGCTTGGCAGGAAGGGGTTGGTACTGCTTCTTGTATGGTTATTTGGGGTATAACCAAATCTCCATTGCTTCTGAAGATCAGGAGAAGACAAAGTTCATATGCCCATATGCCATATTTGCTTATAAAAAGATGCCTTTTGGTTTATTAAATGCACCGGCCACTTTCCAAAGGTGCATGATGTCGATCTTCTCTGATATGGTGGAGGACACCTTGGAGGTGTTCATGTATGACTTCTCAGTGGTTGGATATTCCCTTGACTTTTGCTTGTTGAATCTAAGTCAAGCATTACAGCGGTGTGAAGAGTTTAATCTGGTCCTTAACTGTGAAAAATGCCACTTCATGGTGAAGGAAGGTATTGTTCTCGGTCATAAAATTTCTGCGAAAGGTATTGTGGTGGATAGGAACAAGGTTGAGGTCATTGAGAAACTACCTCCCCCCATCTCAGAAAAAGGTGTGCGTATCTTTCTTGGCTATGTAGGATTTTGTCGCTTATTTATAAAAGATTTCTCGAAGGTTGCAAACCCATTATGCAAACTTTTTGAAAATGAGGCCAAGTTCTTTTTTTATGATAACTGCAGACAGGCATTTGAATGCATTAAGATGAAATTAGTAGAGGCTCCAGTTATTATTACTCCTGACTGGACAAAGTTATTTGAACTAACATGTGATGCTAGCGGGGTGGCGCTTGGAGCTGTGTTGGGGCAGAAGAAGGATAAATTGTTTCATTTAATCTATTATGCCAACAAGGCCCTGGACAAAATCTATTTTCTAGGGACCAAGGTGGTGGTCCACACGGATCATGGAGCTCTGAGGTATTTAATGGAGAAGAAAAATGCAAAGCCAAGATTCATCCAGTAGGTGTTATTGCTTCAAGAATTTGACTTTTAGGTCAAGGATCATAAGGGATGTGAAAATCAAGGGGAAAATCACTTATCCAAACTTGAAGGAGACCAAGAAATCAAGGACAAGATATATATTCATGATTCTTTTCCGAATGAGAAGATACTAGCTGCAAAGCTCGAGCAGATACCTTGGTATGCTAATTTTGCAAACTACGTGGTAAGTGAGGTGATGTCGGATAATCTTTCCTTTCACCAAAGGAAAAAGTTCCTTCATTATATGACCCAATATTTCTGGTATGGGCCCTACATTTTTCGGCGATGTGCAAATGGTATTATTAGGCGTTGTGTCACAGAAGCAGAAGTGTTGAATATTTTGGTAGCATGCAATGCTTCACCTATTGGTGGTCATCATACGGGTGACCGGACTGCTCAGAAAGTATTATAGAGTGGCTTCTATTGGCCTACACTATTGAGAGATGCTCATGAGTTTGCTCATAGATACGATCAATGTCAGAGGCAAGGATCGATCTCCAAATGCCATGAGATGCCAATGTCTAAGATGATGGAAGTAGAGTTGTTTGATTCATAGGGCATCGACTTCATGGGCCCATTTGTAAGCTCATATGGGTTAAAATACATCTTAGTGGTTGTGGACTATATCTCAAAATGGGTGGAAGTTGTTGCTTTGGCTGGCAATGAATGAAAAAGAGTTGTGGCATTTCTAAAGAAGAACATATTCTCCTGTTTTGGAGTACCAAGAACAATCATAAGTGATGGGGGAATCCCATTTCTGCAATAAAGTTTTCAGGGCTGTTTTGGCAAAGTATAGAGTAAAAAAACTCCAAGTAGCAAGTCCGTATCACCCACAAACTAGTGGGCAAGTTGAGGTGTCAAATCGTGAGATTAAGGCCATTCTCACCAAAATTTTGAATGCTAATAGTCAAGATTGGTCTGGAAAGCTTGAAGATGCCTTGTGGGCGTATCGAACTGCTTTTAAGACACCAATTGGCATTTCACCTCATCAGCTAGTCTATGGGAAGGCATGTCATTTACCAATCGAGCTTGATCATAATGCCTTGTGGGATATCAAAAGGCTTAATATCCATTGGAAAGAAGTAGCAGATCTAAGATTGGAGCAGCTGAATAAGATGGATAAATTCTGTCTCAGGGCCTACAAAAGAGTAGACTTGTATAAAGAGAAGAAGAAGAAATACCATGATCGAAGGATTGCGCAGGGAGAATTCAGGAAAGGTTATTTGGTACTTTTTTTCAACTCCAGACTGAAGCTGTTTCCAGGTAAGTTGAAATCCAAGTGGTCTGGTCCGTTCAAAATTAGCCAAGTCCACTCATCAGGAGTAGTCGAACTTGAAAATGAAGACGGTAGTGTATTCAAAGTAAACTGGAAAAGAATCAAACTTTATATTGGTCCAAAAGACTTGAGAAAAAGTGTTGATGTGTTTTATCTCGATGAAGTATGAGTACTTAAGACACGTGAGTCATGCCGTGATGTTAAATCAAGCGCTAGTGGAAGGCAACCTACAACATGTCATTGTAACCATAGTTAGAGTACATTTCATATTTTTGTGCAATTTTGCGGTGTTTGTAAAGTGTGTAGGACCAGAAATGCAGTAAAAAGGAAAATAGGGGTGTATCTTAGCTACTGGAACATTGTGATGGACGACTTAACAGACCACTAGTTCCCTGACAGACCACCATCTCCAACCGCTAAGAACTGGCAAGAAAATGCATTCACTGGATAAGCCATGATGTCATGAGTGGTGGACAGTCGCAAACCTGGTGGGACGTCACAAAAACCGTCAGAAGTAAGATCGGTGACCCACATTCTGGTAAGAAGTAACAGTCAAACTGGTGGACCATCACATGTTTGGTGGACAGTCCCTCTTACCATCACACCGAAACAGAAACATTCAAACTCAGGTAATGAGTAACGTTTAAAGTGGTGGTCCGTCAAACATGTGACGGACCATCAATTGTACCGTCACTTTAACCCTAGTTCTAAATCAGGTTGGGTTGACCCAGTACTCTTTACAAGTATCCTGCATTTTTCTCAAAGTGAGATTTTAATAATAAAGTTGAGTGGGTACGTTCATTGTAACCGTTCCATGACCTTTGCCTATTCCACTCCCTTAAGATTTGAAGAACCTGAAGAGAGTTATCCCATCTGAGACTTCCCATCTCCTTTATTTATGCCTTATTTAAACCAACTCATTCCCCTTTTCTCTCCATCATAAACCAAAGAGTAACATAGGTGCTAAAAGTTGTAAGTAGTTTTATATTTGAAGTCTCAAGCAAGTAGAGTACTGCAACATCGAGGTTTGTGCATCTCTCAAACTCTCTCTTTGTAGTTAACTTGTTAGGTGAGTTATGAGATGGATTAATCTATTCAAATAAGGTTATAAATGCTTTCATAGTGGATTGAATGATATGTATATCTTATAAATAGATTTGCTATGTTTTTTGATTTAAAAAATGGTCAAACCCAGAATTATGGATGAAGATGAAGGAGCGATGGTCAAACTGGTTGACCGTCAACTTTTTGATGGACAACCAAGTTGACCTTCAGAAGTCTCAATGCAGATGCACCTTCTATATAAGCCATGACGGTCAATTTAGTGGACCATCAACTTTGTGATGGACCACCAAGTTTACCGTCAAAGGACTTAAGATTGTATGGAACACTTCTTAAGGGCTGAAGGGAGAGTTGGTGGACCGTCCCACCAATGGTGGACCATCAATTCAACCGTCAGACCACATTATGCACTGTTTTGATTGTGTTTGAATTCAAAACTAATTTCTTTAGCAGTTTTCAGATGATATGGCTCCTTAACTTCCACAAACCAGAGGAGAAAGATCTCAACCAGGTAGGAATACGACCACACTGGCTTACAACACCAGACTGAATAAAAGAGAAGCTCTCATACCTCCCAGTCTAAGAGGAGAGTGAGAGTACCTTTAGGAGTTCAAGTTTAAGCCCTGATGAGGCAACTGCTGCAACTCAATCGTTACCGGCAGAAGGTAAAATTGAAAATGTTATTATGGAGGATCAAACGGAAGTTCCTAATACTGAAGATGAACCAGAGAGTGATAATATTATTAGTCAAAAGGATCCATAGATTCAAGAGGCTATCAGGTGGTAGATAGAGGGAGCACAAAAAGAGTTCTTTGACGGGTTGACATCCACAGCTCGAGAGATCAAAAGATCATTCATAGAGAAACATCAGATTATAACTACAAAACTTCATGAATATCCCGAGTTAGAGAACTGGTTTAATGAATATGGACTGGCATGGGTGAGCAGACCGCTAGGGGAGTACCAACCGAATTCGGTAAGAGAATTCTTCACAAATTATCTGTGTTTGGTAAAAGTGGAATGCCCAAAGGGAACTCCAATCTCAAATAGACCAAATACGGAGTTTGTTCCAGTTTGAGGGGTCACTGCTGATATATCAGCCTGAATAATTATCAGGATGCTATTTAGGCCAGGATATGAGGCTCCACCCGATGTCCCAGATTTTTAGTATAGAATGCGAAATGCTTTCGGTCAGAGACGTTGGGCCACTTCTTTATTGACCAATGATGGAAATCCATCCTCGTTGACTAATCCCAAAGAGCGAATTGCAAAGTTCACTCTTAGCTGTAAAGCTAAGTTCTGGTGGGCTATTGTTCGGTTGATGTTAATGCCAACAAAAGGACACGGAAACTTGGATCATCATAGAGCTATAGAAGTAGCCAATTTGGTTTCAGGACTACAAATTGATTTTGGCCAGCCAATTGTAGATGAGATATTTGTGTGGGCACATAAAGTGACCACTTCTATACCCTTCCCATGTATGATCACTGGTTATGCAAACAAGTCGGTGTACTGCTGATCCGTGGAGTTGATAACAAAGTACAGGATACACATAGGCAGGACATTGAAAAGTCAAAGGATGAATAAAAATTTGAAATTTGAGTGACCAAACCTCTAGCATATCAGCCTCATTGTACACCGGTTCCTGAGACCACAGAAATGCCTGAAGGTATGCCTTTAACCATCACCACATATGTACCACCTGATTATGTGCCTCAGGGCACATTTGTAGGGTCATATTCTACAAAGTTTGCTGGTGGAGTAGAGTTTGTGGAATACAGGTTCAACTAACACAATTTCATTAAGGTGGTGAAGAATTAAAAGCACTTTCAGAAACAACTAAAAAAGTGGGCTGGAGATTTCAAACCTTTTATGGTTGAAATTATGGCCGAATTAGACAGGTCATTTCAAAATATTCAAGTTAGAATGGATAGCATGGAAGCCCGCATCAACAAAAGGCTCGATTCACTGTCTCTCCCTGATCTTGCCAAGCTTATGGCATAGTTTGAGAAGGCAAAGGCTAACATAGCTGAGTTAAAGGAGAAACAGTCATAGCCGCCTGCATTTGACCTAACTTTAGCAGTAAGTGATGATGAGGAAGGAATTTTGTACTTGATGGAAAGACCCATGAAAGACAAAGGCAAGCATCAAATGGATGAAAAAGAAGCAAGGAAATAAGAAAAAAGGAGGAAGAGAGAAGTCATGTCACCCGAAGAGTTAGATCAACATAATTTGAAAGGAGATACAAGAAGTCAAGGAAAGAAGATGAAAGGAAGAAACAAGAGGTAGAAAATAAAGCGGTAGGAGTTCTACTAGTGCTGCCCCAGAAATGGGGCAAAGTGTAAGATCAGTTTGGGAGACGATTTCTCCAATTGTTGAGGTTGTGGTTGTGAGTGATCGTACCACCATAAGATCTAACATTTCATAGAAGGAGGACAAAGGAACATCACCCCACCTAAAATATGCCTCAGATGAATAGGAGGCGAAGTAAATAGCCCATTCCAACCATGTACAGTAATTCATTGCTTTGAGGACAATGCTTATTTTTCTGTGTGGGGGTAGGTGTATTTACATAATAGTTAGATATTGTTGCTGATATTCTAAATCCAATCATGTACTATCTAGTAGAAACAATATTTCTAGGTTACTTTTATTATTGCATTTCAATTCTGCAAGTTGTGATGTAAATACATGTGTTTAATGTTTAATGATCATCTATGAATGGTTTTTATTTCAGTAATTCATTGTAAATATAGGTAATGGATGATGTTGGTATAATACTTTGAGCATGTGTATGTAATTGCTTACTCTATCATATAAACATGTGTATATAACTCTTAGTAATTCTGCATTTAGTATTAGTCTAGAAGAGGTTCATGAAACATACGATGAGCATTCTAAGAATTGCAAAGGAAGTTTAATTTTGTTGCCTGTAGGTGTGAGGTTTTACTTGCAGTTCTTTCATAGGTTAAGACCTATAACTTGCCCGAGTCTTTGATTCAGTCTTTTAGCAGAGTCATTAGGATAGGATAACGGGCCTTCCTGTACTTTGAGCCCATCTAGCCTAAAGAAACAACCCCACAAGAATGATTATCCCTTTTGAACCCATCTTGTGCTTTTGAAACCCATTTTAAAATTCTATCACTATTAGCTACTCTCCGTAGAGCTTCAGCATTCAGCTCTAGCTTGGGCTAAATACTAAGCATGCACGTTTCAACTTACACAAAGCATCTAACTTGATGGTGTTTAATGTCAAAAATTAAAGAGCCAAATGGAAAGTAAGTTAGAATTTAATTAGAGACAATTGGCCACTGGCTGCATCAGCATGAGTTGAGGGTAGTAAAAAAAAGACCTATTTTATCCTAGTGAGTCAACCTTGAGAAAGTGTCATATGGCTAGGCCAAGCCTATGGGTACTTAGACTATGGTTGTAACTTCTTTGTGAGTGTGAAAGTTAGACTGTGTCCACATCATAAAATGAGTGGTGGATTTCATTGTTGTAAGGGCAACTGAAGTTTTACTGGACTTTGATATTTTCTGTAGAATGTAACATTCATGCTTGTGGGATGAACTATGATCAATGCTGGGTGTGAATCCTGAGGTGTTAAATCCATGTGATTGAACTAATAAGTGAATAGTTGCATCAAAATATTTCAATGGTTGGTTGTATGTCATTTTATTGTTTATGTGTGCAATTAGGTGATGAGTTGCTTGAGGACAAACAATTATCTTAAGTTGAGGGTTTTGATGTTTTGGTATCTTATGGAATAGTTAGCATCATTTACTTAGGAAAATTGTATGTTTTCGAGCAACTCAAGTGTTATTTAATAAATATTTTAAGTGCTTTCAGTGAAAGAAGATAACCACAGAAGAAAACTGGAAAAAGTAACAGAAAAGAGAGTTTGACGGTCAAAATGGTGGACCTTCAGTCTTGTGATGGACCACCAGGTGGACCGTCAAGACGAACCAGAATATGGCATCCTAAAGGACTTAGTGACGATCAATATGGTGGACCTTCAGTCTTGCGATGGACCACCAGTGTCACCATCGATCCTTATCCAGAAAACACCTCTCAGAAGGACTTAGTGACGATAAACATGGTGGATCATCAATATTGCGACGGACAACTAGTGTCACCGCCAATCCTTATCCAGAAACCACCTCTCAGAAAAACTTAGTGATGAACAACATGGTGGACCGTCAGTCTTGCGACGGACAACCAGTGTCATCGTCAATCCTTATCCAAAAACAACCTCTCAGGAGGACTTAGTGACGATCAACATGGTGGACCGTCAATCTTGCGACGGACCACCAGTGTCACTATTAGGCCTTATCCAGAAGCTGTGATTTTAAAGAAATAACTGATGGATAGATAGTTGACTGTCAATACTACGACGGACCACCATATGGACCGTCAACTTGGATGAGTCCTTTCTACTTTTAAATTTTAAATTTCTTTTTTATCTGGGAATAGATGAATACCAAATTCTAGGGTTAAGAGATGGACTTTTTATCTTTTACAAGTTTTATCTTCTATTGAAACTCTCTGTAACCTAGTACTTTGGGGGATTGATAGATATCTTAAGGAAGTTTTATCATTAAAGATTGTTTACTGAAGATTCCAGAACTGATTCTTGGGATTCTTTGTAAGTGAATTATAAATCTATTTATGAATAATACAAGAATTATTTCTCCTTCTTCGATGGAGTTTTGTGGCTAAGATCCCATAACTAGGGTTATGGAATCCATAATGTGAAAAACATCTGTAGGTTGTGAATCGAATTGAGTTCTATGACTAAATGATATTGTATAAACATTTCTTTAGTTTAATGACTTTTCTTGGTTGCAAACTTGAAAAGTGAGCCCAAGAACATCACTTTTCTGAAAGGAAAGTGTTTGTTGGGAAAAGAAAGTGTTTACATGAGTTCTAAGGGCCTTAACCTTTAGAGTAATGGAAAATTCCCTAACAGGATTAGCTTACATTAGAAATTTGGTTGAAAGAACAATGCATCCTTTGAGTTTGAGAGAATTTTAGGATACTCTATCCACTTAGGTTGAGAAACTAAGGGATAAAGAATAGGTCTCAACCATTTTTCCAATTGAATTTGCTAAATGGAACTCATAAGTGATTCACAACCCAAATTGTGTTAGCATTTTAGTGACCATAGCCCTGGTTTGATTAATCTCATAAAGTTACGAATTACAAAGAGAATCATCTGTTAGAATACTCTTGTTACAATTAATTATTTTATAAGTTAAAAACCAAAAAAAAACCCTTATTCAAGAACCTCTTATCAACAGTCCAGTAATGATTACAATACTTAGTGAGCACAGTATTCCCTATGGGATTCGACAACTAACCTAGTTGGTTTCTATATTTCACAGCAAATGCTTTCACTTTCTAACAAGATTTGTAATTTGGGCGTATCAGATATCCAATAAGCTTATCCCTAAAATTCTGCGGTTGGGCACCATTCTAAATTTCTTCTTGAACCTGAACCAAGCCTCATACATAGACTCTATTTGTAATTGCCAAAAATTTTAAATCTCTTTCTATAGCTGCAATATCCTAGATAGAGGAAAGAATTGGTTCAATAATTCCTATGCGATAAATCCTCTTATAAGTTACCCTAGAAACAAAGATGCTTCTCTTATAAGTGAGAAAGGGAACAACCTAAGCCTGAGCTCTTCCTGATTCACCCCTGGATTTGTATAAGAAAAGCAAATCCTTGTAAATTTGGTCGGATGAATGTTTGCATTGTCCTTAGGCAACCCTGCAAACACACCTTTAAAGTATAAGTGTTGGATCATAGCACTAGAGATATTAAACTTGACATTATGGGGAAAATCAGGAGGAATAATAGATCCAATCTTTGCCGACTCAATGTGCCCTAGATCCCCTTCATCATCTTTATTTGACTGTAAATATTGGTACGCTGGTATCACTTGAGCACAAACACCTCTAGCTGTGTTATAATTTCCAATGAATGCTGCTTAGTTGCCTATTTCCTACCTCTGCACAGCTAACTCTGCATCCTGAGTTATTCGCTGAGCATCTTCTTCCCTTTTTTGATTAGCAACTTATGCTAATAGCACCTTGGTCTACTTTTTAATAATGTCCTACACTCCATAAATAGAAATGGGAGGAACATTATTATGAACTACTTCAAAAATATCATCTCATTTTGGTTTTGTCATCCAACTAGGTGTTTATAGGATCCTTTTTGGATTCAGATTTACTAGGAGTAAGGGATTCATACTACTCCATGTGGTAGGCTTACACCAACGTATTCCCAACTAAGAATAAAAAATGACCCAAAAATTACAAATGCCTTGATTCTTACATTTTGTAATTGTGTTCAAGTCATGGTTTTTCTAATTATCCAAGAATTATGACATCCAAGAACAATGCATCAATTTAGGTTCTCTCCAAGAAACTTCCTTGCTAGTGATATCTATGAGCCAAAAGAGGATGAATTTTTTAATACAAGATTATATAGTGTGCTTGTCACAACTCAATTTCTTAGTTCTTGATGGCGCCTACTATAATCCACCAGTAAGCAAGCCAAACCCGTAGTTCAGAACGGCTAGTAACAACTACCTAATGAGATAAAGTACAACATATAGAATAGATTTAATAAAAGATTAAATACATAATATAGTCCCAAAACCTAGTGGTATAAGTACAAGAGCTTCTAATATATTAAGAGTACAAAAATTATATACAAAGGAAATTACAATGTTACAAATTATCTCTGAATACAACATAAAGACTATTCTATTACATAAGAGGAAGGAAAGTAATACTCTAAACATCAGTTCTCTGAATACAACATAGACACTATTCTATTACATAAGAGGAAGGAAAGTAATACTCTAAACATCAGGAGCCTACTTTATGTCTCTAAACCATCGTTGTGCCACACAATAAACACTACAATGGTAATAACCCATACTATGATTTGCAGGTTGCAAAAGTGTAGTATGAGTACCATTACGTAGTACATAGTAGGGAACTGGAAACTAATATTCAATGATATTATAGATATATATAACATATAAATATAATGGAAAACTACACCGAAATGTCCACCAACTACATAAGAAAGCTAATGAGATAATAAGGATAAACTATCCTATTTATGTACAAGATACTAACATAATAAGGCCAAGAAATTATCAATAATAAGTTACCCTATTCCAGATATACTCAAGAATGTCAACACTATACAATATATACCTGGTCAATATACGAATAAATGGAAAAGGAGGGTTATTGAACAGTATACAAGGCCAAGGAATGAGTATACAATCTGAATAAATAAAGGAAGGGACATAAGGTAATACGATAGCTATATTAGCTAGATATACATACATATATATATATACATACATACATACACACATAGACACACACAAATATATATATATATATATATATATATATATATAAATTCTACTCAAAGTATAGCCTACATTATCAGACTAGCATTTCAAGACCTCATAATCATAGTAAGAACTAGTGCTAGAATACTCAGGGTTTCTAATCCATATATATAATCATGAATTAATCATGCATGATAATGAAATTGGGAGATAGAAAAGCCTGAATCATACCTCAAATCTCAATGATAAATCAATAACCAATCTATTATAAACTAGCCATAACAATGATCATGACTATGATAATAAAAATATCAATAACAATGCGAGCAATCGATTAGTCCAAATAACCAAATACCTAGCTGAGCCTATCATATACCCCCACCACCCTAGGCTTAGAAGGTTCAATTATTATATAAACACACCACAAGGTATAGTCATCACCTATACCTATACAACCCTTCCTCCCCTATATAGGCTGATAAATATAGACATATATTGGTGATATAAAATACATACCCTAAAATGATTGCAAAGTATACAATCAATATCATAATGTCATCATATCCATCATCATCATAAATATTCTCTGGCCTTATCGGGTATATAGTGCCATACATAGGTCTAACCAAACTTGAACCTATAGATGTACATATAGGATCATTAATATAATCATCCTACGACCTTGTCGGGTAGTAGTAATATCTTTATCACAATATCATCCAGCCTCACCAGTATCATTGTATTATTAAAATGTCCTTCAGTCTTCTAGGAATATAAGCATATCATCATAGTCATTCTCCATCCTTGTAGGGCATATAATTAGGATCATCATAATTAACAACACATATGTATAACATCAATACTACAATATGTCATGGGGTTTTACCTAGAATATATATCATCAATACAATATCTTCCTCCATCCTATATGGAGAGATATGTATATAGATTTAATAGGATGCACATACTTAAGTCATGGCTAAAAAGAGTGTAAGTCCATTAATCTATTTCTTAGAGTGAACTTTGGAACTAAATTATTATAAAAGTGCAGAAAAGGGCAAAATAAATTATGAATAGAGTAAATAGTAGTATCAAATAATGGAATCTTACGTTAATTTGGATGATAATCATGAAAATAGGTGTTAAACATATTTTACAACAACCAAAAAGACATAATTGGAAGATATCTCACCATTTAGGGTTTTTTCTCTCAAGAGATGGGTGAATGATGAGCAAATTTTTGACTTAAGGGGTCTATTTATACCACTTATAGGTATTCAAGAATTGAAATAAGATATCCGGGTGTGCAAATATACAACCTAGCATTAGGAGAAACTGTGGTGCTTGCCATATCCCTTAGTCCAATCGCACTACATTCTTTGCACATACTAGTGAGATCTCCACTCAAGAGGTGAGATCGCCAAAGTCTCAATATTTATTCAGAATCTGATATACATAAATAAATTATGTAACCATAGAAATTTTGATATTATAGATGCAATGGAGAAGTTGGATTTTACATTCTATGTTGTTTTAACCAAATATGGGTCCCACTCCTATATTTTCAATTTTCCAACATTTTGATCAATAAGTCATAATAAGATCGGATGCATCGGGAAAGGTCTACCTAGCCTAAAATCAATATTTTAGACTTGTTGGTACAATCAAAATTTAAAACACCCTGGGTTCTGGCCCTTGCAAACTTCTCGAGTCTTGGGCTTTTTAATCATAAAAAAATTCACCATACTAGTCATATGGTATGTGTACGGGTTAGGTGACCTAACTTGTAAGGTTTGCAGTGTCTTGTGGTTGGGTTTTTTATGTGGCTATGGGTTGGTGGCGATGATTCGTATGTTTATTACACGAGAAGTATAGTATCCAATCATATGTTGTCTAGTGTCTAGCCTAGATGTCCTACTTGAAGGATATTAGTTGTATGGTGATGGTATGAGTTAGGCCTAGGGAGTCATATGTCGGATAAAATGTGGAATCCAACTTTCTGATAAATTTATAAATAGAGGGTGCCACTCGTATAGTGTGGATACTAGTTGAGGGGTCATATTGTACCAACCTACAAAATTTTTGCAGTTTAAGTTAAGGGTATTCTTGATATTTTCCCTTTTAACTCCTTTTGACCCCATAACATAAAAAACTTTTGGAGGCCTCATTAACCTATTATTCTCAATCAAACACTCACTAAACTCTCTCAAGATCTTGGGTCAAGAAAAGGCTAGGGTTTCTTCAAGTCAATCAATTTGGGATTTCAAGTGGGATTCTCTCCATATTCCTTGGGGTATAAGGCATTTTACTCCCCCCTCATTGTTATTTCAATCAAAAATATGTTTTAATGAATGGTTTTCATGTTACTATTATGGTAATGTTTGAATTTTGATATATATATATATATTGGGGGTTTTTTGGGTTTCTTGGTTTGATAATGTATTCCCATGTTTTAATTATAGTTTTCATGTCATAAATATTGTTTTAACATGTGGTTGGATGGGAATGGTCAATTAATATGTGGTTTTTGGTTTTGGAAACTTTATGCACTCAAATGTTTGTTATAATGCCTATGAGAATGATTTTGGCCACATAGTTTGAGTATTATTGATACCTTGCATTGTATAAAATAGTAATAGAAACTTAAATTGGTTTGGTTGGTTTTCAATGATTGGGTAAGCCTTGGTGGCCATAGATTTTCTTTAAATAAAAACCTTTTTGGATATATGGGAATCCTCTATGACTTGACTAAAGAAATTACTTTCAAGATATAGTCAGTGTAATGATACCACTTCATAATGCCTTGATAATTTACTCTTGAAATTGGAGGTTTGGTTATCTTCTAAATATGTTAATTGGGCGATAATGATAAGTTGTAACAGTTAACTGTGAAGGTGTGATTCCGATGGACGAATGCTGGAAACTCATATTTACTGACATGAGGGGTGGTAATGCTGACCATATTCTTATGGGTTACATGGGAATCTCCCATGTTTAGACTTATATATATATTATGGAGGGAAAAGGGTACACGGGAATCCCTAGCCCCTATGGTATCTTTAGTTCAAATGGCTAAGCACACTGGAGCCCATTTTGGGATAACAGTGGACCTATATATCCCATGGGTGGATTATGATAGTAAAGCTATATAGCCCAGGTTAAGGTTTTAAATACATGCTAATATCGATTTCTTTTCCTCACTTGGTATATACATATGTATGTTGTTTCATATGATTATTTTCTTTGGTTTTGAATTATGGCATTATTTTATCCTTACCCTAAGTTCATGCTAGCATTCTCCTACTAAGGTCTTCGACAATTGGTGTCTCTATGTGATGTAAGAACCTACCATACTACTCCTCCATCTCAGTGACTTAGATTCGGGGACATCCTTTATGTCAGGCATAAGTGGTGAGCTTCCATATTCTGAAAGTCAACATTTCATTCTATGGACTTCTTTAAAATATTTTTGTTTCTTAGACTTTGGTTTTTGCAATGGTTGGGGGAATTTTCCGACTAGATTTTCTTAGTGTTTGGATATAGGCTTTGTGTGACTACTATGGGCATGGGCCGTGTCGGTATTGGTGTTAGTCTTTGTATTGATATTGGAATTGGGGATGACATCAATTGGGTATATGGTTGGATATTTGGTTTGTAATGGTTTCGAACTTTTTTAAATATCATTCAATTGATTTTGATATATCTTGTTATATATTTGGGATTCATCCGACATAGGTTGCAAGGCTATTATAGTTGGGTCTTGGGGGTAGTCTCTGATTCCGATTGGGCTGGAGTCACCCGATACGACTAGTCCTAGTTTTGGTCTTTTCATATTGGTATCAGAGCCCTAGTTTTATTGTCAATCAGGAGTTCACAAAGTTGTGTCTAGTATAGTCTTTTTAAGGGCGTGTAGCGTGTCACACTCCTAAGGGAGAGGCTATGAGGCATTTAGTAATATTTCTCTTTCATGTGTTCAATTTTCAAGTTGTAGAGTTTAAGGTCCTGAATTCTCCTCTAATTCATGTTTGTTCAGTTTTTAGATCATTCCTCATCGACTATTTAAATCTCATGAAAATTCCTCTATCCCACCTGAGGATAATGTTGAGGGGACACATTTAACTTATAGGTTCCAGACCTAATTTAGGAGTCTAGTTCCTAATTTTTCTCCTGGATTTGCACTGGTTCCCTCTATTCCTTCTCGAGCTCTTTAGTCTTTGGTGCCGAACGTTGAGTTTTGTTAGTCCATTCATATGTTGGAACAGTTGCTAGCTTCTCAATATGAGCATGGTGTTCCTGTTACTCCATCTTTTGAGGCCACAAGGGTTGGCCAGTATATCAAGATGATCCCTCTGACCTTTACTAGTGTTAAGGTTTACAAGGATCCTAAAGGTTTTCATAATGAGATAAAAGTGATTGCTTTTTATGTAAGCAACTAATATGGAGGGTGTGGACTTTTTCACCTACCAGCTAAAAGATGTGGCATACCAATGTTATGGGGAATGGGATCAGTTAAGGGATGATGATCCTGAGTCATCTCTATGGGAGGATTTTTCTAATATTTTTATGGAAAGCTTCTTTCCTCAGAAATTAAGGGAAGCTAAGACAAAGGAGTTTGTTAATCTGAAACAAGGCAAGATGTCAGTCAAGGAGTATGCCTTAAAGTTTCACCAGTTATCTTGGTATGATTCATAGATTATTTCTATCATGAGGGATAGGATGATAAAGTTTGCTTCTAGATTTTCCTGAGACTTAATATTGGAAAGTAAGGCTGCCTTTTTATCAAGGACATAGATATCTCTAGGTTGGTTGTTTATATGTAATAGATCGAGGAAAAAAGAATAAACAGGCTAAGATAGAGGAGAGGTAGGGAAAGAAGTTTAGGTTTTTTGGGCATATTGATGGCTAACAACAAAGTGGCAGTAATAGTGATTAGTGTCCCAAGAAGATGTGGGGCAATTCTGGGTCTTACTCGACGTTTAGTGCTCCCTACCCAAATTCGCCAGGTAACAGGCATTTTTAATATTGCAACAACTTTAAGGCCCACATTGGATAATATCAGACTAGTGATGCTTCTTCCTACAGGTTTTATGGTAGATTGTATTAGGGTTTTTGAGATAAGAGAAGGGACAAATAGTTTAATTATGACTAGCCAGGGCACATGCTTAGAAACTATCTTGTTCGTAAGGTTGCCTCTAGGGAAAACATGGTTTTAGTTGAATGTTCTCTAGCTCCAGCACCAAAGGGTGCACCATCTGGCTCAGGCATCAGCTAGAACCATCTCTACGGTCTCACCACCCAATCGAGTTTGAGGCATCACCTAAAGCCATGTCTGGTATGCTGAAAATATTTTTCCATGTTTTTTACTATCGACTTGATCTGGGGTCTACTCTCTCTTATGTGACCCCATTTATGGTTGTGCTTTTTGGTTTTAGTCCCGAGTATGTTTTACACCCTTTTTCTCTTTATACCCTAGTAGGTGACTCTGTGATTGCTTCAAGAGTCTATAGAGGTTATATTATAACTATTGGTAGAAAAGACATTGTGGTGGACCTATTTGAATTAGATATGGTGGATTTTGATATCATACTAGATATGGATTAGTTTTACTCATGCAATACTTTTCTAGACTGTTGGACCTGTAAGGTCATCTTTAAATTCCCTAATGAATCAGTTATTGAGTGGGAGGGTGGTTTCATTACTTCAAAGGGGAAGTTCATATCTTATCTTAGAGCTTGGAGATTAATCTGCAAGGGGTGTCTCTATCACCTAGTCCGAGTAAAAGATTCTAACTTAGAGGGTCCTTCTTTGAGCTCCGTCCTAGTGGTAAATGATTTTCCTAAGGTCTTCCCTGATTACCTTCCTGGTATTTCTCCTGATAGGAACATTGAGTTTAAGATTAATCTTGTTTTAAAAACTCATTTGATTTCTATTCCCCCGTATAGAATGGCTCCAGCTGAGTTGAAAGATCTTAAGAAGATCCAAAACAATCTTTTAGACAAGGGTTTCATCTGTCCTAGTATGTCTCCATGGGTTGCATTTGTGTTATTCGTGAATAAGAAGGATGGTTGCTTTCGGATGTGTATTGATTACCAACAATTAAACAAGGTAATAGTAAAGAACAAGTATCCTCTTCCATGGATAGATGATGTTTTTTATCAGTTGCAAGGTGCTAAGTATTTCTCCAAGATTGATCTTTGATTTGGGTACCATCAGTCAAAGATTAGGGAGGTGGATATCCCTAAGACTTCCTTCCATACCCAATATGGGCATTTTGAGTTTTTGCTTATGTCATTTGGGTTGACCAATGCCCTTATGGAATTTATGGGTTTGATGAATAGGGTCCTTCATCAGTTTCTAGTCTTGTTCGTCATTGGTTCCATAGACAATATTTTAGTGTACTCTAAGAGTGAAGTGGATCATTTGAATCACCTCTGCATTGTATTAAAGACCTTGAAGGAGCAGCAGTTGTATGCCAAATTTTCAAAATGTAAAGTTTTGTTGAACGTTGACAGTTTTCTAGTTCATATCATTTCTAGTGAAAGGATCACGGTGGATCCACAGAACATTGCAGTGGTGAATAAGGGGCCTAGACCTATGACTCCAACCAACATTCGGAGCTTTTTAGGTTTAGTGGGTTACTATAGGAGGTTTGTGGAGAATTTTTTACTATAGCTGCCTCATTGACTAAATTGGCTCAAAAGAAGGAAAACTTCTTATGGTTTGATAATTCTGAGGGTAATTTTGAGAAGCTGAAGGATAAGCTAACTTTGGCTCCGATCTTAACTCTGCTTGAAGACATTAGGGGGGTTTATGGTGTATTGTGATGCATCTCAAGTAGGACTTGGTCTTATCTTGATGCAACATGGAAGTGTAATAACTTATGCCTTTAGACAGTTAAAGGTGCATGAGACGAATTTTCTAACTCATGACTTGGAAATGATAGTTGTGGTATTCGCGTTAAAAATTTAGCATCACTATTTATATAGGGTTCATATGGATATCTTTTCTGATCATAAGATCCTGCAGTATGTGTTTACTCAAAAAGAGCTTAACCTTAGGCAAGGGAGATGGCTTGAGCTTTTTAAAGACTATAATATGAGTCTTCACTACCACCTAGGTAAACTTAACGTGGTTGTTGATGCTCTTAGCAGGTTATCCATGGGGAGTCTAGCATATATGGATTAGGAGAAATGAGAGTTGGTGAAGGATATTCACCGTTTTTCTAACCTCAGAGTTCCCCTCTTGGACTCTAAGAATGGTGGTGTATCTACACAAAAATTGGCTCGATTATCTCATAGTGCTTAAATTAAGGAGAAACAGATGTTAGATCCTATCTTGATGAGGATCAAGGGTGATGTAGGTCGATAAAAGGTGATGGCCTTCAAGATCAGTAGTGATGGCACCTTACAGTATAAAAAGAGGTTATATGTTCCTAAGGTCGATGTCTTATGAAAGAGGATCTTAGCTGAGGCACATGAGTCACGCTATATTTTTCATATTGATTTGATGAAAAATTATCATGACCTCAAGGATTTGTATTGGTTAAGCAATATAATACGAGGTGTGGCTAATTTTATGGCCAAGTTCATAGTGTGCTAGAAAGTGATAATTGAGCAAATAATGCCCGAAGGATTATATCAATAAATTGAGTTGCTTGTATGGAAGTGGGAAGTAATAAATATGGATTTTATTACTGGTCTTTCTCGATCCTTCAATTAGTTTTGACTCGATTTAGGTCATTGTGGATAGGATGACAAGGTCTGGTCACTTCTTGATTGTATGGACTAGTTTGTCGACTGAGGATTATGCAAGGTTGTATCTGCATGAGTTTTTAAAGTTGCATGGGGTACCTATTTCTATCACTTCATATCATGGTACGCAGTTTTCATCCAACTTTTGGCAATGGTTCAAAAAGGTTTGGGGACCAAGGTGAGTCTTAGTACTGCTTTTTACCCACAGTCAGATGGACAAGAAAAAAGAACTATTCTAACATGGATGGATATGCTTTATGCTTGTGTGATTGACTATGGTGGCAGTTGGGTTGGGAACTTTCCTCATATAGAGTTTGACTATAATAATAGCTACCACTCTAGCATTAGGATGGATCCATTTGAAGCCTTGTATGGTAAGAGATGTAGATCCCCTATTGGCAAGTTTGAGGTTGGAGAGGTGGATATATTTTTCCCATAATTGGTTCAACAAGCTATGGAGAAGGTGAAGGTGATTTGGGATAGACTTAAGGCTTCCCAAAGATGCCAAAAATCCTATGTTGATATGAGGCGAAGGAATTTAGAGTTTGAGGTTGGGGATAGGGTGTTCCTAAAGGTGTCTCCCAATAAAGGAATGATGCAGTTTGGGAAAAAGGAAAAGTTCAGTCCCCAGTATGTTGGTCCATACATGGTTTTGAGAAGGGTGGGTAATGTTGTATATGAGCTAGAGTTGCCTTCTAGTTTGACCTCTATTCAGCCAGTTTTCCTTGTTACCATGTTCATAAAGTGTATACACGACCCATCGCAAGTTGTTCCTATCAATGATAATGGTATTTCAGATTCTTTGTACTGTAAAGAGATCTCGGTTAAGATCTTGGATCAATAGGTTCATCGGTTGAGGACTAAGAATGTTGACTTAGTAAAGGTTCTATGAAGGAACCACAAGGTCGAAGAGGCTACTTGGGGAGCCAAAGAGACATAATGTCCAAGATTCCATTCATGTTTTCTGCTTTGAAAATTCATCCGAAAGGTATGTGTTCCTCATAATATCTCCGTTTTCTAATTTAGTTAAAGGTTAAAGTAGAGATTTTAGGGTTTAAATCAGGCTTGTATTACCTTGTTTCGTCATTCAAGGATTAATGATCCGAGTGGCGGAGAATTGAAACACCCTGGGTTCTGGTTCTTGGAAATTTCTCGAGTCTTAAGATTTCTAGTCATCATTTAACTCACCTTACATGTCTATGGTGTGGGTACGAGTTAGATGACCCAACTCATAAGGTGTCTAGTGTCTTAGTGTCTGGTTGTTGGGTTTCTGTCGCGGTTATGGGATAGTGGTGATAAGTCATATGTTCATGATACGAGAAGTATAGTGCCTAGCCATATGTTGTCCAGTGTCTAGCCTAGGGTACAACTTGAAGGATACTATCGTATAGTGATGGTACGAGTTAGGTCTAGGGAGTCGTATGTTGGAAAGAATGTCGAGTCCAAATTTTTGATTAAGTTTCGAGTGTAGGGTACCACTTGTATGGTGTGGATACGAGTTGAGTGGTCCAATTGTACCCACCAACGAGACTTTGACAGTTTAAGTTGGGGATATTCTATATATTTCTCCTCTTAAATCCTTTTGACCCCATAACATAAAACACCTTTGAAGGCCTCATTAACCTATTATACTGAATCAATGACTCTCTAAATTCTCTCAAGATCTTGGGACAAGAAAAGGCTAGGGTTTTTTTAATTCAATAAATTTAGGGCTTTCAAGAGGGAATCTCTCTATTGTCCTTGGTTTCTAAGGCACATTACTCCTCCCTCATTGTTAGTTCAACTAAAAGCATGTTTTAATGAATGGTTTTCATGGTATTATTATGGTAATGTTTGGGTTTTGAAGTATATGCTAGGGTTTTGGTGGTTCTTGATTGGATAATGTTGTCCTATGTTTTTCTTATGGTTTTGATGTTATAATTATAGTTATAACATGTTCTTGCATGGGAATGGTGAATTGATACATGGCTTTTGGTTTTGGAAACTATATGCCCTCAACATGTTTGTTAAAATGCCTATGAGAATAATTTTTTCTACAAAGTATGACTACTATTGAAACCTTACATCGTATAATATGGTAATGGAACCTAAATTGGTTTGGTTGGTTTTAAATGGATCGGGAAGTCCTTGGTGGACATGGCTTTGGTTTAATTGGAAACCTTGTAGGGTACTTGGGAATCCCCCAAGACTTGGATAATGACATTCGTTATGGATATGTATTTAAAACTTTCTTAGGCTATTGTTATATAGATCATTGAATCAGCTTTCCATCGATACCAATTTCATCAAAATCTGACATCGGACGAAGGAGTTATAGCCGTTTTACTAAACGGTATCAGAACGCCCAGGTTTGATGGTAGACTTGGTGGACTGTCAGGTCCCTGGTAGCCCGTCAAGTGTCCCGTCAAGCCAAGGCAGTAACCTTCTTTTTGGGCCATCGTGTGACGGCCTGGTTAGTGGACCGTTAAAAAGTTGACGAATTTGTCTAACATATTATATTAATTAATACATATTATATTAATTAATATATTTATTAAATATTTACTAAATTATTTATATAAATACGTCAAATGGGTCCGTCAGGCCGAGATAGAATGTCCCATTCCTGGGCCTCGAGTGACGAACGACTTGGTGGATCGTCACACCCTTTGATGGACCGTTACTCTGACCGTCACTCCGAGGCAGAATGTTCCAGATTTGGCACTTGAGTGATGGACGACCTGGTGGACTGTCAGCTCATCTGACGGATCGTTAGATCGACCGTCACAGGCCCCGATCTGTAATTTTCAACTTTTTTAAAAGTGTATTTTGGTTATCTCTGCTCCTTATGGCCCTATATATATATATATATATATATATAGAGAGAGAGAGAGAGAGAGAGAGAGAGATTAGGGTTTCTTCTAAAACCCAAAAATCCAATCTTCTTCCAAATAAATTCAAGAATCCTCCATAGTAATTCAAAGTGATTAAAGAATTAAGTTCCCCAAGTCAAAGGCATCATGAATCTTGGTCTCAAAGTGTAAGGAATAAGATCCAAACAAGTTTCTACATCTCCAAAAAATTTAAAATCCAAGGTATGTGGGGTTTGAACAAGAACACTCCTTTCATTCTTATGCGTAAAGATTTACTTTCTATTATTGATTTACATGATATTGCAAGTGGGTTTACACCCAAATTTCTTTATTAATGATTTATGAGATTTGAGTTGAATAAGTTTGATATTTATGATTATTTCACCATCATGTTTCTTGAATTGAGAATTTAGTCCATGAGCCGTATATTATCATTATGTATTGATTATTTCTAAGCAATTTAAGTCAAGTTCCATGAGTTGAATATTTTTATTTCGAATTGATAATTTTTGAATGATTTGAGACAAGTGTCATGAGTTATTCCTTTCCATGAGAAATTCGACTATTGAATGTATATTGATATGTGAAATTGCGAGGCATGAATGAGTCTTATGATGTTTCCTTGAAGTTTTTGATATTTGAAATGATTTGATAAACAAATATACTTAATATTGAGAAAGCTTGTGTTGAGTTGAGTCGAGTTAGGAATCCACAAGAAGTTTATGATTTTCAGATAAGATATATATTTATATTTTGGTCTTTATAATAGAACCATGAGTTGATATTGATTAAGGTGGATTTCCTAACGCGTTCTGAGCTGAGTCTGGGAGGAGTATTTAGTACCGAGCGAGAAATTTGGTATGTCCCCTCAAACTACGTGCCACCATAGGATTGATGTTGATAATTGTGGGACAAAGGCTGAGTATGAGATTGTGAAGATGAGATTGAGGTTCTACTCCCTGGCAAGAGTACAACACCCCTGCCAATGTGGGGTTCTCTCCTTAGGAGGGAAAAATGTTGGACTCCATGCGGCTCACACGGTATAGTCATGTCAATTATAAGAAACTCCCACGTCCATAATGATTTAAGTCTCTTGAGTTACCGAGTCACTCTAAGTCATGAGTTAAAGAGTTTCAGTTGAAATAAATGATTTACGAGATTTATGAAGTATGTATTACTACTGTTGATTTATGAGAAAAATGTTTTAGATAATTCAAGCGAAGAAAATTATTATGGTCAGCATGCATGATTTTCTTATATATTTATGATATTATTTAAATGTTGCATCCACCCCCGCATACTTAGTACATTCCCAAGTACTGACTCTCATACTCTTTTATATTCTATTTTTCATCGTGATATAGGTTCAGGTGCTCAGTCTCAGCAGCGACAGTGATCTTCGTGAACCTTCTTCTACATCTCTGTAGTTAGTGAGTCCTCATGGTTCGAGGACCTGTATCTATCATTTTGTCTTGCTGATAGATGGTCATTTATTTTTAGTTTAGTACGAGTCAGTTGGGGATCTTTCCCAATGGCTCCTCAGTCTTATGTAGTAGAGGCTTTGCCAGATTAGTGTGCCAGTATGTACAAGATCTCAGTATTTTGGTTGTACAGGACAGTTTCATTTTGTATCTAAGCATGGTCTTGACATGCTTATTCCTCTTTATCTTAGAATGATTTGTGTTACAGTGAGTTCTGAAAGTGATGATAGGCTTAGAGGGTTAGCTTGAGGCCACATGTGACCTTAAGCACCGTGTGACGTCTCAGGATGGGTTCTTGGGGCATTACACCTTATCCCCGAGTTACCTGCTATTGCTCACCCTACTAACCGTCTTTGGATGTTGTATCCCCATGTGATGTAGGAATTGGTCATATTTATACTTTTTTCGCTCAGTGACTTGGATTCGGGATCAGCTAATGAGTCAGATTAAAATTTTGAGCTTCCATACTTTGAAAGACCACATTATATGTTTATGGTTCCTTTACATTTTGACTATTCCTTTGGATTTGGTTTTTGGCTATTGTCGGGGTCATGTCCTGATGCTTTATTGATATTCAGTTTTAGATCATTGTTTATAAGGCTTTTAGTGGTATACTGCGTCTATTGGGCGGTGTCGATTGGTCGTTTGGCCAGTCGTCGGTGGTTGGTTATGGATATGCATTTAAAACTTTCTTAGGCTATTGTACGCTATCTTGTTATTTTTTTGGAATTCATCCAACCATGGGGTGTGGTGTGTTCGGTTTAATTAGGTGCAGGGGGTGATATCCAGTCCACGTGGGACTTGCGATACCCATCACAGCCAGGCCCTGGTTTGGGTTGTGGCAGCAATATATCTGAATTGCCAACCCTAGAATCATACCGAACCACAGAAGGTCAACTTACCATTGATACAATAACTAACTCCACAATCAAACTAACATAGCCAACAAAAGAGGAAAACAAACAAACTCACCTTGCTATAGGGAAGAAATTATTAAGTCAAACTATAGTTTCTCAAGCCATTGAATAAAAACAACAAAAAATTTAATTCTCACTAGATAACACTAGTCTAAACAACTACCCAATGAGGATCAATTACATCAAACAATGACAGAAATAACAACAATAATATAAATATCAATATAATAAATAGGTGGTTCCAAAATTAACATCAATAGCAAGTACTACTCAAGGACCACAAAAGGCCAATGTGCCAAGATAAATGGGGCTCGAACCCAACTGTACCACAATAGCGAGAAAATATCAATACAGATCTACACCATCCATTAATAAAAGAAATAAATCACGGGGGTGGTCATATAATCATAAATTCAATAACAAGGCACCCAATAACCAAGATGAACTTGTCAAGGCATATAATCATCAATGGGTATGAAAACGCCAATACACATAATAAAAATGGTAAATAAGTGAAATAAAGATACACCTATCATGGTGAAATTCAAAATCATATGCCCGACGAATCTATGGGAGAATAAATTTGTAAAGGTCCAAACTTAGACCGATCATCTAAATCATCAATTGAGGTGCCAAACACACTATCGCTAACTAAAGGTGCCACAACATCACAAGGCTGATTTGAAAGAGTTGAATGAACAAGAATCCCTCACCGAAGACACACTTTAGGTCAATATCCCATCCATCCACAATAGAAACAAGATTTTAAAATACTTCGACATACCACACGGTCTAATCGAGACAAATCACCACGACAAACTTGAGAGTTACCGATAATATGAAATGTTACCTATGTTGAACCAATGTGATGCAAATGAAATTGATCTCTATCAAAAGAATCCTAATTCCCAAATGAAATATCAATAACACTATATTGATGGCATGGTTTATTTTTGCCACCTCCATAAATCTCAATACATGCTTTCTCTATGGCCCTAGCATAATCAACAACCTGAGCGAAGAGAGACCCAACTGTTATCAAATGTTCCGATGCCAAGAAGAGTGGTAATGCTAAAAGTCTAATAAATACATGCACCATTACTGACTCTGAAAAGTATAACATAGGAATATGCCTGACCCAATCTCGAACTTCAAAACTAGTAAAGAACCCTGATGAACGCCAACAATTCCAACTTTAGTCGTAGAACTACTCCATGATCCGAATGTCATCCATGGTTATGGGTTATCTATAATTAGACTCGGATCTCCAATGTTTAATCTTGAAGGGTTGAAGTAGTTATGAGATCAACAGGATCCAGATCTGGCCCCAAATCCTTTGGCTAGCGATGAAGATCTTCGATTTCCCTCTCTGACTCTCTAGTCTGTTATTGTGTTGAAGCTCTGAAAAACACATATTGAAGTCTTGTCTGCATATATCGACCATCATGCATTATTTATTTAGGACAGAATAGAGTCAAAGAATGTGCTTATGGCTCATAACAATATGGACACACAACAAGGAGTCAAAAAATAAATTTCCTAAGAATGTCTTTGTAGCCTCCCATAGAGAGGTTACGGAAATCTTCGCACTGATTTGTATTACTCTACTAAACACTTATATCTTGTTCTAATACATCGGTGAACCTAGGATCTAATACCGATTTGTCACAATCCAATTTCCCGGGTCATTATTACGCCTACTGTATCCCACTAGCAGGCAAGCCAAACTCATATCTCAGAACGACTAGTAACGGACTACCCAAAGAATAAAGGAAAGAATGTGAATATATGTAATAAAAGGTCAAATACTTAATATAGTTCCAAAACTAGGTGGTATTATCCCAAGAGCCTCTAATGTGTTAAGAGTACAAAAATGAAATGCCAAGGGAATTACACAATTAAAACTTAGCTTTGAATACAACATAGAGACTAGTATAGTACACAAGAGGGAGGAAAGTAATTCTCCAAATGTCAAGATCTCACTTTGTCTCAAAACTATAGCTACTCCACACGATGCACACATCAAAAGTAATAACCCGTACTATGATCAGTAGGCTGTAGAAGTGTTGTATGAGTACCAAACACGTAGTTCTTAATAATAAACTGACAATTGAGCTCTAAAGATAATGTGGATATATATAACATAGAAATAGAATGGAAAACTACACCCAAAGTGCAGAAACGGTTGGAATCTCTCATGACCGGAGTAAATAATAGTATCAAATCACAGACCGAAATCTGTCATGATCAAATCTTTACAATATTATTATTAACCTCTTTTTCATAGAAGTTATTCATTAAGAGAAGCAGTTATTATTAAGAAGAAATCTATTTTAAGGTGAAAATGGGCTTTAACCCTTATTTAGGAAAGACAGTAATAAATCATATTTTAGCTAGAATCACAGCATTTGAAAATTTAATGATCATGAATGTACCTAATTTATTCATATCAACAACATTATTCAAACAATAGAACCATAAGCATCAACATATACATAAACTACAACCACCTCGTTTACAAGGATAACCACTTCTCGGATGTCCAACTGATATCATAACATGGCCTTTCGCCCAATAATGTATCTGGAATAATTATAGAATCATAATCATGGAGTTTGGCCCATATGCATATCTATAACTCATATCGATAATCATATTTATAACCCATCTAATATATATAAGCCATAGCATGACTAGATAGTATAACATATCTGTGGGTCATAAAGCATATTTGTAATTATCTCTTATCTAGTAGTCATAATATAAATAAGCATCTCATATCTAAGAGGCATAAATTATTAGGCCATAAATCATAACTATGATGATTATCTTACCTATCAAGCTTATTATATCTATATTTCATATATCATAACTATGAGGAGTATCATCTTTATCGGCCAATTACCACATCTATAAAGAATGTCATCTCTACAGGACAAACATCACATCTACAACTATATCATGGACATGAGCCTTTAATCATTCTAAGGGGAAAAACCATCATCACTCTCCAAGTCTTAAAGTAACCTTACTCTAAAGGCTTACTAGTTTTAACTATGCCTAACATCCGTAATTAAGTCCACATTGGCTAACACAAGTCTTAGCATAAAATAGGTTGGAAGAACCTACTTCTTATCCTTGAATTTCATAGTTAGGCAATTTATAAACTGGACTAGGCTAAGGTATCTAAATTCACTTCTTTATGGTACATAAGCCATGATCAACTCTAAGATAGGTAATCCGCCTAGAAAGATGAGCAAATAAGCCAACTCCATCTAAATTACAGTTTTAACATCACTAAAGTTGTCCAAATAAGGTTAATTATACTAACCATGCTTCCAATGATTAAACCACATCTCAAATCTTGCATCATATCATATCTATTCTATGAATTGGTTCAATCTAGGGAGAAGGAAATAGGTTGCTACAAGTGTAATAAGCATTTCACCTTACGAATCAAAAATTCTCATCTAATCCCCAAACATTAATAATTAAGATGACGTCATTCTACCCAATATCAATAATAACATTAACATTCATATGGAATATACAACATATATTATCTTACAAAGAAGAGTATACAAAATCCTACCTCAAAGCCGAACCACAAATCCTTAAAATGTTCACCAAATGCCTTTCTTCATTTCACGATACTAAAATTTCATCACACTATCAAAATCATAATATACTCATATATATGAGAATAACAATACCCATATTGCACCATTGTACTTCGGGTCCATAAATCACACTCAAATCCGCATGTGGGTCACACTTAAAAAAATACATTTTGAGACCAATACGATGTTCATGCCTGTTCAAGGAATCATACACCTTAAGAATAGGTGAAAAACAAGCAAATTTGGGGCTAACATCAAGCCTTCAAGTTATTTGGGGTTTTCGTCAAGAACCAAGAAAATGGGCAGAATCTTTCCTTAATTTCGATGATAATCACAAAATAGATGTTAAATAAGCTTTCCAAAAACCAAAAAGACTCAATTTGAAGATATCTAACGCTTTAGGGGGTTTTACTCTTAAGAGATGGGTGAATAGTGAGCTAATTCATGACCTAAGGGGTCTATCTATACCCCTTCTAGGTAATCAGGTATTGCAATCACATATCCAAGTGTGCAATTGCATACCCTAGAATCACGAGCAGGTGTGGTAATCGACACATCCCTTAGTGAGATTGCAATACCTTGCCTACACACATTGGTGTGATCACCACTTAAAAGGTGCAATCGCAGAGGCACTAGTTATCAGTTGAAACTTAGAAAAATTTTAAAGTTTTTGCTAAGGCCTCGAGATTTATTTGGAATCTGATATATGCAAGTAAACTATGTAGCGATACCAAATTAAAATTTTTGGATGCAATCGCAAAGTCAGATTTTCCATCTAAGTTCCTTTCAACAAAATATGGGTCTCACACCCATATTTTTAATTTTCCAACTATTTGACCAAGAGGTCGAAATGAGCTCGGGTGCATCGAGACCCAAACCAAAGGTTTACCTAGCCTTAAATTAATATTCTAAAGTTATTGGTGCAGTCAAAATTTTCATCAGAGACTGTTTTACTAAAGCTTTTGCCCGGTGGACATTTGGAACCAATAAAGGCTTATAAACAGGGATATTTTTCTAAAAACCGAACAAACTGCTCGACAATCAAAGTGTCAGTCCTATTAAGTCATAAATAACTTGGGGAAGCTATGGAAAATATCTAACAGTAAAAATAAGTAAAAATATGAAAAATAACCTGGAGGGTCATTATAGTGACTAAGGGTTAAATGGTCTTTGATGTCACATTACCCTTGTCCAATACTTAGAGATATTGTATCTCTTCACATGGCTATCTCTTTTTTCAACATAAGTCTTACTTGCACATTCCAACTTTAAATCCTTTCTCCCATTAGACAATCTTCCTTTCCCACCTTAAATATTTTATAGGTAAGCTTATTATAACTACGAATCCATCATCAAATCCAAATAACTTTAAGGTTAAAAATGGTCAAGGCTTGTGACCCCATTAACAACTTGGCATTGCTAAAATATTATAGTCACACATAGATCACCTGTCCTTATTATATACTAGATGAAAGTCACGAGTTTTTTGATAAGATATACAACAATGAGAGATACTATTTTGTAACTTATGGAGTAATATATAGACAACACTACTATGGAATCAAAGGTGATCATTAGGCATCGGCCATTTATGTATTCATCAAGTTGTGCATTAATTTTGTATTCATCAAGTTGTGCATTAATTGTGTATTCATCAAGTCCTCCATGGTAAAAAGTTTTCTCATAAAGAACATGATTGAAGAGTTGCTAAGGGTTCAAATATCTTTTCTAAGTAATAACAATCCATCAAGTGTCAAGATTTCCAACTTGGTTTCAAGCCAATCAAAAACCCAAGAATCCATATTTAAAGAGTTGGACGACTTGGGAATGAAGCTTTATTTTTTGTAATCATTATCCTTTATTTGTTTCAACTTCAAAATTTTTAGAATATAAAGCCAATTATGTATACTATATGGATAATTATAAGTTGTCAGGAGATCACGAGTAGATGATATACATCATTAACCTTTAATATAATAAACTTGAGACCCATATTTCTTTAAACATGATGATGAATAACAACATACAAACATTTTGAATAATTCCTTCCCAAAAATTTACTACATAGAAAATTCTACTGTATCTTATTTATGGTTTATACATGTCTATAGAATTATTCAAGCACTTATACTAAAGGATCATATAGTCGAGTCCATGCTATAAAATTACATTATAAGCTATATGTTTCTATTGTATCTGTGTTGATAATTTGATATGTTTTGGTTGATAAATATTATACTATGCTCAGCTATAGAGCTCTGTTGGATCTATTACTCCTCGATAAATATATTAATAGCAAGTAATTTTATGTTTTTACTTTGATGAATAAAATTTGTAGCTATCGTCATATTGATTTTTTATCGACAAGTGTGTTATATTGTAGCAAAAAAGTATTTTGAGCTACAACTAAAACTGCACCATGTCATTTCTAATCACCTCTCTCTCAAAACTTCTTTGTTTTTACCTCTATCACTCCTCAAACCATTCATATAATTTAATGTCACGACCCGAGCCTATTCCCTAGTCGCGACATGGTGCTAAGAGTCATAAGTTACCTTAAGCTAACCCATGGTCTGACAGGACACTAAGAATACTGAAGCCAATAATAAGATACTGAGTAGAAGCCAAAATAAATAACATGATCATAATAAAAGCAAAATCAATAAAAAAATATCAAAACTAAGTCTGTTTGACATAATCAACATGCTAAAAAATATAACTATACGTCTAAAAGCCTCTAAATCATGTGACTTGTTCGGACAGTCCCCAACTAATTCCAACTATATGAAACTAGAATAATACGAAAAAGAAAAACTAATAAATATCCCTCAAATGATGAGGAGTAACCAAACACTATTGTGGATATGGTGTGTAATCATACTAAGCGTGATCTGGATGCTAAACGTCAGAACTTATATTATAAATAATATTGCGAAAAAAGTATGTGATTAGTACTTTGAATGTACTGAGTATGTGAGATAGGAAATAACTGATATAAGTTGAGAATGAAACATGTGCCATTATAAAATGCAATACCAAGTAATAAACTTGTACTATATGATAAACTAAACAACTGAATATGAGGTCATGCAAGTATCTGAATCTGAACTAAGAATTATGGAATATGTGAGCTACCATTAACCAACATACCCCGATCTGAGCTAACCGAGGTCCACCCTATAACCTAAGTTGGATAGGTGTTTTACTACCTAGCCAAGGGTACAAACACTGACTTACAAGGATCCACTAAACTTATGTCTAAAATAACTAAGGTATCAATCTCAATCTGATGGGCAACTCTTTAGAACTTATGGTGGTACTATTGTTCTAGAACTTAGGGACTTCTATAAAAGTTCTCAGCCAAACTGATGGGTAAACCTTCATCCCTGTGCTCGCTCGATGCTAAGTACTACTTCCAACTACATGATGCTGATAACTGAAAGTTCTCAATAATAGTAATATAATGAAAATTTACAATAAATGCATAATTTAAAAGTACTCAATAACATATAAGATGGAGAATCTAACAATCATATGTGTTTGCATGAAATCCTAGTGTCAGGACCTTATTTGAAGTCATGATGACATCTACCACATCCCACCAGCAGGTAAGCCAATACCGTAACCCGGAGATTTTGCAATGGGTTACCTTGACGTCACATATGGAACCTATGTGTAAACACAATATATAACAACAAAATTTCACAACTAAGGACAACCAATATTCAAAAACAAATCCTATGGCCTGATAGTACTAATACAAGATCTTCTAAACTTGATAAGAGAAATTTACCATCTCAGAATCTAAAATGTTTTAAATAAATCATGCATTTGTCACAAAAACAAAAGACAAATATGGATAAAGGGGAAAGAGGGAAACTCGATCTCCAAGAGCTCACCCTATCTAAGAATAGCCAACTCGCATGAACTAGCTCAACGGTGGCAACTAGAATGTGGGTCTGTATAAAAAAGGTACAAAAGTGTAGTATGAGTACCAAAACACGAGTACTTAGTAGGCTTCATCGGCCGACTGAGCTCAAATATAATGTAAAGATGATATAAAGTAAGACAATAACCTTAAAGTCAAGGGATAGGATTAAACTTGAATCTGCGTTGATACCACTGTAACAACATCTATACTACTAAAGAAATAACATGACATACTATCTCAACATACCCCATAATCTCCATAACAATCGAATATCATTTAGAAAGTGTAAATCCATATAAACAATAGCAAAGCATCTACTTTCCATAATCATCATCAACCATATTTAGAACAATAAGCACAAGAACTTACGACAATGTCCCATACCACCAGGAAGTAAACAAAAGAGAGAACAACAAGGAACTCATCACCGCATCCCATACCATCAGAGAGTACACAAAAGAATATTATAAAAGAACTTATCACGGCGTCCCATCCCACCGGAGAGTATACCAAAAAAATACTACCAATAATACAATAAAGAACTACTATTCCATTAATTTACCAAAAAAGTGGGTAGTTCAATTCCGCCATAGCTCATTACAAAAATCCACTTCCAAATATTGATACCATAATTTAACATAAAAAAAGCAATATTGTCATAGCATAGACATGTAGTCATTAATTCTAAGATTCATTGATAACACCGCAAAGTCCATACTATTTCTCCTTATTTTCCAAACGTCAATAGATTACAAGCCTTGTATTTACTAGTCATCAAATTGGGGAAAACTATAATTCATTCATATTATAGGTTATTCATCTATAATAAAGCAATTTTTTTGCTAGCATCGTCATGATATGAGTTATCAATTAAGCCATATCAACCTCACATATTACAAGATAATTTAACTAACCATTATGCAATACTTGGTCCATCATTACTAAGCATGTAACAACCTTAAGGACTAATTTCCATATTTTAATCAAGTAAAGTCCACTAACTAGTTTACTAGGTTTCTAACCTGCAAATAAAAATCATATATTTTAGAAGTAACTAGTTATCACATAAGCCACTTTACTAGGAAAGATTTCATAATACAACCTCTTATTCAAGTCAAGGATATATATATATTAGGTTATCCCTCGATTCTACGCAAGATTATTCATACCACTAAGTCTTAACTCAACATTAGACATGGGTTTTCTCTAGTTACTAATTTACCATCAACAAGGGTCACACCTCTTATTTAGTGATTTGGAATAAGAAATGAATAGAAATATACCAAGAGAGACATTATATATCAAACACATAGGTGGTTACTCCCAAATGACCTAACCTTACGAATATCAATACATATGAGTAAATTTGCCTACACGACATCATAATGTTCTTACCTTTTTGGATTCATCGGGCATCAACACAAGATCAACATATTCCTCTGGATTAATTGGGCATCACCATTATATCACATATTTCTCCGGACTCATCGGGCATCATCATAATATCACATATTACTCCGGACTCAAATAGGGCATCATCATAATATCACATATTCCTCCTGACTCTAATCGAGCATCATCATTATATCACACATCTCCCAATATAATAACACACATCCATATGCATAGATGAAATAATAAACATACACAAAAGTTGACAATATAAGGAAGTAGGGATGTAGGATACACTTGCCATTTTACCTTGCTAATAAGCTTCACATGTAATATGAGCATCAACAAAAGCATGATTATTTACAATACATGAAAAATAATCACTTAACAAGATTGTTGAAATCATGATCACAAGATAATTTGATAATCGAGTTCAACCAGGAAAACTACTATGTACAAATAGTTTAGAAAATTACCACGTATCTAGGTCACTAAGCATTTACTTAGTTTGAGCTTAAGGTGGGTCAAGTCCCATTTCTAAATCCCCAAGAAAGCAAAATCTTTAATAACACAAGTCTATATTTTACCCGAAATTATGCTAAGTCATTCAGACCTCACCATAAGGGCTTACAAATCCTTTCTAGGTCTATAGGGAAGTCTCTTCAAGAATCCTTCCTATGTCAACTCAACACCAAGGTCATCTCCGATCTAGGCATTAATGGGTCAAAGCACACTTAAGGATAGAGAAATATACCATTCATGTCTACATAGAACAACTATAGTGTTCTCACACTATTCATGAGACCACAAATAAGCTAATAAAGGTCCTAAACTAAGGGTCAAATATCATACCTTACAATTTAATAGTCTAAAGCAATTAATAAATCCCAATTTTGCCCATTTAATCAACTATCATGTAACTTCCCCCCCCCCCCCCCCCCCCGCCCCTTAATCTCACAAGATATCGACAATTACATTACAAACAAGCTCAATCTAGTCTATGGGTAAGCCTAACCTACATTGAATCAAAGCAACTCACAAAAGAAAATAAGTTTTTTCTTTTCTTTCTGTGAAGCTTCATCTTCCACAAGTAATTATATCAATAATACAATCTAAGCATTAACAAAAGAATAACAATACCCATTATAGAACCATTGTGCCATGGGTTACAAAAGGACACCAAAACCCTAATTGAGTTTCACCTTTAGAAAGGAGTTTCCAAGACCAACCCATAGCCTAACTATCTTTATGAAGTTAGAACCCTTAAGAAAATTGAGTCAATCATTTAATTTTGGGGCTACAATTGACCCACAATGATTTTTATGGTTCTACATTTAATTATAGAAATGTTATTCTCATGAGGGAACCTATTTTTATGGTTCTTAATCAAATTAATTGAGAGAAAATCCATAAAACTCATGGTTAACTTGGAATCCCATAAAAGATGAAAAAGGTATTACACTAGAAAACTTAAAGAGTTCTTGGGACTCAACGGATGGAAGGGACCCATTAATGAAATCCCACATACGTGAGAATAGATGCCTTTGTTGAAATCCTTCATGTTGATCTTGTTCTTGGGAAACCATTGTTTGCTCTTGATGAAGAACTAAATCACTTTATTTTGCTAATAAAAGTGATATATGAAGTTATGAGGTATTAGGGAAGGTTTAATCCACAAATAACTAATGTTAGGGTACCCAACAATGTAGGTTTGGGGTTAAAAGGGGCGAAAATTGCCAAAAATATTTATTAAAAATATGCAAGAATTCGGTTCTTAGTTGTTTGGACTCACCTCATTACTCATTATGATTGGTCACGAGTTGTGGTCTGAGTCATAACCTAGAACCCTGAGATTTGGGGTTCTTTCTACTATGACTATGACGTTTTTTCTAAGACTCATTACGACAGACTACGAGTCATTAAGTAGAGTCGTAGTCTGAGGGTTGATTCTTGAATCCTTTACTGGTTAGACATCAACAGCCACATGGATGTTAGTTCAAGGAATCTCAAGCCCAAGTGCTTGAATATAGCTAGTGGCACCAAATTTATGTTTCCTGCAAAGTCGCATAAGATTTTGGAAAACGGAGATGACCCAATAATGCATGGTATAGTGAATGCTTTGGGAACACCCATTTTTAAGCCAGAGACCTTGTTATGACTGCACTATAGTGGTGAAACCCATTAACTTCCTTAATTATAACCTCTTTCTTCTTTATAACCAATTGCTTCATAAACCTGACATATCCAGGCATCTGCTTCAATACCTCAAGAAGAGGTATGTTCAAGCTCAATTCTTTTAATATCTCAATGAATCGCTTGAACTTACTTTCCTCACTCTTTTTTTAGTATCTAAGGTAAATATGGGGGTGGTCTTGGAATTTATCTTATTTTTGGCTCAACAACCTAACCTTTACCTTAATCCTTACCAGCTTTACCATTACCACCGGTTGCCTTTTTTGGCTCTGCAATAGGTATCTCATAAATACCAGCTTCATCATGCCTTGTCTCTTTTATAGCAGTTAATGGAGGATCAACAATAGTTATACCACTCCTTATGGTAATACCTATAACATGACCATTATTTTTTAGATTTTGCATCATGTTGCTCGAAAGGGTACCTGGATGCCTCTAATTTAGTGTCGTTTACATCTACCCAAACTATTGTTCCAACTACTTGATATAAGTGGCATAAGATTCAACCTTCTGGGTCAACTCCAACTACTTGATAGAAGTGGCATAAGATTCAACCTTCTGGGTCAACCCTAAAATATCAGCCTTAATCTTCTTAAGGAGGTTCTCCTAATTTTCTTAACCCCTTACTAACTTAGTATGTATCTCTTCTATTCTTAATTATGCATCTCTTCTACCAAGAAGGATGTACCTTTATCCCTTTGATGTTAGGCGTATTTACACGCCTAAAGTACTATAATTTACCCATATTTTAGCTAAGTTTTAAGGACAAAATATATAATTCCTGCACTTTTAGTCCTTTTTCATGTAAGTGAGCTGACCAACGTGATTAGCAAGTTTTCAGGTATAAATGATGAAGATTTCAGCATTTTATGGAAATTGGAAGCCAAAGGAAACTTCACGTAAGAAGGAAGGCAGCTTCTGGAAGCTTGTGGACTAAAAGTGATGCATGGAGAATTTGTCCCAGGCAAAAACAACAATTCTAAAGACTTGGGGATCAGCAGTAACTTAGTAGGATTAGGACAAGGATAAAAACCCTATTTCAGTAGGACAAGGATAAAAACCCTATTTCAGTAGGACTAGGACAAGGGTGTTATAAAAACCCTTATTTGCTGAATTTTTCAGCATTCAATTCATTCTTCCCCATTCTTATTAATTCTTTCCCTTCTTCATCAATTCTATTTTTCGACATTTAGTTCTTCACGTTACTTTCTGACAGAGAAAGAACGCTCTTGTGACCAACGTGAGATCATTCTAGTTTTATATGATGATGATGTTTATGGTGATCTCCGTTGCGCTCATGAGTAGCTAAACTTCTCTGTTAGGGTTATGGAAGCCTTTTGATAATACTATCTATTTCTATGAGTTTGTGATTTCTTGATATGTATGCTACTTATATCATTACTCTCTTCATCTTAATTGAATTCTTGTGGTTGCAAACATATAGAATACGCCAGTATAGCATTAACTTGTTCAAAAGAAAAGTTACATGTTTGAAAAAGAGAGAGTGACAAGGAAATAGGGCTACCAACCCCTGTTTAAAAGTTAGTGCCGTAACTGAATTAACCTCTTGGAGAATTCATACCATTAGTTATACGATTTAAGCTCGAAAGAGTTAAAGTGAGATAATCCTTGATGGTCGAAAGACGCTAGGATTTACCATAGAATATGAATCTCTATAAGTGCATGCATGTCTTAGTTCCACATAACTCATAGTTAATAGATACGTAGAACTCATAAGGTGGACATAACCCTAACTTACAATTCTCATTGATGAAAACCTACCAAACATTCCATTTTTACTTTGCTATTCTGATACTTCTACTTCACACATAAAATCCCCCCTTTTTCATAGAATTTTTGACCAAAAATCTAATAATAGTTACAATACTTAGTGACCGAGTATTCCCAGTGGGATTCGACACCCAACCCAGTTGGGTTCTATATTTGACAATGGCCGCTTACACTCTTACGAGAGCTGTAGTTTGAGCGTTATCAAATTTTGGCGCCGTTGCCGGGGAATACAGTTGTCAACTAAGTTTGTGATAGTTAATAGACCTTTTGTTCAAAGATTCTCAGATTTTACTTTTAGTTATTGTTTTTGTTTTATTCAGGTTCTGTTCAGTGCATGCCAAATACTCAAAGTTCTGGTCAACCATTACTACCCATAAATCCTGAACCTCAACTTATTGGCAGAATGGATGCACAGCGTGACATTGACAGAATGGTGGCTCAACAGGAGCAGGCTAGATTAGCTGCACTGGCAACTGCTCAAGTGCATCAGCAGAATATTGATAACCCAGGGCAAGCAACAAATCCTGATGATGAGGACCGGAGTGATGATGAGTTACTGAATCCTAGGTGTACTGATGAGGTGGCGGCACCTATGCAAAGGAGAGATCATCAAGCTAGATTCAGGCCAGAACGCCGAGCTGTGCAGATTTCTTTTGAGGATGATGATGATTTGGATGGGCTGGTGCCACAGGGGCTATTCTTCCTCCACCCTTAGGTCCCGGAGCCAAGTTCAATATCACAAGCACCATGATTCAACTATTGCAGCTTAAGGGATTGTTTGGTGGACTTGCAGGTGATGATTCGAATATGCATCTGATCAACTTTATCTCAACATGCAAGTCATTCGACAATCCAGACATTGGACAAAATGCAATTCGGCTGCGCTTATTTCCATTGTCTCTATCTGGGGAGGCAACTCTATGGTTGAACGGGCTGAATCCTGATTCTATTACAAATTGGAGGCAATTGAAAGATGCTTTCCTAGAAAGATTCTTTCCGCCATCCAAGAGAGCACAGTTGAGAGATAAGATCAGCAATTTTCGACAGCTTCCAACTGAAGCTCTCCACGAAACATGGGAGAGGTTCAAGAAGAAGCTTATGAGATGCCCAAATCATCATATGACCAATGTCCACTTGATGGAGATATTATACAGGGCTTTGAATTCGGTGACTAAGCCAGTGGTTAATAATGCTACGGGTGGGTCATTCATGGACCTCACTTTTATTTAGGAAAGTGATATGCTAGATCGTATGACAAAGCAGAGTAGAGCTTGGCATACCAGAGATTCTGCGGTCGAAAGCTCTACTATATCTATTGGCATGACTGCAGAACAGAGGCGTAGGCAAGAGAAACGTGACCAAGATATGGCTCATATGAAAACACAGATGGATCTTCTCACCAAGCACTTATTATCAGGGAAGACTGAAAAAGTCAAGGCTGTTGTGTCGCAAGGAAGAGATGAATCTGATTCTGAGGAAGAAGCTAACTACTTGAATAATCAGGAGGGTTTCTGAGGCAATGCCCAAGGAAACCAAGGTCGAAACTATTATGATAAATCAGGAAACAAGGACCGTGATCAAGGTAGTTGGAAGAACAAGACTGACAGGAGTGGTTTGTATGTTCCTCCTGGAAGACGTGACGCCGTTGCATCTGGTTCTGGAAATATGTCCATGGAAGATATGATGGCTAAGCTGTTGAAAGTAGTGGAGGCAACCAGCACGAGAGTAACTGAGGTAATAAATGATTTGTCCTCAATGAAGCAATTGGTTGACTCACATTCTACTGCAATAAAATAGCTGGAGCAACAATTGAGTCAACTATCAACGACAATAAACCAAAGAAAAGCTGGCACTTTACTTAGTGACACTGTGTAAAATCCAAGGAATGATGGATCATGCAGGGTTATTACTACCAGGAGAGGTAAGGTGTTAGACAATCCATCTAAAGGCAAGCAGGTGGTTGATGATATAGAGGACATTATTATTGACACAGATTGTGATGATTCTGTAGAAGCTGAAAATCAGAAGGAGCGCATTCATGAGAAAACTATTTCTCTTCCACCCCCATCTTTTCCTCAGAGATTGAAGAAAAAGGCTGATGACACACCTGAAAAGGCTGATAATCGGAAGCAAGATAAAAATGAAGTGGTGGAGAAAATGATTCCCCTTCCACTACCACCTTTTTTGCAGAGATTGAAGAAGAAGGCGAATGATACAAGGTTCATTAAATCCATGATGATGTTGAAGCAGCTGACTATTAATGTTCCTTTGGTGGAGGTGCTGGAACAGATGCCTGGGTACGCTAAATTCATGAAGGACTTTTTAACAAAGAAGCGGGCAGTAAGCTATGAGCCGGCAGATAATATTCATCATTGCAGTGCAATTGCCACAAGGTCCTTAGTACAGAAGAAGGCAGACCATTGTGCGATTTGGGTGCTAGCATCAATTTGATGCCACTATCCGTCTACAGAAAGTTGGGGTTAGGCGATCCGACACCCACAAATATGCGGCTTATGATGGCAGATAGGTCGGTAAAACGACCTGTTGGTATCTTAAATGATGTGTTGGTGAAGGTTTCCACCTTCATCTTTCCTGCAGACTTTGTTATTTTGGATTATGAGGTGGATTCTGAAGTTCCCATAATCTTGGGACGCCCTTTCCTCGCAACTGGAAGTGTGCTTATTAACATGAGAGCTAATGAGCTTTTATTTCAGTTGAATGACGAAGTGGTCCATTTTGATGTATGCAAAGCAATGAAGCAGCCCGAAGATATGGATGTGTTCTCTGTAGCTGAAGTTAATTATAAGGATGACAAAGAATTATCTGTAGAAAAACAGCTTACTGATGAGTCACTATCTGATGAGCTGCTGAATTTTGAGCGTGAGGAGGATCAAGAACATGAAGAAACTATGTGTGCTCTAACAGAAATAGGGTCCTATTCTCATCTTCCTAAGCAGCCGGACCTTGATCTCCAATTATCTAAGGTATGCGTTCTTGGGAAGTGGAAATACACTTCCTGTGAGTGTTGCGGATGATTTAAGTGAACAGCACGTAGAGGCTCTCATATCTGCTCTGAAGAGGTACAAGAGAGCTCTGGGTTGGAGTATTGATGATATAATTGGTATCCCTCCTGGGATATGTATGCACAAGAGTCATCAGAAGATTGCATGCCTACAAGTAAGCATCAGCGTCATCTAAATCCATTCAGAAAATGATGTACCATCTATCTCGACGAAGTCTAAGTAATCAAGATAGCCATGTCGTGCCGCGACAATATATCAAGCGCTTGGTGGGAGGCAACCCATCGTCTTTAATTGTTTTGTTTTACTAGGAGTTTGTTTTTGTAGTCGAGCCACGACCAAAACTAAGGCGCTTGGTGGGAGGCAACCCATCGTTCTAATCATTTTTGTTGTTTTCGAGTAAGTGTAGGTGCAAGACGTATAAAGGAGGAGATTGGTCTCAAATTTCGATTTGAAAGTGAGCTATGTTAAAAGTGGTAAGTGAGTAATGAAGGAGAAAAAGGCTTTCGGTTAAGCATTGCCTATACAAATCTAGGCAACAGACAAGGAAAGTACTATGCTATTTCCTTCTGCTCAACTAGGAAAAGCATTAGCGCCGCCTATGCTATTGCCTTCTGCTCAACTAGGCAAAGCTAAAGGCGCCGCCTATGCCATTGCCTTTGCTATATGAATCTACAATGCCATAACATAGGCGCCGCCTTTGCCTCCCAAATCTCTCAAAACTTTTATTTTTTCTTATCTAACCTTGCAAAATCATCTTACGAGTTTAACACCAAGTAGAATGGCCTCAAAAGGACGACAAGGAAAACAAAAAAAAGCGCCCACCTCATAGAAAGGTAAGAAAAGAGGAACAAAAGAGCAAGTTGAATCCTCCGTGCTGCAAATACCTCGATGCACTCTTGGAATCAAGTTGGGTACATTTTGAGGAACTTCTGAGGATGATTCCGACGCAGGGGGTATGACCCCAGACATAGAAGAGGAGTCCGACTAACCAGGTTCTTCTTATTTATTTTCCACTGAGGACAGTGTGTCCCGTCTAAGTGTGGGGTGCTGGTATTTGTATGTTGTACTTCTTTGCCTACATTTATTTATGTTTTTTTGGTTTATAGTCGTAAATTTTTTTGTTTAGATTTTTTAGATCTTGCATGAAATTGTTCTGAAAGGCGGCATGGTATTATGACAAGAGTTTGTGCTAAAATCATTGCTATTAAGACATTTAGGCTCTAAGTGTGACTCACTATGTGATAAGTGTATGGTTTAATTCCTTCATCTGTTGGGTCAAGAGTCTACACTACTCCTAATAAAGTCGACCATGTGCCTTGTGTGTGTGAGATAATAGTATATTCTGTGTTTGTGACTGATGCTAGAACTTGCATGGTGTGTATGTAAAGCGAAATAAAGAGTGTGAGTTTAGGAGATGATTTAGGCATTTCTTTGGCAGCCTGTAATTGTTTACCTTCTTTTTACCTACCAGTGTACATTATCCTCATGAGTAGCTAAACTTCTCTGTTAGGTTTATGGAAGCCTTTTGATAATACTATCTATTTCTATGAGTTTGTGATTTCTTAATACGTATGCTACTTATATCATTACTCTCTTCATCTTAATTGAATTCTTGTGGTTGCAAACATATAGAATACGCCAGTATAGCATTAACTTGTTTGAAAGAAAAGTTACATGTCTGGAAAAGAGAGAATGACAAGGAAATAGGGCTACCAACCCCTGTTTAAAAGTTAGTGTCGTAACTGGATTAACCTCTTGGAGAATTCGTACCATTAGTTATACGCTTTAAGCTCGAAAGAGTTAAAGTGAGATAATCCTTGATGGTCGAAATACACTAGGATTTATCATAGAATACGAATCTCTATAAGTGCATACATGTCTGAATTCCACATAACTCATAGTTAATAGATACGTAGAATTCATAAGGTGGACATAAGCCTAACTTACAATTCTCATTGATCAAAACCTACCAAACATTCCGTTTTTACTTTGCTATTATGATACTTTTACTTCATGCATAAAATCCCCCCTTTTTCGTAGAATTTTTGACCAACAGTCTAATAATAGTTGCAATACTTAGTGACCGAGTATTCCCTGTGGGATTCGACACCCAACCCAGTTGGGTTTTATATTTGACAACGACCGCTTGCACTCTTACGATAGCTGTAGTTTGAGCGTTATCACCCTTCTCTTTGTAGTCATCTTTATTTCTCTAGTCACTATCTTGATCCTTATTACGATCTATGTATCTATCATAATAGTTCCAACCTTGGTTTCCTTGCCCTTAGGCTCGGAAACCCACCAACTAAAGATCCAAATAGTTTGGTTCCTCCTCTAACTCTGACTGATAAGCATTGGAAGTTGATCCCTATGCTCCTACTATGTTCACTTTCTTGGAACTTGCTGTTGTAAACTACTTTGCTAGTATCCCAAGATAAGTTCTCAGCAACGCAACTTCTTACCCCCACTTAATCATCAGCTACTTTATGATTACAGAAGGAACTAATAGCATAAGTGTCAGATTCTCTCTTAGCCTCCTAGGTTTTCCACCCTCGATTAGTAAGAAAGATATGATCTAGCATATCTAAAGCTACGTTCCATTATAGTCACATAAAGGCTCCTTGAGAGATAGTCTCTATCATGGGTCTGGAACATTGGTTAGGGCTTTATAGAAGATTTCCAATAAGCTTGTCCCTGAAATTTGGTGGTTGGGAACCACACAAAGATTTTTATTAAAACTAAACCAAGCCTCATACATAGACCCTATTTGTAATTGCCTAATATTTTAAATCTCATCTTTTGGCTGTAATACCCTAGATGGAGGAAAAAATTGGTTCAAGAATTTCCTACGTAACTTATTCCATGTTTTGACAGATCCTCTTGGAAGTTCGCCTAGCCACAAAGATGCTTCTCCTATAAGTGAGTAGGGGAACAACCTCATCCTAAGAGTTTCTTGATTCACCCTTAGATTTATATTAGAAAATCAAATCCCAGTAAAGTTGGCCAGATACATGTTTTCCTTGTCAGTAGATACTCCCACAAACATACTCTTCAAGTATAAGAGCTGGATCATAAAACTTGAGATATTAAACTTTACATCAGGGGACAAGTCAGGAGGAATAATGTCTCCAGGCTCTACCGGCTCAACGTACCCCAGATCCTCTTCATCATCTTTATTTGGCTACAAATATTAGTAAGTTGGGATCACTTGAACACGGTCACCTCTAGCTCTATTCTAATTTTGACCGAGTGCTACCCGGTGGTCTGTTTCCTACCTCTACACAGCTAACTCTACCTTTTGAGCTAACCGTTGAGAATATTCTTCCCTCTCTAACTAGCAACTTATGCTAATATCACCTTGATCTACTAGTTAAAAATGTCTATAACTCCTTTAAGATGGGGAGGCATATTATCATGAACCTCTTTTAGTATATTATGTTTTTTCGATTTCGCCATCCTACTAGGTGTTTATAGGATCCTTTCTAGATTCAAATTCACTGGGAGTAAGGGACTCCCTATACTTTATATACTAGGCATACACCAATGTATACCTGACTAAAATCAAACATAAAAAGACCTGCCTTGATTCATAACTCAACACCGTATTCCCTAACAATGGCGCAAAATTTTGATAATTCCCAAGCTACATCTTAAATCTAAATATTATATAGTCGTTGTTAAATATAGTAACCCAACAAAGTTTGGGCTGAAATCCTAAGGGAATACTTGGAATTGTGACTTTCATCTTTTGTAATCAATGGGCAAAAATGGAAAAGTAAATGGGGGGTTTGTAGAATCAATATCGAACAAGTAGCGAATATTAACATCAGTTGTAATTAGTCATCGATGAACACTAGGATTGTGTTTCCCTTGGCTTCTCAATTTCGTAGTCTAATCGTTCTTTATTAAACCAACCTGATACCTTGCATGCTGAATATGATAAGTTATGTACCACCAACCATCTTTTGGACCAGCTGATAGATTTCACCCTTTTTTTCTTTTTAGTCTCAAGATGTTGCCATACTAACCCTTATCCTGTATCCTAGTTAACTATTACCTTTTGAGTCTCTAGTTATTTGATCACAACTAAACATCTTACATAGATAGTACCTAGTAGCGTCAACCGACAGTTAAACTTCAAATCTCTGCTGTAATTACCTTTTTCTAGTAACTACTCCTTTTTAGGAGTAAGTAGCAATAATCTAGAAGAGATCCTACCATTTTCAGCCACTAAGATAACTATTAAAGTAAATATAATAATACAATGCATGCATGGGAATCGATTTAGAACAACGTAGAATTAACCCTACTTCGTCAATCCGCTAAGATTTCCACAACCTTTGCTAAGGGTTTTTAGCAGCTCATGCTTGTGAAAGAACCAAAAACATTCATAATTGAAATAAATATATGTAATAATAATAATCACAACTAGTAAACCCAAAATTTAACTAAATAAATCAACCAAAATCAATACGAGAGAATTCCAATAATAAAATTGAATCTCGAAATCAAAATATGTTTGTAAGTATCAAAAGTGCATAACTTCTACTAAAAAAATATAAGGGGTGTTTATAGTACATGAGAAAACCCTAAAATCAAAGCACGAACAAAAATGGACAAAAAATGGTTGATGGCCACTTACCTGTGTTTATATGACACCTGGCCTTAGGCGCATGTGCCATATGCGGCCTGACCTAGGCGCATGTAGAAATATGTAATGCCAGAAAAATTTCTTGCACCTTTTACTCTTTGGACTTTGGATTTCAGGAAAATACCATACCCACGTACAGTCAACATGTTCTAGACGTGGTCCGCATGTTGACATAGGTAAGTTTTGGAAGTTTATTTTCAGCATTTTCACCCTCAGGATCTTCAGTTCTTGTACTTACCTTACTCACATACAAACCACATATGCTACATTCGGTCCACATGTAGATATAGGTAAGTATCAAGCCTTCCAACTCTTGTAACCAAGGTTCCAATCTTCAAGTTTCAACACATGCATTGATCATGTGCAATTCAAAAAGTGTCACAAACACCCAGAAAGGATCATATAAGTAGCCAAAGATTCCATTTTTCATCTTTTTCTTGAACCTTGCATCCAAAACCTAGTTTCCTTTAAAACATACCCAAAATGCGTAACATCTAACAAAACAACCTAAGAAACTTGTATATTTTCATAGTTTTAAGCATCGAAAGTGCTATATTCCTATAGCACATCAATGACACAACTTGAGCAAGCATCTGTATAGTCTATTTGAACTCAACATTGGTACCATCAACTTGTAGGGTCTGAGTCTAAGTAGGGCCGATTCTAGGACCCCTAAAAGGGCTTACCAAATTTGAAGTTTCCCTAATAATCAAATCTACATAGAACCACAAGAAGGTATCTCTAAGCCTACATCATTATATGATGTATCACTCGAGGACAATCAATACAGGAAATGTATTGGTATGCAAAACAAGTAAAGTGATAAGATATTTTTAATACAAAATAAACATGATTAATACATGGAATGTATTTCTATCTTGTGCTATGCATTGGGTTTAAGAAAGGGCCAAACCACAAGAATTAACTGTACACAATCTTATCTTAAATTTCTAAAAGATGTTGTTTTCAAGACTTAAAAATGTGACCTCCGAGTCACATTACTTTTATTCGTATTATCTGTAATTAAATCAACAAACAAATGAATACCTCTATACTGTCTTATCTCATCACCATACATATATGAGCAAACGTGTAATAACGAACTTGGAGTTTTAGACACGCACTTTTGAAAGCATTTTGGGAAATTTTAAAAAATCAAAGTTTGACCAAAACACTCAAAATAAAGTTTTCACTTTCAAATAACCACATATTATTTGCAAAAACTAGTAACGTAACTTCAACATCAACTTCGACTTTAAAAATTCCCTTTAAAGTGAAAACATAGTTTATTTGTATGGCTAAGCACCTATTAAACCTGACCATACATGACTTAAAAGTTCATATTACTATAATATATGAAAAGAAAATGTGAACCTTTATTTTCCCTTATATGATCAAGATCACTAATAAGAATTACAAAAAGGAATAATTCTATGGCTATTTTTGATTTTTTTCCTTAAAATTAGCAGCCATCTTCTACGAGATTAGGGTATTATTTTTACATCAATTGCAGTACATTTTGTTTTGAATAAGAATTATAATTTATAATTTTTTACATATTCTTGTTTTTCTTATTACCAATTAGTTAAAGATCAATTTTGATCTCTATGTTTCCTATTCCAAAGAAAACACAAATTGTTCTTTAGTAATCAACCAATTTCTTTGAAAATTTTATCTATACTATATATTTTGAGTGAAAAAACATAAATAGATCAAATGGCATCATAGTTAAGATCAAGAGATTGGGTTGGGCTCTTGGATTTGGTACTCGACTAGATTTTGCACATGTAGTCCTCTATCAAAGATTTATTACATTTTTTTTGTGTGCAAATCATGATATTCCTTCTTATCCAAGAATTATGACATCCTACAACAATGCATCGATTTAGGTTCTCTTCAAGAACATTCTTTGCTAATGATATGCATGATCCTACAGAGAATGAACTTTTTAATAAAAGCTTATATAGTGTGCCTGTCACAACCCAATTTCTCAGGTCATGATGGCGCCTACTATAAGCCACCAGAAAGCAACCCAAACCCATAGTTCAGAACGGCTAGTAACAACTACCCAAACATATAAAGTAAAATATATGGAATAGATGTATAACAGTTCAAATACATAATATAGTCCCACAACACGGTGGTATAACTACATGAGCTTCTAATACATTAACAGTACAAAAATAAAATACCAAGGAAATTACAATGTTACAACTTATCGTTGAATATACATAGACACTAGTCTATTACACAAGAAAAAGGAAATTAATACTCTGAACGTCAGGACCCCACTCTATGTCTCCGAACCATGGTTGTGTTGTATGATGAACACATAAATGATGAAAACCCATACTATGATCTACAGGCTGCAAAAGTGTAATATAACTATCAAACACGTAGTACTCAGTAGGAAATTAGAAACTGAGATCTAAAGATAATGTAGATATATATAACATATAAATATAATGGAAAACTACACCTAAATGTCCAATAACCACATAATCAAGACAATGATATAATAAGGATAGACTATCGTATTCATGTCTAAGAGACTAACATAATAAGGCTAAGAAAGTATAAGGGATGAGCTACCCCATTCCAGCCATACTCAAAAATCTCAACACCATATAATGTATCCCTAGTTAATATACGAATAAAGGGCAAAAGAAGGTTATAGAATAGTATACAAGGCCAAGGAATGAATATACAATATGAGTAAATAAAGGAAGGTACATACAGTAATACCATAGTTATATTAACTAGATATACATATATATATAAACAAGGTCAACTCAAAGTATAGCCTATATCATCAGACTAACATTTTAAGACCTTATAATCATAGTAGGAACTAGTTCTAGAATACTTAGGGTTCCTAATCCATATGTCTAATCATGAATTTATCATGCATAATAATAAAATTGAAAGATAGAAGAGCCTGAATTATACCTCGAATCTCGATACTAAATCAATAACCAATCTTTGATAAATTAACCACAACAATAACCATAATAATGATAATAACAATATCAATAACAACATAAATAATTGTCTAGTCCAAAAAAACAAATACCTAGCCGATCCTATCATATACCTTCATCGCCCTAGGATCAGAAGATTCAATTAGTATACAAACACACCAGAAGATATAGTCATCACCCATACCCATGCAACCCCTTCCTAACCTATATGGGTTGTTAAATATAGGCGCATATTAGTGATAGGCATTATGTATACTAAAATGATTGTAAAGAATATTGTCAATATCACAATGTCATCATATTCATCATTATCATAAACATCCTCTGGCCTTCCTGGGTATATAGGTTCCATACATAGGGCTAGCCAAACTCAAACTGATAAATGTACACATAGTCTCATCAATCTAATCATCCTTAAGCCTTATCGGGTATCACTATCTTCATCACAATATCCTTCAACCTCATTGGTATCACTGTATCATCACAATGTCCTCCTTCTTGGTCATATAAGCATATCATCATAGTCATCCTTCGGCCTTGTCGGGCATATAATCAATATCATCATAATCATCAACACATATGAATAACATCAATACTAAAATCTATCATTGGGTTTTACCTAGAATTTAAATCATTAATACAATATCTTCCTTCGTCGCATATGGATAGATATGTATATAGATATAATAGGGTGTACAGACTCAAGTCATGTCTAAAAAGAGTGTAAGTCCATAAATCTATTTTCCAAAGTTAACTTTGGGACTAAATTATTATAAAAATACAGAAAGGGTCAGAATCAATCACGACCAGAGTAAATAGTAGTATCTAATCATAGATCGAAATCTGTCTAGATAAAATCTTTAAAACATCATTATTAACCTTTTTTATAAATAAGTTATTTATTAAGACAGGCAGTTATTATTATGATGAAATCTATTTTTAAGGTAAAAAGTGGGCTTTAACCCTTATTTAGAAAAGAAAGTAATAAGATCATATTTTAACTAGAATCATATTATTTACTAATTATGATCATGAATGTAACAAATCTATGCACTCCATCACCAATATTCAAACAATAGAACCAAAAGCATCAATATAAACATAAACTACAACCGTATCCTTTACAAGGATAAACACTTCCTGGATGTCCAACCGATATCATAACATGGCCTTTGGCCCAATAATATGTTCAAAATAATTACAGCATCTTTAACATAGCCTTTGGCCCATATACATATCTCGAACTCATATCGATAATCATATTTATAAGACATCTCATATCTATAAGCCATAACATGACTAAATGGTATAACATATCTATAAATCATAAAGAATATAAGTAATCATCTCTTATATAGAAGGGATAATATAAATAAGTATCTCACTTCTAGAAGGCTTAGTATCAATAAGAATCTCACATCTAGGAAGCATAATATCACTAGGCCATAAATCATAACTATGAGGCATATCTCATTTATATGGCATCTCATATCTATACGTGACACATCAAAACAATGAGGACTATCATCTTTATAGGTCAGTTACCACATCTATGAGAAATATCATCTCTATAATCCAAATATCATATTTATAACTATGTCACAGCCATAAGTCATTAATCATTCTCTGGGAAAAATACCATCATCATTTGCCAAGTTGTGAAGCAACCTTACTCTAAAGACTTACTAGCATCAACTATGCCTAACATCCAAATTAAGTCCACATAGGCTAACACAAGTCTGATCCTAAGAAGGGCTAAAAGAACCCTTTTATAATCCTTGAGTACCATATTTATGCAATTTATATACTCGACTAGGCTAAGGTATCTAAATTCACTTTTTGATGGTACATAAGTCATAATCAACTCAATGATAAGTAACCCACCTAGAAATATGAGCAAATAAGTCAACTCTATCTAAATTATAAGTTCATGATCACTAGAATGGTCCCAATAAGGTCAATCGTACTAACCATGCTTCCAATGCTTAAACCACATCCCAAACCTGGGATCATTACATATCCATTCTATGAATTGGTTCAATCTAAGGAGAAGGCAATAGAATTCTACAAATGTAATAAGCATTTTACCTTATAGGTGAAAAACCCTCAACTAATCCCCAAACTTAAATTATCAAGACTAATTTACTCTACCCAACATCAATCTTAACATTAACATACACATGAAATTTATAAAAAGTATCATATTACAAAAAGGTGTAGATAAAAGCCTACCTTAAATCCAAACAGTAAATCCTTAAATCATTTGCCAAATATCTATCTTTACTTCATAATCTAAAACTATTGTTACGCTATCAAAATCATAATCTACTTATCAATATAATACTAATGATACCTATATTTCATCTTTGTGCTTTGGGTCCAAAAATCACACTCAAATCCCCATTTGGGTCCCACTTATGAAAATGAATTTTTGAGACCAACCCAAAATTCATACATGATCAAGAATTATAAACCTCAAGAATGGGTGAAAATCAAGCTAATTTGGGGCTAAAATAAAGCCCTTAAGCTATTTTGGGCTTTGGTTAATCACCCAAAAAAGGGTGGAATCTTACCTTAATTCATATTATAATTATGAAAATAGATGTTAAACAAGTTTTCCAATAACCAAAAAGACTCAATTTAAAGATATCTCACCCTTTAAGTTTTTTTCTCTCAAGAGATGGGTGAATAATGAGCTAATTCATGACCTAAGAGGTCTATTTATACTGCTTATAGGTAATCAGGTGTTGCAATCACACATCTAAGCGTACAATCGTACACCCTGAATCAGGGGCATGTATGGCAATTGCCACATCCCTTAGTGAGATTGCACTACCTTCTCTGCACACACTGGTGTGATCGCTACTCAAGAGGTGTGATCGCCAAGGCATTGATATTCATTAAAAATATGATATATGTAAATAAATTATGTAACCATACCAAATTGGATATTATAGATATAATGGAAAAGTTGGATTTTATATTCAAGGTTGTTTCAACCAAATATGGGTCCCATACTCATATTTCTAATTTTCCAACTTTCTGACCAATAATTCAAAATGAGGTTGGGTACATCAGGACCCAAACAAAAGATCTACCTTTCCAAAAATAAATACTTTAGAGTTGTTGGCACAGTCGGAATATGAAACTCCCTAGGTTCTAGTCCTTGCAAGTGTCTCTCGTGTCATGATCTTTTTGATCATCATACAACTCACCTTACTAGTCGTGTGGTGTGGGTATGGGTCAGGTAACCTAACTCATAAGGTTTCCAGTATTTGATGGTTTGTTTTTTTATGTGGATATGTGTTGGTGGAGATGAGTGGTATGTTCATGATACGAGAAGTATAATGCCCAAACATATATTGTCCAATGTCTACCCTAGATATCCTACTTAGAGTACAACTTGAAAAATACTAGTCATATGGTGATGGTACGAGTTAGGCTTAGGGAGTCGTATGTTGGAATGAATATGGAGTACAACTTTCTAATCAAGTTACGAGTAGAGGGTACCACTTGTATAGTGTGGATATGAGTTGAGGGGTCTAATCGTACCTTTCTATAGGATTTTTACGATTTAATTTAGGGTTATTCTAGACTTTACCATCTTAACTTGTTTTGACCCCATGACATAAAACACCTTTGGAGTTATTATTATTCTATATCAAACATTCTCTAAACTCTCTCAAATCTCTCCCAAGCTCTTGGGTCAAGAAAAGCTAGGGTTTCTATAAGTCAATAAATTTGGGGAGTTCAAGATGGATTCTCTTAGTTTTCCTTAGTGTCTAAGGCATATTACTCTTCTCTCATTGTTAGTTCAACTAAAAGCATGTTTAAATAAATGTTTTTCAGGGTACTATTGTTGTAATACTTGGGTTTTGAAATATATGTTGGGGATTTTGGCAGTTCTTGGTTGGATAATATTTTCCCATGTTTTTCTTATGGTTTTAACATGTGGTTTCATGGGAATGGTCAATTAATATGTGGTTTTTGGTTTTGGAAACTATATGCGCTCAACATGTTTGTTAAAATGCCTATGAGAATGATTTCGGCCACATAGTTAGAATATTACTAATACCTTGCATTGCATGTGAAGGTAATGGAACTTAAATTAGTTTAGTTGGTTTTAAATGGATTGGGAAGGCCTTTCTAGCCATAGATTTAGTTTAAATAGCAACCTTGTAGGGTATGTGGGAATCCCTTATTACTTGGCTAAAGACATTTCTTATAATCTATAGTCAATATGATGATACCACTTTATAATGCATTGATAATTTAATCTTAGAATTGGTGGTTTGGTTATGTGCTAAATGTTTTAATTAGAAATAATGGTGAACTTCTAATAGCTAACTGTGAAGGTGTGAGTCCAATGAATGGACACTGGAAACTCTTGTTTATTGATAAGAGGGGTGGACATGGTGACCATATGCTTCTGGAGTACACGAGAATCCCCCGAGTTTATACTTGTAAATATATATTATGGAGGGCGAAGGGTACACGGGAATCCCCGGCCCCTATGGTATCTTCAGTTCGTGCAGCTACACACACTGGATCCCATTTAGGGGGTAACACTGGACCCTTATAGCCCATGCATGGATTATGACAACAAAGTTAAAAAGCCCAAGTTAAGGTTTTCAATGCATGCTAAAACTGGTTTTCTTTCTCGACATGGTATATATGTATGTATATGGTTGCATTAGATTATTTACTTTGGTTTTGAATAATGGAATTACTATATCATTATTCCTAAGTTCATGCTAGCATTCACCTGTTAACAGTTTTTGAGAGTTGTATTCCCATGCGATGCAGGAACTTGCCAACTAATCCTCATTCTCAGTGACTTGGATTCTGGGATAGCCTTTGTGTCAGACAGAAATGGAGAGATTCCATAATCTAGAAGACTCCATATCATTCTATGGACTCCTTTACAATAATTTTTTCTTAGACTTTGGTTTTGGCTATAGTCGGGGGAATATCCCAATTAGATTTTCTTAGTGTTTTGATAGAGGCGTTGTGTTGCTACGATGGGCATAGGTTGTCTCAATATTTGTGTCAGCCTTGGTATTGGTATTGGCATTAGGGATGACATCAGTTGGGTATATGGTTAGATTTTTGGTTTGTTACAGTTATGAACTTCTTTAAATGTCTTTCAATTGATTTTGATATATCTTGTTATATGTTTAAAATTCATCCGTCATAGGTTGTAGGACTGCTATGATTGGGTCTTGGGGTGGTCTCTAGTCCTGGTTAGGATTAAGACACTCAACATAACTAGGCCTGGTTTAGGTCATGTCAGATTGGTATCAGAGCCCTTGGTTCATGGTCAATTTGGAGTCCATAAAGTTATGTCGAGTAAAGTCTGTTTTAAGGGTGTGTAGCATGCCACACTCCTTAGGGAGAGGCTACGAGGCATTTAGGAATGTTTCTTTATCTTTTGTTCTATTTTCAAGATGTAGAGTCTAAGGTCTTGAATTCTCCTCTAATTTATGTTTGTTTGCTTTTCAAAACATGCCTTCTCGGCTATCTAAAGCTCATGGAAACTTTTTTATCCTGCCTGAGGATAATATTGACGGAATACATTCTACTTGTGGGATCCAGACCCAATTTAGGAGTCCAGTTCCTGATTTTCCTCTTGAAGTTCCACAGGTTCCCGCTAGTTTTTCTTGAGATCCTTGGGCTAAAGTTATGAATGTTGAGTTTCATCAGTCCATTCATATGTTGGCACAGTTGCTATCTTCTCAGTCTGAGTGTGGTTTTACTGTTACTCTATATTCTAAGGTCGTGAGGGTTGGCCAGTTATAAGGTTGAACCCTCCAACTTTTAATGGTGTTGAGGTTAAGGAGGATCCTCAAGGTTTTATGGATGAGATGGAAAAGACTTTTTATGCTATGCATGCTACTAATGTGGAGGGTGTGGAGTTTGTTGCCTACTAGTTTAAGGATGTGGCACAACACTGGCACGAGAAATGGGATCAGTTAAGGGGTGATGATTTAGAGTCATCTCTATGGGAGAATTTTTCTAATGCTTTCTGGACTACTTCTTTACTCACGAGTTGAGGGAAGCAAAGACAAAAGAGTTTTTTAATCTGAAGTAAGCTAAGATGTCAGTCAAGGAGTATGCCTTGAAGTTTCACCAGTTATCTCAGTATGATCTAGAGATGGGTTCTAGCATAAGGGATAGGATGATAAAGTTTGCTTCCAAGTTGTCCCAAGACTTGCTATTGGAAAGTAAGGCTTACTTGTTTATCAAGGACATGGATATCACTAGGTTAGTTATATACATGCAACAGGTGGAGGAAAAAATAGGTAGAGATAGGGCAAGAAGTTTATATTTATTAGTATGGCGGTGGCAACAGCAGAGTGAAGGGTAAGTGTCCCAATAAGAAGAGGGGTAATTTTGGGTCTTACTTGACAGCTCGTGCTGCCTACCCAAAGCCATCGAGTGAAGGGTATTTTTAAGATGGCTACAACTTCAGGGCCCAGGGTGCCTAATCTCAAGGTATTAAGGCCTAATCAGCTCCATCATATCCACTCTGCAAGTTTTGTGATAGATTGTATCAGGGTATCTAAGATAAGAGAAGGTACAGATATTTTAATTGTGGTCAGCCAGGGTACATGCTTAGAAACTGTCCTATTATTAAGGTTGCCTCTGGTGGAAACGAGGTTCCAGTTTCCACTTCTTCAGCTTCGACACCAAAAGGCACACTATTTGGCTCATCACTGGTCAGAAATATCTCTATTCTCTCACCACACAACAAAGTTTGAGGCATCAACAAATGTCGTGATTGGTATATTAAAATCTTTTTTATCATTTGTACTATTTACTTAATCTAGTGTTGACTCTCTCTCATGTGACCCTATTTATGGTCATACATTTTAGTTTTAGTCGTGAGTGTGTTTCATACCCTATTTATATTTCTACCTCAGTAAGTGACCCTATGATTGCTTGAATAGTCTAGAGGGTGTATGTGGTATCTTGTAATACCCCGCATGTTTCAAAGCTAGGAAGTGAATAAGTATTCCTACATATGAAATCTCCTATCCTGTGATTCATACTTGAGTACATGACTTACAATGAATATCCTAGTGATAGGATAGCTTGTGATGCATTAAGCATGTTCATATGAGTCACTTAAGGTAATACAAGCTAAGATTTTTTTAATCCATCAAGTTTTAGTCTTCGATTTTGCAAGGGTCATCTTTGAACAAGTATAACTCTATATTAATGTTTTATTTTGGCTGATTTATACCCACCAAATTATAGAGAATTTAATTAGCTTTCCAACGATACCAATTTTGCCTTAATCCAATACCCGAGTAAAACGTTATGCCCATTTTCGTGAGAGACAGTAAGGATAGGCGATTGGTTAGGTGCCTCCCAACCCAAACATAGGCATAGGCGATTGGTTAGGCGCCTCCTAACCTAGCTTAGGCAATCACTTGGGTGCCGCCTAAGTCAGTTCCAGGTGCCAAAAACAGTCTGTTTTGTTATTTTAAGGGTAATTAAGTCTTTTAACACTCTTAACACATCCCTAAACCTAACCCTACGAAATATATAGATTCTAAAAATATTACAACCCTATTATCATCTCAAATCTCATCATACAAGAGCACTAAAAGAGAAAAACAACTAGGGTTGCGTAACTAAGCTTGAAGATCTGATTTCAAGGAAATTGCTCCGTCAATCATCAAGTCTTCCTTCTAAGGTATGCGTGAGTTGATTTATGGATCCCTTTTATCCATAAAGCTCAAAAACCCTTTTTTTTCATTATAAAGTATGATTTCTATATTGTTGGGTGTTGATGATCATGTTTTTGATAGTGGGTGATTCCCAAGATGGAATGTTTACATAGCTTTTTTGAATTTCATAATATCATTTGAGGTGGAAACATATAAATTTTGTTGTTCATGATGTATAATTTGATGATTTCACCTATGCTTAAGATGTGCATGTAAGTTGTTTGATAAAATGCCTAAGAAACTAGAAATCATGCAATATATCTAGATTGTGACTAAGCGAAGGATTCATGATATAACCTTACGTTCCAATGACTTCTATGTTGTTAATGTGCCTTGTAAATGTTGTTGGAATACTCGCGAACTATTCTTATGAGATTACGCTATGTTTTCTTGTAAATCCAACTTATGATCAAGATGTATGATAACCATGCAATCCACATGAACTTCTATGCTATTTGGTATGTGTTGCCAATATGATTATGCAATGAACATGATATTAAGATTGTGCAAGTAATTCCATGTGATATGAAATCCTTTCCATGCAATACATTGTTGATACCCATGCTTAGTATGAGATCCCTACTTATGATATTATAAATTATGGACTCTACTCTTATGATCAAGTCAGTCATATGTGTCAATTTCCTTCCATTGAGTCCTAGGGGTACTTGTACCCAAAAACTATAGCTGTGTCCCTAGAGCCATGTCATGTTTCACGATATTCAAACTCAAGCTATGATTCCATAGACATCAGTCAGTCATGTGACTCAGAAAAACCTTATGATCTTAGTTAATTGTCAGATATCATTAACATTCCGCTAGTCAATGGAATTCAGTAAGATTAAGTCATGCACAGTCACTTATTTATGTTTAGTACCTCCAGATGGGAGTAAAGGTTAGCATCGAGTAAACCCAAGGATGGGAACTTACCCGCTAGTTTAGGATGTGATTCTTAGTAGTCATCCATATGTTATAGAACCACGTAGCTAGAGTAGGTTAATACATCTTAACCCGTCAGATTAGGGTTGATGAGGTGGCTTAATTCGTTAGTTTAGGGTTCCCACCGTTCTCATTGAGTGCCCTCCAGATAATGGTCACTCACAGGCTGTCCTTACCCGTGGCACGGTATTGACACCCCTCCTGTCGGGGTAGAGATTAGACTCCATCGTAGCCATAACGGAATACATGGGGAATATCGGTTAAACACTACTTCCCACAGTTTCAGTATCAGTCTCAGTAAAAGAACTCAGGGCATTCTTTAGATTTTAGTATATGCAGGACTGTCAGATACAGTCGTCCATGTTATTAGTTTTAGTATCACTCATGACAGTTATAAGTAAACCATGTATTAGCTTAAAAGGTTATGCTATCACGTATTCACGGTCCTAGTTTCTATAAATGTGTGTCTCCACTCCCACGTTCATATTAGTCAGTTAGTGTTGTTCATGCATGAAACCCTTTATGTTCATTCTACCTTTCTCGTATACTCAGTACTCTAGTTGTACTGATATATTTGCGCTATGGTGCTTTCTTTTCATGTTACACCATAGGTTCCGAGAACGAGCTCCAGCCCAGGAGTAGCGGTAGCATTCCAGTCGCAGAGACACAGTGAGTCCTCATTGATTCAAGGATAATATGATTTGATTGATTTATTTATTTCTTCAGTTTAGTTTTACGGAATTAGTTGGAGGTATATTTCTTCAACTCTTTATTTAGATAATTTAGAGGCTTTTAGATTTATGTTCAGATTATGTTGTTTTGGGTATTTTTACCCACATGATTGTATTCAGTTGAACCTTATGGCCTTACAGTTCTATGTATTCCACATAATTATATCATGATTTTCAGTATAGAGGTACAAATATTAGTCATGGGTTAGCTTGGGGTCGCTTGGGGTCATGAGCACTATGTAGCATTCTGGTTCAGCGAATCGGGGTGTCACATATCTGTTTGTAGCAGAGACACTATGTTGGACCTATTTGAATTAGATATGGTAGATTTTAATGTCATACTGGGAATGGATTGGTTACACTCGTGCTATACTTTGCTTGACTGTTGAACTCATAATGACATTTTTAAATTCCCTAATGAACTGGTTATTGAGTGGATGGTGGTTCCTTAGCTCCGAAATGGAAGTTCATATCTTAGTATAGATCTCGAAGATTAATCTCCAAAAGGTGTCTATCATCTAGTCCGAGTAAAAGATTCTAACTCGGAGGGTCCTTCTCTGTATTTTATCCTAGTGGTAAATAAAATTTACCTAATGACCTTCCTGATGTTCCTCATAATAGGGAGATTGAGTTTGGGATTAATCTTATTCCAAAAACTCATCTTATTTCCATTCCCCCATATAGAATGGCTCCAGCAGAGTTGAATGACCTTAAGAAGCAACAAAAGATAAGGGTTTTATCTGTCCTAGTGTGTCTCTATGGGTCACACCAGTGTTATTCATGCATAAGAAGGATGGTTCCTTTTGGATGTATATTGAATACCAGTAATTGAATATGGTGAAGTATCCTCTTCCAAGGATAGATGATTTCTTTGATCAGTTTTAGGGTGCTAAGTTTTCTCCAAGACTGATCTTTGATTTAGGTACCATCAGTTAAAGATTAGTGAGGAGGATGTCCCTAAGACTGTCTTCTATACCCAGTATGAGTATTTTAAGTTTCTGCATATGTCATTTGTGTTGACCAATGCCCTAGCGGCATTCATGGATTTGATGAATAGAGTCTTTCGTTAGTTTTTGGACTTGTTCATTATTTTTTTCATAGATGCTATTCTGGTGTACTCTAATAGCGAGGTGGATCATGTGAATCACCTCCGCATTGTACTGTATTCCTCAAAGGAGAATTAGTTGTATGCCAAATTTTTGAAATGTAATTTTTTGTCGAACGTTGTCACTTTTCAAGGTCATATCATTTCTAGTTAAGGGATCATGGTGGATTCGCAGAAACTTACAGTTCTAAAGAAGGGGTCTAGACCTATGACTCCAATCACTATTCAATGCTTCTTAGGTTTGGTGGCTTACTACAGGAGGTTTGTAGAGAGTTTTTTTTTACTATAGCTGCCTCATCGACTAAATTTACTTAGAAGAAGGTAAAGTTCATGTGGTCTGATGCTTGTCAGGGTAGTTTTGAGATGCGAAAGGATAAAATAACTTTGTGTAACGACCCGAGACTACCCCCTAGTCATTACATGGTGGTCATAATCCCGAACGACCACAAGCTAACCCTCTACTAATATCCATACCTGGACACTGCATAGTATATAGATAATAAATGCGGAAACTGGCCATAAGGTTCAAAACATCTAAAAATACTTAGAATTGAAAACTGAACACTGATAAATCTGTCCTAAAATCCTCTAAACTGTTTGAGCTATAAAGTTGATGGGACATGTCCCTAACTAACTTCGTCTACTAAAAATAAATTAAGTCTGATATGATAATAATAAAAATAAGGATCATTGTCGACTGAAAAGGACTCACTGCTGTGTTTACTGCTACTAACTAGGACTGAGCTGCTAAGGAGACTCCAGAAATCGTGCCTCTGAACCTATGATGTCAAATAAATTACCATAGCGTAATTGCATCAGTATGGAAAGGTACCGACTATGAAGATGAGGTAAGGCTAAATGCAAGGGCTAATGCATTAAAAATTACTTAACTAAATAATCATGAGAGTACTAAATGAGAACACATGCATGAATGCACAAACCATAACCAAAATTATCGTGACTCAAAATACTGAAACTTGGATATTACTTAACTGTCATCCGAAATTACTACTACTGCCTAAGATAATGAACAACTGAATCATTTGATACTGATAACTGGGTACTGGAGTTGAGATCAGTCTTATCTAGCAAGTATCTTAGAATCTAAGGATACTGAAGCTGATTGAATAAATATACTCACGTCATTGAATAAATTTTGAGCTTTGCTACTCTTGAATGACTGTGTCAGAGATCAAACCTCTCTAGCGGATGATTTCAAAATCTACTATCAATGAGAAGAAATGATTATGACATCAAGAATACTCAACTGAATCTAAGACTGAGATCAAGCTATCTAATAGGTGATCTCAAGATCAAATATCAAGAATACTCAACTAAATCTAAGACTGAGATCAAGTCTATCTTATGGGTGATCTCTAGATTTGATAAAAAGAATACTTAACTAAATCTGATACTATGATCAAGCCTATCTGACGGGTGATCTCTAGATCTGATAACAAAAATACTCAACTGAATATGAGATTGAGATCAAGCCTATCTGACGGGTGATCTTATGATCTAATAACAAGAATACTCAACTGAATCTGAGACTGAGATCAAGCCTATCTGACGGATGATATCTAGATCTGATAACAAAACTACTCAACTGAAACTAAGACTAAGATCAATCCTATCTGACGGGTGATCTCGGGATCTGATAATGAGATTACTTAACTAAATATGAGACTGACGTCAAGCCTTTTTGACGGGTGATCTAGGGATATGATAAAAAGATTACTCAACTGAATATGAGACTAAGGTCAAGCCTATCTGATGGGTGGTCCATGAATCAATGGAACTATCTAAGTTCCTTACTGCGATAGATGATTGTATCTGACAATCCTAATTTATGAAAATTAATACTGAAACTGCAACTATGGGAAGTAGTCACTTAACTGACATGCCTCGAATCTTAACTGGTGGGATTCCACCTGTAACCCCAACTGGAATGGTATCAATATCATGCCATGGGTAAATACCTCTCTGTCGATCCTATCTGATGGGTGACCCTCACAGGAAGTCAAGCCTAAGGTAATATAATAGTCAAGCCTATCTGACGGGTGACCAGCCTTTCTTGACGGGTGAATCTCGCATCCTGCACTAGCTACACAATTCTGGAGTTTAGGGATTACTCCTAATGACTCTGCCTCTTTGAAGGGGATCCGCCATCCCTACCCTCGCTCGGTGCTAGCTCCTATTCTCAACTGAAAGACTTTGAACTGATTCTTAACTGAACATAAACTAAGATGAATATGATAGTGATCATGTTTCTTGAATGATATGACTGAGTTAAGGTGAATTCACTTGGTTTCATATCTAATAGAATACTATTTAATATCGTTATTTGACTGAACAACACTGAGCTTTGAATAAATTACTCGGTTACTACAGATGGAAGAACTAAACACTTGAATACTACAAGATCAAAGCTGAGTACAGAACTGAGGCTAGATTACTAGCGATACTGAGACTACGAAGATTTATGAGATTACTTAGGTTTTGTATCTGTCTGAGAGTACAGAGTTCTATAACTCACTGAGTTCTAAGAATCATGGCTTGGCTGAGATTATCGAGATAACTAACACTGGCTCTAAACTGCAGATAAATTTTCAGGTATAAATACCCCCAGGACTCGATAACATAAAAGTAAAGCAAAACCATTCTTGTATTATCAAAACCATTCTTAGAGAGATTCTTGATTTCTTGATTTCTCTTGAAGAATAAGGATGGGTTTTGAGTTTGTAGAAAACCCTAGCTCTTGTTCTTGAACAACTTTGAGAGAAAACTAGTATTTTTAGGTTAAAATGAGGTCAAATCCCATATTACGGAGTATATATAGGGGTAGAAAAATAACCATTTTCGCCCATGGAATTAAATTCAAAAATCCCGATTTGACATGCTGGTGTGACGTGCCATAATCACGCCAGCTCACTGGAAATTGGAAAATTGAGAAACTGCTTGATGGCGCTATGTGGTAGAAATGGCATTGCCACCTTGGTTAAGAACTAGAAAGTCACTACGACGCGGTGGAATCGCGTTTGTGCACTAAAAATTGACAATTCTAAAATTAAGCCTTGGCGCGATCCGCCATAATCATAAAGGATCACTGGATTTTGACGATTGCCATTTTGGCTGGATCCGCGATGCACTAAAGTGCCAGATGGCTTACTGTATCACCAAAATATCTCTAATTCTTTGCCTGAGTGACGGATTTAGGATAATTTGGTATTGACATAAAGCTTATTCGATGCTCTACAAGACAAAGAATTGATATTAGGGAAATTATACATGGTTCAAAATAATTCTCACTTGAGAAGACACTTCTCAACCTTTTAGGGCTGGATTAACACTTTACTAAACATGCTCTAAGGCTTGAACTACGAGAGGATTTTGCGGGGTCTGACAATATCTCCCCCTGGAAATATTCATCCTTGAATGTTGCTTGGTAGGATAAGAACACTGATCAACTGAACTTACTCAAGTAATGAGAGAATCTGAAATATGATCATGAAACTGGAACTATTGATATACTAAGCTCTCATACTGGACACGCATATTTGATGCATGGAATACTCGACTGAATTTACTCATAAGTTGAATTCTCATAATAGACATGCATATCTGATGCATGGATCCACAACTAAATTGTTCTCATGAAAGCATGAATTTATACATTGAAAAACTAAACTCTTTCTACTGAACATGCATATGTAATGCCTGAATATCTGACAGTACTGACTCTCAACAGCATGAAAGGCTATGTAATGATAACAGATGTTAACTTACTAAGAAAAGTCTGAACATGCAACTGAAAGAGTCTAAGGACATGAAAGCATTGCAATATCATAGGGTATATCCCCCTTGGGACTGTATGTCCCTCTAAACACACTTTACTGAAATACTGGGGTGGTGCACGGGGCACCTACAAACTGCGTCCCGATTGATCGACTAAGATCTAAAACTAAAGCATGACTCATACTAATATATAATCTCAAAATGGGAGTAAATGATCTAACAATGCATATCATAAAGATGAAGGAATCATAAAATACCCGAATCTATATCAAGGAACCTTTCCTGATCATGATGGGTTTGAAGCGTATAAAGTCTGTTCTGACGCTAACCACTACTAGCACCAAAAGGGACACCTTGCTGATGAAACTCTCTATCCCTCTGATCTAGCACTCTATATTCTTGTATTCTGTGGCTTGGCTCACCACACTCAAAGAACACATCACTAATGACTCTACACATACCTAGGTGGCTCTTGCCACACTCTCCATAAAGCAGATTGGTATGACCTCCACTAGCACTACTCTAGGATTTAGAGCCTAGCACTCCATCATAACTGACATCCCCAAACTTTGATGTGGGTACACTAGCTGAGGATAAAGCTGAGACTGAAAATATCTGACTATACTGAAAATGGCTACCACCCTGGGACCCTACTTGAGAGAAACCTTGACTACCTGTTCTAGATTTCTTACTCACTCTCTCTCTTTCTTTTGTCTTATCTACCTCAATCTACTGCACATGCATCATCATCCTAGAAAGTTCTATATCTCTATTGAGTATAGCGGTTCTACACTCTTTCAACACTAACCCGGACACACCAGTCATAAACTTATCCATACTCATCCTAAGGTCAGTTATCAAGTCAGGAGCATACTTAGCTAACTGGTTGAACTTAAGACATACTCTTTCACTGTCATGGAGTATTGCCTTAGGTTCATGAACTCCTCTACTTTTCCTCTCATCTCTAGCGAGAAAAACTTATCTAGAAAGGCATCTTATAACTTTTGCCAAGTCACGGGAGCTGCATCCTCCCCTCTACCACTTTTCCATATCACTACCCAATCATGAGCAATATTCTTCAGCCTATAGGATGCTAACTCTACACTCTCCTCCTCAAAAACATGCATAATCTGGGTAATCCTCCCCACCTCCTCTAGATAAAGCTGTGGATCCTCACCTGCTACTGACCCAAAGAATTTTGGCAGGCTTATTCTCATGAAATCTCTAATTTTGGTTGTGGCTGAACCCTCATCTTACTGAGGTAGGGCTACATCCTTACGGTTACCTTAAACATTAGTCACAACTTAGGCTAGGGCCTGAAAAGTTGCTTGAAATTATGCATGTGACACAACCTCATTCTCAGGATCTACTAGCTGAGGGGGCTGGTCATCAGCCCTACAGACATGATCTCTGTGAGGAGGCATACTCCATAAATAGAAGAAAGAGGTGTATTAGACTGAGGATCAACTTGAGCTCATACTCACTCGCATGACATGAATATTGAATCAAGGTAAAATTCTCCAAAAACATATTATATCCACTTGTACATAAATGTGGCGTGCAACACACTCATGCACAAGACTCTACTAGATGTGTCTTTTCAGACTCCCTAGGACAATATTGAATCTTAGGCTCTGATACCAAGTTTGTAATGACCTGAGACTACCCCCTAGTCATTACACAATACTCATGATCCTAAAGGACTACAAACTAACCCTCTAATGATATTTGTATCTAGACACTACATAATATATAGATAAGAAATGCGGAAACTGGGCATAAGGTTCACAACATCTAAAATACTCAGAATTGAAAACTGAACACTGATACATCTATCCAAAAATCCTCAAAATTTTCTAAGCTATAAATTTGATGGGACATGTCCCCAACTAACTCCATCTACTATAAATAAAATAAGTCTAATACGGTAATGATAAAAATAAGGATCATCCTCACATGAAGAGGACTCACTGCTATGTCTACTACTGCTAACAAGGACTAAGCTGCCAAGGGTATTCTAGATCTTGTACCTCTGAACCAAGGATGTCAAATAAAACACCATAGCAAAATTGCGTCTATACAGGAATGTACTAAGTATGAAGATGAGGTAAGGCTAAATGCAAGGGCTTATGCATGAACAATTACTTAACTGAATAATCATAAAAGTATTAAATGAGAAAACATCCATGAATGCATAAACCATAACAAAAATCATCATGACTCAAAACACTAAAACTCGGATACTGCTTTATTGTCATCTGAACTTACTACTAATGCCTAAGATACTGAACAACTAAATTATCTTATACTAATAACTGAGTACTAGACTTAAGATTAGTCTTATCTAGTGAGTGATCTCAAAATCTGAGAATACTAAAGCAAATTGACTAAATATACTCATGTCATTGACAGAATTTTGAGCTTTTCCACTCTCGACTGACTGCATAAGAGATCAAACCTCTCTAGCAGATGATTCTAGAATCTACTATCAATGATAAGAAATAATCATGTCCGAATATGACAATAAGAATACTCAACTGAATCTGAGACTAAGATCAAGCCTATCTAATGGTTGATCTCAAGATCTGACATCAAGAATACTTAATTGAATCTGAGACTGAGATTAAGCCTATCTAACGGGTGATCTCTAGATCTGATAACAAGAATATTCAACTGAATTTGAGACCGAGATTAGGCCTATCTAACTGGTTATCTCTAGATTTGATAACAAGAATACTCAACTGTATTTGAGACTGTGATGAAGCTTATCTGATAGGTGATCTCTAAATCTGATTACAAGAATACTCAACTAAATCTAAGACTAAGATCAAGACTATCTGATGGGTGATATCAGGATCTGATAAAAAGATTACTCAACCAAATATTAGACTAAGATAAAGCCTATCTGACGGGTGATCTCAAGATCTGATAATAAGATTACTAAACTAAATATAAGACTGAGATCAAGCCTATCTAACAGGTTATCTCTAGATCTGATATTGAATAACATTATATAGGAACAAGCCTATCTGATAAGTGGTCCATGAATGAATGGAACTATCTAAGTTCCTCACTGAGATAGATAACCGTATCTGGAAGACCTGATATTTGAAGATTGATACTGAAATTGCAACTGTGGGAAGCAGTCACTTAACCAACATGCCCTAAATCTCAATTGGTAGGGTACAACCTGTAACCCCAGTTGGAAGGGTGTCAATACCGTGCCACGAGTAAAGCATCTCTAGTCAAGCCTATCTGACAGGTGACCCTCACAGAAAGTCAAGCCTAAGGCAATATAATTGTCAAGCCTATCTGATGGGTGACCAGCCTTTCCTGACGGGTGACTCCTGCATCCTATGTTGACTATGCAGTTCTGGAGTTTAGGGATTGCTCCTAATGACTTTTCCTCTCTAATCGGGAACCTTGCCCTCGCTCGATGCTAGCTCCTACTCCCAACTAAAAGACTCTAAATTAATTCTTAACTAAAAAAAAACTAAACTAAATCTGATACTGATCATGTTTCTCGAATGATTTGACTGAGTTAAGCTAAATTCAATTAGTTTCGTATCTGTAATACCCATGCTTTTTCTTAGCTTGAAAATTATCTCAAGGATGTTAGAACATTCTTTGAATAATAATTCATTCTTATACATAAATTATAATTCACCCAAATCCAACACCCGAACAAAGAGTTAGAGCCTTTTTAGTGAGACAGTATTTCACCTGAGCCTTCAGCGTGTTGCGAAGATAACTCAAATGGCAATTATCAATTTATAGTGTTTCTCTGTGATACTGGCGCATCGTGCAAAACCTCCAAGGACAAGGTGGTAATGTGATAGCTCCATGTCACGCCACCGTGCAGTTTCCCATTTGTCAATTTCCAATGACACGACGCGATAATGCCGCATCGCGCCAAGGGCCTAATTTGGGAAATTTTACCGAAAATTAAATTATGTGTCCATGGTTAAAAGGGTCAATTTTACCCTCTATATAATCTTTCAAATATGGTATTTAGCCTTTATGCATCTAAAATATTGATGTTTTTTTCAAATACTCTCAAGAACTCAAGCTAGGATTTTCATAGAAGGTTTAATTTCAAAAAGGTTTCATGATCAATCTTCACAAAATCATGATCTAAGGTATGCATAGTGTTTATTCATGGACTCCTTTCATTCATGAAGTCCAAGAATCCCTTTTCTAAACTCAAGTTATGGATTTTCTATATGTTTTCATGTTTCTGTTGCTCATGTTCATGTTTGATAGATGTGAAATTGTATTCTACTCTATGATTGTTGATAGTTTCTATGTGGGTTTAACTACTACAGCCATAGATTCATGCAACCCTAAGATTTAAACCCTTGAATGATTAAATTAGAATTGAATAATGATGTTTACATATACCATGCCTGTCATATGTTTGATTAAATGCCTAGATGAAAGAATATTGTCTAACTAGCATGATATCATGAAATCCCCATGTATGTACAAGATCATGCCTATTACATGTTGGATGAAATGCTCCTATGAAGGTAGTATGTATTATGATGATAGTCAAGTATTCAAGTAAATTATGCTATGTTAGTTTCCTTCTATTGAGTCCTGGGGGTAATTGTACCCAAAATATTAGATGTGTGCCTAGATCCATGTCCTGTTTTCACGATAGTCTCAATAAAGCTATGAACTCTTAGACTTCAGATAGTCTTATGACTTAGGAAAAATCTCCATGATCTCATGACTCAGTCAGTTGTCAGATATCAGTAGTATTCCGTCAGCCACAGAAATTCAGTAACTCAGTCCATGCTCAGTTAGTTCAGTAAATCCTGTTCAGTGTCCATTTAGATGGGAGTAGGAATTAGAACTGAGTGAACCCAAAGATGGGGACTCACCTATTATACGAGGGTGTGATTCTTAGAAGCAATCCTTGCATTCTAGAACTATATAGCCAGCATAGGTTGAGACATCATAGCCTGCTATATGAAGGTAGATGACGTGGATTAACCTATTATGTGAGGGTTCCTACTATTCTCACTAGAGTTACCTATTATATGAAGGTTACTCATATGTTTTCCTTACCAGTGGCTTGGTATTGACACCCTTCTAATTAGAGCACAGATTGGACCCCAGTTTAGCTATTATAGAGCATATAGGGCATGTCGGTAGGATAACTACTTCCTGCAGTTTCATATTATAAAATTAGGACTGTCAGATACAGTTAATCAGTCTCATTAATAGAACTCAGATAGTTCTTCAGATTTCAAGACTTTTAGATATAGTCAATTTAGATACAGTACAGAACTCAGATAGTTTCATTAGATTTAGGACAGTCAGATATACTCACCCATGTTATCAGTATTATTTAGATATACTCCTTTATATAATCAGTCATATCAGTTACTAGTATGTCACATTATCAGTATACAGACTCAGAAATCATGGAATCACGTTATCATTTACAGTTATATATTTATGCATGTATTCTCATGTTCATGTTAGATAGTCAGTTAGCATTATTCAGGCATGTGAACCATTGCATATAGCCTACCTCATATGTATACTTGGTACATATGTACTGACACACTTGTGCCGTGATACTTTCCTTTTATGTTACACCATAGGTTCAGAGACACGAGTTCCAGATCAGTCGTAGATTCCAGATTCAGTAGTTAGAGTAGAAGTGAGTCCTCATCCTTTAAGGACATAATGATTTTCTAGTATCTCATTGATTAGCTTATTATTTAGATTCTTCAAACAGTAGAGTTTTTCAGACTAGATGCAGACTAGATATAGACTATCATGTTTTGGACTTTAGTTTTAGTTTGGGTATTCTATTACCCCATGCAGATGTTATGTTATTCAGTTATGTCAATAATCGAACCTTATGGCCTTTCAATGCATGTTCTTGCACTATTATGTTATCTTATGCAGTATACAGGTACAGATATCTATCATGGGTTAACTTGTGATCCTTCGAGGTCATGAGTACCATGTAGCATTCTGGTTCAGCAAATCAGGTCATTACAGTAGCTGATGGAATACTACTGAATCTTTATCTGAATGAACAAAACTAATCTTTAAATAGATTACTCAATTACTACAGAGGGTAGAACTGAAAACTTGAATACTACTAGATCTAAGCGAAGTATAGAAATGAGTCTAGATTACTAGCGATACTAAGACTACAGAGTTTACAAAGATTACTTAAGTTTTGTATCTATCTGAGAGTAAAGATATCTATAACTCACTGATTTTTGAGAATCATGGCTTGACTGAGATTATCAGAAAAACTGACATTGGCTCTAGACTGGAGCTAAATTGTCAGGTATAAATACATCTACGACTCGATAACATAAAAGTAAAGCATAACCATTCTTGAATTATCAAGACCATGGACATTCATTCACTATCACAATCACTACAATATCTCTTCAAGCATTAGGGTATCATAAATATGTGATCGTATAGGGAGACATGCTATTGGCTCATACTCCATTCAGCACGATCTTGCATTAAACACTTAGCATGTATTAAAGTCTTAGAATGTATCAAAGATCACATAATTGGGTAATTTCATGGTATCATGTCACAATTCATTCACTAAGGCTTTTCAACAAACACTTGGCATGCATAGGCTTGCATACAATTAGGGATTTCTAATCAACATGCTATAATGGCTCTAATTCCTTCACATAAGTATTTTATCAAACATATAGGTAGAATGCTTTGATTATTCAACAATTTCTACACTTAATTGAGATGAACACATCACTTAACAAGCAACTTGAAGAGGGTTTATCATGAACATCACATGAGTTTCACATACTAGGGTCAAGCTTGAAAACCTTGTAAATAAACATGAATCACAACTCAATAATAGCATGAACATCAATTTCAACACATACGAATCATGAAAAACCCTTAAACATAAGATCTTTAAAATTTAGAAAAAGGTTCTTGAGATTCTTGGATGAAAGGGACCTAAAAATTAACATCTGCATACCTTAGACAAACTCTTTGTTGAAAGCTCTTGGAGAGATTCTTGATTTATTGATTTCTGTTGATGAAGAAGGAAGGGTTTTGATTTTGTAAAAAAACTAAGCTCTTGTTCTTGAACAACTTTGAGAGAAAACTAGTATTTTTAGGTTAAAATGAGGCAAAATCCCATGTTAAGGAGTATATATAGGGGTAGCAAAATGACCATTTTTTCCCCTGGAATTAAACTAAAAAATCCCAATTTTATATGCTGGTCCGATATCCATAATCATGCCACCTCACTGGAAATTGGATAATCGGCAAACTGCTTGATGGCGCGATGCGGTGGAAATCGCGTTGACACCTTAGTTGTAAACTAAAAAGGCACCGCAACACGATGGAATCTCAGTGGTGTACTGGAAATTGACAACTCTAAAATTAAGCCTTGGCGTGATGTGCCATAATCGCAGAGGATTACTAGATTTTGATGATTACCATTTTAGCTGGATCTGCGATGCGCTAAAGTGTCAGGTGGCACACCATCTCACTAAATAGTTGTAACTCTTTGCTCGAGTATCGGATTTGCGCAAATTTTGTATCGATAAAAAGCTTATTTGATGCTCTACCTAACAAAGAGTTGATATCAGGAAAATTATACATAGTTCAATATACTTGTCACTTGGGAAGACACTTCCCAACCTTTTAGGGATGAATTAACACTTTACTGAACATGCTTTAAGGCTCAAACTACGAGAAGATTTTATGGGGTCTTACATTTTGGCTCTGAACTTTACTCTACTTAATGGCATTAAGGGGTTTGTAGTCTATTATGATACATCTCGTATGGGTCTTGGTTTTATCTTAATATAGTATAGAAGGGTGATTGCTTATTCCACTAAACATTTTAAGGTGCATGAGAGAAATTATCTAACTCATGACTTGGAAATTCTAGTTATGGTATTCGCATTTAATATTTAGCGTTAATATTTGTATGGGGTGTATGTGGATATCTTTTCTGATTATAAGAGCCTACAGTATATGTTTACTCAGAAAAAGATTAACCTTAGGCAAAAATAATGGCTTGCGCTTCTCAAGGACTATGATATGAGTCCTCACTACCACTCAGGTAAAGCTGGCATGGTTGCTGATGCTCTTAGTAGGTTATCAATGGGGAGTCTACCTTATGTGGGTAAGGAAAGACAGGAGTTGGTAAAGGATATTCACCATTTTGATAACCTTAGAGTTTTTATCTTAGACTACTATAATAGTGGTGTGTTTATGCAAGAAATGGCACGGTCATCTCTTGGTGCTGAGATCAAGGAGAAGCAAATATTAGATCCTGTCTTGATCAGAATCTAGGGAAATGTAGCTGTACAAAAGGTGATGGCCTTCGAGATCAATGGTTATGGCATATTATAGTATAAAGAGTGGTTTTTTATTCTCGATGTTGATGGATTGTTAGAGAGGGTCTTGATTAAGGCGCATGAGTCACACTATATTGTTCATCTTGGTTCAACAAAAATATATCAGGACCTCAAGGAGATGTATTGGTGGAGAAATATGAAGCGGTATATGGCTAATTTTGTGAACAAGTGCATGATTTTTCAGTATGTGAAAATTGAGCTCATGAGGCTCAGAGGATTATATAAAGAAATTGAGATACCTGTATAGAAGTAGGAAGTGATCAATATGGATTTCATTACATGTCTTTCTAGGTCCTAAAATTAGTTTAACTTAGTTTGGTTCATCATGAATAGGATGAAAAAGTCATCATATTTCCTGACAGTAAGGACTAACTTCTTGCCTAAAAATTATGTGTTGTTGTATCTCCATGATATTGTGAAGTTGCATGGGGTACTTCTTTCTATCATCTTAGATTCTGGTACACAATCTTCATCCCATTTTTGATGGTCGTTTTAGAAAGGTTTGGGTACCAAGGTAAGTCTTATTACTACTTTTTACCCGCAGTCAAATAGGAAAGTAAAAAGAACTATTCTAACATTGAAGGATATGCTTCGTGCTTGCGTGATTGACTATGGTAGTAGTTGGTTTAAGCATTTTCCTTATATAGAGTTTGACTATAATAATATCTACCACTCTAGCATAGGGATGGCTCCATTTAAATCCTTGTATGGTAGGAGGTGTGGATCCCCTATAGGGTGGTTCGAGGTTAGAGAGATAGATAGGTTTTTCCTAAATTTAGTTCACCAAGTTATGGAGAAAGTGAAGGTAGTTCAGGATAGACTTAAGTCTTCCCAAATTCACCAAAAATACTATGCAAATGTAAGGCAAAGGAATTTGGAGTTTGAGGTTGGGGATAGGGTATTCCTAAAGGTGTCTCCTATGAAAGGTGTAATGCGGTTTGGGTAGGAGGGAAAGATTAGTCCCTAGTATGTTAGTATGTACTTAGTTTTTAGAAGGGTTGGTAATGTTGCATATGAGTTGGAGTTGCCTTCTATTTTGAGCTCCATTCACCTAGTGTTCCATGTTTCCATATTAAGAAAGTGTATAGGTGATCCATAGCAAGTTGTGCCTATAAAGGCTATTGGTATTTGGGATTTTTTGTACTATAAGGAGATCCCAATTGAGATCTTACATTGACAAGTTCTTCGACTGTGGGATAAGGACGTTGCCTCAATAAATATTCTATGGAGGAACCATAAGGTCAAAGAGGATACTTGGTATGCCGAAGAGACATGACGTCCAAGTATCCCTTTTTGTTTTCTGATCTGGAAATTTGTGCTGAAGGTATGTGTTCTTTATAACATCTTTGTTTTCTAACTTAGTCAAAGGTTAGAGTAGAGTTTTTGGGGTTTAAATCTTGCTTGTACTACCTTGACCCATCATTTGGGGATGAATGATCTAAGTGGGGGAGAATTGAAACACCCTGGGTTCTGGTTATTGCAAGTTTCTTGAGTCTTGAACTTTCTGGACATCATACACATCACCATACTATTCTTATGATGTGGGTACGATTCAGGTGACCCAACTCATAAGGTGTCCATTGTTTGGTGATTGGGTTTCTATTTTGGCTATGGGTTGGTGATGACTAGTCGTATGTTTATAATACGATAAGTATAGTTCCCAACTATGTGTTGTTGAGTGTCTAGCCTCGATGTCCTTCTTAGGGTACGACTTAAAGAATACTAGTCATTTGGTGATGGTCAAGTTAGGCCTAGGGATTCCTATATGGGACATAATGTGGAGTCCTACTTTCTTATTAAGTTTCGAGTATAGTGTACCACTTGTATGGTGTGGATACTAGTTGAGGGGTTTAACCGTACCCACCTGTGGGATTTTTAAAGTTTAAGTTGGGGGTATTCTGTACATTTCTCCACTTAAATCCTTTTGACCCCATAAAATAAAACACCTTTGGAGGCCTCAATAACCTATTATACTCAATCAAACACTCTCTAAATTCACTCAAACTTTTGGGTCAAGAAAAGGCTAGGGTTTCTTCAAGTCAATAAATTTAGGTCTTTCAACAGGGATTCTCTCTGTCTTTCTTGGTATCTAAGTCATGTTACTCCTTCCTCATTGTTAGTTCAACTAAAAACAAGTTTTAATGAATGGTTTTCATGGTATTATTATGATAATGTTTGGGTTTTGAAATATATGTTGAGGGTCTTGGTGGTTCTTGGTTGGATAATGTTTTTGTTATGGTTTTAATGTTATAATTATGGTTTGAACATGTGGTTCCATTGGAATGGTTAATTGATATGTGGTTTTTAGTTTTGGAAACTATACGCCCTCACATGTTAAAATGCCTATGAGAATGGTTTCTAGGACATTACTTGACTGTTATTGAAACCTTGCATTACATAATATGGCAATGGAACTTAAATTGGTTTGGTTGGTTTTAAATGGATTGGGAAGGCCTTGGTGTCCATGGATTTGGTTTAAATGGAAACCTTGTGGGGTACATGGGAATCTCTTAAGACTTGGCTAAAGACATTGCTTGCAAGCTATAGTCGGTATGATTAAACCACTTTATAATGCCTTGATAATAGACTCTAGGAATTGGTGATTTGATTACGTGCTAAATTTTTTAATTAGGCAATAATGGCGGGTTGTAATGGCTAACCATGAAGGTGTGAGTCTGATGGATGGACACGAGAAAATTATTTTTTCCAACATAAGGGGTGGTCATGGTGACCATATGCTTGTGGGGTATGCGGGAATCCACCAAGATTATATTTTTATATCGGTATCATGGAGGGTGAAAGGTACATGGGAATCCCCGGCTTCTATGATATCTCTGTTTCGTGCGGGTACATGCACAAGGGCCCGTTCAGGGGGTAACATTTGACCCACATATTCTGTGGGTGGATTATGATGGTAAAGTTGTACAACCCACGTTAAGGTTTTAAAAGCATTCTAAACCTGGTTCCCTTTCCCGACATAGTATATATGTCTGTATGTGGTTGCATATGATTATTAATTTGGTTTTGAATAATGGCATAATTTTATCCTTATTCCTAAATTCATGATAGCATTCACCTGCTAACCGTCTTTGGGAACTCTATCCCCATGCGATGTAGGAACAGGCCATAATACTCTTCTGGCTCAGTGACTTGGATTCAGAGATAGCCTTCGTGTCAGACTGAAGTGGTGAACCTCCATACTTCATAAGACTCCATTTCATGCTATGGGCTTCCGTATAGTATTTTTGTATCTTAGACTTTGGTTTCGGCTATGGTCGGTGGCATGTCCCGATCGAATGTTCTTAGTGTTCAGATAGAGGCTTTGGGTGACTACTATTGGCATGGGCGGTGTCGGACGCCTTGGTATTTGTATTGGTATTGGGGATGACACCAGTTAGGTATATGGTTTGATATTTGGTTTCATATAGTTATGAACTTATTTAAATATCTTTCAATTGATTTTGATACATTGTTATATGTTTGAAATTCATCTGACATAGGTTGCAGGGCAGATATGGTTGGGTCTTGGGGGTGGTCTCCAATCCTGATTGAACTTGAGACCCCCGACATGAGTAGGTCCTAGTTTGGGTCATGTCAGAATTTGCATCTGAGTTCATTTACTTAATTTATCACCTGGTGGCCATTTAGAACTAGCGAAGACTTCTAAATAGGGAATCAGCTCTAAAAAAAACGAATTATCCAATAACCAAACTGTCAACCCCAGAAAGTCATAAATGACATGGGGCAGCTATGGGAAATATCTATAGGCTAAAATAAGCAAAAATATAAAAAATAACCTAGAGAGTCATTGCAGTATCCACTACTAAAAGGACTTTCATCCTCAAAAGTTAATGGATAGAAAGATCTCAAAAGCTCAAAAGGATGAGGTACTGGGCCCACATGCTCTAAGCACGACCTCTCAAATAACCTTTAAAAGAGAGAACACTTTCGAGGGATTTTGCCATATGTATCCTTTTTTCAACCAACTCTGTCTCTTTACTTCCAAACAACCACTACTCAACTTTAACCACCAACTAACCTCTAACTGAACCAAAAAAGTCTAGTGCATGGAAATTTGAACCACAACACACAGATACTATCTTGATACCCATACAAATAAATAAAGGCTCACCCGATCCAAAACTAACCCAATACATGAGTCATATCACCTACTCTGAATCCAAATATAATATTCCTTTGCTATTCTATGTCACCTGAGTCTTGTTTGTCCAATCTTATCACAGAGAGCTCAAACAACTAAAACTAATCTACTGAAATTCCACACAACAAATATGAGAATAACCCTATAAGGCACTATATAGGCATGCAAATGGAGATAATCAAGGAATGAAATCCATGCCAATGATACAACTAGTTTGGATGGCAATCAAACTGAAATCCAGAAGACCAAGGAATAACAACTCATCACTAAATAATGGGCTCCAGGATGTCCTATCAATCAAAAATGAAATTGTACTCAATGAACTCAATTTTATTACTCCCATTGAGTATATCATCCAAAATTTCAAAAGAAAACTAGTGACCCATGGTCAAATTTGAAAGAACTAATAACGGCTACATAGGCTATCATCTGAACACTTATCAAATATAATTCATCCAAAGTCAAGAATACCAAATAGGTAACCACGAAGTAGGCTCAACAATCCTATAAATGAAATCCAAATTGAGATAAATTCTAACATGAAGGCTACACCCAAGCTCTGAAACTCCAAGTTGAAATCCCAACACCAAGGCTGAACCTCTCGATCACAAATATCCAAACCAAACTTAATATGGGTAGGTATTCATACTCCTAGCCTATCATAACTTCCAAATTATTATTCCAAGGCTTCAAGTCAAATGATGAGCCAATAAGTCTATATTAATGTTAATTACTCAAATTGACTTTAGCATCTAATCTAATATATCGAAGCTATATCATACCAAAATTAAATTGAAACATAGCTGAAGAAAAAAATCACCTTAAGGATAAACCATCAACTTAAAAATGCAAACAAACAACTCTATATCAGCTAGAGGGCACGAAATGTATCCATAAAATAGAAACATGCCAAAGGATAAATTATCGACTGTAAAATACAAATAACCCACTCCTTATTTACTGAAGGGAATGAACCAACAAAACAAACTCAAGGACTCCCCCCAAGGATGCAAACCATGTTATTAATAGTAAAAACTCTAGCAACTCAGAGAATTAAAACTTAAGCCGAAAACTAATCAATCCAACAGTCTGTCTTAATAAGGAATAGTAATAGGCACATATTATTAATGAGAAATACTCTACCAAGCCTTATTAGGTGGAAAAAACTGTGAAATGAATTTTTTTCTTAAATCCACCCAAATAAGACAAACATAACTCTAACATACTATGAATTACCTTGTTGAGGAGGAAAGGTACCAAGCTTGATGCCAATGCCAAGGTCAAGACACTATTAAAAAATGAACCAAGCCACTCGATATAAATAATTTCCAATTTTCTAACTCAAGAAGCGATCACAGAAAAGATCGCCTACCTCTAATTCTCAAACTCAACTTTAGACAAAAGTTATATCATAGAAAGCAATGAGCATCCAATTTCCACACTCATACCGAGATCAAACCCATATAAAATATTATTCAAAGATATCTTATATTAATATCAAAGCCACTATCGGGTGATGAAATAGCCACAAATAAAAAATGGATCCAAAACTGATCAGGTTGAAAAATGGGTTATATAAAGATGGATAATCAATACAAAAATCTTCATAACTGAAAAGGCAAATCTAAAAATCTTAAACTCAAGAATGGACAATTGAACCAACCTAGATTTTTTTCCTTGAAAAGTTTCTAAGCTTTGAGCTCACTGCCCTGGTTATGATTGGACCCTATGAGTCATAGGGTTTCCTGATGAGTCATTAGGACAAGTGGTAAACAAACCAATAAGTTTGTGGCTTGATTATTCTTTGAATATGAGTGTCAAACTAAAATATATAAGTATATGTTACGATTCATTAGGCGTAATCATAAGGTATGCAGTGTAAGTCCCAAATTAGGTTTTATTTTAACTAAGACTACACCTTATGAGTCATAGGGTCCTATTAGAAGTGGTACCATTGAGTCATAAGGACAATAATGTCGGGTTCCTTGGTGATGCTGACTTGGTTACGAATCATGGTTACAAGTTTTATGAAGAGGTTATGAGCCAAGGTGCTGATTCGTAATTAAAGTCGGCCCTTTCTCTGCTTTTAAGTTGAGGGAATTCTAGACATTTACCCTATTACCCAACTTGAAACCCACAATTTATAACTTTTTTGAGTGTTATTATCTCTCATAAATAATATAAGTAATGTCTTAGATACTCCTAAATTCTCAAGGTCAAGAACACTTAGGGTTTCAAGAGGTTGATCAATTAACGCTCTCAAGGGTGATTTCTCTCCGTACATCATACTATTACTGGCATTTTACTCTTCCCACATTGTTAATTTTGTAAAAGTATGTGTTTTAAAGTATTATTCATAAGATATCTATGTTGGTTTTGAAACAAAGGTTTGGGGTTTTAATTGTTTATGAATTGAACATTGTTTCTCATGGTTTATATATGATTTTCATGCTTCAAATGTGGATTTGTACTTGTGCATGCATGGGTATGCTGAATAAACTAGGGAAATGTGATTTTTCCAAACTTGTGACTTTTGAAGTTGTTATGACCTCAACCCTATGACGTGAAATTAGTCTTGATTATGAAAACTCTGGGAATTTGTAAAATTGAACTAGTCTTGAACTATTGCATGATACAAAAAGGTATTTGAAATACAATGTTGTGATTTAATAAACAAAGGGAGTCGGTGACCCGCTTTGGGTATTAATGAACAAATGTAGTTATTTTCTCTAAATTAATGGGAATTGTTTTGGCATGTTATTGTTACCTTACAAGTGTAGTTGGCATGATAATACAAACAATATATGCCTTAATGTGGAAAGTGGTTAAATGAATGAGAATGTGTAATACTTGTTTTAATTAGGCTTTAATAAGTGTTGTGTAGCTGAGTCATGAAAGTGGATTTCTAAGTGATCGATATTGGAAATTGCATTTGCCGACGTGGAGGTCAAAGTTACCAGGGAGGTTCGAGTCCCCCTTATAATAGTTTTATTATTAGGGAGGTTTGAATACCCTATAAATCATTATAAGATTTGATTCTTAAGTCATCTTGGTAAATATTGGGAAGTTCAAGTCCTCTGTGTGCATATATATGAGATTATTCTCTAGTTCGTGTGGCTACATGCACTGGGGCCCGACCAGGGGGTGAGAATTGTGGCCCACATAACCCATGGGTACTATTATATGACAGTTGAACTACACAATCCCCGCTAAACTTTTGAAATACATGTTAAGCCTTGTTCTCTATTCCAGCATATGATATATATATTTGGTTATGCATTTGATTATGTGTATTAGCTGTTAACGATTTTAAATATTGGTCCTATCATTATGTTATCCTTATCCCCGGGTTACATGTTATTATGTACCCCACTAATTGTCCTCAGATGTTCTATCCCTACGCAATACAGGAATTGGTCATACTTCTACTCCTTCTGCTCAGTGACTTGGATTCGGGATAATCTAGCGAGTCAGATTAAAGTGGTGAGCTTTCACACTTTTATAAGACCCCATTTCATGGTTATTATTTCCTTTACATTTTGACTATTTCTTTGGATTTGGTATTTTTCTATTGTCAAGAGCATGTCCCGATGCTTTATTGATATTCAATTTAGGATTATTATTTAGAAGCCTTTGTTTAGACTATTGTGGATATTGGATGATGTTGGTCGGTCATTTGAACGATCTTTGATGGTTGGTTATGGATTTGTATTTAAAACTTTCTTATGCTATTATGTGCTATCTTGTTATGTTTTTGAAATTTATTCGACCATGGGGTGTGGTGTGTTTGGTTTGGTTAGGTGCAGGGGGTGATCTCCTATCCATGTAGGACTTACGATACCCATCATAGATAGGCCCTAGTTCGGAATGTGACAAAGTTGGTATCAGAGCCTAGGTTTGTGTCATTAGGTGTCCAATAATACCACGTCAAGGACTCTCATTTATGGGTGTGTAGCTCGCCAAAGTTATAAGGGGAGGATACGCAATATTTACTAATGTTTCCCTTTTTTGTTGTTCTATTTCAAGCTATAGAATATATGGTCTCTTTAATTCCTGCTTGTTCTCTTTTAAGATAATGCCTCCTAGACGATCTGAAGCTCATGGACACTGCTCTGTCCTATTTGAGGATAATTTTTATGGGACACATCCTGCTTATGGGGTAGAGACTCATTCTAGGGGTCTAGTTCCTGATTTCCCTTCTGGAGTTCCACCGGTCCCCTCTATTCCTCCTCGAGCTCATCGAGCTGATTTGTTCAATGCAAAATTTTCATAGTCCATTCATATGTTAGCTCAATTGGTGGCTTCTCATTCTGATTATGTAGCTTCTATTACTCTATATTCTGAGGCCATAAGGGTTGGCTAGTTTATGAGGTTGAGTCCTCCTGTGTTAACTAGTGTTAAGGTTGAGGAGGATCCTCAAAACTTTATCGATGATATGGAGAATATCTTGTAGGTTATGCATGCTTCTAATGTGGAGGGTGTAGAATTCATAGCCTATCAGATAAAGGATGTAGCATACCAATGGTATGAGGTATGACAAGATTCTAGGGAGATGATATTGAATTTGCACTATGGGATGATTTCTCTAGTGCTTTTCTGGACCACTTCTTTACTCAGGATTTGAGAGCGGCAAAAGCGGAAGAGTATATTAATATAAAACAAGGTAGGATGATTTCAATAAGTATACCTTGAAATTCCATCAGTTGCCCCAATATAATCTTGAGTTAGTGTCTAGCATAAGAGCTAGAATGAGGAAATTTGCTTCTAGGTTATCCCGTGATTTCATCCTAGAGAGTAAGGATTCCTTGTTGAACAAGGATATGGGCATCTCTAGATTGGTTGTATATATGAATCAGGTTGAGGAAGAGAAGAAAAAGCAGGCAACGATTGGGGAGAGGCAAAGTAAGAAGATTAGATTTGCTAATCAGGGTAGAGGTCAGCAACAGAGTGGTAGAGATGGTGAAAAGTGGTCTAAGAAGAAGTAGGGAGTTTTGGTTCCTACTCTATGGCTAGTTTTCGCTCCTTATCCAAAGTAGTCGGTGTTTTGCAAAAATTTTAACTTTTGAAAGAGAGTCGCCACTTTATTTTGAAAAAGGAATTAAGAAACCTTTGTAATGTACTTAGATGATTCAAAACAGAAAAATCATTCAAGTTAAGAGATTCTAGATAAGAGGTTCCTATTAACGTTTTAGGAAGGTTTTAGGTACCTAAAACGTCCGCTAACTTGTGGTTATCCAGAATGTTTGAAAATCGTCTTTTGATTAACTTTGAAAAAGTTTATTTTTTTTTAAAAGAAAAGTGATTTTAGGAATATTTTGGTATTTATGCAAAACTAGTTTTTTAGTGACTTACCTAAGGATTTAACTAGGTTCGCTAAGAACACATAAAGAAAGTAAGCAAATAGAAAAAAAGAAAAGGAGAGGAGTAGTGATTTAGGATTTTAAGCCCAAACCGTCGACCCTGTCTTAATCTAGTTGGGTTTTTGATCCATTCTTTCACCGATTCTAATTCTAGGTTTTTAAGCCCCTTTTCGGCTCGAGTTTTCACTTCACCTGTATTAGATAAAAATTTGTCTTCGAGGCACAAATTAATAAATAAAATAAATAAAGACAAAAATAAATAAACTAAAATAAAAATAACAGATGAGACTTTTGTCTCTTGGCGACTTCAAACATAGGACTTTAATCCATTTCTTCTTCTTTTGACTCCTTGGTTTTGGTATGCCAGGAGGTCGAACATTTGAAAACTTTCCCTTGAAGTTTTACTCGAAAAGAGAGGCCTTATTGGCCTCTTAGAAATGCAAAGGAAAGGCAGCCCATTCGGACTCCAGATGGAATTTCCATGCAAAACAAGAAAAATAAAGGAAACATTAATACATATCCAATTAAGAAAGAAAAGAAGGAAAATGAGCAACTAAAAAACTGAATCTTTTATTATGAATACATTCAAAATCCCATAGGATTAGTTGGAAAAGTAACAAAAGCTTAGAAATATAGAGCGAAAGAAAAACAAATAAAGACAATCGGCTCAAGAAAAGGTCATGCTTTGAGCAAAATAGGAAAAGGTACAATCCTGAGTAAACAAGTGACAAGAAGCAACAAGAATAGAAGGGGAAAACTCCAGTTTTTGCAATTTAGACACAAAAATTAAACCAGTAAATATGGAAAAACTGAATTTTTTCAACGAACATACAAAACATCCATAAAATTAGTTAACACTAGTATGATGTACACAACAAGTGGACAAGAGCTCAAATATTATAAACCAAATTAATAAATATATTTTGTAAATACTCAAAGAACCCACAGAACTATTTGACAAAAGTATGATTTACTTGATAAGTGGCCACAAGCACAAATATCCAAATCAAAAGAAAGGAAAATCAAGGGAATCAACCAATAAGAGTTCACAGTCTTACAATAAAAAAGAAAGGAAAAAAAATTGAGCAAGGTAATAACTGTAAAAATCCACAAGAGTTCCAAAACTTCCCATGACATCATTTTAACAGGAACTAACTATAACACTAAAACAATCAAAACAAAATTAAAATGAGATGAAACAAAACAAAACACTAAAGCAGAATATCAAATATCTCAGCAGCACAACCGATTTTTGCAGATCATAATTATCAACTTTAAAGTAATACAATACTCAACAATACTATATAAAATCCCAAAATGCTATGTCATTGAATGTATAACACTATAAAGAATTAAGTAAATAGACCAAAGTAGAGATTGAAGATATCACGAAGTGAAGCATACGAGCAAGAAAAGGAAAGAGAACAACACTTACTGTGACCAAACAATACCCGTAGGTAGATTCGGATTAAGAACTTTCAAAGACAACAATATGTCATGAGTGTTTCGTCTTTAGTTATATTTTTACAAGATCGCGATTTTTCAATTTGGTTAAGCCTCTTAGACATTGTAAACCAAAGAGACTTAACAAAACTTTTGCTTTAAAGGCAAATTGACTAAATTGATTTCAACAATTTCTCAAATAAATTCAAATAAGGGATACAAGACTAACAGCAACAAGGAAAATAAAAATTCATTTCAAAGATTTAGAGACAGTCACGTTCAAATAGAAATGTGGAAAATGAGACTAAAAACAACCCTACAAAACTGTAGCAAGGATGACTATTATTCCAATCCTCCTCACTATTCTGACAGATTCGAATGAAATGGTCTTTAAAAGAACCTAGGACTTTCTGTTACGCTTTAGGATCCTGCTCATTGTCTTTTTGGCATAGAGAAACTAAAGAAACTTGAGAGGTAGCTCAGCTAGAAGCGCTGCTAGCTCGTTAATTAACACTCCATCCAATAGTAACAATAGACAAAACACTGTCAAATAACAATTACGAGCAAAACAATATTCGATTAAGACTATTAAAAACAATCCAAGCAATAAACTTTAACTAATCAACCAGCTATTCAAGCCACAAGCAGTACACAAAACTAGAGTATCAAATCAGAATCTACCAATAATTAACTACTGCTATCGAAGCCATCTATCAGCAAACAACCTAGCATACAATCATACTAAAAATTTATTCAAGACTATAGAAGATCGAGATGAAGCAGAAGAGATTGAATTTTGAACGGAAAAAGGGCATTACCTATTCGAGAGCAAAAAAATAGGACTATGAACTGACGTCTAACTCCACCACCACCGAAAAGCTCAATGCCGTTACATAAATTTCAACTACCTGGCCTCTTCTTCCTAAAATCTTTGTTAAATAAAGTTCCTCTTCCAGGAGACCCGTTTTTCCTCTCTTTTCGAACCTCGCTTTTCTTAGAAAAAAATTTTTGCACTCAAATTTTCCAACCCCAGAATTTCAAAACCTCCTTCATGAACCCTAAAAATTTTGAACCCTAATTCTCCAACCTTAGATTTTCAAAAACCCTCCAATTTTCCCCCTCCAAAAAAATCCCCTAATAGTGACCCAAATGGGTCTTTATATAGAAGATGAATTAGGGGTAGGTTAGGAACTTAAAAAAAAAAGAATTCAAAATCTTTCAAAATTGGATTACCCTCAATAAATTATACTGATTGTACCAATTTTAAAATTGGTGGACCAATAAGATTTAGGGAAAATGAATTTCTGCCAAGTGCTAATAAAATTATGACATACATGTACGAAATCGTACTATTGTTACTGAGATTCATGGATTTGAGCCGTTGTGGTGCATGAGGTGTCCACTTTTTAGAACTCTCATGAAAGAAAATGGCCTAATCGATGGGTCGGGTTGAAAAGAGAGATGGGTTAGTTGGGTTTGCGGGTATGGTCAGATTATTAGGCTAACGTTGGTACTATTATGATGGTTGAGAAGAGTTGTCCTTTATTGATGAAGGTCTTTGACGTTGTTGTTTTTTTTTATGGTTTATGTTTGAAGAGGAGAATGGAATTAGGCTGAGTTATTAATGAAAGTGGGTTGGTGTGGCTTGGGTTATTGGTGATGATCCATTAAAGGGTAATTGGGCTGCTACTGATTTGCTAATTGGGTCCAAATTCGGGATTTGGTCATTCATTTATGTTTTGGCCAAATTAAAGATCAATTGGCCAATTGCATCGCAATTGTGGCCAATTTGATTTCAATTATGGACAAATTAAATGAAAATTCAAAATGGATTAATGTCTTATTTAACTCCGAGCTTCTTGATTCGATAAAATCAAATAAGTTATTTTCAAGAATAAATTATACTTGAATCAAGATTTTAGTCATTATAATTTATTTCAAGATAACCTTGATTACAATTTGATATTTTTATAAAAATAAATATTTAAGTAACAACATTACAACTTCGTACAAATGAATATGATAATTTATAATCGCTACTTAAAATAATAAAATTACCCTGATAAAAACTTTTGAAAAGTTTCTTTATTTGATAAAATAAATATTGTTATTTTATTAAAAATCAAAGAAACTCGAGATTAAACGTAGTTGTAGATGGCAAAAATTAGGTGTCAACAATTGACCCCTCCCTTTGGGTAGGATGGATGCAAGTAATCCTAGGCAAAGGGAGGTTGACATTCCTATTTTTATCTGACCACAAATTCGTATCTAAGCCAGGTTTGTTTTCCGCATGAGTTCCATGGAGTTATGGCCGACCCTCGATACCAGGTTTCTTACATATCTCAGGTTGTATGAGAATTTAGGCCACTTGTAGTTCATAAAGCTTGATTTTAAGCATGATTTGTAAGAAAATTCACAAACTATCACAACTTTAGAGCTTTTGATAAATCGAGAAGTTGGGGAATAAAGGGCTTTGGGGGGAGGTTGGAATGCAATCGAGTTTTCTACGTATATCCTAGCCTACATATGCTTTATACTTTAGGGAATCGGTCTTTTTTTAGTTTGACTTGATTGGTAGAAAATATAGTCTTCTATTTTAGATGATTTTTGGCTCGGGATGAGTGACAAGTTAATGATCCAGTTGTGGAAAAGAGGCTTGTAACCTCTTAACCATGAATGTGGGATCCTTCACATCCATAGGCAAGAATTTACCTGGACATAATTTCCAAAACTCTAGGTGTGTTGTCACTCAAATTTGAAAGAAAACGAAGTTTACCCTTGGTATGAGTTTAGGAATATCTTGAAGGTGAAGCTGAAACCAGAATATCCCAGAATTCCCACATGCCTTCTAACAGGGGTGTGGTTGGATAGTGGTGGTGATCATCCTTTATCTCACGTACAAAGAGTTTGATGTCCCTGTTTAGACTATGTCCCGTTTTGATGCTAAGAAAGAGTTTCACGTTGTGCTGAGTCCTATCTGAAGTCGTCCACACCTATGGTTTTGATTAGAGATTGTCATCCTCTCGGATGCTCTTGAAAATTATTTAAGCAAAAAGTGTTAGTGCTAAACATAATTCATGAAAGAGGTATGTTGTCTTTAACCATATCTCCACATGAGTTATGGCCTAAGAATCAGAGTCATATCTTTATGTACCTATTTGGAATGAAATAACAGGCAAAAACATAATAACCCTCATGGTTGTTGTATAATTATGACATTTGTTGATTGAATATGTCTTCAAAGTGGGATGGCCTTTTTGAACAGCGACGACACTTTATGCAGAATGGTCCCTACAACCGTGTAATCTTGTGCTGGTGTGACAATCCTTTTGGTTACCTATATCACTTGTTGTATGTGGAATGATAACCTTTTTGGTTATATCCAAGTATTGATTTATAAATTCCCTTAAATTATAAATCTTTGGATAATCTTGCATATTATTTGACGTTGGATACGAGGCAACTTACCGATATCCTTTGAAGTTCTAGATTTTAGGTAATCCTGCACATTAGCCAACTTTGGATAAGAGATGACTTACATATATACCTCCAATTGCTAGCTTTCAGGTGTTCTTGCACATCATTCGACCTTAGATACAATATGACTTATACATAATCTCTCAAATTGTTAGTCTTTAGGTAATCCTGCACATAATCGATCTTGGATATGACGCGGCTTATAGATAACCCTTGGAAATATCAATTTGATAATCTTGGATATTCTCCGATAAGGATTTAGTTTCAACTTATGGATAACCTTTGAACTATCGATATTTGGGCGATCTTGTACACTATCCGGCTAGGATGTTGTTGTGGCTTACAAATTACCTACAGGTTATCAACTCATAGGTGGTCTTGCACACTACTCTATTTCAAATAATATGACTTATAGATGACCCTCAAATTGTCAATTTCTAGAAAATCTTATATATCATTCATCCTTAGATAGCGACTTAAAGGCATCCCTTTAAATCATGTACTCTCGATGCATTCAAATACAGATTCATAAAATGAAGATATATTCTCAACACCAGTGTTTATGTTTTACATATCAATAGATATAAAATGATGATGATATCCTCGACGCCAGCATTGTATCTTGTGTGTTAAAATATATATTAAATGTTGATGATATCCTCGACGCCAGCTTTATATCTAGCACGTCAACAAATATTGAATGATGATGATATCCTTAATGCTAGTGTTGTGTCTTATGTGTCAACAGATATATTAAATTCTGATGATATCGTCGATGCCAGTGTTATGTCTAGCGCATCAACAAATATTGAATAATGATGATATCCTCCATTCCAGCATCGTATCTTGCATGTCAACAGATATATTGAATGATGATGATATCCTCGACGCCAGCATTGTGTCTAGCGCGTCAACAGATATTGAATAATAATGATATCCTCAACACCAGCATTGTGTCTTGAATGTAAATAGATATAAAATAATGATGATATCCTCGATGTCAGCGTTGTGTCTTGTATGTCAACAAATATTAAATAATGATTATATCCTCGGCACCAGCGTTGTGTCTTGCATGTCAATAGATATATTAAATGCTAATGATATCCTTGACACCAACTTTGTGTCTAGCATGTCAACAGATATTGAATAGCCTTCTTGGGCAATGGTATAAGATGGCCCTCTTGGCGATAATATGCAATGGCCCTTTCAGCAATGATATGCAATGGTTCTTCCAGTGAATTAAAAATAGTTTCACCTGAAATGATTTGTCAGGGTCTTGCTTTCTGCATGTACATGTACTCAAGGTAGACGACTAGTAGACACAAAGTCATTTTTTCTAGCGACTATTTTTTAGAAAAAAATCTAAATACAATGTTTGTAAAGAATACAAGACACTTTTGTTTGTCCTCCATGATCTTAAGAAATGAGATGGACACTTCAAAAGGTCTTCAATATATGGGTACTAAACCCATTTTTAGGGCTACCCAAAAATACCGTTCTTGAGCATTAGTGCTCTGGTGTGGCTTCCAATTTTCTTGGGGATTTTTGAAAGAGACTCTCATTTTTGTGTATTAGTCCCTGTGCCCACATAAAATGATTAGTTTGAGTAAAACTACTCCGTGTTGACCTCCTTCGATCCTTGATTTTTTCTTCGCTATCTTTCAGGTATTTCGTCATGTTTGAACTTTCACCCATGACTCTCTGTCCTAATTGACGTCTAGGTAATCACTAAGTAGAATATTTATATAGATTTTTTGAATGTACTCTTAATTTTTAGAAAATAGTTTCGAGAACTCCAGCAAAACTTTGAAAAATCTCTAGCAGTTATGTCATGTGCTAGCTCAACGACCTTCTTTCTCTTGATTCTAACAATGTTTGGCGTTTGATGGAGGGTAGCTAGGGATTCAGCATTGTCGAGACTCTCTACCAGAGGTTTTATTAGATATGGATTCAGTCTTCCTAGACTTTATCACAAGTGGTTATTCTCAAATCTCAACTTCGACCTCTAGTGCTGGGGAATCTGATATATATTCCAGTATTTGATTGAAATTTTGAGATATCCTTCAAAATTTTTGCCCCAGTTTAAAGTAGTCTGAGATGATATCATCTTGAGTGGATCTGAAGTCTTTGTTGATCTTCATTTTCTTTTTTGGATAATGATCTTCTCTTGTAAATTTTTGAGATTTCTTCTCAAAACTTCTGCCCCAGTTTTCATTTCCTGGGGTTATATGACCGAGCCGTTGGGGCGCCTACATATCCCATTGAAGCAGGAATTATGTCAAACATAGTTCAGGACTACGCTAAGGATATACAAAAGAAATTAATGGGTTGACCGAAGCTGACATAGGCCGCCTACGTATCCCTCTCTTGGGAATTCAGGTCATCACGTAATTCATATATAAAGGGAAAGGATAAATTTTCTAAGGGGTTGATCGAAGCCGACATACGCCGCCTACATATCCTTTTCTTGGGAATTCAGGTCAAATATAGTTCGTACATAAAGGAAAAGGTGTTCTAGGCAATTACACGTCATAAAACACATTATTACATGGAGATTGCAGATAAACTAATAACCACAAAACTAGAATGCCCTTCAAACATAATATCTTTTCACCCTATCAGAATTGATTGGTTTGGTCCACTCATGGACATCCATCTCAGACAAAATCAGAGCCCCTCCAGATAGTACCTTGTGAACTATGTATGGACCTTGCCAATTTAGAGCAAACTTGCCCTTGTACTCTTCTTGGTGAGGGAGTACACGTTTGAGAACTAATTGCCCAACTTCAAATGTTTGAGCTTTCACTTTCTTATTCAAAGCACGAATCATCCTGTGCTGATATAACTGATCATGACACTTGGCAACCATTCTCTTTTCATCAATCAACATGAGTTTTTCACAATGAGCATGAACCCACTCTTCGTTACTTAGTCCGACTTCTTGAATAATCCACAGGGAAGGTATTTCAACCTCAGCAGGTATCACAGCTTTATTCCCATACACTAGTAAATAGGGAGTTGCCCTGATGAAGGTTCAAACTATTGTGCAGTATCTTAGCAAAGAATAAGTTAACATCTCATGCCATGATCTATCATTTTCGACCATCTATCTCAAGATCTTCTTGATGTTCTTATTGGCAGTTTCTACGGCTCCATTCATCTGTGGACGATAGGCGGTCGAGTTGCGATACACGATTTTGAGCTGATCATAAATTTCTTTCATCAAGTGACAATTCAAGTTTGCCCATTATCAGTAATGATTGATTCTGGCACTCTGAATCAGCAAATCAAGTTATTCCTGATAAAATCTACAACCACTTTCTTAGTGGCGTCTCTGTATGATGCAGCTTCAACCTACTTAGTGAAGTAGTCAATGGCAACCAAAATAAATCTATGCCCATTCGATGTTGATGGCTCTATCGGTCCGATAACATCTATTCCCCAAGCTACGAAAGGCCAAGGTGAATTTATTGCATGAAGCTCGTGTGGAGGCATTCAAATCAAATGTCTATGTGTCTGACATTTTGGACATCTCTGCACATACTTACTACAATCATTCTCTATAGTCATTTAGAAGTAGCCGGTTCTCAGGATTTTTCTGGCAAGGACAAACCCATTCATGTAGGTTTCGCAAACTCCTGTGTGTACTTCTTTTATCAATTTATTGGCTTCCGCAGCATCGACGCATCTTAAAAATCCTAAATCAGGCATCCTCCTAAAAGTAAATTCCCCACTTGGAAAGTAGTTTTTTATCCAAAAGCCAGATTGTTTTATTTTGGTTGTTGCTGGCCTCTTCAGGATATATTCCAGAATCTAAATACCTTTTAATGTCATAGTACCATGGCTTTTCATTAGGCTCCTCTTCAACACGTGCACAATGCGCAGGTTGCTCCTTCAAGCTTATTTCTAAAAGATCAATGTAACTCTGATCTGGGTGCCAAATCATGGAGGATATAGTGGCCAAAACATCAGCAAACTCATTCTGTATCCTTCGAATATGTCTAAAATCAACTTCTTTGAATTTTCCACATAATTTTTGTACTATATCAACATAAGGAGTAATCTTGGAATTTTGTATTGCCCACCCGGTGAATCAGCAAATTTGAATCCCCGATGACTAGCAATTCACGAACACTCATATCAAGTGCCAATTTGAGACCCAGGATGTAAGCTTCATATTTGTCTATGTTGTTGGTGCATGGGAAATGTAACTTGGCAGTTGCTGGATATGTTGACCCATTTCTGAGACCAACACTACTCTGATTCTGAACCTTTGAAGTTAACCGCTCCATCAAAGAATAACCTCTATCTAGGGTAAATTTCTATAATGTCTTCTCCTACAAAAAGAATTTCCTCATCTGGGAAGTAAGTTCGAAGTTGTTCATACTCATCATCAACTTGATTCTCTGTCAAATGATCTGCCAAAGCTTGCCCCTTGATTGCTTTTTGAGTTCCATACATGATGTCAAACTCGCTCAGCAAAATTTGCCACTTGGCTAGCTTTCTCGTGGGCATGGCCTTCTGGAATATATACTTTAATGGATCCATTATCTATATGAGGTATGTCATGTACGAAGTCTGATAATTCCTCAACTTTCGTATGGCCCAGTCAAAGCGCAACATGTCCTTTCTACAAGAGTATAACGGGCTTCATATAACGTAAACTTTTTACTCAAGTAGTAAATGACTTTCTCTTTCCTACCATTCTCATTATCTTGCTCGAGGACATATACAAAAGCATTTTCTGAGACTGACAGGTAAAGAAATAATGGAATTCCTTCTCTTGGTTGAACCAAAACTGGCAATGTAGACAGATATTCCTTGATACGGTCAAGAGCTCTCTGACATTCTTTTGTCCACTCATCAATGCATTTTTCTTCAACATATTGAGAATTGGCTCGCATATGACTATCGATTGAGCGATGAACCTGCTAATGTAATTCAAATGACCTATGAAACTCATAACCTCCTTCTTGGTCCTCAGCGGTGGCAAGTCCTGGATTGTCTTGATTTTGGATGTGTCTAACTCGATGCCTCTTCTGTTGACTATGAACCCCGTCAACTTCCCTGATAGAACACCAAAAGTATAGTTAGCAGGATTTAACTTTAGACTGTACTTTGTTAATCTGTTGAAGAATTTATCCAGATGAGTCAGATGATCCGAACTCTTGCGGGATTTGATAATTAAATCATCCACATACACCTCAATCTCTTTATGGATCATATCATGAAAAATCATCCTCATAGCCCTCATATATGTTGCACCCGCATTCTTGAGACCAAACAGCATTACCCTATAATGATAAACACCTCAGGATGTAATAAAATCAGTCTTTTCTATGTCCTCCTCATCCATCAATATCTGATGATACCCAGCAAAACAATCAATGAATGACAGCATTTCATGCTTTGCATAGTTATCGATAAGGATGTGAATGTTGGGAAACAGAAAATTATTTTTAGGACTAGCTCTATTCATGTCTCTATAGTCAACACAAATTCGAATCTTGTTGTCTTTCTTCGGCACAGGGACGATGTTGGCCAACCACGTCAGATATATTGTGACCTCCACAACCTTAGACTGGATTTGTTTTTGCACTTCTTCCTTGATCTTTAGACTTAAATCCTGCTTGAATTTTTGTATTTTTTTCTTGATAGGATCAAACTCTGGATTTATCAAAAACTTATGCGACGCAATACTGGTGCTCAATCCCGGTATATCATCATAGGACCAAGAAAACACGTCAGTATATTCCCGCAATAGGTGAATGAGCTCTCTTTCTTATGCTTCCGCCAGGTGGACACTGACACTTGCTTCTTTGATTTATCATGATCTCCAAGGTTGAATTTTTCAGTTTCCTCTAGGTTAGGCTTTTCTCGGTTCTCAAACTCCTCTATATCTTCAACTAATTGTTCTTCATCACCGTACGTCCAATTATCATCAGTTCCTTCACTTTGTTCGTCTAAGATTTGACATGACATGACATTGGCAGATTTTAAGTTACTATTACTGTAATGGACAAACAAACCAAGTTAGAGGATAATGAGATAATAATAAAATATATGAATAGGAATGTTTCAGGAATAATAAAAATAAATAAATAAATGAAGACTTTTTCAATGAAATATGCAAGATAATTACAAAACCATGGCTCATGACTCGCGCAAATACAAGTCCATGCATTTTTTAAAGTAGTAAAATACAAAAAGAAAGTTTTGAGATATAAAGGGTGGATCATGGGGCCTCTTCTGTATCATCACCGATTATAAAACTACTTGTAATTTCCCTTTCATCTACCATGACGGACGACGGGTTATGAGTGGAGTGGAGGTCAATTTTTGCAAGGCCTACCCTGGCGCAATCTACTTCACCCCGCTGGACTTTGGGAAATCTTCTGGTATGTCATTGCATCCCTCAAACAAATATCCTATCCCATCCTTAAGAACATCATCATTCGACACCTCCAATATAGGAAATTACTGGTACTGGAGAAGAAAGGACCTACACAGACTCTGCTCTGACTTATCCTCAACCATATTCTTCTCGGTAGGCTGATATACTAGCCCATACTTAGAGGCTTTCTCTAGGATCATAACAGTCTTAATAATTCCTTGTAGATTCTTACCCAAACCTCGACCAGGCTTGAATCTATTTTTTAACATCACTATCGCAATCAATTTATAGATAGAAGGCATTGGAGCTTTGAGCATCAAATCCTTCTCCACAACATTTATAGTTTCAACCATATAGAAACTACCACCCTTTGGAACATCTTCAATCACCGGCACATAACTATCGGGATGATCCACTCAGCTTCTTTCCCCTTGGACGACTACTTCATGACCCTTCCAAATGAACTTCAATAGTTGATGAAGGGGTGATGAAACGGCCTTTGCACCATGTATCCATGGTCTTCCCAAGAGAAGGTTGTAGCTAGGATGAATATCCATAACATGAAACTTAGTTTTGAACTCAGCAGGTCCCATTTGGATATACAAATTAATTTCTCCTATGGTATCTCTCAGCCCTCCATTGAATGCTCTCAAATTTATATGGCTTTGATGAATTTTTACCAAATCATAGACCATTTGAAACAACGTAGATAGGGGATAAATATTCACACCAGATCCGTCATCTATTAATACCTGATTAATCGTATAATCTCGGCAAATGACAGTGACAGGCAAGGCTTTGTTATGCATCGCTCTTTCAAATGGCAACTCTTCATCACTGAATGATATGCGATTATTCCCCACAATGTTTTCTAGCATCGCAGCTAGGTTCTCAACACTCATTCCTATGGGAACATATGCTTTATCCAAGACCTTTGATAAAGCTTGTCGGTGGTATTGTGAACTCATTAATAGTGCCAAAATAGAGATTTAGGTTGGCGTCTTCTTTAAATGTTTGACAATTGAATAATTTTTGGGTTGCATACGCCTCCAAAATTCCTCAGCCTCCCCTTCATTGATTGGCCTTTTCTATGAATCTTTTTTGTTGGTCAATTCTTTAAGGATGTAGCATCATCCCAATCGCGTCATCCCTTGGGCAGCAGTGGTCTGTACAATAAATTCCTTCCTTGGTGAGGGAGTGTACACTTGGATCGGGGCCATCATCACTATAAATAAGGCTTTCTTATTAGCACTTAAGGCAGCCACAACTCTCTCTATATTTTTTGCCTCTTCTGCCCTTTTGCACTCTTTTGAATTCACCTTAGTAATAGTCTTGCCAGATGCCCATTCTCCTTCCATTTCAATCATGTTAACTATAGGTCCCCCATGATTAAGCAATGGGTTACTTTTGACATTTGGCATCAGTGACTGAAGCGTGATGACCTTTTGATCAATCAAATCTTGGATCCTATGTTTTAAGATAAAATAATCCTCGGTACTGTGCCCTGCTGCTCTTGAATGAAAGGCACAATTTTGATCAGGATGATAAAATCAGGAGTTAAGATCGACAGGCTTTGGCTGGATCGGTTGTAAGTGACCAAAATTCTTCAAACTTTCAAATAGTTGGGTGCGAATTTCAGCAAGCAACGTGAAGTTTCAGGGAGGTTTCTTCTTTATGTTTGGACGCGAAGTGTTATAATGATTCTGATTTGAAGGAGGAGGCACCTGATGATAATTTGGAGGTTCTTGGATATTTTTTCAGATGTTTGGAAGAGTGGATTGGACATTAAGATGATAATTAAGTGGTGAAACTTGACATTGGGGAAAAATATTTGGCAATGAAGCTTGTAATTAGGATTGGACATTTGGGGGTGGATCTTGGTACTGGGGTTGACTATTTGGGAGTGGAGTTTGGTACTGAGGTTGGACATTTGGAAGTGAATCTTGGTATTGGGGTTGGGTGTAGAATACATGCTAAAAGTTTAGTGATGGTGGAGAAGAGAAAATATTCCTAGAGTTGAACCTCTTTTTTATTTTTGCAATAGAATTAGCAAAAACCGTGCCTATATCCTCTTTTTTGTTCTTTGAGAACATAGCAGTTCCGAATGATGTTGGGATCTTGGCAATTTTTCCTGTATGAATACCTTCTTCCAATGATTCCCCAATTTTTACCAAATCTGCAAAAGTTGCCCTGACAGCAGACACCATCCTGGTATAATATTCTTCTTCTTGAGTGTGAGAGAACACGAATACCATTTCTTCTTCGAACATGGGGGGTTGCACTTTGGCATCCTCCTTCCTCCAACGAAAAGCATAGTCTCGAAAACTCTCATCACTCTTTTATTTGATCCGATTTAGTGAATACCGGTCAAGGACAATTTTAATGTTAAATACGAACCTGTCGAGGAAACCCTTGGCCAATGCTTTACAACCAGTCCATTTTTTGGCTACTGAGACATGAACCACTCGAAGGTTTCACCATTTAAACTTCGGATAAATAGGCGCATCAATAACACCTTATTTTTTTCGATCCCTACTAGTTGCTCAAATTACTTTCTCAAATGGGCCATTGGATTCCCAGCACCATCAAACACTTAAAACTTGGGGACCTTGTACCCTTTTGTTAGATCCACTCCAGGGTGAACACATAAGTCATCGTACCCTAAACCATCGTGGTCCCTCAATCCATGAGATTCTTTGATCCTCATGATCTCTTCATTCATAGATAGCAACCTTATTTTAGGCTTGGTCCTCTACTCTGTCTCCTTCTCTTCATAATGATCCATCTCAGGATTAGGAAGGGGATTATAGATGTCGGAGGGTATGATGGCATAAGGGGGCTTTGGAAAGGAGGCTTGATTTTATGGATGAAAGGAAGTTCTTTAGTAGGTGGGGAGGATATTTTGAAATTTAGGAAGGTTTTGTGGAATTTGCGAGTGGTTTGGTGGAATTGGAGGAGAATTTTATGGATTTGGAAACAAATTTGGTGGATTCGGGAATTGATTTGATGGATTTTGCGGGTTTGGAAGTGAATCCTATGGATTTGGGAATGAATTTTCTTGATTTGAAAATGTGTTCTGGGCATTTGAGAAGAGATTCAAAGATGGGTTTTGTGGGGTTAGAGATGGATTTTGTGGATGGTAGGCATCTGGGTTATTTTTGCGATTGGTATTTTGGACAAGTGGAGGGGCAGACACGGATAATATGTTATTTGGCTAATCCTCAAGAATAAGCGTACTAAGGGAAGAGATTTGGAGTGGAGTCCTGTGTCCTCCTAGAGCGAGAGTATTAACAGTGATGGCCAGGTGAGCCAAATCTCGAGTACGATTTATTTCCTCCTGAAGCATTTCAAGTTTTCTTGCGAGTTCCGTAATTATCTCATTCTGTTCCACTATTAGATTGTCCCTGATGGTCAATATATTTTCTTCATTATTTCCAGTCAATATTGAATGATGGTCATAGGATGGGATTTTGTGCGCTTATGACCGGGTGAAGTAGGGATGCTTTCCAGCTTATATCAACACGGAGTAGTTTCTACTATCTGTTAAGTAAAACAACTCAAAGGCAGATGTGTTAGTTTCCGTATGTGATAAGTAATGCAAAAGATTTGACAAGAAATAACCACATAAAGTTGTTTGAGTCATAGAAAATTCATCCATAGGAGTGTAGCGGATAAACTTGCCTTTGATCCAAATAAACACACGTAAGCACCTAAGACAATTATATAACACAAAACATTATAATATTGTGTATCCTAACCGGGTGACCCTTTTTGAGCCAAGGGTTTAGGCCTAACAATTTTGAAGAAAATATATGCTTCCTTAAAGTCAATCCATTATCCCCTAACTTATATACACACGAAAAGGGGCATAAATTCCTACAAAAAATAAAAAATGAGGGATACAATCTTTAGGGAAAAAGGGAAATAACATGAAAGAAAATAAGTTCCCGCGCAAGGGAAATAGAAAAACTAGCTACTGGAGGCTCCTTCGTCCGTCTTTGCCTTCTTTTCCATGTTTACTTCTTGTGCTATTTGCTACCTATTGATGATCAGATGACTCCCGCATAACTGTACCTTACTATCGTAAGTCATTTTTCCTATACTATCGAGTTGAGAGGCCATTCTATCATCCAAATCGATTAAACACTGAATAGTATCATCAGCCTCTTGCCTCGCTCTTTTCAACTGTTCCCTCACATATGTATTATTAAAGCATCTTCTACATGCATTTTTCGGTGCGCGATTTCACTTGTCTAAAATTCATCCTGAAGCCTGTAGAGTTGGATCTGATGCCCGGATTCTACATCCACAACCCGAGTGGGCATGTTCGGCCCCGAAATCAATGCTTCGGCGAGGCTCTTTTTTAACCACTCCTTGTAAGTGTCACTAACTTCAGGTTCATACCCTATACAGAAAGAGACTTCCGTCCACCTTTTCCTTCTCTATCCATTTATCATTTAGTCTTTGAGCGGGGGCTCACTTTCATCCTATTTGGTGAAGAATCCGAGCATAGAATCGATTTGAGGTGTCTCCTACTTGATCTCGAATTACCTAAGAACTCTGCTAGGACTGTAGGGACGGGTTCCCCTAAGACCCGAAAGCACTATAAAAGGCTACTCGCCCTCTCGAATAATGTATTTCCCTGAATGAAGATAGTTAAGGGACCATTGGACATCACCATCTCTTAATTGTCCAAGAGTCTTAAACCAACATTCATGAGATGCTTCCCTTTTGAAACTGTGTAAAAACAACCACATGTCGTGCAATTCTAGCAAATTCCACCTTGTTTTGTGTTCAGGTTGTGTCGTTCTAGGATTTTTCACCAAATGCATCATCATCCACTATTGTAATATAAGGTTGCAGCCTTGAAAGAAATGATTCTCAACTTGACACCTTCCCAAAGCTCGATATAGGTCGGCAACAATCATAGGAGCTAAGTTGTGGAATACCTTTCTAGAATTGTACTCCATTCCAAAAAAGAGTGTATGGGTCACTGAGACAACCTTCGGTTGAATTGTGCCATTTTCCCCTTATGGGAACACCATGGTTCCTAGTAGATCTACCGCAAATGCAAAGGCTCTCGTCTCCTTCCATTTTGCTTCTGACTCATATTTATGCCCAAATTTTTGAAAAGCATTAAATCTCCTGAACCGATGATACAACTCATGAAAAGTGATATTTGCTCCATCACGTTTTCCTAGCTAGGTGTCGTCGTCAGTTAAAAATACCTCCTTGATCTTTTGACGATCCCACACAACTGGGACTAAAATATTCTTATCAGGTGTCTCCCTTCTCTTAAAACACATTTCCGTACTCTCATAATAAATCAATACCTCTTCAATGGTAGTAGTCAATTCAACATCCCCAAATCCAAATACCATATTTGGATCATCCCAAAAATTTGTTAGTACATGGATCATTTTGGGCCAAGCGTTTATCTCGATCAAAGAAAGAAGATGCCCAATGTGTGTTCTAACAATCTTTTTCTCTTTTGCGCTCATGTGGTCCCACCATAGTTTCAAGGAATCATTAGGTTTAGTAAACATCTTGAACTTTTCGTGGGAATGTAGTTGAGTCATATCCTACATGAAAGCAGACAAAGATAAGCCTTCCTCGGACACCAAAGGATAATGGATCGAATTAGACAAGTACATTTTTCAACACATAAATATGATTCATCGATAATTGACTCGGGGTCAATAGACGTAGGGCAGATTTTCTAATGGGCCCAATACCCCGCTCGGGTACTGGGTCATCCTAGGCTCATGCCTAAAATAGGGTTTTGGTTATGTTCTATCCTCAGTGTCTAAAGTGCGTTTGAACATTGGTTCTCAAGTGGACAACTAAAGTTTGAAAATACGAACAGCGTCAAATGACTCACGTGCTAATAAGTCGTTCATATTTCCAACATATTTTGGAATTAAAAAACAGGGGCCGGGACATCCACGAAACCCCAAAATAGTTTAAATTATGCAGGGGTATGCCATGAGATGCGATAGTTAATATTTACAGAATCAAAACATATAAATACATAAACAGTTAATCAAAAGACGAAATCAAATATTTGGATAGAACCTAGTTCGAAAAATCCCCAGTAGAGTCGCCATTTTTGTTTTGCGAAAATTTTGATTGTTGAAAGAGAGCCGCCACTTAATTTTGAAAAAGGAATTAAGAAACCTTTGTAATGTACTTACACGATTCAAAACAGAAAAATCGTTTAAGTTAAGAGATCTAGATAAGAAGTTCCTATTAACATTTTAGGAAGGTGTTAGGCACCTAAAACGTCCGCTAACTTGCGGTTATTCGAATTGTTTGAAAATTGTTTTTGATTAACTTTGAAAAAGTTTATATTTTTTAAAAAGAAAAGCGATTTTTAGGAATATTTTGGTGTTTATGCAAAACTAGTTTTTTATCGACTTAACTAAGGATTTAACTAGGTTCGCCAAGCACACGTAAAGCAAGTAAGAAAATAGAAAAAAGGAAAAGAGGAGAAGTAGTGATTTAGGCTTTTAATCCCAAACCGTCGACCCTGTCCTAATCTAGTTGGGTTTTTGACCCATTCTTTCACCTGTCTTAATTCTATATTTTCGAGCCCTTTTTTGGCTCGAGGTTTCACTTCACCTGTATTAAATACAACTTTGGCTTTGAGGGCCAAATGAATAAATAAAACAAATAAAGACAACAATAAATAAACTAAAGTAAAAATAACAGATGAGACTTTTGTCTCTTGGCCGCTTTGAACGTAGGACTTTAATCCATTTCTTCTTCTTTCGACTCCTTGGTTTCGGTATGCCACGAGGTAACTTTTGAAAATTTTCCCTCGAAGTTTGACTCGAAAAGAGAGGCCTCATTGTCCTCTTAGCAATGCAAAGGAAAGGAAGCCCATTCGGACTCCGGATGGAATTTCCATGCAAAACAAGAAAAATAAAGGAAACATTAATACATATCCAATTGAGAAAGAAAAGAAGGAAAATGAGTAACTAAAAAACTGAAACTTTTACCATGAATACATTCAAAATCCCATAGGATTAGTTGGAAAAGTAACAAAAGCTTAGAAATATAGAGCGAAAGAAAAATAAATAAAGACAATCGGCTCAAGAAAAGGTCATGCTTTGAGCAAAATAGGAAAAGGTACAATCCTGAGTAAACAAGTGACAAGAAGCAACAAGAATAGAAGGGGAAAACTCCATTTTTTGCAATTTAGACACAAAAATTAAACCAGTAAATATGGAAAAATGAAATTTTTTCAACGAACATACAAAAAATCCACAAAATTAGTTAACATAAGTATGATGTACACAGCAAGTGGATAAGAGCTCAAATATTATAAACCAAATGAATAAATATTTTTTGTAAATACTCAAAGAACCCACAGAACTATTTGACAAGAGTATGATTTACTCGATAAGTGGCCACAAGCACAAATATCCAAAGCAAAAGAAAGAAAAATCAAGGGAATCAACCAATAAGAGTTCACAGTCTTAAAGTAAAAAGGAAAGGAAAAAAATTGAGCAAGGTAATAACTGTAAATATCAACAAGAATTCCAAAACTTTCCATGACATCATTTTAGCAAGCAATAACTACAACACTAAAACAATCAAAACAAAATTAAAATAGGATGAAACAAAATAAAAAACTAAAGCAGAATATCAAATATCTCAGCAGCACAACCGATTTTTGCAGATCACAATTATGAACTTTAAAGTAAAACAACAGTCAACATGCCTATATAAAATCCCAAAATTCTACATCATCGAATGTATAACAATATAAATCAGTAAGTAAACAGAGCAAAGTAGAGATTGAAAATATCAGAAAGTTAAGCATACGAGCAAGGAAAGAAAAGAGAACAACACTCACTGTGACCAAACAATACCCGCAGGTTGATTCGGATTAAGAACTTTCAAAGACGAAAACATGTCATGAGAGTTACATTTTTAGTTCTATTTTCATAAGATCACGAGTTTTCAATTTGGTTAAGCCTCTTAGACATTGTAAACCAAAGAGACTTAACAAAACTTTTTCTTCAAAGGCAAATTGACTAAACTGATTTCAACGATTTCTCAAATGACTTCAAATAAGGGATACAAGACTAACAAAAATGAGGAAAATAAAAATTCACTTCAAAGATTTAGAGACTGTCACATCCAAATAGAAACGAGGAAAATAAGACTAACAACAACCTTACAAAACTACAGCAAGGATGACTATTATTCCAATCCTCCTCACTATTCTGACAGATTCAAATGAAATGGTCTTTAAAAGAACCTAGGACTTTCTGATAAGCTTTAGGATTTTGCTCATTGTCCTTTTGGCATATAAGAAGCCAAAGAAACTTGAGAGGTAGCTCTGCTAGCAGCGCTGCTAGCTCGACAATTAAGACTCCATCCAATAGTAACAATAGACAAAACACTGTCAAATTATAATTACGACCAAAACAATATTTGGTTAAGACTGTTAAACAGTCCAAGCAATAAACTTTAACTAGTCAACCAGCTATTCATACCACAAGCAGTACACAAAGCGAGAGTATCATATCGAAAATCTACCAACAATTAACTACGGCTATCGAAGCTATCTACCAACAAATAACCCAGCATACAATCATACTAAAAATTTATTCATGACTACAGAAGACCGAAATAAAGTAGAAGAGACCGAAGCTTGAATAGAAATAGGGCATTGCCGATTCGAGAGCAGCAAAACAGGACTATGAACTGACGTCGGACTCCACCACCACCGGAAAGCTCGATGTCGTTATGTAAATTTCAAATAGCTGACCTTTTTTTCCTAAAATCTTTGTTAAATAAAAGTTCCTCTTTCACAAGACCCATTTTTACTCTCTTTTCGAACCTAGATTTTCTTCGAAAAAATTTTTTGCACTTAAATTTTCTTACCCCAGAATTCCGAAACCTCCTTCTTGAACCCTAAAAATTTCGAACCCTAATTCTCCAACCTTAGAATTTTGAAAATCCTTCAATTTTCTCCCTCCAAAAAAATCCCCTAACGGTAACCCAAATGGGTCTTTATATAGAAGATGAATTAGGGGTAGGTTAGGAACTTAAATAAAAGAATTCAAAATATTTCAAAATTGGATTACCCCCAAAAAATTATATCTATTGTATCAATTTTGAAATTGGTGGACCAATAAGATTTAGGAAAAATGAATTTCTGCCATGAGCCAATAAAATTGTGACATACATATACGAAATTGTATCATTGTTATTGAGATTCCCAGATTTAAGCCATTGTGGTGTGTGAGGTGTTCAGTTTCTATAACTCTTGTCAAATAAAATGGTTTAATCTATAGGTCGGGTTGATGAGAGAGATGGGTTAGTTGGGTTCGCGGGTATGGTCAGATTGTTGGGCTAATGTTAGTACTGTTGAGATGGTTGAGAAGAGTTGTCCTTTATTGATAAAGGTCGTTGACATTGTTTTTGTTTTCTAATGATTTATGTTTGAAGAGAAGAATGGAATTGGGTCGGGTTATTAATGGAAGTGGGATGGTGTGACTTAGGTCGTTGGTGATGATCCATTGAAGGGTAATTGGGTTGCTGCTAATTTTCTAATTGTGTCCACATTGGGGATTTGGTCATTCATTTAATTTTTGGCCAAATTAAAGATCACTTGGCCAATTGCATCACAATTGTGGCCAATTTGATTTCAATTATGGCCAAATTGAATGAAAATTCAAAATGGATAAATATCTCATTTAACTCCGAGCTTCTTGATTCGATCAAATCAAACATATATTTATTCGAATAAGTTATTTTCAAGAATAAATTGTACTTACATCAAGATTTTAATCATTATAATTTATTTCAAGAAAACCTTGATTAAAATTCGATATTTTTATAAAAATAGATATTTAAGTAACAACATTACAACTTTGTACAACTGAATACAATAATTTATAATCGCTACTTAAAATAACAAAATTACCCTGATAAATAATTTTTAAAATTTTCTTTATTCAATAAAATAAATATTGTTATTTTGTTAAAAATCAAAGCAACCCGAGATTAAACGTAGTTGTGGAGGTCAAAAATTAGGTATCAACAGTCGGGTGATCATCGTTCTCAGAATGATGGTGGGTTTAGGATGCAGGGTACCTAATATCAGGCTGGTGGTCTTAGTCCACTCCATCATATCCGCCTTGTAGATTCTACGTTCAGGTGCACCGTGGGTTTTGTGAAGATATAAAAAACAAGAATTTTAAAAGTGGACAGACTGGTCATTTGCAGTGGTATTGTCCTTATAAGGTTTTCTTCAAGGTCAAGTAAGATATTTGTTTCCACTTCATCGACTCTTACACCAAAGTGTGGTTCTTCTACTTTTAGTACAGGCACTAGCCAAAATTTCTTATATGCTCTTGCTACCCGCCAGGACTCTGAAGCATCTTCCAATGTCGTCACTCGTATGCTACAACTCTTTTCTCATGATTTGTATTACTTGTTTGATATAGGGTCTACTCTTTCTTATGTGACCCCATTTGTGGTTGTACATTTTGGTTTTGATCCCAAGTTTATCCCTAATTCCTTTTCTATTTCTACTCAAGTGGGTGACTCTGTGGTTTCTAGGAGAATCTATAGAGGTTGTATGGTATCAGTTGGCGGTAGAGAAACTCTGGTAGATCTAAAAGAGTTAGATATAGTTTATTTTGATGTCATATTATGGATGGATTAGTTGTACTCGTGCTACTCCTTCTTAAAATGTTAGGCCCGTAAGGTCATGCCTAAATTTCCTAATGAGTCGGTCATTTAGTGGGAAGGGGGTTCTCTAGTGCCTAAGGAAAGGTTCATATCATATCTTAGAGCCCTGAAGTTAAATTCCAAGGGATGTCTCTATCATTTGGTCCGAGTTAAGGATTCTAACTTGGAGGGTCTTTTATTGCAATCCACTCCCGTGGATAATGAATTACCTGAGGTTTTTCCTAATGATCTTCCTAGTATCCCTCCCGATAGGGAGATTGTTTTGGGCTTGACCTTGTTCCGGACACCCGTCCTATCTCTATCCCTCCTTATAGAATGGCTTTGGTTGAGTTAAGGAGATTAAGGATCAGTTGAGAGACCTCCTTTCATCTATCATAGTATGTATTTGTGAGGTTTACCTATTTTGTTCGTGTATAAGAAGGATAGTTCCCTTTGAATGTGCATCGATTACCGTCAGTTGAATAAGGTAACAGTGAAGAATAAGTATCCTCTTTCTCGGATAGAGTTGTTTGACCATCTTTAGGGTGCTAGATGTTTCTCTAAGATTGATCTTAAGTTTAGTTATCATCGGCTAAATATTAAGGAGGTGGATACCTGACATGACATGGCCAGGGGCTTGGTTGTAATGGGCGTCCCAGGTCCGACCGGGACCATACACTACCCCTGTTACCCAACCCAATAACCAATCACCTACCCTGAGTTAGATGAATTTCAAGCATATAAAAAGATAGTGTAAAAGCTCATATGAAGACTCTTAGATAGGATCACAACTATGACTGACCGAACTGAGGCCAACCATCCCACGCAAACCGCCCAACCGTACCAAACCATTCAAAAGTCCATAAACCAGGTCATAACCAAATAAGTTCCAAAACATAATACAATTAATCCTAAAATAAAATATGATGAAACAACCAACAATTGTGTCGACTAGTGTTAGCCCCAATGTCAATAACAATACTAAGGCTGACACCAATATCGATCTCGCCGGTTCCAACTCATAGCAGTACCACAAAGCTTCTTACTAAAAAAGTAATAAAATCTGGTTAGTACAAGCCCCCGACCATGGCAAAAACCAAGATCCAAAATAAAATCAAAGTGTCTTAAAATACCCATAACATAAGATGGATCATTTAAAAATGATGAAAGCTCACCACTTCAGTCCAAATGTTGATCCCTGAGTCAATCACTATGTAGGAGGAGTAGAACGGTCGATTCTTGCATAGCATGGGTATACAGCCGCCGGTAGATGGATTAGTGGGTTAACACTAGCATGATCTCAGGATAAGGATAAAATAATGCTATTTATAAAGCCAGGTAAAAAAATCTATATGCACACAACCATACATATATATATATATATATATATATATATATATATATATATCCATAGCGGGAAAGAGGATTGGGTTTAGCATGCCTTTAAAACCTTTACCTGGGTTGTGTAGCTTTGTCGTCCTAAACAACCCACGAGCTATATGGTTTCAGCTCCCCCTGCTGAAAGGGCCTAAGGTTTTGAATATACATAACTAGATAAGAAAACCTTGGATGACTAGAACATCCCCCAAATGTAAAGTGTGGCATCGTGCACACACTCACCAAGACCAACTTCACATTAGCAAATATGAGTTTTCAGTATTGGTCCCCTCGGGACCTCCACCTTCCATGGCTTTGCTACACATCTCGCCATTATTGCCTAATTAAAACCATTTCCAAAAAACCAATCAATCCATTTACCATTTATTCACCAAGGCCATTTAGTGGTGGTATCGTCATACCGACTATACTTGCAAGAACTATCCATAGCCAACCATATATAGGTTTAAGGGAACTTCCAAATACCCTTCCATTTACCAGATTCAACCACTTGGCGGATTCCATGTACCCCAAAAGCATCACCATTTAACCATTTACCTTTTCAAGCTATTTAAACCATGCATAATTCCTTTACCATGTTTTAAAGCAAGCAAGAGTTCCATTAAAAGTAGTCAATGCAATATACACATTATTATAGCCATTTTGTCAAACACATTGGGGGCATAATATGACCAATACCAATTCCAACTACCATCAAAACATTACCATCCAATCCAACTATCCAAAACAACCATTAATGCACATAAAGAAAAATTAAAACCATGGAAAACCATAACCAACCATTTAATATCAAAACCCGCAATTCATATTTGAAAACGAAAATCATTCTATCAATAAAGTCATGAAAACATTCATAAAATCCATGCTTTTACTTAGACTTAACAATGAGGGAAGTGAGCATGCCTTAAACCAAGTTGATGATGGAAAGATACCACCAGGACAAGCCCCAAATTAATCCTCTAGTTAAAACCCTAGCTTCCCTTGCCTAAAAGCATTTGAGAGAGTTATAGAGTGTTTTAGAAGAGTTTTTAAGTATTAATGAATGGAATAATAGGTTAAATAACCTCCCAAGTAAGTTAGAAGTCAGGGAACCCTATTAGGATAGGTGGAAAATGTCCAGAATGCCCCGACTAAAGTTGCACAAAATCCTGTTACAGAGGTACGACTGACCCTCACAAGTTGTACCCTCCAATACCATAGGAACCCTCCACTCGTATCCTAGCCTCAACCTTTTGATCCAACAATATCCAACATATGACTCATCCAGCCAAGTCGCATCTGAAGCATACGATCCATAGCCCTGGAAGATTAAACCCATGGAAGATTTAGACATTTTCCACTGTATGAGTCCATGGTATGACTTGTACCAGAGATTACGGTTCACAATGAGCCACTCATACTCTCATTCAACCTAAGTAACCAAGTCTAAGATTAAGCTAAGAACCAAATAATCCATACCCATCAATATGACTCATACCCCTAAGTCGTGTCCATTACAGTAACCAAAATCTATCCCACCAACCAACACTGGGCAGCATACCACAGGACCATACCATTCTTACCCCATCTTATGGCTTGTACCCATAAATAGTATTGAATACAGAGACAAGAATTCCAAGAAATTTTCTAAGGTTCAAAACCCAGGGTGTTATATTCATCCCCCACTAGGAACATTCGACCCCAAATGACGGACAAGGTAAGGGTAACCACATGCATGAGCCATTTTCATCATCAAATATATTCCAAATATTTACCCATGTTTGAAAGCAAAGAGTCAAAGATATTAATCTTTCCTTTAACAAACTCAGAAAATAAAGATGTGTTGAAGACACATAACTTCTGTATAAGTCTCAGGAGTAGAAAACAAAAGTAGATAATTGGACTTCATGTCCTCTTCAGCATCCCAAGTAGCCTCTTCCACCTTGTGGTTTCGCCATAGAACCTTAACTGAGGCCACATCCTTGGTTCAGGATTAATGAACCTACCTATCCAAGGTCTCAACCAAGATTTTCTCAAAAGACAGAGAATCCGTAATATCCAATCCTTTAAAAGAAACAACCAAAGAAGGATCACCAATGCACTTCCTTAACATGGAAACATGAAAGATCGGATGAACCAAGCTCAAGCTAGAAAGCAACTCCAACTCATAAGAAACATTACCAACTCTTCACAAAACCTCATAAGGACCAACATACCGGGGACTGAGCTTCCCCTTCTTACCAAACTACATTACTCCCTTCATGGTAGATGCCATGAGGAAAACCTTATCCCCAACCTCAAACTCTAAGTATCTATGTCTAACATCCGCATAAGACTTTTGCTGACTTTGGGAAGCCTTAAACCTATCCTAAATCACCTTTAATTTCTCCATAGCTTGGTAAACCAAGTTAGGACGAAACATATCCACCTCCCCAAACTCAAACCAACCAATAGGAGATCTACACCTCCTTTCATACAACTTAGAAGGGACTACACAAATACTAGACTGATAGCTATTATTGTAAGAAAACTTCACCAAAGGTAGATGCTCAACCCAATTTCCAGCATAATCAATCACACAAACCCAAAGCATTTCCTAAAATGTCTTCATAATTCTCTCCGCTTACCCATCCATCTACGGGCGGAAAGTAGTACTCAACTAACCTTAGTCCCCAACCCTTTCTGAAAAGATCACCAGAAGTGAGAAGCAAACTGCTTGCCATGATCAGAAATAATCAAAATAGGCACCCCATGCAGCTTCACAATTTCCTGAAGATACAGCTTTGCAAATTCTCTGGTGAGAAGGCATTCTACACTGGAAATAATTAAGCAAACTTAGCCATCCTATCCATGATGACCCAAATAGAATCATATTAACTCTGAGATCGAGGAAGACCAGTAACAAAGTCCCTATTGATTACTTCGCATTTTTATTTAGGAAAATCAATTTCTTTATACAACCCTTCTAGCCTCATGTGCTCAACCATTACACCAATAGATCTCCTTGAGATCTGTTATATCTTACTCAATTTAGGATAAACAACATAGCATAATTCATGCACCTTAGACAAAATCCTTTGTTACAAACCGTCAACATCAGGAACACTCAAAATTTCTTGGTACCATAAAGTACCAGTCAAAAACCACTACCTTTTGCCCACTAATGTCACTCTTTATTTTCATCAAGATAGGATATAGCACTTGCTTCTCTTTAATCTCTGCACCAAGAGATGATCAAACCACTTCTTCCACCATCACACCACTATCTTTGGAGTCCAATAAGTAAACTCTAAGATTAGACAAGTAATGAATATCCTTCACTAATTCTCATTTTCCTTCCTCTACATGGGCCAAACTTCCCAAGGAAAACCTACTAAGAGCACCAGCAACCACATTAACTTTACCTAGGTGGTAGTAAAAACCTATGTCGTAGTCCTTAAGAAGCTCAAGCCATCTCCTCTACCAGAGATTAAGCTCCTTCTGAATGAACATAGACAACAGACTCTTATGATCAGAAAAGATATACACATGAACACCATATAAATAATGTTGTTATGTTTTCAAAGCAAACACAACCGCCAACAGCTCTAAATCATGAGCCTCTTACACTTTCAACTACCTAGAAGCATAGGAAATTACCTTTCTAAGTTGTATCAACACATAACCAAGCCCTACCCGAGATGCATCATAATAAACCATGAACCCATTATTGCCTTCCGACAATATCAGAATTAGAGTTGAAGTTAGCTTATCCTTAAATTTCTCAAAACTCCCTTTATAAACATTCAGCCAAGAAAACATGACCTTCTTTTGAGTCAACTTAGTCAAAGAGCAGCTATCATTGAAAATCTTTCCATGAATCACTTATAATACCTGCTAAACCAAAAAAGCTCCAAATGTTAGATGGAGTCATGGGTATAGGACACCTCTTCACCATAGCAACCTTTTGTGGATCTACCATGACACCCTCACTAAAAATAATATGACCCAAGAAAGTTACAGCGTTCAACCAAAACTCACAATTAGAGAACTTAGGCAAACCATTGTTGTTCCTTTAAGCTCTGCAACACCACGTGGAGGTGTTTAGCATAATCTACCTCACTCCTTAAATAAACCAGAATGTCATCAATGAACATAATAATGAAGAAAAACAAATACTAATGAAGAAAACCATGTTGATCAGACAATAAATGCCACCGAAGGATTAGTCAACCCAAATGACATTACCAAAAATTCAAAGGGCCCATACCGAGTATGAAAAGTTGTCTTAGGGATATTTATCTCCCTAATCTTTAGTTGATGGTACCCAAATCAAAGATCTATCTAAGAAAAGAATATGTCACCATACAATTTGTCAAATAAATTATTTATCCTTAGAAGAGGATACTTGTTCTTGACTGTTTACCATGTTCAACTGCCTATAGTTAGTCCACATCCAAAGAGAACCATCCTTCTTGCACTCAAACAACACTGGTGAACCCTACGGAGATACACTAAGACAAATAAACCCCTTATCTAGAAGATCCTTAAGTTGCTCCATGAGTTCCCTTAACTCAGCTGGAGCCATTCTACACGGAGGAATAGAAATTGGATGAGTGTCCAAAACTAGATCTACACCAAACTCAATTTCCCTATCTAGAGAATTACCAGGAAGATCATCGGAATAACCTCTGGAAACTCATTAACCACTAGAACAGACTAGAAAGAAGGATCTTCTGAGTTAGAATCTTTAACTCAGACCATATGATAAAGGCAACCTTTGGAGATTAACCTCTGATCTCTAAGATAAGAAATAAATGGCAATTGTCAATTTCCAGTGTTGCTCTGTGATACTAGCACATTGGATAAAATTTCTAGGTCTTAGAAAAGGTGGCAACACGATAGCTCCGCATCACGCCACCATGTAGTTTTCAATTTGTCAATTTCCAGTGACACGGTGCGATAACACCGCGTTGCGCCAAGGGCCCAAATTTGGAAATTTTACTAAAAATTAAATTACGTGTCCAGGGTTAAAAGGGTCAATTTTGCCCCTATATAAGCTTCCAAACATGGTATTTATCCTTTATTCATCAAAAATGTTGATGTTTTTCTCAAATACTCTCAAGAACTTAAGCTAGGGTTTCATAGAAGGTCCAATTTGAAGAAGGTTTCACCATTAATCTTCACAAAATCATGATTAAAGGTATGCATAGTGTTCATTCATGGATTTATTTTATCCATGAAGTCGAAGAATCCCTTTTCTAAACTTAAGTTATGGATTTTCTATATGTTTTTATGTTTTTGCTGCTCATGTTCATGTTTGATAGATGTGAAATTAGATTCTACTCCGTGATTGTTGATAGTTTCTATGTGGGTTTAAATACTATAGCCATAGATTCATGCAACCCTAATATTTAAACTCTTGAATGATGAAATTAGAATTGAATAATGATGTTTATATGTACCATGCCTATCATATGTTTGATTAAATGCCTAGATGAAGGAACATTGTCTAACTATCATGATATCATGAAATCCCCATGTATGTACAAGATCATCCATATTACATGTTTGATGAAATGCTCCTATGAAGGTAGTATGTATTATGATAATAGTCAAGTCTTCAAGTAAATCATGCTATGTCAGTTTCCTTCTATCGAGTCTTGGGGTACTTGTACCCAAAATATTAGCTGTGTGCCTAGATCCATGTCATGTTTTCACGATACTCTCAGTCAAGATATGAACTCTTAGACTTCAGATAGTCTTATGACTCAGCAAAAATATCCATGATCTCATGACTCAATCAGTTGTCATATATCAGAAGTATTCTGTCATCCATGGAAATTCAGTAACTAAGTCCATGATTATTTTAGTTTAGTAAATCATGTTCAGTGTCCATTTAGATGGGAGAAGAAATAAGCATTGAGTGAACCCAAGGATGGGGACTCACCTGTTATACGAGGGTGTGATTCTTAGAAGCAATCCTTGCATTCCAGAACTATGTAGCCAGCATAGGTTGAGACATCATAGCCTGCTATATGAGGGTAGATGAGGTTACTGAACCTGTTATGTAAGAGTTCCCACCATTCTCGCTAGATTTACCTATTATACGAGGGTTAATCATATGTTGTCCTTACCAGTGGCTCAGTATTGACACTCTTCAAATTAGAGCACAGATTGCACCCCAGTTTAGCTATTATAGCGCATATAGGGCATGTCAATTAGATAACTACTTCCCATAGTTTCATATTATAGAATTAGGACTATCAAATACAGTTAATCAGTCTCAATAATAGAACTCAGATAGTTCTTCAGATTTCAGGACTTTCAAATACCGTCAACTCATATACAGTACGGAACTTAGATAGCTCCATCAAATTTAGGATTATCAAATATAGTCACCCATGTTATCAGTATTATTCAGATATAGTCCTTCATGTTATCAGTCATATCAGTTACTAGCATGTCATATTATTAGTATACTAACTAAAAAATCATAAAATCACGTTATCAGTTATAGTTATGTTTTTATGCATATATTCTCATATTCATGTTAAACAGTCAGTTAGCATTATTCATGCATGTGAACCATTGCATTTAGCCTATCTCATATGTAAACTCGATACATATATACTGACCCATTCGCACTATGGTGATTTCTTTTTATATTACACCATAGGTTCAGAGACACGAGTTCCAGATCAGTAGTAGATTCCAAATTCAATAGTCAGAGTAGAAGTGAGTCCTCATCCTTCAAGGGCAAAATTATTTTCTAGTATCTTATTAATTAGCTTATTAGTTGGAGTTAGTTAGGGACATGTCCCATCAACTCCTTATTCAGCTTCTTTAGATAGTAGAGGCATTTAAACTAGATACAGACTAGATACAGACTAGATACAGACTATCATGTTTTAGACTTATGTTTTTTTTTGGGTATTCTATTACCCCACACAGATGTTACATTATTTAGTTAAGTTCATGATCAAACCTTATGGCCTTTCAGTGCATGTTTCGACATTATTATATTATCATATGCAGTATACAGGTACATATATCAATCATGGATTAGCTTGTAGTCCTTCGAGGTCATGAGTACCATGTAGCATTCTAGTTTAGCGAATTGAGTTGTTACAGTATCTAACGAAATACTACTGAATCTCGTTATCTGACTGAACTACACTGAGCTTTAAATAGATTACTCAATTACAACAAAGGGCAGAACTGAACACTTGAATACTACTAGATCTAAGCTGAGTACAAAACTGAGGCTAGATTACTAACAATACTAAGACTACGGAGATTACTAAGATTACTTAAGTTTTGTATCTTTCTGAGAGTACAGAGTTTTATAACTCACTGAGTTTTGAGAATCATGGCTTGACTGAGATTATCGGGAAAACTAACACTGGCTCTAGACGGTAGCTAAATTATTAGGTATAACTACCCCTAGGACTCGATAACATAAAGGTCAGAATTACTATGATAAGCCTGGTTATAAAGATAGAGAGCAAGGAAATTAGAGGAATAGCAATGACAGAAATGGGCTATATAATTCTCCTAAAAATCATGATGTTGCTTCAACAAGTTCTAAAAAGATATCTATAGAGGACATGATGGCTAAGTTGTTGAAGGGAGTGGAAGCTACCAACTCTGGTGTAACCACAATGAAGACCGATATGAGATCCATTAGTTAGTTGGTACACTCACACTCCATCGCAATCAAATAGTTGGAGCAGTAGATGAGCCAACTCTCCTCAGCATTCAACTAGAGAAAGAGCGGAACGTTACCAAGTGATATGGTCCAAAATACATAGAATAATGTTTCATGCATGGCTATTACCACTAGAAGTTGTAAGATATTACTTGGCTCTTCTATGGGCAAACCTGTAGTTGATGAGATTGTTGATGTTGAACTGGAAGAAAGTGGTCCGGTGGAGTCTGAGAAGCTGGATAATTCTAATAATACTCTGGATAAAGACAAAGAGAAGGAGAATGAGGTAGTTCTGAAAAATATTCCAAGACCACCACCTCCATTTCCTAAGTGGTTGAAGAAAAAGGTTGATGATGCAAAATTCAGCAAAATCATGGCAATGCTCAAGCAATTAACAATAAATATGCCTTTGGTTGAGGCACTTGAGCAAATGCCAGGATACGTGAAGTTCATGAAAGACCTTATGTCTAAGAAATGGAAGGTTATTCATGAGCCAGAGGACAATCTCTTTCATTGTGGCACTATTTCTACAAGGTATTTAGTGCAGAAAAGGGCAAATTCAAGAGTGTTTACCATCCTGTGTACTATAGGGTCCCTGAATTTCACAAAAACACTATGCGACTTGGGAGCTAGTATAAAGCTAATGCAGCTCGCTGTGTATAAGAAATTGGGTTTGGGGGATCCTACCCCAACCAACATATGATTGGTGATGGAAGATAGGTCTGTAAAGTGACCAGTGGGTTTATTACACGATGTATTGGTAAAGGTGGCTAACTTTATTCTGTCTGCTGATTTTGTAGTCCTAGACTATGAGGTGGACTTCGAAGTGCCTATCATTTTGGTAGACCATTCCTTGCAACAAGGAGAGTGATAATAGATATGGAACTGAATGAACTGAAGTTCAAGTTTAATAACAAGGAAGCATGATTCAAAATACACTCATCCATGACACTGGCAAAAGAGATGAGTGTTTTCTCAATCGTGGATGTATTCTATGAAGATGGTAAAGGGGTATCAACAGGTTTCTTGGTAAAGTCTGAGTAATAAAGATAACCAAGTCGTGCCGCGATAGTAAATTAGGTTCTATTAGGAGGCAACCCAAAATTTTTATATTCCAGCAAATTATTTATTTTTGTAGTTATGTTCTAGTTCAACAAAGGTGGCATCGATATATCCAGCCAAGTGCTCCTGACGACATTTTTTACGGGCTGTCACAATTGTGAAAAGCCGTCAGCTTTGTCATAAAAAACAATAGCTCTGAGGTAATTTTTGTTAAAGCTGACGACATTTATGATAAGCTATCAAAATTGTGATGGCTTATCAGAAATGAAAAGCCCAACATTCGCTGAAACTGTGGGCCAAATAATAAAGACCCGACCCGACCCACAGCTTGGCCTTTCCATATTCCCGCTTAGTTTTTATTTCCTTTAAGTTATTATCTTTCCATCTTTGGTTTATTTGCTTCCCTTTTCAAAGTCTCTCCAACTAAAACAGAAGAAAGTTTCCTTGTATATGTGGGTTTGCAATCAAAATCAAGAACCTCTCTTTATTTTTTCTTGCTCATGTAACCACATTGAAGGATCCCATTAGGTCTTGAAATGGCACCCAAGGAAAAGAAATCAAAATCCATAAAGAAAGTGACCAAGCAAAGTGTACCTCGGAGACTTTTCAATGAAGAGTCTGATTATGAAGAGAAAGAGCCTCTGCTCAGGAAGTAAAAGAAGAAGCAAAGCCCTAAAAAGACTCCACCACCCCCACCAGTTGAGTTGGAAGAGAGTGAAGAAAGTGACACTCAGCCAATAACATCCGAGCATAGAACTTCTGAGCAGGCGGTCTCTGAGTAACAAGAGTCTGAACATGCTAAATCTAAAGAGCATGATTCAGATCATCCTAATTTCGACGGGCATGAGTCTGAGGGACCATCAACTGAGTCCCCTTCTGCTAAGCAATAATATGATAAAAACTCTCTGATTTGGGGAACTATGGTCAAATGCAAGACTTCTGAAGTCCAAAATGGAACTAGATGATAGATTCCTAAAGCTCAGAAAATCTTCTTTGATGGGATTCACAAAACCAACAGAAGAGCTGTCAAGAGGAAAATATTTGAAGAGAAGAAAATCATAACTAAGGGGTTGAGCAGGTACCCATAGGTGGTATAGTGGTAGCTATTATTATATTCAAACTCTATATGAGGTAAATACTCAACCCAACTACTACCATAGTCAATCACGCAATCACGAAGCATATCCTCCAATGTTAGAATAGTTCTTATCACTTTCCTATAAGACTGTGGGTAAAAAGTAGTAATAAGACTTACCTTGGTCCCTAAATCTTTCTAAAACGACCACTAAAAATGGGATGAAGATTGTGTACCAGGATCTAAGATGATAGAAATAAGTACCCCATGCAACTTTATAATCTCATGGAGATACAACTACACATAATTTTTAGGTGAGAAGTTAGTCCTTACTGTCAACAAATATGATGACTTTGTCATCCTATCCATGATGAACCAAACCAAGAAAAAATAATTTTAGGAACGAGAAAGACAGGTAATGAAATCCATATTGATCACTTCCCACTTCTATACAGACATCTTAATTTCTTAATACAATCCTTCGAGCCTCATATACTCAACATTCACTTACTGACAAACCATGCACTTATTTATAAAATTAGCCATATACCACTTTATATTGTTCCACCAGTACACCTGAGAAAGAAAAGAGTAAAATAACTCACAAGATTTTATTCAAACTTTAACTGAAAACAATACAAGAGAGATTAGGCAAGCAAAATATTTCTAGTATGTGAAATTTTCTGATGCCTTCTCTAGTATTACAATAAGTCTTATATAGACAAGAGTGAAAGCGAAAATATATCTAAAGTGTACACGTGTAAGGCTAAGATTAATCCTTAGTGGCCGACAGTCTTTGAGTGCTGATGCTTTTGCTTTTTAAAAAAAGCTGGCTGCTTTTTGAAAAGCTGGTTGTTCAATGCTTTGTCCTTTTACCTTTGGAAAAGCTTTGGTCCTAGAGATTCCAATTAGGAACAGTAGAATGCCCTTTCAAAAAAGTAATTCCGGTTCTTTGAACCTCTACCTCTTTGAAGGGTCATTTCCCTATTCTTAATAGGGGTCTAGATAGGCCATAGCCATTCCTTTAGGATTTAGCATATCACCGTTATTATCACTACTTCCCGTGGAGGAAGCCTCTTCTAGAAGTTGTAAAACTTCTTCTTCATTTATTTCCTGGCTGTCCATATCCTGTAATGCCTTCTTTAATTTTTCTTTGAGTGCCTTCTTATTCTGTGAAGCACTGGTTGAGGATGACGTTGCTTTCCCTTTGTCTGGAGTTTTTGGTGCTACTATCTTGGGAATTCAGCCTTTGACCTTTATCTCTTTGGATAAATATTTGATACGGTCTTATTCTCCTTTAGCAAAATTCCAAGAGATAATGTAAGAAACTCACTTCTTGATGAAGAACTTGCACATCTGAATATGCTCTGGGAGGGTTACACACCCTTCTTTTGAATAGAAATCAAAGAATTGATTAATGAACTATTGGGGAAGGATTTCTTTGATTCCTCCAAAATATATCCACCATTCATAGAACCATCTAGGAATAATGTCATCTACCATAGCCGGACAATATTTAATAAACCAGGTATGTCCTAGTCTGACATATAAAAAATTAAACCATGCTGACTTGTAGTCATACCAATTATAAGTTTGCAGCCTATAAGGCATGGATAATGCAATTGAAGTGTGCAGGTGATCTGCAAACTAGTTGAAAGGGGTTAATACCCTCTTGATAGTGAACCTAGAATAATCAATGTATTCCGGATTCCTTTCATTCATAGAATGCTTGACCTCAATAGAATCGGTGTCTACCAGGATAGCTTCGTAATATCTCATTGTTTTGAGTGGATTCTCAGTATCCACAAAATTTTTATCATTATAGACCGACTTGATTAGCTGATCTAATGGATATCCTTCATACTCTTTGTCTAAAGTAATAACCTGAGTGGTAATGAATTTGAATTCTTCCTTAATGGGAGGAGTTGGTGTTGTCTTGACCGCTGTGGAGTCTATAGCTTGTGCGAAGGTTTCATGAGCCTTCATAGTGTAACTCTTCTTTGACTGAACAGATGAACTCGATGATTGCCTCTTTGTTAAAAAGCTTCTTTATCTTCAAATCTACCAATCTAGTTGGCATTGGTGGAGGGAGCTTTGGAAATTCTGCCAAAGTTGTATATTTGTTCTGAAACTGTGACTGTAGTTCCGATTTCAATGCATGCCTCTAAGAGACTGATGGTCTCAAGGGGTTTGATGATGCGGACGGAAGATCAAATGGTCTAGCTATCTTGGTTTGTTCCTGTTTGCTTCCTACTGGGATTTTCCCCAGTCTGGTGGGTCTCATTTCGGCCCTATAAGAATTCTCTTGTTAGAAAATCAGGAAGGGAATTATTTTCTCCTTTGATAAATTCAATTTGAAAATCAAAGCTAGATAGGAGAGCTTGCCATCTAGCGAATATTTGTTTTGAAACTAGATTTTTAACATCCTTTTGTAAAATCTCTTCAGCAGATTTGCAATCCACTCATAGTAAAAATTCTTTATTAATAAGATCATCTTGAAATTTGGTGATACATAACACTATAGATAAAACTTCCTTTTTAAAAGTGTTGTAATTTCTTTGAGTGGAATTTCATATTCCAGACGTAAATCTGACTAATTGTTCAGAAGAACTAGTATCAACCTTTAGTTTCAAGATACCTCCATATCCGATATCAGAAGCATCAGTTTCAACAATCATAAAGGCTTTAGGGTTAGGAATTCCTAAACAAGGAAGGTTTTTGACTAATTTCTTTACCTTAATGACAGTATTAGTTTGATCAGAGCTCCAAGGACCTGGGGTCTTTTTAAGTCTTTTGTAAAGAGGTTCGCAGACCTATCTAATGTTAGGGATAAAGTCTGCTACATAGTTAAGACTTCCTAAAAACCTTTGAAGTTGGGTTTTATCACTAATTTCATTAGGGAATTTAGAGGAGAACTCTATGGCCCTGCAAATAGGTTTATAACTACCTTGATAAAGATCATGCCCTAAGAATCTTATAGAAGTCTAAAAGAGTTTCATTTTCTTTGTACTTATAACTAAACCATTAAACTTAACAATCTTAAAGAAAGTGTTGAGATGTTTAAAATGAGAATCAATATTCTCTGAGAAAATAAGCACATCATCAATATAAACAATCGACATATGACTATAAGGATTGAAGATATTATTCATGATGTTTTGAAACTATGATGGAGTATTTTTAAGACCGAATGGTAAGACATTCCATTCATAATTTCTAAAAGGGACATTGAAGGTAGTCTTGTATTTATCCTTTTCAGCAATTTGAATCTGCCAGAATCCTGACTTCATATTAAACTTACTGTAAAGGTTGGCTTTAAAAGTTCTTTTTAAGAGATCCTTTTTGTTAGGAATTGATCTATTTCAAAACCGCATTCAAAGACCTGTATTTTATTACAACCCTGGGAGTTCCTCGCTCCTTTTCTACGCTGTTATTTACATAAAAGGTAGAGTAACTCCAAGGAGAATTTGAGGTTCTGATAATCCCATTTTTTAGCAAATGGCTTATCTCATTTTTGCAGATTTTCATTATTTCTTGGTTCATTTGAATGGGCCAGGCTTTAGTAGGGATGGCCTATTCGTTGAAACCAGTAACGTATGGAAGTTCTACTAAATGTATTTTTCTTTCCCAAAAGACATTAGGAAATTCAGAACAAATTTCTTCTTCGAAAGTCTTTTGAAGATTTGAAATTTTATTTATCATCTCCGGGGTTTTTAAAATTTATTCAATTTTCTTTATTTGAATTTCTTGTTTGAGAAAACAAATGTGTGAAGAAAGACTATTAATTTTAAAAGCAGATCTCTCTTTAATAAGGTTGCCTTCTTCTTGTGAGAGGGGCCTTAATAAGGGGAAGCACAGTTGTTAATTTAAAATTGTTGTGCGAATTCCATCAAAATCACTAGTGTAAGGTCGAATTTGATTGACAAAAGGTATTCCTAGAATGATATCTTCAGTGATACCTTCAGTGATGACAAAATCATTAACAAGACAAATGCCATTGTTACAGATATAAGCTTTAGAAAGCTTATAATCGATTTTCATTTTTTCTCCTGTGGCGGAGTATAGATGAGAAGTGTTGTTTTTTAGGTACTTGGTGGGTATAAGTCCCTTAACGATACAATTGCTATCGGCTCCATCATCAAAGAGGGTGATTCTGTTAAGAACGAAGTCTTTGTTTATGACAATTTTTACAGCAATGTGTTCGCTGCAAGCTTTAATAGCCATGATAGCTATTCTGGAGGTAGAGGGAGGATCTGAGCCGGGGAAGAAACCGGGCTCTTTGAGATGATCATTTTGAATAAAATTATAGATTATTGGGGAAGCTTTGGGAGATCCTGGTGAGGAGATATTCTCTGGAGGGGACACGTTTTTTAGGACCTGTTCGGTAAGAATGTTGAGTTCCCCCTAATCAAGTCTGATTTTGTGGTCTCTGATTTCTCCTTTGAGGGTGGAAATTTCAGCCTTGAGATCAGCTATAGATGGTTCTGTAGGTTTATTAAATCGAGACATAACCTGTTTCATTCTAAAAAGCTGAACGATGGGTTTGGGGGGTTTTCTTCATGAGAAAGCATCAATCTTTTGAGTTCTATAAGATATTTATTTCTAGCCTCATCATCTTGGATATGTTCTATGATGTCAAACAGGATTTCTTTAAGATTTTCAGAAATGACATTAACGGTCTTTTTTGTGCAAGTGCAAAAGGTGTCGTTACAAGCACAATCTTGGCCAGACTAGGATTGATCGAACTCATATGCAGCGTTGATGAATTCTTCATCGCTATAGGCATCGCTGGAAGAGCTGAAAGAGTCGGAAGAGCCAGATAAGTCTTCCATTATAGAGAATAATTTCTCTTTGGTTTCTTCAGAGAGGCCTAATTGGTTGATCTTATTCTTCTTGCAGGACTTACAATCTTTAGCTCTATGGACCGTTTTACCACAAGTCCAACAAGCATCTTTATTTCTAGATTTTTTTATAGTTTTTCTACTAGTTTTGTAAAACTTCCTTTTAGAGGACTCCTTTCTAGGTTTGGATTTTCTATGAGACTTATAGGATTTTTTCCTATGGTAGAGGATAGATTCGTGAAACTGAAATCTTGGCAGAAGGTTCCTTGTCCACATTTGGAATTGCTATCATTCGTGAGTTGTTTCTTAAGCTTAAGGTCGGTGCATAGGTCCATCCCTATGGTGGTAATGAAGCTTATTATATCCTCATAAGTTAAAATTCCGTAAGGGATTTTTCCCTTGAATCTATCTTTGATTTTGGTCCTAACCTTATCTGCGAATAGAGGAGGGAGACCACTAATGAAATGTTCTTTCCAGAAGTCATTGTTACAGTCAGGTCGAATCATGATCTTGACCAAAAAGGTGTCCTTATACCATCTAAAGTCAGCCAGATCTTTGCAAGTGAGATTGTTAAGGATTTCTAAACTCCTATCTTGAAATAATTTGGGTTCTCCTATAAAATGTCTAGCTATATGATATAGGAGGGTAGCACAGGCGTCTTTTTTTGTGACCTGCTCAAGACTTTATTGTCCACTTTCACTTTTTACAACGACTATTTCCATAGTTGTGGCCTCATAGATAAGGCTCTTAACGTTAGAAGTAGTTGTCCCACCAGTGTTTTATCATACCAGTGAATCCTGCTACAATCATTGTGGCTGCTTCTTTGTTAGAAGCTCCTCCAATTTTATAAGTTGTGATGGCAATGCCTATTTCATGGAGTTTGTTGTAGATTTGGTGTTCAGCCAAACCGCTAACATTCCATTTAGTTATTTCTCTACCATCATGGTTGGAAGTGGAGAGGTAAGGGTTTTCTTCAAACTGGATGTCTGGAGGAGAGGGTCATTTGTAATAGTTTTTCTTAGTACAAAAATGTTCATTGGTGAGTTTGGAAAGAGAGTTCTTTTGGTTACTGGTCTCGCCTTTCTTTTTTTCAGAAATTTTGAATTTGGAGAGCTTCTCATTCATTTGCTCTAACATTTTTCATAAAACCTTAAAGTCATCGTTGAGATTAGGGAATTTCTCCTTTTGGAACTCAGGGATTCTAAAGATAGGGTTGGTAATGGGGCTAGGGCCTAGAGTGCTTTTCTCAGGAGTGGGTGAGCTGAAAGGAAGCATCGAGCTCTTAGTATCTCCTATTTGTTGGGAGATAGTATGAAGGACCTGATTAGTATAGTTCTTTTGTTCAACTATCCTATCTAGGTCTCTGTTGAGGGGGGCTGATAGGGGTCTATCATGCTTCTTCTTGAAGGGTGAAGCATTGAGAATTTCATTAGAATGAGGAATTTTTATCCCTTCAAGGGAAGGAGTAACGGATTCAACTACTTTGTTACTCTGCGTATACCATTTATTAATGATAACATGAAGGGATTCATTTTGGTTTTCCATTCTTCCAGTGAATTCAAACCATCTAAAGAATTGGATGTCACATCGAAGTCTTTTTATATCAGCTATCCATAGCCGGCCAAACTCCTTTTACTGCTCTTTAGAATAGGTACTGTTGTACCATTTTCTTTTTATTGCGTCTTTTGGAAGGTACCAGAGGACCTCAAGAGCTTTGAGGTCTGGAGTATATTCATCATTAGATTTGATGACCTCTAATCCTGGGTCCGTTCTAATTTTTTGATGAGGTAAGGTGGGGGGAGGTTCCATGTCCGAGGCTGTAGGTCTACCTAGATCATAGAGATTCTTAGGTTCTAGGGATTCTTGAACCCTAGTATGTTGCTGGTAATATACTTTGGGGACAAGACCAGAGAAGTCAACTCCTCTAACCTTTCCCTTGTCATTATCATTTTCTTCACTTCCCTCTGGGTTTTTGAGGTAGAATCTCTATGCGAGATAGATCTCTGAAATGAAGAATTTCTAGAGGCTTTAAAACCTAGGAATTTTAAATCAATGGATCTGTCAGGGTGCGGGATAACCCTTTCGATCTGTGATTTCTCCGGATAGGTAGGGAGAGGTTGAGTGATAGCCTCAAAGTGCCACTCATTGTTATGCATGATATCTTTCCAAACGAGAGCCTTCGGAACAAATATATTGCTTCTGTCTTTATTTACCTCCATGAGGGTTGTAACACCCCTAGTGCTCGTACAAGATACATATTACTTTAATCCATTTATGATAATACTTCTAAATAAATTATTTTAATATATCTTGTCCTATAATGGGGTTTTCCTAAAGTATAGGGTATTCGTTTTCTCTAAGTGTTTGAAGTATCCGATTAATCTCTAGATTTGGACGTTGATTAGCCTGAAAGTGTGGTCTTAGCTATGGTAAGCATTCGACCCTGTTGGTGGTCCCGCCGCTAAGATAATATTAGGAGAAAACCGTTGTAATAGCCATTAAGACTTGTTAGACCCCATAGGACGTAGATGTATTGATATAATATATTATAGGTTGAATCATCAATGCTTATTGTTGTATCTTATGTGAAAAATTAGGTTTCCCAGTTAGTCTCTAGACAGTATTTTCTCTAATAAATTCCAACAATCATATTAAAAATACTATTAACCTGTCTTCTCAAGCAACCCAGATTGCTAATATCAAAAATGATCTCCAAAACTGGAGTATTCCAGAAGAACCTTTTAAAACTATTTATCAGATTGGTAAATTTAGTTTTCTAAAAAAACATAACATCAAGACCTCTGAGTCTACAGTCGCCATCAATAATTCTTTATAAATTATTCAATTGTTAAATGAGCTTGACATAAACCGATTTAAAAATCAGTTTAACTATCTTCATATTGGACTGGTTCAAGTGGCTATTAAGCCACTCTTTAGACAGGGTCTTGATATTCCTATTTGTGCTATCCTAAGAGATTCTCGTCTATTGAACTTCGACGATTCCCTCTTAGGTGTAATTCAAAGTAACCTAGCCGATGTCCAGGTATACTTTAATTGCTATCCAAATTTCTCGATAGACATTAACGATACTCTCAGTCAAGATATGAACTCTTAGACTTCAGATAGTCTAATAACTCAGCAAAAATATCCATGATCTCATGACTCAATCAGTTGTCAGTAACTCAGTTCATGCTCAGTTCAGTTTAGTAAATCATGTTCAGTGTCCATTTAGATGGGAGAAGGAATTAGCATTGAGTGAACCCAAGGATAGGGACTCACCTGTTATACGAGAGTGTGATTCTTAGAAGCAATCCTTGCATTCCAGAACTATGTAGCCAGCATAGGTTGAGACATCATAGCCTGCTATATGAGGGTAGATGAGGTTACTGAACCTGTTATGTAAGAGTTCCCACCATTCTCGCTAGATTTACCTATTATATGAGGGTTAATCACATGTTGTCCTTACCAGTGGCTCGGTATTGACACTCTTCAAATTAGAGCACAGATTGGACCCCAGTTTAGCTATTATAGCGCATATAGGGCATGTCAATTAGATAACTACTTCCCACATTTTCATATTATAGAATTAGGACTATCAGAGACAGTTAATTAGCCTCAATAATAGAACTCAGATAGTTCTTCAGATTTCAGGACTTTCAAATACCGTCAACTCATATATAGTATAGAACTTAGATAGTTCCATTAGATTTAGGATTGTCAAATGTAGTCACCCATGTTATCAGTATTATTCAGATATAGTCCTTCATGTTATCAGTCATATCAGTTACTAGCATGTCATATTCTTAGTATACAGACTCAGAAATCATAAAATCACATTGTCAGTTATAGTTATGTTTTTATGCATATATTCTCATGTTCATGTTAAACAGTCAGTTAGCATTATTCATGCATGTGAACCATTGCATTTAGCCTATCTCATATGTAAACTCGATACATATATACTGACCCATTCGCACTATGGTGATTTCTTTTTATATTACACCATAGGTTCAGAGACACGAGTTCCAGATCAGTAGTAGATTCCAAATTCAATAGTCAGAGTAGAAGTGAGTCCTCATCCTTCAAGGGCAAAATTATTTTCTAGTATCTTATTAATTAGCTTATTAGTTGGAATTAGTTAGGGACATGTCTAATCAACTCCTTATTTAGCTTCTTCAGATAGTAGAGGCATTCAAACTAGATACAGACTAGATACTGACTATCATATTTTAGACTTTAGTTTTGTTTTGGGTATTCTATTACCCCACACAGATGTTACGTTATTTAGTTAAGTTCATGATCATACCTTATGGCCTTTCAATGTATTTTTCGGCATTATTATATTATCATATACAGTATACAGGTACATATATCAATCATGGATTAGCTTGTGGTCCTTCGGGGTCATAAGTACCATGTAACATTCCAGTTTAGCAAATCGGGTTGTTACAGTATCTAACGGAATACTACTGAATCTCGTTATCTGACTGAACTACACTGAGCTTTGAATAGATTACTTGATTACAATAGAGGGCAGAACTGAACACTTGAATACTACTAGATCTGACCTAAGTACAGAACTGAGGCTAGATTACTAGCAATACTGAGACTACGGAGATTACTGAGATTACTTAAGTTTTGTATCTGTCTGAGAGTACAGAGTTTTATAACTCACTGAGTTCTGAGAATGATGGCTTAACTGAGATTATCGAGAAAACTGACACTGGATCTAGACTGCAGCTAAATTATTAGGTATAAATACGCCTAGGACTCGATAACATAAAATAAAAGCATAACCATTCTTTAATTATCAAGACCATGGACATTCATTAACAATCACAATCACTACAGCAACTCTTCAAGTATTTGGGAATCATAAACATTTGATAGTATAGGAAGACATGCTATTGGATCACACTCCATTCAACATGATCTTGCATCAAAAACTTAGCATGTATTAAAGTCTTAGCATGTATCAAAGAGCACATAATTGGGGAATTTCCTGCTATCATGTCACAACTCATTCACTAAGGCTTTTCAACAAACACTTGGCATGCATAGGCTTGCACACAATTGGGGAATTCTTGTCAACATGCTATAATGGCTATAATTCCTTCACATAAGCATTTTATCAAACATATAGGGAGTATGCTTTGCTTATTCAACAATTTCTACACTTAATTGACATGAACACATCACTTAACAAGAAACTTGAAGAGGGTTTATCATGAACATCACATAAGTTTCACATACTAGGGTAAAACTTGAAAATCTTGTAAACAAACATGAATCACAACTCAATAATAGCATGAACATTAATTTCAACATACATGAATCATGAAAAAACTATAAACATAAGATCTTTGAAATTTAGAAAAGGGTTCTTAAGCTTCTTGGATGAAAAGGACCCAAGAATCAACATTTGCATACCTTAGAGAAACTTTTTCTCAAAATATCTAGGAGAGATTCTTAATTTCTTGATTTCTCTTGAAGAAGAAGGAAGGGTTATGATTTTGTAGAAAACCCTAGCTCTTGTTCTTGAACAACTTTGAGAGAAAACTAGTATTTTTTGGTAAAACCTAGTCCAAATCCCATGTTTAAGAGTATATATAGGGGTAGAAAAATGACCATTTTTTTCCTTGGAATTAAACTAAAAAATCCTGATTTTACATGGTGGCGCGACGCACCTTAATCGCGCCAACTCACTAGAAATTTGACAATCGGGATACTACTTGATGGCGCGACGCGGTGGAATCGTGTTGCCACCTTGGTTGCAATCTGGAAAGGCACCACGACGCGATGGAATCGCGTTGGTGTACTGGAAATTGACAATTCTAAAATGAAGCCTTGGCACGATATGCCATAATTGCGGAGGATTACTGGATTTTGACAATTATCATTTTGGCTGGATCCATGTGCGCTAAAGTGCCAGGTGGCATACTGTATCACTAAAATAGCTCTAACTCTTTGGTCGAATGTTGTATTTGGGCTAATTTAGTATCAACGGAAAGCTTATTTGATGCTCTACCTAACAAAGAGTCGATATTAGGGTTATACACATTTTAAAATACTTGTCACTTGGGAAGACACTTCTTAATCTTTTAGGGTCAGATTAACACTTAATTGAACATGCTCTAAGGCTCAAACTACGAGATGATTTTATGGAGTCTTACACTTTGGATCTGATCTTAACTCTAGTTGATGGCAATGAGGGCTTTATGGTCTATTATAATGCATCTCAAATGGGGCTTGGTTGTATCTTAATACAGCATGGAAGGGTGATATCTTATTCTATTAGACGGTTTAAGGTGCATGAGAGGAATTATCTAACTCATGACTTGGAATTGCTAGTAATGGTATTTGTATTTAATATCTGGCATTTCTATTTATATGGGGTGCATATGGATATCTTTTCTAATCATAAGAGCCTGAAGTATGTGTTTACTCAGAAAGAGGTTAACCTTAGGCAAAAAAGATGACTTGAGCTTCTCAAGGACTATAATATAAGTCTTCACTACCACCTAAGTAAAGATGAAATGGTTTCTGATACTCTAAGCAGGTTATCCATAAGGAGTCTAGCTTATGTTAATAAGGAAAGATAGGAGTTGGTGAAGAATATTCATCATTTTGATAACCTCAAACTTTTTCTCTTAGACTACGAGAATGGTAGTGTGTTTGTGCAGGAAGTGGCACGATTATCTCTTTGTACTGAGATCAAGGAGAAGAAAATATTAGAACTTATCTTGATCAGGATCAAGGGTGATGTAGGTGTACAAAACATGATGGCTTTTGAGATCAATGGTGATGACACATTTTAGTATAAATTATGGTTTTGTATTCCCAATGTTGATGGCTTGTGAGAGAGGATTTTGACAAAAGCTCATGAGTCACACTATATTGCTCATCTTTGTTTAATGAAAATGTATCAGGACCTAAAAGAGGTGTACTAGTGGAGCAATATAAAGTGGTATATGGCTAATTTTATGCATAAGTGCATGGTTTGTCAGTAAGTGATTGTTGATCATATGATACTCGAATGATTGTATTAAGAAATTAAGATGTCTGTATAGAAGTGGGAAGTGATCAATATGGATTTCATTACCTGTCTTTCTCGGTCCTAAAATTATTTTAACTTGGTTTGGTTCATCGTGGATAAGATGACAAAGTCGTCATATTTCTTGACAGTAAGGACTAACTTCTCACCTAAAAATTATGTGTGGTTGTATCTCCATGAGATTATGAAGTTGCATAGGGTACCTATTTCTATCATCTTAGATCCTGGTACACAATCTTCATCCCATTTTTAGTGGTCATTTTAGAAAGGTTTAGGGACTAAGGTAAGTCTTATTACTACTTTTTACCCGCAGTCTTATAGGAAAGTGAAAAGAACTATTCTAACATTGGAGGATATGCTTCGTGCTTGCGTGATTGACTATGGTAGTAGTTGGGTTGAGCATTTACCTCATATATAGTTTGACTATAATAATAGCTACCACTCTACCACCACTGGGTACCTGCTCAACCCCTTATTTATGACTTTCTTCTCTTTAAATATTGTTCTCTTGACAGCTCTTCTGTTGGTTTTGTGAATCCCAACAAAGAAGATTTTCTGAGCTTTGGGAATCTGTCATCTAGTGCCATCTTGGACTTCAGGATTCTTGCATTTGACCGTAGTTCCCTAAATCAGAGAGTCTTCATCATATTATTGCTTAGTAGAAGGGGACTCAGTTGATGGTCCCTCAGACTCATGCCCCTCGAAATCAGGATGATCTGAATCATGCTCTTTAGATTTAGCATGTTCAGACTCTTGTTACTCAGAGACCGCCTGCTCAAAAGTTGTATGATCAGATGTTATTGGCTTAGTGTCACTGTCTTCACTCTCCTCCAACTCAACTGGTGGGGGTGGTAGAGTCTTTTTAGGGATTTGCTTCTTCTTTCGCTTCCTGAGCAGAGGCTCTTCCTCTTTATAATCAGACCCTTCATTGAAGAGTCTCCGAGGTACACTTCGCTTGGTCACTTTCTTTGTGGATTTTGATTTGTTTCCTTTGGGTGCCATTTCAAGACCTGATGGGATCCTTCAATGTGGTTACATCAGCAAGAGAAAATAAAGAGAGGTTCTTGATTTTGATTGCAAACCCACACATACAAGGAAACTTTCTTCTGTTTTAGTTGGAGAGACTTTGAAAAGGGAAGAAAATAAAACAAAGATGGAAAGATAATAACTTAAAGGAAATAAAATCTAAGCGGGAATATGGAAAGGCCAAGCTGTGGGTTGGGTCGGGTCTTTTTAATTTGGCCCACAGTTTCAGCTAATGTTGGGCTTTTCATTTCTGATAAGCCATCACAATTTGATAGCTTATCATAAATGTCATCAGCTTTACAAAAATTACCTCAGAGCTGTTGTTTTTTATGACAAAGCTGATGGCTTTTCATAATTGTGACAGCCCGTAAAAATGTTGTCAGGAGCACTTGCCTGGATATATCGATTCCACCTTTGTTGAACTAGAACGTAACTACAAAAATAAATAACTTGCTGGAATATAAAAATTTTGGGTTTCCTCCCAATAGCACCTAATTTACTATCGCAACACGACTTGGTTATCTTGACTACTCAGACTTCACCAAGAAACTTGTTGATACCCCTTTACCATCTTCATAGAATACATCCACGATTGAGAAAACACTCATCTCTTTTGCCAGTGTCATGGATGAGTGTATTTTGAATCATGCTTCCTTGTTATTAAACTCGAACTTCAGCTCATTCAGTTCCATATCCATTATCACTCTCCTTGTTGCAAGGAATGGTCTACCCAAAATGATAGGCACTTCGAAGTCCACCTCATAGTCCAGGACTACAAAATCCGCAGGCAGAATGAAGTTAGCCACCTTTACAAATACATCATGTAATATACCCACTGGCCATTTTACAGACCTATCTTCCATCACCAATCACATGTTGGTTGGGGTAGGATCCCTCAAACCCAGTTTCTTATACACAGTGAGTGGCATTAGCTTTATACTGGCTCCTAAATCGCATAGTGTTTTTGTGAAATTCAGGGACCCTATAGTACACAGGATGGTAAACGCTCTTGGATCTGCCTTTTTTGCACTAAATACCTTGTAGAGATAGTGACACAATGAAAGAGATTGTCCTCTGGCTCATGGATAACCTTCCATTTCTTAGACACAAGGTCTTTCATAAAATTCGCGTATCCTGGCATTTGGTCAAGTGCCTCAACCAAAGGCATATTTATTGTTAATTGCTTGAGCATTGCCATGATTTTACTGAATTTTGCATCATCAACCTTTTTCTTCAACCACTTAGGAAATGGAGGTGGTGGTCTTAGAATATTTTTCAGCACTACCTCATTCTCCTTCTCTTTGTCTTTATCCAGAGCATTATTAGAATTATCCAGCTTCTCAAACTCCACTGGACCACTTTCTTCCGGTTCAACATCAACAATCTCATCAACCATAGGTTTGCTCACAGAAGAGCCAAGTAATATCTTACCACTTCTAGTGGTAATAGCCATGCATGAAACATTATTTTTTAGATTTTGGACCATATCACTTGGTAACGTTCCGCTCTTCCTTTAGTTGAATGCTGAGGAGAGTTGGCTCATTTACTGCTCCAACTATTTAATTACGGTGGAGTGTGAGTGCACCAATTAACTGATGGATGTTAGATCGGTCTTCATGGTGGTTACACCAGAGTTAGTAGCTTCCACTCACTTCAACAACTTAGCCATCACGTCCTCTATAGATATCTTTTTAGAACTTGTTGAAGCAACCTCACGATTTCCAGGAGGAATATATAGCTCGTTTCTATTGTTGTTATTCCTCTAATTTCCTTGCTCCCTATCTTTATAACCAGGCTTATCATAGTAATTCCAACCTTGATTCCCTTGTTTATTTCTTTAACCCCCCCCCCCCAATTATTAATATAGTTATCCTTTTTATCAATATCAGCCTCATTTTTATTCTGAGATCCCATAGCTTTCACCTTTTCAATCTTGTCTGATAGCAAGTGCTTGGTTAGTAAGTCCATTTTTTTAAGGTGAGCCATGTCCTGGTCATGCTCTTCTTCTCTTTTGCGTTGTTTCATAGTAATACGTACAAAAATAGTTGGGCTGGCCACCACAGAGTCTCTGGTATGCTATGCCCGACTCTGTTTGGTCATTCTTCCAGCATCTCTAAAGCCTTTGGGAATGTAATATCAACAAATGAACCACCAGCAGCATTTTCTACAATTGGCTTTGTAACGGAGTTATGAGACTTGTACAAAGTCTCCATCAAATGTATGTCTGTCATGTTGTGGTTCGAACACTGTGTCATCTTCTTAAATCTTTCCCAGGTTTCATGCAAGGCTTCATTCGAGAGCTGCCTAAAGTTGTTGATCTCATCCCTCGACTGTACCCTCCTAGAAGGCAGAAAGAACCTTTCTAGGAAAGCTCCTTTCAACTGCCTCCAGTTAGTTATAGAATTGGGTGTCAGGTCATTTAGCCACAATGTTGCCTCCCCATACAGAAAAATAGAAACAAAATTAACCGGATAGTATTCTCGCCCACTCCTGGGTTATCAAAATCTCTGCAGATGGTGACAAAATTCAAAAGATACAAGTTCGAGTCATCCCCAGGAAGGCCACCAAACAACCCCTTCAGATTTAGGAGTTGAATCATAGAACTCATAATGTTAAATTTTTCCCCAGGTGCGAACAGTGGAGGAATAATTGCACCCATTGCACCTACTCCATCCATTCCATCATCATCATCATTGAGATCATACTGGACCGGTTGGTACTCTTGTCTTTCTTGGTTCCTATTAATATTACGTTGTACTGGTGCATCTATTTGCTCTGCACCCCTTGGGTTACCAGGATTCAGCAACTCCTCGTCTCCCAGATCTTCCTCCTTAGGATTTGGACATCGTTCTTGTTTACCGACATTTTGCACATTCACCTGAGCTCTAGCTAAGGCTGCCAATCTGTCAGCCTCTTGCTATTCTGCCATTCTTCCTATTTATTGCAGTTCTGAATTAGGTAGTAATAACGGTTCTTCGGAACTTCTAGTTCTTGGCATACACTATAAAGATCCTGCAAATAAACAAAAGCAATAAATAAACACAAAACTAGGAAACTTGGCTAACAGTCAATTTACGCACAGAAACTTTAGTTTTCAACCGTATTCCCCTACACGGTTTCATTTTTTATAACGCTCAAACTACATCTCTCAACGAGAATATAAGAAATCATTGTCAATATAAAAACCAACAAGGTTAGGGTCGAACCCCATAGGGAACATGGTGTGAATGTAAGAGCTTTCCGATTTAATCAACTGACAGTTAGATGTTTTCAGAAAAAAAGGGTTTAGTTAACAAGTAATTGTTGGTCACTTTAGTTTAAATGTTTGTAATCAAGACTTTATGAAAAACTAGAATTATGTTCACTATGGGTTTTGGTACTTGACAGAAGCTACTAGTGGTTCAAGATTCTCACGGTAGGTAGGACAACAAGTTATATTTAGCGACGTTATGCTTAAATGTCCCTTGACCTACTTAAGAATTTAATTACCCAATCCTCTTGGACTTAGGGAATTTATATTCACTGCCCATATTTACCCTCAGGTTAACCAACCTTGTTACAGCGTTGATTATTAAATGAAAACTTAGTGTTTCCAAGTCCCTGTTGATAATTCACTTCCAACTTTATTTGATTTCTTTCTCAAGCAAATCAAAGCAAGTGTTATCTATCATTTGCAATCAATAGACAATAATTAAAACATCAGAATTATCAAGAAATCTTTCCACCTTTCGAATCTTGAACACTAAACACCTTAACAAAACCTACCCCTAGAACCCATAATTCAAGTTAAAGAAATTTAGGTTCTCATGTCGTAATAATCGAAGCAACTAGATGAATTCATGCTTTGAAAGATAAACTTACCAAAAGATGAATAGAAACTAGAGATTCTCAAATTAAATCACCAAAGAAAATCCCACAATAATGATGATAGTCTCTTTAAAGTAATTGTTTTTTCAATCCAAAAGAAAAGGGAGAAAAATATTAAAGTATCATTGTCTCAAAACTCAAGGTTTGAAACCCATCAAAAAATCCTAAACAAGGCTTTAAATAGTTCACCCTAATTATGGAAACAAAATAATAAAATTCAAAAATTTCTCAGAATAGGTGATGCCATTTATGATAGCCTATCAGGAGGCTGACGACTTATCACAAATGTCGTCAGCTTCCTTTATGCTTTTGGTACTCGCTGCCTAACACTGACGACAAATAGTGACGCCCTATCAGCTCCTTGATGACCTATCACAAATATCGTCAAGGCTTTTCTTCAGCTCTCATGTTCTGCCTTAGGATAATGGCAATCTTAACGACTTATCAGCTCCTTGACGTCCTATCACAAAATGTTATCACAGCGTTTAACTTATCCCAATTCTTTGTCTAGTGCTGATAATGAATTTGATAGCTAATCACAGGGCTGACGACTTATCACAAATGTCGTCAGCCACACTTCACCTTTAATTACTTCATATTTTAGCTCATTTGCTTCCTTTCTTGTTGGTTCTCTAGCATCTTAGCTTCTACTGTAAAATCAAACATAAAGCAATCAAAACTGATAAAAATTGCTTAAGAATTTCCAATTATTCTTAATTAAAAGCCTAAAATGTATTAGCATTATCTCACACATCAACTAGCCATACTTCTACCTCTCCTGCACTTTGATTAGGATTCACGATCAGCTCATGAGTCATACTAAAGTGGTGATCTTCCATACTTTGGAAGGCCTAATTTCATATTATAGATTTCTTTATGTCGTTGCTATTTCTTTTGGTTTTGGTTTTGGCTATGGTTGGTGGCAGTCCCGACTAGATATTCTTTGGTTTTGATTAAAGGCTTTATCGGACTACTGTGGAGATAGGGGTATTGATATTGGTGTCGGTATTGGTAGTAGTTGGTTTTTATATTGGTGGTGGTTAGTTTCAGTCTAAGCTTATCATAATTTCTTTAAATTGATATTTCTCTTCTCTTTTTATATGTTTAAAATTTATTTGATATGGGGTGCAAGAAGGTAAATGGTTAGGTATTGGGGTTAGTCTCTGGTCCTAGTTGGACTTGTGATACCCGGAATGGCCAGGCCCTATTTCGGATCATGCCAGATTAGTATTAGAGTGCTAGTTTCATGGTCAATTGGGTTTCTAAAAAAGCAGTGTCGAGTAGTCTCTTTTATGGTTATATAGCGTACCACACTTATAAGGGAGAGAATATGAGGCATTTAGGAATGTTTTCCTTTCTTGTTGATTTAATATGAGTTTTAGGGTGTAAGGTTTTGAGACTCTCTAATTCCCATTTGTTCTCCTTTCAGGTCATGCCTCTAAGAAGATCTGATGTTCGTGGGAACTCTTCTGTCTAGTCTAAGGACAATATGGAGGAACTCTTCCTACTCTAAGAGTTCAGACCCAATCTAGGGTTGCTGTTTTTGATTGCCTTAATAGATCTCCGCCGGTTATTCTTGTTCCTTCCTAGTCACTTCAAGAGGATGTGTCTAATGCAGAGTTTTACTAATTGATACACTTTCTTACCCAGTTGGTTGCCTCCCAGACTGAGCGGGTTACTTTGGTTACTCCATCTTTTGAGGGCACTAGAGTTGTCTAATTTATGAGATTGAGTCCTCCTACTTACATAGGTTCTAAAGTTGAGGAATATCCTTAATACTTCATTAATAAGATGAAAAATATCTCTCGTGTGATGCATGCCACTAATATGGAGAGTGTGGAGGTCACCGCTTATCAACTGAAAGATGTGGCTATCAATAGTATGAGGAATAAAACCAGTCTACCGGCGGCAATGCTGAGTCTGCTTTATGGGATAATTTCTCTAGTGCTTTTTTGGACCGCTTCTTTCCCCAAGAGTTGAGGAAGTCAAAGTCAAAAGAGTTTGTTGACCTAAATCAAGGCAAGATGTCAGTCAAGGAGTATGCCTTGAACTCTCATCAGTTGTCCCGATATGCTCCAGAGTTGGTGTCTAGCATGAGGGCTAGAATAAGGAAGTTGGCTTCTAGGTTATCTTGAGACTTGATTCTGTAGAGTAAGGCTACCTTGTTAAATAATCATATGGATATTTCTCAATTTGTGGTTTATTTGTAGTAAGTTAAAGAAGAGAAGGAGAAGCAGGCTAAACTAGGGAAGATGCAGAACAAGAAGTTTCACCATCCGAATCAGTGTAGAGGCCAGCAGCAAAGTGGTAGAGATTGTAGAAAGTGGTCTAAGAAAAAGTGGGAGAGTTCTGGTTTCTACTCCACGGCTAGTGAACCCTTTCTAAATCCATCGGGTGATTGTCGTTCTCAGTATGATAGTGGGTATAGGAAATAGGGTGCCAATATCAGGTTGGTGGGGTTCAATCGGCTTCATCACACCCTTCTTGCAAGTTTTATGGTTGGTTGCATCATGGATTTATGATGAGAGGAGGGATAGGTGTTTTAAATATGGTCAGCCAGGGCATATGCCGAGGAACTGTTCTATGGGTAAGGTTTTTTTAACGGCCTGAATCTGGTAACTGAAATGTCACATGGTGCTCATGACCCCAAAGGACCACAAGCTAACCCATGACTAATATGTGTAACTGAGCATTGGATAACATACTACATAAATATGGAATAAAAGGTTGAAAACCCATAAGGTTCAAAAATCTATTAAAACATAACATGTGGAGATACGGTATATCAATACCAAAATAACAAAACATGCTAGTCTGAAAGCCTCTAAATTGTCTGAATAAGGAGTTGATCGGACATATCCACAACTAACTCCAACTGCTGAAATAAACTAAGTACTGAAAGAATGAAATAGTCAAATAATAACATCCTCAATTGATAAGGACTCACTGTTAGTCTGTCTGCTGAACGGATGATCTACTAAGGATGCTCTACAGCTCGTGCTTCTGAACCTATGGTATAAAAAACCATAGCACAAAAGAAAATTATGTGTCAGTATATGAGAATGTACTGGTATGCAAGTAAGGTAATCTGAATGCAAAGGTTCATATGCATAAACTATAACTGACTGACATAAACACGAAAATGACTATGTGATGATACATGCATGAATATATGAACTGTAACTGAAGCCATGATAATACTAAATCAAAATACTGATAACACGAGTTTTACTTTAACTGAGTGACTGTGTCTGACCGTCCTGATTCTAATAAAACTAGCTGAGTTTTATGCTGAACTGTGTGACTATATCTGACAGTCCTAAATTTGAAGAACTATCTAAGTTCTTTTACTAAGACTGAGACTGAGACTGTTGGAGATAGTCATCTAACCAGCATGCCCCTAATAAGCTATTATAGCTGAGTTGGGGTCCAATCTATAACCTCAATTGAAAGGGTATAAATACCGCACCACTGATAAGGACATGCTGTGAGTAACCCTCATCTGGTAGTGTTCCTAAAGGAGAATGATGGGACCATCGTCTGGCAGTGTTAATCCACCTCACCAACCCTCATCTTACAGTATTGATTTCTCAACCTATGCTAGCTACATAATTCTGGAATGCAAGGATTGATTTTAAGGGTCACACCCTCTACTATCAGTGTGTGCCCTTGTCCTTGGGTTCTCTCAGTGCTAAATTCTACTCCCAACTGAGTAAACAATGAACTGATTATACTGAGATAAACTGGACTGAGTTCATTGAGTTTCGGAATCCTGTTAACTGACTGAGTTTATAAGATTTCTGAGTTTTCTTGATTCATGTAACTGACTGAATTCTATTGATTATGGTGTGAATGAGATTATCATGAAACTGACACTAGATTTAGGCACACGGCTAAATTATCCTGTATAAATGCCCCCAGGACTCGATAGTATAGAAGTAATTCATCGCACAAGTTCGAAAGCACAACAATGGCTACACATATATCCATAATTCATTGACTAAGACATTTCATCAAACACTTTACATGAATTAACTTGTACATGAATAGGGATTTCATACTATCATGCTATAATGGCACTTTTTCCTTCACATAGGCATTTAATCAAACATATGGAGAGCATACTTTGGTTATACCATCATCAATGCATCTAATTACCATGGTTGCATAAATAAATTTGCAATTTGAAAGGCTTATCATTAATATTATGCAAATCATCACACACTAGGATCAATCATTGGAACATGTAATTTAAAACATGAATCAAAACCCAACAACAACAACATGGACATGAATTTTAATTCAACTAAATCATGAACACTCATAAATACACAAATCTTGGATTTTTTAAAAAAGATTCTTGAGCTTCATGGGTGAAAGGAACCCATGAATCAACAGTTGACATACCTTGATTGTGAGTTTCTTAAAGTTTTTGGACTTGAAGAACTTGAATCTCTTAGTTTCTTGAAGAAGGTTTAGGATCTTCGTATTAGTGATTGATCTTTGAGAGAAACCCAAATTTGGTGTTATAGATGAATAATTAAGTTATGAGTCCTGATATGGTATAATTAGGTGATAAAAGGGGTGGAAAAGACCCAAACACCCTTATAAAAATGGGTTTAAATTATTGAATGGGATCTGCAACGGCTTGAATGACGATCCATCGCAGGCTCGACAGCCCGTCGACCTTCCCGTCATACTCGGCCAGAATGTGATCTTTCTGCCTTGGTTACAATGGTTTGGACGATATTCCGTTGCTAGCTCGATGGTCCATCAGCCATTCCGTTGTGCTTGGCTAGAAGGTCGACTCACTGGCTCCACTGCGATGGTTTAGGCGATGGCCCATCGCTAGATCAACGGTCTGTCGACCCTTTTCGTCGCACCTGGGCAGTTCAGACTATTTTCTGTATTTTAGCCATAACTTTCAATCTCGATATTGGATTTAGGAGAATTTGGTATTGATGGAAAGCTTACTCAATTTTCCACACAAAAAAGTCAAAATCTTGAAAATTCCATGTATATAAAAGTGGATTCATCCTTTAAAGAAAGTATTTAATATTTTTGGGATGATTTTTAAGCTAGGTAGAAGTACAGGGTATTATAATATCTCCCCCCTTGGGAATATTCATCCTCGAATGAGACTAATTTAGATGGGAGAAATGATATGCTGAAGTACATACTGAACATGAATAAGTAAACATGACTACATGACTGACATTACTGAGATTCAGTAGGCAATTCAAGCTCATAAGCTACTTTACCGAAGCGACTGAGAATTTTGAAGGGACCGACATATCGGGGACTGAGCTTTCCCTTCTTGCCAAACCTCCTCACTCCCTTCATGGGAGATATCTCCAGGTATACATAATCACCAATCTTGAACTCGAGATCCTTTCTACGCAAATCTGCGTATGATTTCTGTCAGCTCTGAGCTGTCTTAAGACTCTCTCTAATTAACTGAACTTTCTCTAAGGTATCGAAGACCAAGTCAGGTCCTACTACTGTGGCCTTGCCGACTTCAAACCAATCAATTGGAGATCTGCATCTCCTACCATAGAGAACTTCAAATAGAGCCATCTGAATACTAGAATGATAGTTATTGTTGTATGCAAACTCAATCAAAGGCAAGTGGTCACCCCAACTACCCTTAAAATCAATTTCACACACCTTTAGCATAACTTCCAAGGTCTGAATGGTCCTTTCTGCTTGATCATCTGATGGTGAAAGATTGTACTGAGATGAAATCGGGTACCAAGACCCTTTTGGAACACTTTCCAAAAATGAGAGGTAAACTGGGTACCTTTATCTGAGACAATAGACAATGGAACACCATGCAATCTGACCAACTCCCTGATATAGAGTTTGGTGTAATCCCTGGCTGAATAGAAGGTATGGACTGGAAAGAAATGAGCTGATTTTGTCATCCTGTCTACAATGACCCAAACTGAATCATGCTGATAACGAGTACGAGGCAAACTCATCTAAAATTCTATGTTCACTTCTTCCCACTTCTAAGTAGGAATATTGAACTCCTCAATGGAGCCACTAAGCTTCTGAATCTCAACCTTAATCTGCTAACATGTAGATCAGTTAGCCACAAACTCTATAATATATCTTTTTATCCCACTCCACCAATAGATTTCCCGTAAATCATGGTACATCTAAGTAGCCCCTAGATGAATCAAGTAACACACACCATGCACTTCTGCAAGAATTCATTACCTCAAGTCATCTAGTCCTGGCACACACAGATGATCCTAATAACATAATACACCATCTCCCCCTTGGGAGAAAACCTCAACCTTCTGATCCTTGACTGATTCTTTCAACTTAATAAGACTGGGATCTCTATCCTAGTTTTCTTTCTCCTTAGAAACTAGAGATTATTCTAAGTTGTTCTAAACCCATATACTACATTCTGCTGAATCGACTAAGCGGATACCTAGCCTGGAAAGTTGATGAACTTCCTGAGATAACTTCTTCTTACTATCTTCAACATGAGTAATACTAACCATAGACAGTCTACTGAGAGCATCTGCTACTATATTATCCTTGCCCGAATTATAAAGAACACTCATGTCATAATCTTTCAGGAGCTCTAACCGCCTTCTCTGATGGAGATTAAGATATTTTTTAGAGAACAGGTACTGAAGGCTTTTATGATCTATGAACACATCAACATGAACCCCATACAAGTAGTGTCTTCAAATCTTTAAGGAAAAAATAACAGTCGCTAACTCGAGATCATAAGTAGGATAATTCTTCTCATAGGGCTTAAGTTGTCCGGAGACGTAGGCTATGAACTTACCATTCTGTATGAGGACACAACCCAAACCCACTATAGATGTATCACAGCACACCATGAACCCATCTGAACCATCTGGAAAAGCTAAAATTAGGGTTGAGGTGCTTCTCGCTGATGATAGCATAATCTGAGCTCTATCTTAGAGAAATAGCTGGCACCCTAAAGTTGGTCAAACAAATCATTGATTCTGGGAAGTGGATACTTGTTCTTGACCATGACTCTATTGAGCTGATGGTAATTAATACACATTCTGAGAGAAGCATCTTTCTTTTGCATGAATAAGACTGGTACACCCTACGGGGACATATTGGGTCTGATGAACCCCTTATCTAAGAGACCCTACAACTGTTCTTTCAAATCTTTGAGTTCTACTAGTGCCATTCTTTATGGTAGAATAGATATAGGCTGAGTCTAAGGAAGAAGATCAATCCCGAAGTCTATTTCCCTTTCAGAAGAAATTCCTATAATATCTTCGGGAAAGACATTTGAGTATTCATTCACTACTAGGACTGATTCAAGACTGGGAGTTTTGGAACTAGTGTCCTTAACTCAAACAAAATTATGGATACATCTCTTAAATATCATTTTCCATGCTCAAAGGTAGGAAATAAGCTAACCTCTAAATGCTGAAGTACTACCCCTTCACTCTAGGACAGGTTTATTTAGAAACTGAAATTGGACCACTCTATTTTTGCAGTCGACTATGGCATAGCAGGAATGAAGCCAATCCATGATACAAATAATGTCAAAATCAGTCATCTTTAATTTGACTAAGTCTGCTGATGTGACTTTTCAAAATATCATAATCGGACAATTTTTGTATACCGCTGGACTGAGATAGTTTTATCCACTAGGGTAGAAACTGATAAGGGCTCTGATAGAATTTTAGGACTGACTCCAAAATTAACTGCTATATAAGGAGTAACAAAAGACAAAAAAGCTCCTGGATCTAGCAAAGCGTAAACATACAAGTGAAAGATCTGTAATGTACCAGTGACAAAATCAGGTGAATTTTCTTGATCCTGTCAGGACTGGAGGGCATAAAGTCTATTTAAGCGCTGCCCACTGGTTGCACTGGAAGTAGCACCCTGCTGATTTGGGTGACCAGACTGAATTGAGGAACGGTTTTGCTGACCCTGAAATCCTGACTTGGGATAATCTCTAACTCTGTGGCCTAGCTTGCCACATCCAAAACATACATCACTACCAGCTCTGCAAATACCGTTGTGGTTCTTACCATAAGTCTGACAAAAAGGATGGGTGCGAGCACTGTTAATACTGCCTTGAGACTTAGAGCCTGGCACCCTATCTCTATCACCATCCTTAAGCTTAGGAGCTAGAGCACTAGCTGGGGAAGGATTTAAACGAATAACTTTAGGCAAAACTGAGAACGGCTACCACCCTCTGACTTAGGCTGATTGAAGTTTAAGCTACCGGTTATAGCTCTATTAGTCTATTTCTCTCTTATCTTAATCTCCTGCTCTTCTATCTATTGAGAATGGATAATAATCCTGGCTATGTCTATCTCACTTATTAGCATTGCGGATCTGCAGTCATTGACCATACTATCATTCACCCCAGAAATAAAATTACTCATCTTAGCCCTGTTATCTGCCACCACATGAGGAGCATATCTAGCTAGTTGAGTAAACTTAAGAGAATATTCTTTCACTATCATGTTGCCCTGCCTGAGATTGATAAATTCCAAAACCATAGCTTCTCTCAGCTCTAGGGGAAAGAATTTATCTAAGAAGGGAATGGCAAACTCTTCCCACTCAATAGGCCTCGCATCTCTAACCCTCTCTGCTTTCTACTATTTGAATCATGTGTGAGCTACATCCTACAACTGATATGCAGCTAGCTCAGCACTCTCACTAGCAGTAATTCCCATGATATTTGTAACCTTCTGAACCTGGTCTAAGAATTTCTGAGGGTCCTCATTTGTATTAGACCCCAAAAAGAATGGAGAATTCATTCGGGTGAAGTCCTAAATCCTAGATGCAACATTATTAGCCACTAGGTTATCTGGAACAGCAACTGGCCATTAATTCTGAGCAGCAAATAAGTTAGCAAGAATAGTGAATGCAGCTCTTAACTTGTATGAGAAATATGTTCGTCCAAGGGGTCTGCTTGTATGGGATAAGGGGCGGACTAATTTTCATTTTTTGGGGGGAGGCATGTAATAGAAACGAAAGGAAGAAATGGATTAGACTGATAGTTTAACTTGGGCTCATGCTCACTCACACGATATGAATACTAAAAGAAGGGAAACTATTTCTAAAACATCTCATAGCCTACATAACATACTGAGCACTACATAACATACTGTATAAATATAGAATAAAAGGCTTACAATCCATAAGGTTCAAAAATCTATTAAAACATAATATCTGGAGATACGGTATATCAATACCAAAATAACTTAAATAACTATCTGAACATACTAGTCTGAAAGACTCTAAAATGTTTGAATAAGGAGTTGATGGGACATGTCTCAACTAACTCCAACTACTAAAATAAACTAAGTACTGAAAAATAAAATTGTCAAATAATAACATCCTCAAATGATGAGGACTCACTGCTAGTCAGTCTGCTGAATGCCTGATCTACTAAGAATGATCTAGAGCTTGTGCTTTGAACCTATGGTATAAAACATTATAGCACAAAACAAAAGTATGTGTTAGTACGTGAGAATATACTGGTACACAAGTGAGGTAAGCTAAATGTAAAGGTTCATATATATGAACTATAACTGACTGACATGAACATGAACATGACTAGCTGAAGTCATGATAATACTGAATCTAAATACTGATAATATGAGTTTTGTATTAACTGAGTGACTGTGTCTGACAGTCCTGATTCTAATAGAACTAGCTGAGATTCATGTTGAACTGTGTGACTGTATTTGACAGTCCTGAATCTGAAGAACTATCTAAGTTCTTTTACTGTGACTAAGACTAAGACTGTGGGAGATAGTTATATAACTGACATACCCCTAATAAGCTATTATAGCTGAGTTGGGGTCCAATCTATAACCCCAATTAGAACGGTTTCAATACCACGCCACTAGTAGGGACAAGCTATGAGTGACCCTCATCTGGAAGTATCCCCAAAGGATAATGGTGCGACTCTCATCTGGCAATTTTGATCCACTTCATCAACCCTTATCTAATAGTGTTGATGTCTTAACCTATGCTGGCTACATAGTTGTAGATTGTAAGAATTTCTTCTAAGGGTCACACCCTCCACTATCAGTGTGTGCCCTTGTTCTTGGGTTTGCTAAGTGTTGAATCCTACACCCAACTGAGTAGACAATGAACTAATTATACTGAGACAAACTAGACTGATTTCATTAAGTTTTTTAAACAAACGGAATGATACTGAATCCTTTTAACTGACTAAGTTCATAAGATTTATAAGTTTTCCTGAGTCATGTAACTGACGAAATTCTGTTGATCATAGTGTGACTAAGATTATCATGAAACTGACACTGGTTCTAGGCACACAGCTAAATTGTCTGGTATAAATACCCTCAGGACTCGATAGCATAAAAGTAATTGATGGCACAAATTCGAAAGCACAACAATGGCTTCACATATATCCATAATTCATTGACTAAGACATTTTATCAAACACTTGACATGCATTAACTTGTACATGAATGGGGATTTCATACGATCATGCTATAATGGAACTTTTTCCTTCACATAGGCATTTGATCAAATATATGGGGAGCATACTTTGGTTATTCCATCATCAATGCATCTAATTATCATGTTTGCATAAATAAATTTGTAATTCGAAGGGTTTAACATTAATATTATGCAAATCACCACACAATATGATCAATCATTGAAATATATAATTTAAAACATGGATCAAAATCCAAAAACAACATGGACATGAATTTTAATTCAACTAAATCATGAACACTCATAAATACACAAATCTTAGATTTTTTAACATAGATTCTTGAGCTTCATGGGTGAAAAGTACCCATGAATCAACACTTGACATACCTTGATTGTGAGTTTCTTGAAGTTCTAGGACTTAAAGAACTTGAATCTTTTAGTTTCTTGAAGAAGGATTAGGATCTTGTTCTTGGGGATTGATCTTTGAGAGAAATCCTAATTTGGTGTTGTAGATGAATAATGAAGTTATGAGCCCTGGTCTGGTATAATTAAGTGTTAAAAGGGGTATAAAAGACCCAAACACCCTTATAAAAGTGGGTTTCAATTGCTGAACGGGATCTGTGATGCTTGGGTGATGGTTCATCGGTGGCTCGATGGCCCGTCGACCCTCCCATCATACTAGGCCAAATATGATCTTTCTACCTTAGTTGTGACAGTTTGGGCGAGGGTCCGTCGCTATCTCGGTGGTCCATCGGCCATTCCATCATGCCTGGCCAAAAGGTTGACTCACTACCTCCGTTGCGATAGTTTAGATAATGGTCCATCGCTAGATCGATGGTCCATCAGCCCTGTCCGTCACACCTGGGTGGTTCAGACTACTTTCTGTGTTTCTCTGATAACTTTCTACCCCAATACCGGATTTAGGCAAATTTTGTATCGATGGAAAGCTTATTCAATTTTTCACATAATAAAAAGTAAAAAATCTTTAAAATTGCATGTGTATAAAAGTGGATTCATCTTTTAAAGTGGGTCTTTAATATTTTTTTGATAATTTTTAAGTTAGGTAGAACTACAGGGTATTATAGTTTCTTCTGAAGTTAACAAGGTTTCTCTTACCTTCTCATCAGCTCCTGCACCATAGGGTGCCCCATCTTGCTTAGATATTGGTTAGAACTTTCTCTATGATCTCACTACCCATCAAGAGTCTGAGGAATCTCCTGAAGTCTTTGCTAGTACGTTGAAACATTTTTCTCGTGATGTGTATTATTTACTTTATTCAAGGTCCACTCTTTCTTAAATGATCTCATTTATGGCAATGCATTTTGGTTTTGGTCCTGAGCGTATTTTAGACTCCTCTTCATTTTCTACCCAGGTGGATGACTCTGTGGTGGCTAGAATAGTCTATAGGGATTGTGTGGTATTGTTTTATGGTAGAGAAACTTTGGTAGGTCTGATAAAGTTAGATTTTGTTAATTTTGATATCATATTGGGGATGGATTAGTTGTACTTGTGCAATGTCTCCCTTGATTGTCAAACCTATAAGTTTATATTTAAATTCCCTAATGAGCCAGTCATTGAGTGAGAAAGGGGTTCTCTAGTGACTAAGGAAAGGTTTATATCGTATCTTAGATCTTGGAAATTAATTTTCAAGGGATGTCTTTACCAGTTGGTCTGACTTAAACATTCTAACTCAAAAAGTCCTTCATTATATTTTGTTCCCATAGTTAATAAATTTGTTGAGGTATTCCCTGATGATCTTCCTGGTGTCCCACTTGATAGGGAGACTAATTTTAAGATTGATATTATTTTGGACACTTATCCAATCTCTATTCCCCCGTATAGAATGGCTTTAGTAGAGTTAAAGGAGTTTAAGGAGCAGTTAAAGAACCTTTAAGACAAGGGATTTATCTGTCCTAGTGTGGCCCCGTAGGGTGCACCTATATTATTCGTGCGTAAAAAGGATGGTTTCCTTCAGATGTGTATTGACTACCGACAATTTAAAAAGGTGAGGATAAATAACAAGTACCCTCTTCTAAGGATAGATGATTTTTTTAATTTGTTACAGGGTGCTAAGTTTTTCTCCAAGATTAATCTTCGATCTGGGTATCATCAGTTAAAGATTAGGAAGGCGGATATCCCTAATCATAGATGATATTCTAGTGTACTCCAAAAGTGAGGTGGGTCATGTTGATCATCTCTGTATTGTGTTGCAGACCTTGAAAGATCAGCAGTTCTATGCTAAGTTTTCTAAATATGAGTTCTGGTTGAATATTGTGACTTAAATAGGTCACGTTGTATCTAGTGAAGGGATCATGGTGGATTTACAAAAGGTTATGGTGGTTAAGAAGTGGCCCAAACCTACCACTCCAGCCAATAGATAGAGCTTCTTGGGTTTAATCGGTTATTACAGGAGGCTTGTGAAAAGTTTCCCTTCTATTACGACCTTTTTAACTAAATTGACTTAAAAGAAGGTGAAATTTTCATGGTCTGATACTTGTGAGGGTAGTTTTAAGAAACTTAAAGATAAGTTTACTCAACTCTAGTTTTGACTCTGACTGAAGGCTATGATGGATTTATGGTTTATTATGATGCTTCCCGTGAGGGACTTGGTTGTGTGCTGATGCAGTATGGTAGAGTGGTAGCCTATACTTCTAGGTAGTTTAAAGTTCATGAAAAGAATTATCCAACTTATGACTTAGAGTTGTTGGTTGTGGTGTTTGTATTAAAGATTTAGCACCACTATTAGGATGGATTCCATGTAGATATATTTTTTTATCATAAGAGCCTTCAATATGTCTCACCTAGAAGGATTTGCATCTTAGGCAGATGAGGTGGCTTGAGTTGTTAAAAGAATATGACATGAGTCTCCCCTATCTCCTAGGTACAGCTAATGTGGTTGTTGACGCTCTTAGCATATTATCCATAGTGAGTCTAGATCAGGTGGATGAGAAAAATTTGGAATTAGTGAAAGATATTCACCATTTGGCCAACCTTGGAATATGTCTCTTGGACTCTAAGGATGGTGGTGTATTTGTGCAAGAGGTGGAGAAGTTATCCCTTGTTTTTGAAATAAAGAAGAGGCAAGTATTGTATCCTGTCTAAATGAAGATTAAGGGGGATGTGGGACAGCAAAGGCTTGTAGCTTTTGAGATTGGTGGCAATGGTATCTTGATGTACCAAGGCAGGTTATGTGTTCCAGACATAGATGGATTTCAAGAGAAGATCTTGGTTGAGGCTCATTTATCACGTTATACTATTCATCCTGGTACAATAAAGTTGTATTATGATCTTAAGGAGATTCATTAGTGGAACAATATAAAGTGAGATGTGGCCAGTTTTGTGGCCAAATGCATCGTGTGTCAATAAGTAAAGGTTGAGCACTTGAAGCCCAAAGGGTTGAATTAAGAGATTGAGTTGCCTGTATGGAAGTGAGAGATAATTAATATGGATTTCATTACCGGTCTTTCTCGATCTTGAAATCAGTTTGATTCAATTTTGGTCATCGTGAATAGGATGTCTAAGTTTGCTCACTTCTTTCCAGTAAGGACTAATTATTCAACAGATAACTATGTTAAGTTATTCCTACAAGAGATTATCAAATTGCATGGGGTTAATGTTTCTATCATGTAAGAGTGTGGTACTCAGTTCTCATCACACTTTTGGTGTTTATTTTACAAAGGTTTAGGAACTAAGGTGAGCCTTAGTAATGCTTTCCACCCGCATTCGAAAAGGCACACAGAAAGGACTATTCAGGCATTGAAAGATATGTTTTGACCTTGCATGATTGACTATGGTTCTATTTGGGTTGAACATTTGTCTCTTATAGAGTTTGTGTATAATAAAAACTACCACTCTAGTATTGGGATGGCTCTGTTTAAGGCGTTGTATAGTAGGAGATGTATATCTCCTATTGGGTGGTTTGAAGTTGGTAAAGATAAGATATTTGGCATGGATTTGGTTCACTAAGCAATGGAGAAGGTGAAGGAGATTCAAGATAGACTTAAAGCTCCCAAAAGTTTCCAAAAGTCCTAAACGTATGTGAGGCGTAGGGAATTAGAGTTTGAGGTTGGCGATTGGGTGTTCTTAAATGTGTCTCCCATGAATGGGGTAGTGCAGTTTGGGAAGAAGGAAAAGCTTAATCCCTGATATTTCAGGCCATACTTAGTCTTGGAGAGGGTTGGTAACGTTGCGTATAAGTTGGAGTTTCCTCCTAGTTTGAGTTCTATTCACCCTATGTTCCATATATTAATATTGAGGAAGTATGTGTGATCCATCGTTGATTATGCCTATCAAGGATATTGGTATTTTGGATTCCTTGTATTATAAGAAAGACCATGTTAAAATTTTGGATCGTTAAGTTTGTCGGTTACGGATGAAGGACATAGCTTCGGTAAAGGTTCTATGAAGGAACCACAAGGTTGAAGAGGCTACTTAGGAAGCCGAATAGGACATGAAGTCCAAGTATCCATTCTTGTTCTCCTTTCTAGATAATCATGACTAAGGTATGGGTAAGAATAACCTTATTTTCTAACATTTTTAAAGGTAAAAGTGGAGGTATATGAAGTCCAATCATGCTAGCAATTGCCTTGACCCATCATTTAAGGACAAATGATCCAAGTGGGGGAGAATTGAGACACCCCAGATTTTTGGCCGCTGAAAATTTCTTGAGCTTTGAGGTCACTGCCTTGGTTACGACTTAACCCCATGAGTCATAGGGTGTCCTAATGGGTTAGGTGACCCTAATTATAAAGTGACCGGTGAGGGGTGTTCAAGTTTCTATAATAGGTAAAACTTGAGGGCACGAGTCGTAAAGACGCATGTCGAGTAGTTAGGATGAGTCATAAACAAATCATGAAATTTTATGGCTTGATTTTGCTATGAGCATGAGTGTCTCACTAAGAGCCGTAAGGATATGTTATGAGTCATAAGGTTTAATCATAAGGTGTCAAGTGTAAGTACAATTTGGGTTTTGTGTTGACTACGACTGGACTCTACGAGTCGTACGGTCTCATTTTGGGTTGGTTGGTTGAGTCGTAAGGATAACAGTGTAGGGTGTCTTGGTGGTACTGCCTTGGTTACGACTCGTTGTGATGAGTCGTAAGGAGTGGCTACGAGTTAAGGGTTGACTCGTAATCAAAGGCGATACTTTTTCAGTTTTTAAGTTGAGGGAACTTTGTACATTTCCAACTTTAACCCCTTGGACCCCATGACTTAAATTCTTCCTTGGGGCTTCAATATCACATCATTCCCAATAAAACACTCCCAAACACTCAAATGATTATGTGTTATATGTTTTAATTGGGCAATAATGGGAGATGTGTTAGCTAGCCGTGAAGGTGTTAGTCCAAAGAACTGATACTGGAAACTCATGTTTGCAAACATAAAGGTTGGTCTTGGTAACCATGTACCTGTGGGATACAAAGGAATCCCCCAAGGTATATTTGTATATATATCAAGAAGGGCAAAGGGTACAAGAGAATCCTCGATCATTTATGATATCTCCGATTGATACGGCTAACACGTATTGGGGCCCGTTTAGGGTAACACTGGACCCATATATCCCGTGGGTGGATTTGTGATGGTAAAGCTACACAAACTCAGGTTAAAATTTTAAAGCTCATGTTATGCTTGTTCCCTTTCCCAGAATTATATATATTTATATATATACATAGATGTGGATAGATATGTACATGTGCTTTAGTTTGGCTTGGTTTGAATTGATGGCATTATTTTATCCTTATCATTGAGTTACATGCTAGTGTTCACCCTACTAACTGTCTTTAAATGTTGTAGCTTTACATGATACAGGAACTGGCCATACTTCTACCTTTCCAGGACTATAACTAACTAAGTCAAACTGAAGTGGTGAGCTTCCATACTTCGGAAGGCCCAATATTATGCTATGAATTTCTGTATGTACTTGCTATTTCTTTTGGTTTTGGTTTAGTCTATGGTTGGGGGCATGTCCCAACTGGATATTTTTTGGTTTAGATTAAAGGCTTTGTTGGACTACTGTAGACATGGGGTATTGGTATCAGCATTGGTATCGGTATCGATATTGGTATTGGTTGGTTGTTTGGTTGATGGTGGTTGGTTTTGGTCATAAACTTATCATAATGTATTTAAATTGATATTTCTCTTAACTTTTTATATGTTCAAAATTCATCCGATATGGGGTGTAAGGAGGTCAATGGTTGGGTATTTGGGGTGGTCTCCGATCCTAGTTAGACTTGAGATACCCGACATGGTCAGGCCCTGATTTGGGTCGTGTCATACAGTTAGCGTGCCACACTCTTATCATGGACCCTTACTAGTTCACTCACAAAAATTCTCATAACTCTTAACTTGGATTTCGGATTAATGCAAACTGGGTGCATTGAACAAAGAACTCAAATACCTTTCATTTGGTAGGTTCTGAGCTCCAAAACTCTATATATTCTAAAAGTTATACATGTTTAAAGTTTACCCCAGTAGGATCGAATACTAAAAATCAATAGATAAAAAAATCTCTCAACTCAACTTTTCTCTTTATGTTTCCTTTGGCCATAATACACATCAAAAGCACTTTACACACTCAGTAAATGATCATAACACTTACCTATGATTTAAATAATCATTTTTAGGCCTATTAACACCTGACGAATGGTTAGAAACTTAGCCTAAAATTTGTGTGGTATTATAATATCTCTCCCTTGGGATCATTTGTCAATGAAGACTGATATTGAGATGAAAAGAACGTACTTACTAACATGAAAATAAAATTTTAAAATTGATTATGTTTTGTAACTAGAATCACCTTTTGACAGAGTACTGACTCAGCTTATACATATGGAACTTCATCACATATATACAAATCATACGGAACAATGTAGGCATGTAATTAGAAGATCACGGTGCTAGGAGTGAAATTTATTACTCCCATTGAATCGTTGTTAGATTGAGAAAATAAGGTACTAGGCCATGATGTCGCCTAATGAAGGACATAGCTGAGCTGAAAAGATAAAAACCCTAACATGAAACTAATTTCTAAGCTGGCTTGATTGACTATAAGGATTTGATTCCTGTTGAGAGTTTAGAACTCAGTAAAAGCATTCATGACATCATTATACATGTAGAACTGCGAAGTGATAGCTAATGCGATGAAATTTTCAAGAGTTAATAAGAAGAAAATATTATTTTCCTCACTCTCCTAATCATAGTTTCTAATAGCAATTGAGGGAAAGAATTTTGGACATAATCTAAGCATGGAATTTGAATAAGGAACCGTAACATAGCTAAAACTATATAACATAGAACATAGGCATATAGAATAGAAGAAAGAACGGGATTATTGTGCCTTTAGTGATGCAACTGTTAAATATCAAACTTAACAACACTTCTCAAACTCTCTTCTCAGCTATACTTTTCCTCTTAAATACTACATTTGATGCAACTTATAATCTTCATATGGGTATATATGACTAATCCTACCAAAGTCTGAGTTGAACTACATACCTTCAGAAGTTTGAAGACTAACTCAAAGTTATAAGGTACTACCCATGACACAATATACTAGTCTAAACTATGAGATTCAATATCCTTTATCTTTTTAGAGCCCTTATCTTAATGATAGTACTCCTTACCACTTTAAAACCAACTCCAAGATGCACTAAGGAATTCACTAGTGCACAATACATTCATTCACTTATACACCAACATGACATTCAAGCCTATCGTTATAACCACGTATGAACTTTTAGGCAACCAACCATCTAGGAAACTTTCCACATTCTCTAATATCTCTATCAAAAAAATTCATGAATTATCCATAAAAAGTCAACTAAGAATTCTCAACAAACTATGACATATAACAAAGCTTTGCCTCAATCTTCCTTCACACTTATAGCCTTAGATAAAAAAAACATACAATATTTTTCCCTAATAAGGAACATCTACTCTCTCCCATCTAAACCATTTCTTATCTATTTTTTTCACCGCTATCTTATTATAAGAAGGGCTACTAAAATAATAGAACATAAAGACCTAAAGCATGAAAGACTACTAAACATAAAACTTGGTTGATGCCTTAAAAATAGAGTATCATAGGCATGGATTCATTAAAGAGGTCTAACTTGAGGACATACATGACATAATGTAATTTCACTAGTCCTTAAGGATGTACCATGAGTTTAGGAAAGTGAGCATACTATGAAACATGGCTTCATATTTATCATAAGGTACTTACTATAAGACTGGAACTTATAGGTTCATGGGGGATGACTAAGATCACAAAGTGAAGTTGTTACTTCTTTTAATAAGAGCTCAGAATGAACATGAACATGAATATGCATGAAGTGTATAAGCATTCGTCATAGGCATGGCACTATCACGCAAGAGAAGAATGGGATGTCATAATGACTAAAATCCAAGGAATATTCTAGAGTAATGAATCATTATCTCATCGTGACTCTTATTAACATGCATCACAATCTAATTCACAAAACTTCGGTTCTTCACCCTAACATCTTCCCTCTAGGTTAAAGCCTACATTCTAAGTTCATGGGCTTATTCCATGTCCTCAAGACTAATCCATAATTTATTGACTCTAATGTCTTGACTTGAATTCTCAACTTACCCTGATAAACAATATTTAGGAAGTACTAAATTTATTCTTGGACACTCCTTTCATACATACCACACTTAACTGTCTCTAGCTTCAATAATAATCATCATCACTTACACTTTTCTTGGTAAACATGCATGCCTCTTTAAATATATAATCTGCCTTTCTATTCGTAGTCTGTTAATATCATACCTCTAAATTTTTATTTTTTACCTAAACTATGAGAATTATTATTACACCAAATACTCAACAACGTAAAGAACACCATATACTATGTAACTAGCCTCCTTCACACGTAGTAACTCAAGGGTACTATCTAAGCATATACAATACTTAACTATCTTAGAAAATTGTGCAGCCACATATTACCTTGGTTACACCTCTACATCATACCTACACCATCATACTTAATTAGGAATGAATGAAATTAAATTCTTGCATAAATAATTTCAAGACTACTCGCTCACTTCCATATAAGTAGCATCACTATTCCAAGAAATCATTTTTTACACCTTGATGATCATCCATTGTTCAAACCTAGTGTCTAATACTAGAAATGATTAACAACACAACTTCACATACTATTCTCTCTTGACAGCTATATAAAAAAAAGACATTAAGAAACACTAGTCTACTAGAACCTCATAATAAAAATAATTGATCATAATCTTATGGTCTATCTTATTATAATTCATTAGCATTCCTCCTTTCATACATCACTACTACTTATCCATTAATATGTCAAAATTATATTCATGGATCTAAAAGCATCAACCAATTTTCTTCTCACGATCACAAAGAATGCCTAAATTAACAATCTTTAACAACCTAATACTTTCATGAATGACCTATACTTTTCTAACACAACGAAACACCATTCAGAACTCCTCTACTACTTTAAGCATACTCTAAGTCACCTTAACTAATAAATCTTTCTCTACCTTCAACCATGAAATCTACGCCACACTCACTACCCCTTATTTAACACCCAAAGACATCTCACCTCAATCCTAACTTAATAGTATTCATAGATCCATCAATATACTCTTAACTCATCACTATCCTGACCTTTCTTCTCACTACACTTCTAGATACATACTACCAATTCTAAGAACGGTCTACCACTTATGGATCATAACACCCTAAGTTACACTATTTCTCAAATAAAAACTCTATTTAATAATCTAGGTACATGCTCCCTACTCTCATAGACGTTATCTATTATGAAGGGTTAAAGAGAAATATGAATCCATGTCATATTATATCTTAGCCATACAACTCATATGAATGGGGAAATAAGCTTTTATTGAAGGACTTAAAACATACTAACAAGCTTCTCTCAAGCCCTTTGTGTAATTTCTAAAGTTTTCTATGGTTAATCTGAGAACATCATATTGGGAGAAATTGAAATTTACTTCTAAATTATCTCAAAAATAAGTCATAGTTGGAGGATTTGGAGTAACACGCAAATAGACGTAAGTTTCTAAGAGGACAACTTTACTTTACGATCTCGAGTATGAGAGAAGGAAAATATTTCTTTAATATCCAATAGCCTCTCGAAGAAAAGTGCAGACGTATCTGTACCTTTTTGCAAGACTCTACTACATACGGTTTCATAGACACCCTAGGATACTTGAAATTTATTCTCTGATACCAAGTTTGTAATACCCTGAGACAATCTTCTGGATGTTATATGGTGCTTAGAACCACAAGTGATCCCAAGCTACCTTATGATACAGACATAATTTGTGAGCAACTAAACAAAATACATGAAATTGGAAATACTAAGCGAAAGCAATGTCAAGCTAAACTTTCTTAATATAATATTGTTTAAAAACATTTATAACATTAGTTATACAAAAGAAAACTGAAATTGAATACATTAACTCTAATTGACTGTCTATGAAGCCTCTACTAATATAGACTATAGGTAGCTAGACATGACCCCCAGCTATCCCTAATCAATTTAAATGAATAAAAATAAAATGCTAAATCTATAAAATGATTTGAGTCCTCGAATAAAAAGAACTCATCACATGCTTGCTAAAATCTGCAAACTATCTGATCATGATGTTGTGAGCTATAACTGATGCTTACATTATGAAATAATGTAGCCATATAGATGTATATGTGGTAAGTATTTCTGGAATATACTAAGTATATGGGGCTCTAAGAAATAAGTAAAATTTGATATAAATCATAAGCTTAAAAAGATGCATGCTAAGTGTATACAAACTTACCATATTGATGAATAAACTAAAATCTGAAATATCATAAAGCATAAGTTGTAAAGCATAATCTGATAAAGTCGGTGAGTTGTTATACTTAGATTCTAAAATCAACTTTTCTGTTAGAGATCTTTATAACCGAAATAAATTATTTAAGCAATATGGAGTCCAACGTCTGACCCACGTTGAGGAGGGTTGCTCCATACCTTGTTATCGTTATAAAACCTAAACAAGAATTATCACTAAACTAAGTCCATTTGAAAAAGAGAGACACTCTCTGGCGAGGATCCTTTTAACCTACGATGGCACATAGTTTCTAAAAATTTAGGTGCGTTGAACCCGACTTCACTCGGTACTAAATACTACTCCCATAATAAATATTGCTCATAATATATGAAATTCACCTTAAATTGAGCATATAGGTTTATAAGTCTGAAAATCAATCATGCTTTTGTTGCTAAATCATGCTCATAAATAACTATGTGAATTTCAAATCTTATTTGAGATCATAAGATCAAAATTAAAATCTTAATCATACTGTGATAAATTGCAATCTAAAATAGTAAGTCTAAATTGTTTGTTAACTAACTGAATTATGCTAAAATGATATACATTTACCAACTTATGAAATTTCATGTCAAAATACTAAAACTCAATTCATAATATCAATTTTTTTATCAAAAACATGAGTAAACGTGAATTCATGTGCTAAATGAACTTTAACTCATAGGAAAATATCATAATTTCAAAAACATAGAAAATGGGTATGAACCCTAGTCATCAAATCCTTAAAATTCATGTAAAAACTTATATTTTGGGCACATGGACAAAAGATAATCCTTGTTCAAACTCCACATACCTGTTCTTGTTGATTTCTTGAAGGAAACCTAAATTGAAGCCTCAAAAGTATAAATTTTTGGAGATGAAACCCTTATTTTGATGTTCTTGAGAGTTTGAGAGGAGAGAAATCAATGATTTGAGTTTTGGGGTGAGGAAAAATGCATTAGTATAGGTTATAGGATTATTTAGGACGCAAATTACTAGTTTTTCCTTGAATAACTAAAGGAAAATGAAACTTTAGCATCGGTATGATCACTGGCGCGCCAGAATCTTATTGTGGCACGCCCTTATCAAGGAGCACAGCTAGCGCGCCACAATCTTATTGTGAAGCACAGGTAGCTTACCATGCTCTTATCGCGGAGAACAACTAGCGTGTCACGCTATTATCGCGGACCCTTATTGATTTTCTCATAAAAATGCTCATAACTTTTAACTCCGATATCGGATTAAGGCAAAATCGAATGCGTTGGAAAGAGGACTCAAATAGCTTTTATTTGGTGGGTCTTGAGCTCCAAAACTCTATATATTCTAGAATTTATACACGTTTAAACCTGACCCCTGTAGGATCAAATACTAAAACTCAATCAATAATAAAAGCTCTCAACTCAACTTTGCTCTAAATATTTTTCTATGATCATGATTCACATTAAAAGCAATTTACACACTAGATAAATGATAATGACACTTATATATAATTAAAATAATTATTTTTAGGCCCATTAACATATGATGAACGGTTAGAAAATTAGCTAGGAGTTTGTGTGTGTATTACAATTAACCTTTAAAATTTATACTTCATCACCATGGGAGACTCTCCGTATTTTACTTAATCATAAGGTAGTTGTATTAAATAGTTTAACTAGCAAATCAAACAAGGAGCATAGTATGCAATCCAACACTCTCTATACTCTCTTTTGTTAAATATGAAATTAAAATACAACAACATTATATACTATGTAGTTTTACAAGTGGGATTGGAGAGAGTACAGTGTATATAAAGCTTAACTTTACCTCGTAGAAATAGGATTGTTTGCAAATCTTTTGCACAAACAAAAATTTCTCAATAAAAAATAGTTTTTTTTAAAAATTTAACTCCTTTATTGTCTTACTGTACATAAGATATTGAAGTAGTATTTATTAAAAAATTAACTTATGATAAAAGGCTTCAACCAATGACTAAGTTTTCTATTTGATAGTTGACATTTTATTAAGTTCACTTATTTCAGATTCGGTATATCATCTCACCCAATTTCACAAAAAAAGAAATTTTTGTGCAAATAACTTATCAGATTCATTATTTACTTTTTCTGATTAATAGACATCAATAACATATGACTTAACACATGTCCTATATGAATTATATGTATATCATAAGGACCTATTTGGCTATAATATTTTCCACCTTTTTTCAAAAAAAAAAATCACTTTATTTGAAAATCAGTGTTTGACCATGCAAATACAACTTAAAGTTGTATTATTTAGAAAAACAACCAAAATTATGTTTTCACTTTTTAATTTTTTTCATAAATATCTTAATTTTTTTCATTTTCATTAAATAACCTCATTTAAATTATTTAATTCAAATTCATGTTTTAAAAAAATACATTTAAAAACTTTCTAAATTTTTATTAAGAAAAACAGGCAAAATACAATTTCAACTCCAACTCTTATTTTGGAAATTCTAAATAAAGTGATATTCTTTTTGGTTTTCATGGTCAAATGCCCATTAAAACTGTCAGTAATTTTGTAACTTAAAGTTAAGTGGACGACTATTTAAGTTAATACTTGAAAAAAAAATCATAAGTAGCATTATTTGTTCGTATTTTCGTAAAATATAATGAGCTTTTTTTAAGAAAATTATCAGTATTTCCTTTCAAAATGTAGCAATATAAAATATATCCGTGCACATACAAAACTAATCCAAATTTAATCGCTACAAGATATGTATGTATGTGTTTCTAAACAAAATCTAGATGTATAGCCAACAATTTGCTTGTGTGTTTTTAACAAAAATTGTATGTGAAAGCATCGATCAACGACATGTGTTGTCAATTGAATTCAATGTACGTATTTTAAATTGTGTAAAAATCATTTTCCCTCTTTAACTTTACATTAAAAATTAAACTCCCCCTCAACTTTAATCAATAAGTACTCTTTCCCATTTTTTTTATTTGTCTTTTTTAAATATCTATTTTACCCTTACACTGTTAATCTTTATTTTTCTTACCTCTTTAAAATCATTATATTTCTTATTCTTTAACAAATATAGTAAATTTCTGTAAATAAAAAGAAATATTATTTTCTAGACAGAAAATAAAATGAGAAACATATATTAAGTACATAAGTTAATGACGTTCTAAATGAAACAAATGACCAGAATAAGAAAATTCATTTATTAATAATAACTAAAATTGTAATATCTATTTATACTAATGAAAACAACAAATAAAAATAACTTCATAAATATATTTCAATGCATGTAATATAATAATATATAATAAAAATTAAGATATATTTTATAATAAATTAATTTCAAAGTTTACTTATTTTGTAAATATATACTACCTCCGTTCATTTTTACTTGTCACTATTTTACTTTTTGAGGTCAACCTGCATGAGTTTTCACCAATATTTTAAAATGTATAATTTATTATTTAAAATTTAAATTTAGATGATCGAAAACTATATGAAAAATGATATTAAGTTACAATCCTTCTTTACATTAATAGAATGAAAAAATATATCTTAAAATATTTGTCAAAGTTTATGTAGGTAACCTAGAAAAATGAAATAGTGACAAGTAAAAATGAACAGAGGGAGTATATCAAAACTCATGTGCGTATATATATATATATATATACCTGAAGTTGCTATGACACACTTAAACTTTAAGGGGGAGGGGCTACTACCACCTAAACTCATTTTTTTTTGTAGTTATGTGCTTTTTTTTGTTGATCTGGTTGTCAAGTATCAGAATATTTTTGTATTCCTTTTGATCAAGTCAGCACAAAAGGTGTATAAAAGAATTCTAAAACCTGGTTATCACGTCAGTAAAAAGAAGCACAAAATACAGAAAAATGAGTTTAGGAGGTAATAGAGCCCCCGTAAAATTAAGGTGTGTCATAACAACTTTGGGTATAGTTTGAGGGGAGGATACTTGTGTGTTATCTCAATAAAATAACAATCATAAGAAATAGCATTATCTTTTGTGACACGTTCATTAATAAAGTTATTCTACTTATAATATTAAAAAAATTAAATAAAAATATATAAATACTTGACTAAAATAAATAATATATATTATAAGAAGATATTGCAAATGTCAAGGTTAAAATAGACATTGTCAAGGTAAAATGGGGGAGAATGCTTATTATTCAAAGTTAAAGGGGGGGGTGATTTTTAAAGTAAACTTGAGGAAGGAAAATAATTTTCACCCTTTTTAAATTTGTATGTGCATACACTAATTAACTGTATAAGAGACCCAACTGCATGTGCAAAGTATGTAAAATATATGTTTTATGATTGACGCTCTTCAGCGAAAGGTTGATTTTTCAATAGTCAATTGAAACCCCAATGACGACAAATGAGCGAGACAGAAATAAACATTGTAACACGATCCTAAACCAGTCCATGTCGTAGGGGTAACTCAATCCCACATGAATCGAAGGTCACCTCGATAATCCAACCTAATCATCACATCAATCATAAGGGTCGGGTAAAGACCGACCGTATAGTAAGATAGCGAAAACAATACTAGAAGTCGTAACTTAATAATGTCTAACCATTTCATAAATATCAGCACACTAGCCGATATACCCAAGTTCACAGTCATTTACAACACCCCTATTCAAATTGATGTTTAGAAAGATATATGTCGGGAGAAGCCCCCGACAATAGCCAAACCAAGTTAAAATAAAACTAAGTCTAAAGAGAGGAGACCAAGAATGAATGTCTTCCGAAATAAGGAAGCTCACCACTACAAAGTCAATGCGTGAACCGCTTCGATCACCTAATCACTGTGCAGGAAGAGAAGATGATGCTTCGGCCCCTATATAACGTGGGGACACAGCGTTCGAAGATGGTTAGCAGTTGAAACGCTAGAAAGTAACTCAAGAATAGGGATATAATAGCATCATCATTCAACAACAAGTCAATATATCATATTCATACACTTATCCTTACATATAGGAATATCACGTGCTAATTGAGAAATCAAGGCTTAACAACATTCTTGAACATTCATTCATTGGAAATAAAGTGGCAGGCTCCGACCCTCTACACTTATAGATTCAAATATTTCTCATTAGGCATAGGACTTTAACCATATTTGTATACTATTAGGTAAAGGACTTTGACCATGCTCACACTTTCATTAGTCAAGGACTTTAACCACATTCCTAATCATTCAAACAAGGGACTCTAACCACACATACATTCATCTAGGCAAGGAACTCCAACCGCATGCCCATTCGGTAAATAAGGGACTCTAACCTAATGCCAAGGGACTCTAACCGCAATCCATTTCACTCGGCGAGGTACATTAACCTCAAGAGATAACTTTAAGAAACAGACTGTAACATCGAGCAATTTCATTGAGCGAGGGACTCCAACCTCAAGCCATTTTCATAATGCAAGGGACTTCAACCTTGAGTCGTTTCATAAGGTAAAGGACTTCAACCTCAATCCATGACAACTATAATTAGTTGATATTGGGACTAAAACCTTTTGTATATGCATCAATATTCATTCCATATAACACTTAAGGACTTTAACCATTTAACTAATTCAACACTATACATGCCCCCGTGGTCTTTATGGGAGCTTTCATGGCTCAACCATTTCAATAGGACACTGTCTTCATTTAATTAATCATACAATTTAAGTTATGATAATCAAGACCCTCAAAAACTATTCTCATTTCATTCACAAATACCACATTCTCACTACACTTTAACTCGACAGACAATTCAAGTTTATTTTCATACGGAGGGACTTCAACCTTTTATTAGTCATTAACTCAACAAGGTCATCATTACACAATACATGGCTCACAATATTTTTATAACATAATTTATCAATTATTCATACTTATTAGGCCATTTCCCTAGTTCAACACATCAATAATGTGACTACACAATTGACTTAGTCATTTTCACAAACACCTTATGTGACGAATTTTAACAAGGCTATTTTTATGGTAGAAATTATCAAAATTAGGGTTACTTGAGACCCTCATGTTAAACCATATACAAGAAGCACCCACATAAGCAAATCATCATCAATAACATGTATAAACATAAGTCTAAGCAGGAATAAACATTATTCATCATTAGACAACAAAAAAAAATCACCATGCACACTTACTAATCCAAGTGTAAAATACATGGGTTTAGAGTTATTTAACAAGGGAAAGAGTTACCTTTCTTAAACAAGATAATTCTCCAAGAACTTGACTTTACTTTGTCTCCTAAAGATCACCCTTGAAACCCTAGCCTCTAATTCTTCAAAGATGAGTTTGAGAGAGTGTATTAGGTATTTGATCCACTCAAAATATATTTAAGGAGGCCATATACACTTATAAAGTTAAGGGACTTTGGGTTTAAGGCATGGGAAATGACCACTAGGCCCTTAGTTAAAAGCTGTAAAATAAACCCGTGCAGGGGTACGACTCACCTTATGAATCGTACCCTGGGGTATGATTGGTACCCTGACTCGTACCCTAGGCTTCTCCTAGGTCACCTACATGTACAACCACATACCTTTGAGTTGTATCTAAAGGGTACAACTCAAACCCTAACTCTTATACATCACCCGTACCTAAAATGGTCCACTTAAGCTAAGACTTCCTTCTATACAATCATGTTGGGTACAACTCATATACTTATGGTATAATTGAGGAAGAAGGTCACTCATATAGTGGACAGTATACTATTCTCATAGGTTGCTCAAGGTATGAGAGGGGAGGAAAGAGTGGATACGACTCGTATCCAGGGGGTACGACTCAAGCCCCTAGTAGTACTTACCTTAGTGACATCAAATGGAGAAATTTTTCGACGGTCCAAAGTCTAAGTATTTCAATTCTCCCCCACTTGGATCAGTTGTCCTCGAATGAGGGGTAAGGTAAGTATAAACACAAGCTAACATATCATTACACATCAAAACAACCTTCAAACAAGTTAGAACAAGCATCAATAAGTGTATAACACACATCATGCTCATTATCAATCAATCATTCACTTCATCGTCTATGGGACTCGAACCCATTATTTATCCAGACACTTGTTTATTGCAAAGATTAGGGACTTAAGCCCTTAGTTATCAACACTCACTCATTTCACAACTTAGGGACTTCAGCCCAACGACTTATCAAGGATACTTTCTCAATTCAAGGATTTGTTACTCAAACCATCCATTTACAAAAGACATAAATCAACTCAAGATACTAGGACTTAAACCCATCACAATAAGACACACATAATTTTAAAGCATTAGGGACTTCAACCCATTCTCTATCAAAGACATAAATCAATACAAGGAGATCAACACATACCTCCATCCCAAGTTTTCGGAACGAGAAACAAATAAGGGTACTTGGACTTCATGTCTTCCTCCGCTTCCCAAGTAGCTTCCTCGGACTTTTGGTTCCTCCATAGAACCTTTACCAAAGCCACGTCTTTTGTTCGCTGTCGGTGAACTTGGCAATCCAAGATCCTCATTAGGATCTCCTCATATAATAAAGAGTCTGAGATATCAACATCCCTCAAGAGAACAATCGACAAAGGATCACCCACAAATTTCAGCAACATAGAGACATAGAAAACCAAGTGAATGGAGTTCATATTAGAAGGAAACTCTAACACATAGGCAACATTGCCAACCCTCTTCACAATTAAGTAGGGGCCAACATATCGGGGACTAAGCTTCTCTTTTTACCAAGTTGCATAACTCCCTTCATGGGAGACATTTTCAAGAATAGCCAATCACCAACACTAAACTCTAAGTCCCTACTCCTCACATCCGCATAGGACTTTTGGTGACTTTGAGCAGTTTTTAACCTATCACGAATCACCTTCACCTTTTCTAAGGCTTGGTGAACTAAATCGGGGCCAAGCAACTTACCGTCGCCAACTCCGTACCACCCAATAGGAGATCGACATCTCCAACCATATAATGCCTCAAAAGGAATCGTGCCAATACTAGAGTGGTAACTATTATTATAGGCAAACTTAATCAAAGGCAAATGGTCATACCAACTACTACCATAATAAATCATACAAGCCCCCAACATATCCTCCAATATTTGGATGGTCCTTTCCGCTTGCCCATCCATTTACAGGTGGGACAATGCTCAAACTACAGCTCTCATAAGAGTGTAAGCGGTCGTCGTCAAATATAGAACCCAACTGAGTTGGGTGTCGAATCCCATAGGGAATACTTGGTCACTAAGTATGCAACGATTAGTAGACTTTTGGTGAAAGTTCTACGAAAAAAGGGGGATTTTATGCGTGAAGTAAAATTATCAAAATAGCAAAGTAAAAATGGAATGTTTAGTAAGATTTTAATCAATGAGAATTGTAAGTTAGGGTTATGTATACCTTATGAGTTCTACGTATCTATTAACTATGAGTTATGCGGAATTCAGACATGCATGCACTTATAGAGATTCGTATTCTATGGTAAATCCTAGCGTCTTTCGACCATCAAGGATTATCTCACTTTAACTCTTTCGAGCTTAAAGCGTATAACTAATGGTACAAATTCTCCAAGAGGTTAATCTAGTTACGACAATAACTTTTAAACAGGGGTTAGTAGCCTTATTTCCTTGTCATTCTCTCTTTTCCAGACATGTAACTTTTCTTTCGAACAAGTTAATGCTATACTGGCGTATTTTATATGTTTTCAACCACAAGAATTCAATTAAGATGAAGAGAGTAATGATATAAGCAGCATACGTATCAAGAATTCACAAACTTATAGCAATAGATAGTATCTCATAAGGCTTTCATAACCCTAACAGAGAAGTTTAGCTACTCATGAGTGCAACGGAGATCACAGTAAATATAACCATCATACCACAAGAGAGCCGAGTTTTCTCTGTCAGAAAGTAACATGAATAGTACTAAATGTCGACTAGAAGAAAAATAGAATTGGATAGAAAATAGAATGAATAGAAAATAGAATGAATTGAATTGAATGCTGAAAAATTCAGCAAATAAGGGTTTTCATAACACCCTTGTCCTAGTCCTACTGAAATAGGGTTTTTATCCTTATCCTACTGAAATAGGGTTTTTATCCTTGTCTCAGTCCTACTGGGTTACTGCTGATCCCCAAGTATTAAGAAATACTGATTTTGCCCGGGACAGGTTTTCCATGCATCACATTTAGTCCTCAAGCTTCCAAAAGCTGCCTTCCTTCTTACGTGAAGTTTCCTTTGGCGTTCAACAGTCCACAAAATGCTGAAATCTTCATCATTTATACCTGAAAACTTGCTAATCACGTTGTTTAGCTCACTTACAGGAAAAAGGACTAAAAGTACAGGAATTATATATTTTATCCTCAAAACTTAACCAAAAATATGGGTAAATAATTGTGTTTAGGCGTGTAAATACGCCTAACATCAACACCCCACACTTAAAGCTTTGTTCGTCCTAGAACAAAATATCATGTCCATATAAAACATCTACTTAGGGTTTCATAGTAACAGCATAAAATATTCATCAAGACAGGCACGACAATTATTAACAAAGAGTTGTTTTCTGATCTTTACTAGAAACAATTCAACCTCCAACCTAGACTCGTGATGATGGTTAATTCGTATTCAAAAGTTAAGGCACAAAGAATCATACAGAGCTACCCAAAATTCATCAACCATGTGTGTCTCACATAAGATGTTACCTATAATCACTCACAAGTATTTCATTTTTCGAAACATGGGTATAAGATTTTCCTTGCTCTCACTCTCACAAAGAATTCATATGTTGCAACTGATGACCATAGGCTTGCCCTTAGTGTCATGCTCCACTAATATCAGAATGCTAAGCTTAGGATCAAATAGGTCTTTTATAGGTTGTAATGTAGGCTAAGGGACGGGTAGGACTATTTTGGCCAGAAATAGTGACTAAGTTCCCTAAGCGCTTTAATACATCACATTATGCCATTTACACTTTCTTTCAAACAACCTTTCTACTTTCTTTTAATCTACCACCCCTTCTCACCTCTTTTGTTATTCGATTTTAAACAAAACTAACTTTTTAGTTTTCTTTTCATTTTTCTTTTCTTTTTTTTATAACACACCTCTATGATAGCAACTCTTTTTCATAACTAATTCAAGCACCAATACATTCGAAGGCGTCACTCTCACCCAATTTCCTCTTATTTTGTCATATGACTTTACAATTTAAAGCGCTTAGGAATTTGGATCAAATTATGGTCTTGAAAAAATATGGATTAGGCTACATATGAGGTTGTCAAAGAAAATAGCTAAAGGCTCAAAGGGGGTTAACTAGAATAATGTACATGGGTAGGTAAAAAGAAGGTAAACAATTATAGGCTTCCAAAGAAATGCCTAAATCATCTCCTAAACTCACACTCTTTATTTCGCTTTACACACACACCAGGCAAGTTCTAGCATCAGTCACAGCACAGAATATACTATAATCTCACACACACAAGGCACATGGTCAACTTTATTGGGAGTATTATAGACCCCTGACCCTAACAGATGAATGAATTCAACCACACACTTATCACATGGTGAGTAACACTTAGAGCCTAAATGTCTCAATAGGAATGATTCTAGCACAAACTCTTATCATAATACCATGCCGCCTATCAGAACAATCTCATGCAAAATCTTAAAAAAAAATCTACGACTAATTAAAACAAAAAAAAGCATAAATAAATGCAGGTAAAGAAATACAGCATACAAATACCAGCACCCCACACTTAGACGGGACACACTGCCCTCAGTGGAAAATAAATAAGGAAAACCTGATTAGTCGGATTCCTCCTCTATGTCTGGGGTCATACCCCCTGTGTCGGAATCATTACCAGAGTCATCATCCTCAGAAGTTCCTCAAAATATACCCCACTTGATTCCAAGAGTGCGTCAAGATATTTGCAGCGAGGAGGATTCAGCTTGCTCTTTTCTTCCTCTTTTCTTACCATTCTGTGAGGTGGGCGCTTTTTGTTTTCCTTATCGTCCTTTTGAGGCCATTCTACCTGAGATCCTAATAGATTCATGTTAGCTTTATCTCAGAAGATTCAATCGACAAACAGACAATAGTGGCGCCACCCTATATTTAATTTGTTGACACAAACTAATTAAGTAAATGATGTCGATTACTCAAACTTCATCGACATACATTTAGGGGATATGTTCCAACAATATGTTTAGCACAGTCATACTTTCATGTCATCTTACTATCCTTTCTAACTCTATTTCATGTAATCTTGACTATCATGTGTGGATTAATGCACCTTTTGAACAAGACTACTACATAGAGATCGTATCAAGTTATGGTATAGAAATAATCAAAACATCTCATGCTTGTATTCAATCATGATCTTTATCTCGATGAGCGAGTCATTCAAACATTCAAGCATTCAACTTTGAAGAGTATGCAATTAGCTTCACCATTTCGATTTCTCAAAAAGAGGACAGTGTATAACAATCAAATACAAGTCGGTACTAAGTCCATAATACCCATACGTATTCTTTCACTCAAATAGATGTATCATACAAATCAACACATTCTAATCACCAACACCACTTTAAGATCTAAAATACCATGATAAGCGTAAGATTGTAAAAACTTTGGAATATAAACGAATAACTTACTTGGTGTTGAACTCGGAAGATGATCTTGCAAGGTTAGATGAGAAAAAATAAAAGTTTTGAGAGATTTGGGAGGCAAAGGCAGCGCCTAATGCTTTGCCTAGTTGAGCATAGGCGGCGCCTATGCTATGGCATTGTAGATTCAGAGACCGAAGGCATTGGCATAGGCGGCGCCTAAGCTATGGCATTGTTGGACCAAAGGCTTTGGCATAGGCGGCGCCTATGCTATGGCATTGTTGGACCAAAGGCTTGGGCATAGGCGGCGCCTATGCTATGGCATTCTAGATTCAGAGACCAAAGGCCATAGCATAGGCCTTGCCTTGTCCATTGCCTAGATTTACATAGGCCTTGCCTTGTCTATTGCCTAGATTTGTATAGGCAATGCCTAACCGAAATCCTTTTGCTCCTTCATTACTCACTTACCACCTTTAACATTGCTCACTTTCATATCAAAATTTGAGACCAAGCTCCTCCTTTATACGTCTTGCACCTACACTTACTCAAGAACAACAAAAACGATTAGAACGATGGGTTGCCTCCCACCAAGCGCCTTAGTTTTGGTCGTGGCTCGACTACAAAAACAAACTCCTAGTAAAACAAAACAATTTAAATACGATGAGTTGCCTCCCATCTAGCGCTTGATTTATTGTCGCGGCACGACATAGTTATCTCGATTACTTAGACTTCATTGATATATATGGTGCATCATTTTCTGAATGGATTCAGACGACGCTGATGCTTACTTGTCGGCACGCAATCTTCTTCGAGATACATCTTGTGCATACATATCCTAGGTGGGATACCAATTATATCATCAATAGACCAACCAATGGCTCTCTTGGACCTCTTTAGAACAGAGATGAGAGCCTCTACTTGTTGTTCACCTAAATCAGCCGCAACACTCACCGAAAGTGTATTTCTACTTCCTAAGAACGCATACCTTAGGTGACTGGGGAGCTCTTCCGATTCTAGCACATGTGGCTCTTCAATGGAAGTCTTCACTGTTGGTGAAGGTCGATACTTAAGATCAAGGTCCAGTTTCTTAGAAGCATGAGAATAGGACCCTATTCCTGTTAGAGCACAAATAGTTTCTTCATGATCCTCAACATCTTCACTCTCGAAATTCAAAAGCACAGCAGACAATGGCTCATCAGTAAGCTGCTTCTCTACAGATAATTCTTTTTCATCCTCATGATAAGCATCAGCTACTGAGAGCACATCCATATCTCTAGGCTGCTTCATCGATTTGTATACATCAAAACGGACCACTTCGTTATTCAGCCGAAATAAAAGCTCATTAGCTCTTAAATCAATAAGCACACTTCCAGTTGCGAGGAAAGGGCATCCCAAGATTATGGGAACTTTAGAATCCACCTCGCAATCCAAAATAACAAAGTCTCCAGGAAAGATGAAGGTAGAAACCTTCACCAACACATCATTCAAGATACCCACAGGTCGTTTTATCGACCTATCTGCCATCACAAGCCACATATTGGTTGGTGTAGGGTCGCCCAACCCCAACTTTCTGTACATGGATAGCGGCATCAAATTGATGCTAGCTTCCAAATCACATAATGCCTTAGCAAAATCCAACGATCCAATTGTGCAAGGAATAGTGAAAGCACCAGGATTCGCCTTTTTCTGAACTAGCGATCTTGTAGCAATTGGACTGCAGTGATGAACATTATCTGCCAGCTTATAGGTTACTGCCCACTTCTTTGTCAAAAGGTCCTTCATAAATTTAGCGTACCCAGGAATCTGTTCCAGCGCCTTCACCAAAGGAACATTAATAGTCAGCTGCTTCAACATAGTCATGAATTTACTGAACCTGGTGACATCAGCCTTCTTCTTCAGTCTCTGAGGAAAAGGTGGTGGTGGAAGGGGAATCGTTTTCTCCACCACTTTCTTTTTATCTTGCTTGCGATTATCATTTTTTTCAAGAGTTTCATCAGCCATCTTCTTCAGTCTCTGAGGAAAAGGTGGTGGTGGAAGAGGAATTGTTTTCTCCACCACTTTCTTTTTATCTTGCTTCCAACTATCACTCTTTTCAGGCTGCAGACGTCTAAGGGTGACATCATGAACACTCTCTTCAGCTTCTACGGCATCTTCATATTCTGCATCAATAACATTATCCGCTACATCGTCGACCACTTACTTGCCTTTGGGTAGATTTTCCAACACTTTACCACTTCGGGTAGTAATAGCCATACATGATCCATCATTCCTCGGGTTTTGCACTGTGTCGCTAGGTAGCGTTCCAGCTTTCCTTTGGTTGAATGCTGCTGAAAGTTGACTCAATTGTTGTTCCAGCTGTTTTATTGAAGTGGAATGCGAGTTAACCAATTGATTTATTGATGACAAATCATTCTTCACCTCAGTTACGCCCATGTTGGTCGCCTCTACTCCTTTCAACAGCTTAGCCATCATGTCCTCCATGGACATCTTTCCAGAACCAGATGCAGCGGCCTCACGGCTTCCAGGAGGAATATACAAACCACTCCTGTCAGTCTTATTCTTCCAACTTCCTTGATCATGGTCCTTGTTTCCATATTTATCATAATAGTTCCAACCTTGGTATCCTTGGGCATTGCCTCGGAAACCCCCCTGATTATTCAAGTAGTCGGCTTCTTCCTCGGAGTTGGATTCGTCTCTTTGTTTTGACGTAACTAATTTGACTTTTTTGGTCTTCCCTAATAATAAATGCTTGTTAAGAAGATCCATCTGCGTTTTCATGTGCGCCATATCTTGATCACGTTCCTCCTCTCTTCGCCTTTGTTCTGCAGTCATGCCAATCTATATAGTAGAGCTTGCTACCTCAGAATCCCTGGTATGCCAAGCTCTACTCTGCTTTGTCATACGGTCTAGCATATCACTTGCCTGAACAAAAGTAAGGTCCATGAATGATCCTCCAGCCGCATTATCCACCACTAGCTTAGTTACCGAATTTAAGGATCTATATAATATCTCCATCAAGTGGACATTGGTCATATGATGGTTTGGGAATCTCATACGCTTTTTCTTGAATCTCTCCCATGTTTCGTGGAGAGCTTCAGTTGGAATCTATCGAAAGTTGCTGATTTCATCTCTCAATTGTGCTCTCTTGGATAGAGAAAAGAATCTTTCTAGGAAAGCGTCTTTCAATTGCCTCCAATTAGTGATAGAATCAGGAGTTAGCCCGTTCAACCATAGAGTTGCCTCTCCAGATAGAGACAATGGAAATAAGCACAACCGGATCACATTCTGTCCAACCCCTGGATTGTCAAACGCCTTGCATGTTGAGATAAAATTTATTAGATGCATATTCGGATCATCACCTGCAAGTCCACCAAACAATCCCTTGAGCTGCAATAGTTGAATCATGGTGCTTGTGATATTGAACTTGGCTCCAGGTGCCAAGGGCGGAGGAATAATAGCTCCTGTAGCACCAGCTCCGTCCAGGTCGTCATCATCATCATCGAAAGACATCTGCATAGCGCGGCGTTCAGGCCTAAATCTAGCTTGACAATCTTTTCTGTTTGCAGGTGTCGCCACCTCAGCATCACGCCTAGGGTTTAGTAGCTTGTCATCACCTAGGTCCTCATTGTCAGGATTTGTTGCCCACCCAGGGTTATTAATATTCTGTTGATGTACTTGTGCAGCGGCCAACGCAGCTAATCTAGCCTACTCCTGTTGAGCAGCCCTTCTCTCAATGTCACGTTGTGCCTCCATTCTGCCCATACGATATGGTTCAGGATTAATGGGTAATAATGATTGTCCCGCACTTCGAGTATGGGGCATGCACTGAACAAAACCTGAATAAAACTAAAACAACAACTAAAAGTAAAATCTGAGAATCTTTGACCAAAGGGTCTAGTAATTATCACAAACTTAGTTGACAACCGTATTCCCCGGCAACGACGCCAAAATTTGATAACGCTCAAACTACAGCTCTCGTAAGAGTGTAAGCGATCGTCGTCAAATATAGAATCCAACTGGGTTGGGTGTCGAATCCCACAGGGAATACTTGGTCACTAAGTATGCAACGATTAGTAGCCTTTTGGTGAAAGTTCTGCGGAAAAAGGGGGATTTTATGCGTGAAGTAAAATTATCAAAATAGTAAAGTAAAAACGGAATGTTTAGTAAGATTTTAATCAATGAGAATTGTAAGTTAGGGTTATGTCCACCTTATGAGTTCTACGTATCTATTAACTATGAGTTATGCGGAATTCAGACATGCATGCACTTTTAGAGATTCGTATTCAATGGTCAATCCTAGCGTCTTTTGACCATCAAGGATTATCTCACTTTAACTCTTTCGAGCTTAAAGCGTATAACTAATGGTATGAATTCTCCAAGAGGTTAATCCAGTTACGGCACTAACTTTTAAACAGGGGTTGGTAGCCCTATTTCCTTGTCATTCTCTCTTTTCCAGACATGTAACTTTTCTTTCGAACAAGTTAATGCTATACTGGCGTATTCTATATGTTTGCAACCACAAGAATTCAATTAAGATGAAGAGAGTAATGATATAAGCAACATACATATCAAGAATTCACAAACTCATAGCAATAGATAGTATCTCATAAGGCTTTCATAACCCTAACAGAGAAGTTTAGCTACTCATGAGTGCAACGGAGATCACAATAAATATAACTATCATACCACAAGAGAGCCGAGTTTTCTCTGTCAGAAAGTAACATGAATAGTACCAAATGTCGACTAGAATGAATTGAATTGAATGCTGAAAAATTCAGCAAATAAGGGTTTTTATAACACCCTTGTCCTAGTCCTACTGAAATAGGGTTTTTATCCTTGTCCTACTGAAATAGGGTTTTTATCCTTGTCCCAGTCCTACTAGGTTACTGCTGATCCCCAAGTATTAAGAAATACTGATTTTGTCTGGGACAAGTTTTCCATGCATCACATTTAGTCCTCAAGCTTCCAAAAGTTGTCTTCCTTCTTATGTGAAGTTTCCTTTGGCGTTCAACAGTCCACAAAATGCTGAAATCTTCATCATTTATACCTGAAAACTTGCTAATCACGTTAGTTATCTCACTTACAGGAAAAAGGACTAAAAGCACAGGAATTATATATTTTATCCTCAAAACTTAACCAAAAATATGGGTAAATAATGGTGTTTAGGCGTGTAAATACGCCTAACATCAGTACTAAGGCACACTCTAGTACCCAAACCTTTTTGGAATAACTTCCAAAAGTAAGATAAAAATGGAGGACCACGATCCAAGATAATAGAAATTGGAGCACCGTGCAACTTCATGATCTCCACAAGATACAACTTAGCATAATCTTCCACTGAGTAATTTGTCCTCACGAGCAAAAAGTGAGCGGACTTGGTCATTCTATCAATAATGACCCAAATAGAATCAGATTGATTCAGAGATCTAGGAAGACTGGTAACTAAATCCATATTAATTGCCTCCCACTTCCATTCGAGCAACACAATTTCTGGTACAACCTACTAGGCCTCATGTGCTCAACTTTTACTTATTGACACACCATACACTTGGCCACATAGCTAGCCACATCATATTTTATATTGCTCCACCAATGGAACTCTCAAAGGTTATGATACATCTTGGTAGAACCGACGTGAATAGCATAACGCGATTCATGACCCTCAGCCATGGCCCTTTCCGTCAGTCCATCGACGTCGGGAACACAACCTACCTTGGTATCTCAAGATACCATCACCACTAATCACAAAGTCCGTAACTTTGTGTTGGCCTAAATTACCCTTAATCTTCATCAAGTTGGGATCCAATTCTTGCTTCTCTTTTATCTCAAAAACAAGAGGCGACTGAGATACCGGATGCACAAACACACTACCCTCCTTGGAATCTACAAGTCGAACTCCAATATTAGCCACACGGTGAATGTCCTTTACTAATTTCCACTTATCCTCATCTACACGGACCAAACTTCCCATGGAAAATCTATTAAGAGCATCGACGACTACATTTGCCTTACCGGGGTGGTAATAAAACTCATATCATAGTATTTCAACAACTCAAGCCGCCTTTTTTGTCATAGGTTCAACTATTTTTGAGTAAACACATATTGAAGATTCTTATAATCAGAAAAGATTCGACATGGACCCCATAAAGATAATTCCACTAAATCTTTAACGTAAAAACCACGGCTAACAACTCTAGGTCATGATTGGGGTAGTTTTTCTCATGAACTTTTCATTGCCTAGAAGCATAGGCAACTACCCTACCATGTTGCATCAACACATAATCGAGACCGACACTAGAAGCATCATAATATACCACAAAACCATCACTACCCTTGGATAAAGTCAAAATTGGAGTCGAGGTCAACTTATCTTTAAATTTTCAAAACTACCCTCACACGTATTAGACGTCAAGAACTTGACCTTTTTTTGGGTAAACTTGGTCATTGGGGAAGCTATAGTAGAGAAACTCTCCACAAATCTTCTATAGTAACCGGATAGACCCAAGAAGCTCCAAATATCGGTTGGAGTCGTAGGTCTGGGTCACTTCTCAATCGCCACAACCTTTTGGGGATCTACCATGATCCCTTCACTAGAGATAACATGACCAAGAAAAACTGTGAATTTCAACCAAAACCCATACTTAGAGAACTTGGCATACAAACGATGATCCTTCAAAGTTTGCAACTAGGCACAGAGGTGATTGATATGATCTGCCTCACTTTTAGAATAGACTAAGATATCATCAATGAAGACAATAACAAACATGTCCAAGAACGGGCGGAAGACCCTATTCATAAAATCAGTGAATATCGTTGGGAAATTGGTCAACCCAAAGACATGACAAGAAACTCATAGTGACCACACTGGATTCTAAAAGTAGTCTTAGGGATATCCATATCCCTAATCTTAAGCTAATGATAACCCGATCTATGATCAATCTTAGAGTAACACTTCACACCCTGAAGTTGATCAAACAAATCACCGATCCTAGGAAGAGGATATTTATTCTTTATCGTTACTATGTTTAATTGACGATAATCAATGTACATATGAAAGGAACTATCCTTCTTGTGTACGAATAACATGGGATCACCCCACGGAGACATACTAGGGAGGATAAAACCTTTATCTAGGAGGTCTTTTAATTGCTCCTTGAGCTCTTTCAACTTCGTCAGAGCTATTATATAGGGAGGGATAGAAATCGGATGAGTTCCCGAAACAAGATTAATTCCAAAATCAATTTTCCTATTAGGAGGAACACCATGAAGATCATCGGGAAACTCATTAACTATGGGAACAGATTCTAGAGAAGGCTTTTCCGAGTTAGAATCTTTAACTCAAACCAAATGACACAAACACCTCTTTGAAATCAACTTTTAGGCTTTAAGATAAGAAATGAACCTTCTCTTAGGCACTAGGGAACCACCTTCCCATACAATGACCGTCTCATTAGGGAATCGGAACATGATCCTAGGGGTCCAACAACCTAAGGAAGCATAGCAAGAGTTCAGCCAATCCATCTCAAGAATAATATCAAAATAACTATGTCCAACTCTATCAAGTCTACAAGAGTATCTCTGCTACCAAATGATATCACACATCCCTTATAGAACCTTTTAAAAATCATAGGGTCTCCGATCGGGGTAGAAATAGAAAAAGAAACTGATAGACACTCGGGATCACAATCAAGATGCACATCCACATACGTGCCCACATAAGAAAGAGTAGCCCCTGGATCAAGCAAAAAATACATATCACGAGAGAAAATTATCAATATACATATGACAACATCGAGACACCTCAAAATCCTAGTGAGTAGCAAGGGCATACAAGCAATTTCGACCAATGTTGGTGCCAGAAATAAAAGCAGAAATAGACATAGCACCCTTCGATATGGGAGTAGATGGAATAGCAATAGGGGCCCTGTTGGCCCAAAAAGCTTCCAGAGAGGGGCACTCATGCTGCATATGCCCAATTTGACCACAATAGAAACATCTATTTCTCTCTTTCTTATACTAACTAAAATGACTCTGACCATAAAATCTGTATGAAGAGCGGGGTGGATCCAACTGGGCACCACTAACCTAGAATTGGGGCCCTTGTGCTTAGGACCCACCATTAAACTGAGATCAATGACCACCCAAAAAATTTAGGTAACAAAAGCAAACACTAACCGTGGAGAAAGAACTCGAACTTCCCACTTCTTTCGTGGCCACTTTCCACCATCACCACCACTAGGCTCAGAAGGCTTAAATTTATTTCCTCGACTCTCACTAAGATCTACTTACTTTTTTTTCCCACTTGTTCCATATTCACAATCAATCTAGAAATATCCATGTTTTTAATCAACAAGGTCGCCTTGCTTTAAAGGACTAACTCATGGGACAATCTCGAGACAAACTTATTGTAACACCCCGAAAATGGTACCCGGAATGCTACACGGTGCTCATGACCCCGAAGGACCACAAGATAACCCATGACTGATATTTGTACCTGAATACTGCATAAAATACTATATAAACGTGGAAATAAAGGCTGAAAGGCCATAAGGTTCAAAACTGAGGCATAATATCTAATAAAATATAACTCTGAGTGGAGTATTAAATACCTAAAATAACCAAAATAACTGTCAAATCATGATAGTCTAAAAATACTGTAGTCTGAAAACCTCTAAACAGTCTGAATAAGGAGTTGATAGGACATGTCCCCAACTAACTCCAACTACTAAAATAAACTAAGTACAGAAATGATAAAATCATGCCCATGTCCTCGAAGGATGAGGACTCACTGCTGAGTCTAATTGCTAAGTACTGGAATATTACTGATACTTTAAAGCTCGTGCTTCTAAACTTATGGTATAAAACACCATAGCGCAAATGCGTCAGTATGATTGCATGTACTAGTATGCATGTGAGGTAGGCTGAATGTAAAGTTTTCACATGTATGAACTATACTAACTGACTAGATAACATAAATATGAGAATGGATGCATGGAAATATAATAACTGTAGCTGAGTTCGTGATAACAGGATTACTGAGTCTGAGTACTGATAATATGAGATACTGATAACTGTATAATTGAAATAACTGATACTGAGCGATTGTATCTGACAGTCTAGGTTCTGATGGAACAAGCTGAGTTTCATACTATTTTGAGTTGACTGTATCTAACAGTCCTGAATTCTATAACTGAAACTGTGGAAAGTAGTATCTAACCGACATGCCCTAAAATGCGCCATAATAGCTGAGTTGGGGTCTAATCTGAGTCCTGATTGGAAGGGTGTCGATACCGCGCCACTGGTAAGGATAAGTTGTGGGTGACCCTCATCTGATAGTGTCCCCAAAAGAGAACGGTGGGACCCCATAGTCCTTATGAGAGCCTTCATGGCTCAACCATTTCAATAGGCCATTGCCTTAATTCAATTCATTATAAAATTCAAGTTATGGTCATCAAGACCCTCACAAACTATTCACATTTCATTCACAATCTTATACCACATTCTCACCACACTTTAGCTTGACACATAACTCAAGTTCATTTTCATATTAAGGGATTTCAACCGCTTATTAGTCATTAACTCAATAAGATCATCATTTCACAATTCTTTTACAACATCATTTATCAATCATTCTTACTTATTGGTCCATTGCCCAAGTTTAACACATCAACACATGTGACTAGATAATTTACTTAGTCATTTTCGCAAACATCTTATGTGCACACCTTTAACAAGGTTATTTTCATGGTAGAAATCATCAAGATTAGGGTTTCTCAATACCCTCATGTTAAACCACATACAAAAAGCACCCATATATGCAAATCATCATCAATAACATGTATAAACATAAGTTTAAGCAAGAATCAACATTATTCATCATTAGGCAACAAAATTCTTTTCATTTGATTTCAAAATACCATGTACACTTACTAATCCAAGTGTAAAATACATGGGTTTAGAGTTATTTAACAAGGGGAAGATTTACATGCCTTAAACAAGATGATTCTCCTAGAAATTGACTATACTTTGCCTCTTAAAGATCACCCTTGAAACCCCAGGCTCTAATTCTTCAAATATGAGTTTGAGAGAGTGTTTTGGGTGTTGGATCCACTCAAAATGTGTTTAAGGGGGCCATGTACACTTACATAGTGAAGGGACTTAGGGTTTAAGTCATGGTAAATGACCACAAGACCTTTAGTTAAAAGTTTTAAAATGAACCCGTGTAAGGGTATGACTCAGTTTACGAACCATACCCTAGGGTACGAGTGGTACCCTAACTCATACCCTAGGTTTTTTCTAGGTCACCTATACTATTAAGGGTACGACCACACACCCTTGAGTCATATACAAAGGGTACGACTTAACCTCTAACTCGTATATACCACCTATACCCAAAACAGTCCACTCAAGTTAAGATTTCCCTCTATATGATCATGTTGGGTATGACTTGTATACTTAAGGTACAATTGAGGAGGAGCGGCACTCGTATAGTGGACAGTATACTATCCTCCTAGGCTTGTCAAGGTACGAGAGGGGAGGGGAGAGTGGATACGACTCGTATCCAAGGGGTATGAATCAAGCCCCTAGTCGTACCCACCCAGTGACATCAAATGGAGAAATTTTTCGATGGTCCAAAGTCTAGGTGTTTTACATTGATCGCTAGAATTTTTAGATACACAAATACAAAAACAATAACATATCCAGTGTATTCCCATAAAGTGGGATTTGGGGAGAATAAAGTGTACGCAGTCCATACCACTACCTTAGATGAAGTAGAAAAGTTACTTCTGATAGGCCCCGACTCAGGACAGATAATAGTATAATCAAACAAACAAATGAAAAACACAAAAGAAAATAACAAAAAAGGGAGACACACCACGAGATAATAAAGAAAATAAGACACCCACACAATAAATTATACATCATCTATTCGAAATCAAAGACATCACCAAAACACCATGAACATGCAATTACAGGTGTAGATACAGACAAAATCTCCCTACTATTACGGACGAACTCATACCCACTAACTCTCTACCCTAGTCTGTGTCCTCTACACCTTTCTATCAAGGTTCATATCCTCCGTAAGTTGTAACTGCTCCATATCATGCCTAATCACATTCCTTCAATACTTTTTCGTCCTACCTCTACCCCGCCTAAAATCATTTATAGCCAGTCTCTCACACTTTCAAACTGGAGCATCTGTGCCCCTCCTCATTACATTTCTGAACCATCACAACCTCACTTCTCGCATACTGTCCTTCACCGAAACCACTCTCACCTTTTCTTGAATAATCTCATTTCTAACTCTATCATTCCTGGTAAGTCCACACACCCATCGCAATATCTTCATCTCTGCCACCTTTAACTTTTGGATGTGGGAGTTCTTAACTTCCCAACATTTCACTTCTTAAAACATAGTCGGTTGGACTGCCACTCTGTAGAACTTACCTTTAAGATTATAAGACACCTTTTTATCACACAAGACCCCTGAAGGAAGATTCCATTTCAACCACCGTGCACCAATACGGTGGGTGAAATCTTCATCAATCTCTCTATTTTCCTGAATCATAGACCCAAGATACTTGAAACTCTCCTACTTATGAATAGCCTGAGAATCTAGCTTCACTATCACGTCAACCTCATGCAACGAATCACTAAACTCACATTTCAAGTAATTGGTCTTGCTTTTGCTCAATCTAAATCCTTTCGACTCAATAGTTTGTCTCCAAATCTCTAACTTATCATTAACTCTTCCTTGATTCTCATCAATCAGTGCAGCATCATCAACAAATAACATACACCAAGGAACCTTCCCTTGAATATATTGTATCAAAACATCTATCACCAAGGCAAATACAAATGGGCTAAGAGTCTATCCCTGGTGCAATCCTATCAACACGAGAAAGTGCTCTGAATTCCCTCCTACCATCCTTACATGAGTCTTCGCGTCGTCATATATATCTTAAATTGACCTCGAGTATGCCACGACCCCACCTCTAGCCTCCAAGTACCTCCACAAAATCTCTCAAAGGACTTTGTCATACGCCTTCTCAAGATCAATAACCACCATATGCAAGTCATTCTTCATCTTCCTAAATTATGCCAATAATCTCCTCATGAGGTGAATGATCTCAGTAGTCGAGCGACCTGACATAAAATCAAATTGATTCACGAAAATAGTCATGATCCTTTTCAACCTCAATTCCACTACCCTTTCCCAAACTTTCATAGTATGACTCAACAACTTGATACTGCTATAGTTGTTGCAACTCTGAATGTTCCCCTTGTTCTTATATAATGGAATTATTGTACTCTATCTCCAATATTTAGGCATCTTCGCCCCCCTAAAAATGATGTTAACCAACTTTTGTCATCACTCCAAACCTGCCCCATCAGTACTCTTCCAAAAATCTACCTAAATCTCGTCTGACCAGTTTTCCTACCCTTACGCATCCTACGAATAACCCCCTTAACCTCCGTTACCTTAATACGCCTACAATAACCATAATGGCTACACCTTTCTGAGTTCTTCAAGTCCCCAGCACGAAACCTCTACCCCCTCGTCATTCAAAAGTTTATGAAAATAAAAATGTCACTTCTTCCTAATGAAGGCATCTTCAACCAACACATACCTATATAAACCTTTATATATTATAAAACTATACAATCTATATTATAATTACTTAAAAATAAAGTTAGGAGTCATTTGGTGTGAAGTATAAGGTATAATAATCGAGATAAATTTAGGATTATTTTACCCTATATTTAGTTGGAGGTATGAGTCAGTTTCGGGATTATTTATCCCACCATTTATATCATAGTTGATAAAACAAGCTACCTCATATACATGGTGGGATAACTTATTCCGAAATAACTTGTTTCCAACTAACCGACCCCTGAAAGAGTAGAATACGCCAGCTAATTTTTTTTTAAAAAAGAAGAATTTAGTTAATTGCAATAGTAAAACTTACACGCACCTAGCGTATACACCAAGTCAATACACGTATGTCATGTGTTTGAATATAGAGCTCATGTTACTTAATCATGATTAATTAATATGTCTTTTACTTTATTTAATTACTTAATAATAATAATAAATATTAATTTAATATTTATAATCTATAATATATTAAAAGTGTGAAATCCCTTAGAAAAGTGATTTGAACTTTTTGTCCTTTATTAAAAGATTTTACTCAAGACAAAATCGTCTTTTCACTATTTTATTTAATATATTTTAAAATTAGTTAAATTGTATCCTAATATAAATCAAATATGTTACATTCTAATATTTATGGAGAAAAAAAGATGGTATAAATCAAATATGTTACATTCTAATACGTTACATTTGGATGCTTTGATCTTTTTATTATAATTAAAATTATTTTTATTGGTAGAAAATAATTTCCTTTTATGAAAAAACTCTTTTTCATATATGGTTATTCTTTCTTTTAAAACAATTTCCTTTTATGAATTTTTTTTTTCATATATGGTTATTCTTTTTTATTTAAGGTAAAGTATATTAGAAGTATGAAAACCTTTAGAAAAAAATTTTAAATTTTTTGCTTCATTAAAAGTCTTTATAATATAATTATTATTTGATTAAATTTAGGACTCCTAAATTAACGCTAATCTATATCTATGATCTATCTATAATCTTTCTCTCTCTATATATATAATCTATCTATATTTTTTAATTTATTATTTAATTATTTTTATTATATTAATTAGACTCCTAAAATATATGAAATTCCTAAAATATGTGAAAAGAGAATCAATTAATATTTTCCTTTGTACAGATCAATTAGAAAAATACTCCTAAAATATGATAAAAAAAAATACTCCTATAATAGGACTCTATTAAGGATATACTTTTATAAATATTGAGATACACATTAAACTGGAGAAGAAAATAATTTACTTATTGAAAAAAGATGATTGATGTTCACCTAACTTGATTCGGTTGTTTGTATAGATCGGTAGATGCTTAATTTTCTAACACCTCAACCTATACACTATTTTTGTCAACATAATATAATTCAGCGTGCGTATATATATATATATATATATATATTTTGTTTTAATTCGAATCATTCTTTAGTGTCAAAATTTTCGCTTAGACAAGAATTATTTTCATTAAAACTAAAGTTATGTGATCATTATTGTATTATTTTATTGTAGTTTACAGGTTGTAGATGAATTTACAGGCGGTAGATGAATGTCGGACGATTTTGAGAAATTTGTTTAGGTAAATGTTAGGTTTAATCATATTTTTTTATATTTCTATCTTGAGATTTTTTTTGTATAAAGGTAAAATTTAGTTGTATTGTTTTGATATCCTTATTGTCATAGTATTTTGTTATAATTTACAAGTGCTAGATGAATATCAGATGGTTTTGAGAAAATTTTTGTGTAAAAGTTAGATTTAATTATATTGTTTTGATTTCTCCATCATCGTATTATTTTATTGTAATTTACAGATAATAGGTGAATATTGATCGACTTTGAAAATTTTTTTTTAATAAAAATTAGATTTAATTAAATTAATTCTTCAAAAGATATTAAATTTAATTATTATATTCATCTTTATTATTTAAATAAATATCTTACTTTTTAATGTAATATTTAAACTTAATAAATTGAGATAACGCGATACGCGGGACGCGTACATCTAATATACACCAAAATTACTCTAAGTTTTTATCCCAGGCCCGTATTGGTGGTGGAGTTTCCTTTGGATATCCCTGTTTGGAACACACGAGAGATTCACTTCCTTTCCACTCTGTTTTACCGTCAGCGAAAAAAGACAAAACTGCTGCTTTTGGCCTTTTGCTGGGCGTTTTTTCTTTTTCTTCTTAGATCAGCTCTACGTTTTCTGTTACTCTCCCTGTCGTTCATCGTCTTTGTATGAGATCCACAATGTCAATTAGGGTTTTCTCTCTTTTCCTTTCTCTCCTTCTCTTCTCTTCACCATTTCTTCAAGGTTCGGTTCCTCAGATCCAGATCTCTCATTTCTCTATATATAGTTTTTATATGCAAATGCAAGAGGACGATAATATTTTGTGTCATCTTTGAAATTGAGATTCAATTAGATGCAATTGAGGTTTCTGTTTACCATTAAAAGTTGAGATGCAATAGATATGCGGGATCACTGGCTCATGCTTGCCAGATCAGTATCCTGCTGTTTTTATTTTTATTTTTTGAAATTATTCTATGTATTCGTTTTCAATTATGAAGTGGATCCTTGGAGTAACTGGTAAAGTTGCTGCCACGTGACTAGGACGTCACGGGTCAAGCCTTGAAAACAGCCTTTTGACTGCGTACGATATACCCATGTGGTGGAGTCCTTCCCCGGACACCGCACATAGTTGTAGCTTTAGTGCACCGGGCTGCCCTTTTATTCGTTTCCAATTATCTTTTTTTATAACCGTGGTGTCCGGGCCACTTTGGTGCATCTTGACTAATCCACGGGATGCCGGGCACCTCCCACCCGTAACAAATATGAGGTAATTGTGTCTACAAGGTTGGTAACTGTGTCCACCTAAGCTAGGACATATGGGAAGAATCACCAATTATAGTATCGGCCTAGTTGATGCGGGGTGGGATGTGAATCTGTGATTTGTTTTTGTTGAGTAATTTTTTCTTGTGTAGAAGTAGAATTTGAAATTGTGCTGTGTGACAGGAATGGTACACTGTACAAGGAATTCGGTAGTTAAATACTAACTGGGGATCTTTGATTTGATAATTTCTTCTTGTCATTTCATTTTATATATCGGATGGGAAAGAACTATTGATGCATGCATAGATCCCACCTAATTGAGTAGTTCAGTTATTTGATATCTATGTTTCAGTTAGTTATTCTTGATGTTTGCATACCTTATTAGCTGCTAGGTTTTGGGCCCCCATCGAGAGGAAAGGTTACAACTTACAGAGGATTTGTATAGCTAATTTGCTTATTAGTTTTTCTGTTGTTTCGGTTGATTATATAAGTTCCCCTTTGGAGATAGGCCTATTATTTGCTGAATTTCATGTTGGTTTGTTATTGTTTTGACATTCTCCATAGTTGCTAGATGTCAATCCGACCCTGAAACAGAAGTGGTAGAAGGCACTGGAGAAGCAGGAGATCTTGGAATTGTTGGTGATGATGTCCAAGATTTTGGTAGTGATAATTTTAGTCCTGCACCTGGGATTGAAACAGTTTGTGTTTTCCCCAAAAACCCTTCTAAGGGTAGGTTAATCCGTTTTTCTTTTCTATCTGTATTCTTTGTTCCTTGTTTTGCTTAACTGATAGCATAGTTTAAGAATTGCATCTCTCAGATCGTATTTCTTCGTCTTTGCAGTAGTGGCAGCTGGTGAGGAAAGTGAGGTGTTAGTTGGAATGAAAAATGACGGTAATCCTTTGTGTTTCGGTGTATTTCTCCTTCCCATCAAGTGCTTAGTATAATGATTCATTTCTCAATTTTGGGTGCCTGTTACAGGGGATTCAAGTTTGAATGTCATTGCAATCCAAGCCACTGTTCACCTTCCTTTTGATCACCGCTATTTGGTTCAAAATCTATCTGTAAAGGTAATTGTTTGGATTTATTTTTTGGTCGAAATCAGGCCAAGCTCTGCGTCTTCCATAAGATATGTGGACTGTGGCATATTACTTCCTTTGAACTGAAAAGAAAAGCTTCTTAATCTCAAATTTATTTACTTGTTATTTTGGTTCTTAAATCTGGATTTACACATTTTCCTATTCGCTTAGTAAGTTCTTGGGTGTACATTCAATCTTATTTAAGGTTTCTTCATGTTGACTTTTAACCTTAAGGTTAGTAGCTTCCTTATTCAGCTCAAGTTTCACTCACTTGCTTGTAGCAAGCCAATTGTCAAGCAAGTTGTTGTTATAGGGCTCTTAACTTTTCTGGTTTTAGCAAATGGGTTGTTTGTTTATGTCTTCAAACTTGGTGGTCAGAAGACTTTGAACATTTAGTGCACCTAATGAATAATAAGGTATTTATTTAATTTTTAGGTATGGACAGCGGTTTAGGATGAAGAGAATGCACAGATCATTTTCAGTTTTATAATGTGAAAAATGGAAAATATATATTAACATTTACGTATATGAAAATCTCCAAAATGTATTTCTATTTTAAAACAATTTCAAGAATGACCAAGGAATAGACATTAATCTTGAGTGCTCTGAGCCTATTGACTTGTTCTTAGGAAAGTTCAGAATGCCTACAACTTCACCTGAAAAGTACATTTCTCTGTTTGTGCAAAGTCTAAGTTTTACGAAATATTACAGAAACACCCAGATACTGTAACTTTAGTTATTTTGTTAGAAATGGATAGATAAAATATAATGTTGAAAAAGCTTCCGAAGCTGAGATTAGGATTTCTATAAATTTCCTTTTACAAAGTGTTACATGGACTGCATTTTGTTGATTGTATAGTGTGTGTTGTCTTTTTTTTTTTTTTTTTTGAATAGGTGACAAGTGTGTCTTTTCTGTTTGTCAAGCTTTACTAAGTTCAATTGCCTTTAATTTGTCCCTAATTCAATAGAGAATTGGAGTTAATAGTTGCTAAAGTGAGCTCATCCTTTGAAGCTTGGGGTTGTGCTTTGCCGATAGTGGTAGCTAAATCAATTTTAATGGTACATATCATTCAATATGACCTTAATGCTATGGTAAGGCAGTTAAGACCAATAATTACGCACCACCACCACCACCACCACAGGTGGAAAAGCATGGGGTTAAAGTGAGCTGGTGAGCTGGCAGTTGAATCAGGAAAGCATTTGTATGAACAAGGGATACAAAATTCATTCTTCTCATGATTGACACAGTTCTTTTTCCATTTGGTTTCCTTCTTATTTTTATTATAATTGGTCCTAGGATATAATTTTAGGTTTATCATTAGTATTCGGTATATCACTAAAATTTGTAAGTATTTAAGTAATGCAAATGGTAAATTATTTGAGAAGAAAATATACCTCTTTAAGATTGCCTTGAAAGTAAAGTCAAAATTTATTTACCACAAGGGCAGCGATTGCTTAACTATGCTTTACAGGATGAGAACTCCGGTAATCTTCTGTTGTTAATTAGGAGTTCCTGTTCAAACGAGTCTTCTATTTTCATGCTATGTTACTGTAATTTGGGTTAGAGACCTTTCTAATTTTATATCTTCTTCCATTTCCTAGGCTTTTGATAATGCTACAGTTCCACCTTCTGCTCAGGCCACTTTCCCATATATATTTGCTGTCAGCAAATTTATGCAGGTTGGTTTCTTGCCAAGCATTTGTACTGCTTTTCTCTGTTACTATCTGCTTATTTTCATTTTTCTTTTGCTCTCACTTGAATGCTGCTGTTGGTACCTAAGCTGAATAACTTTTTCCTTAATGTTACAGCCCGGAAGTTTTGATCTTGTTGGCACTATTGTTTATGAGGTAGATCAGAACCCTTATCAAAGTACATTCTACAACGGCACTATTGAAGTGACTGAGCCTTGTGGTCTTCTCAGTGTTGAGTCTGTTTTCTTATTTTGTCTTGGAATTGCCCTCATTGGCCTTCTTGGACTCTGGATTCGTGGTCAGATACAAAATCTCTCAAAGGTGATTACATACTCTTTATACATGCACCTCGCTAGGGCAGAAATATCTTGCTAGTGCATCAGAAATACTGAGTGGATTGATAAATAGGTGTGAATGATTTCATTCGTGATTAGGCTTATCCTTCTCAGCTCTTACATCACTGTCCTTCTGACATGGTTGGATTTAGTTAGGTGTCAACGATCTTTAGAATCTGGTACATACTGAGACTTGATATGGAGGTGACAGTTAGATATAGCCTTACCTATAGGGGCATTACTGCAAGAGCACAAAATGTATGAGGGATTTATCTATGGGGCCTAGACTGTCTTATTGTAAATGTGTGTTCATAGTCTTATTGATAAATGTATATTGTACTTCTGTTGGTCCTTTTCCTTCTAAAACTTAATTTTCTTTCTTTGATATATGTATAGAAAACTAAAAGAGCACCAAAGGCAAAGGTTGAAGTTGGAACAGCCACAACAGTTGCATCCACGGATGAATGGCTTGAGGTTTGTGGTTTTTTTAACTGTTGGGAATAGTTTATTGTCTGTTATTTAAATCATGTTAGAATGATTTCTTTGTGTATTTGGACTTGGATATGAAAAGTTCCCAATTTCCTTGTGTGTTTTATGCAGGGAACTGCATATACTCAAACGCTCTCCAACAAGTCGAAGAAGAAGAAGTGAATGACTTGAACTTTCTGATGTACGAAGCAGTATGCTGAGGCTAGAGTCCCGAGTTAGACTTGCGAATAGTTAAAAACGTGAAATAGGTTTTAAGAAATAGAATCGATAGACCCTCCACTGTTGTAGCATGAGGGAAAACCTATCAACCATGTCTTTTTAGTGCCAACTGACTCGTAGTTGAAGGTGGCAAAGATAATTTTGTCTAGCAAATTCCTATTTTATCCTTTCAACAAATTTATTGGTTTTCTTGGTAGGTTTGTTTGTGATTGGAGCAATGCTACTCCCAAAGTAAGTCCTGACACACTGTTACGCTCACCTACTCGAGTTTAGGTGGGTAAAAATCACATCATTACACATCGCAGAACGTGTTGCTTCGTTATTAGGTGAATCCTTCGTCTTTCCAAATTTATTAGCCGATAGGTGAACCATTGATTCTTGGTTCAGCATCTTTCAAACTTTCACTTAACGAGTCCAATTCCGATTGCATCACTATGCTCAATACGGAGAATGAAGGAAGCTAAAATAAAAATTAGTTTTTTGGGCTGCTCTGCTGGATGTTATTAGATAAAGGCATCACATACCTGCCAAAATGTTTAATTAGGCATATAATCATAGGCAAGACAATATAGAATTTTCTCCCTTCTAATTTAAGTGGCACTTTATTTTGTGTCCTAAAAAGAATAGTCTCACATTTTCTTATTCGACAATTAATTAATATATGGGTAATTTACATAAATCTCTAAATCTTTAAGTGATATTATATAAAATTTCGACTATTTTGTTAATTACATTTATCCCTGATTTTTAAAATGGTGATACATATGTTATACGGTGATACATATAAAAAATTGATACATTTAAAATTGACAAAGATATTTATTTAAGGAAATAATAGATTCTCTTTTATTCACTGTATTCTTTTATTTAAGGAAAAATATCTAATTTTTTCTCTTTTTTTAAATTTAATTTAGGTGTTTTAATTATGTATCTCTTTTTTCGTCTTTAATTTTATGTAGTTAAGGATTTTGAGTTTTACACAAATAGCAATTCTAATTTAATTCTGCTTTTAGTCTTTTTTAAAAAAATATTATTACTTTTGTTTCCTGCACTGACTACATCTTTATCTTTCATTAATAACATATGAATCACTCAATAATTGAAATAAACAATTGTATCTACCATAAGAATTACCATGATATCATATATATCACTAATTAATATCATATGAATCACCCAATAATTGAAATAAATAATTGTATCTATTATATGAATCACCATAATACAATATGTATCAGCCATTAATATCATATGTATCACCCGTTAAAATTGTACAAAATGTATCTATCGTATGAATCACCATAATACCCATACAATGATTTCATATTTATCATTCATATGAATCACCATTACAAGAATGAATATGTATGAATAACTAAATAAATTTATATATGTATCAATAGATTTTTTTCAAAAAAAAAAAATGGTAGAGATTTTAGGAGAGGAAAAAAAAAGTTGCATGTGTTAATGGAGGAGAAAAAATCAGGAAGGGGGATGATTTAAGTGTTGATGGAGGAGAGAAAGAGGCCGTTTGGATAAGATTAAAAAAAATAACTTTTTAGCTTAAGTGATTAAAAGTTTAAGATAAGTGTTTATAAATTAAGAAGATAAGCGTTTGGATAGAAGTGCTGAAACTGAAGTTGTTGATGCGTTTGGTAAACAAGTGATGGTAAGTGCTTTTTGTTGTTAAAATGACTTAAATGTCCTTAAAGTTGTTAACACCATAAATAAGGTGAACTATTTATAATTTTTAATTTAAAAAAAAATTGAACAAACCTCCTATTAATGATGGGTTCGATGAAAACAAAGAAGAAAGATGAAGAGAAAATTGGAGGGAAGAGACGAAGCGAAGCAGGAAAGAGAAAAAGAAAAAAATTTATATATTTGAGGGATACAAGTTTAGGATATTGTTGGAATTAGAGGAAAATATAAGAGATAAAAAGGTAAATGTTTGGGTCAAACTTAAAAGAATTTTAATCTAAAAAGAAAAAAGCTGGGGGTACCCAGCTTCTCACTTTTTGATTCTTTTAATCAGTTTTTAATTTTTTTTTAGCACTTTTTTGTTTTACCAAACACGTTAAAAAGCTAAAAAAGAGATTAAAAGTTGATTTAACCATATTTTAATCCTATTCAAACGGGCTCAAAATCAGGAAGGAAGATGATTTAATTTTTGATAATTAGGGAGATATTTTAGGGAAAGACATCTTTAAAAAAAATTAGTTTGAATGAGTTAATAGTGGAGTAAAAATAAGATGTGAGATTTCGTTGATATGTATCAAGAGTAAAGTTAAAAATTAGAATTTTATGTAAATTAAAAAAAAGTAAAAAATATTAGATAATATAGTCTCTTAAGTTTGAAATTTGTGTAATTTATTCTTAATATATTATCCTTATTGGATCTCATTTAACAAAAAAAGTACTAGAAAGTAGTGTAAAAGTAACTTAAAGGGGTATTTGAATTAACTTTTTTTGAAAGTGATTTGTAAGCTAAAAGCCAAAAGTTGGCAGCAATCTATTTTTGACTTTTAGCTTCTAATTTTTTTTTACTTTTTAAGCCTAAAGTAAGGTGCGTTTTTGACAAAGACCAACAAAAATTAAAGTGTATTTAACGCCAAAAGCACTTAAAAATATGTCAATTCAAACAACTTTTAATAAGAGTATTTTAGTAAACATAACGAAATCTTCTTTTATTTCTTTAACTCCATGCGAATCAAATGGTGCCACATAAATTGAGACGGTGGAGGTATATATAATAGTAGTAGGGTAGAGAAACTAAATGAAACTAGTAGTCTCATTTATTTGCACTTAATGAATGTCTCAATATGAATAGTTGAGACTTTAGTCAATTAAGTGTATTTATTTTTATTAAAATTGTAGCACTTATTTTGTATGAATATGTCTTAATTATTAACATCGGGAATAAAGTCTTAATATCAAAAGAGACCTTTTTATGTATATAATTTTCAACATCACTTTATATCCACAATCACCCTTCACCACCTCTTCATTTTAACTACCACCAACACCAACACCAACATCACCACCAACCACCATCCATCCGCCACCACCAGATCACTAACCACCGTTGCAATCAACAACGCTTCCAACCATTTATAACACCTACCACTTCATCGTCGTAATTGTATCTACTTTCGCCGCCACCATTATCGTCGTGAACCATCCAACCATTTTTGTCATCACGATCATTCACTGGCAACCACCACCATTGCTAATCACTGCTATCCGTGGGTACAACACTTATCACCTCCATCATTATAATAATATCTACTACAACAACTACTGTCAGACCGCAATCACTTCCACCATTATCAGTAAATACAATCACTGCGTACAATACATATTACCAATTACTTCATCCATCAAAACTAACATCGACACCAACTACTACCAACACACCATCAACCATCAAAATATTTTTTCGCCACCATCATCAATGCTGCCAACTAATAACATCCACCACCACTAGTAACTCCCATCATCACATCAATCACTAAAACAACATCCATCTCCGTCATCACAACTATTACCACCATTATTATTAGATACTAATGCTAACTATTACCACCACCATCACCATCCCTGCAACCATTAGGTAGCATAAATATTTTTTTATCAAATAATAATTTTATTTTATTAAATTATATGTTTTCTAATCTTTAATTACTTTCGTATTTGAATTATACATTTATTATGTAAATAAATTATGCATATTCAGATGTTGAAAAACAAACAGTTTTAATCATTCAATATTCAGGTCTACATACAACATCTTAACCATTCAGATATGCATTTAGATTCAGACGTCTTAATGTAAATGAAAATAAATGGAGTCCGCGACCAAAATAGGCTGTCCAACTAAAAAAAAGTATCAAAATATTTCATGTATATAAAGTGTGACCAAAATAGGTTTAACTCACTTAAAAAGTGAGTTATACATTACTTTTTTAACGATAGTTCGGCAGACGACGTCATCTTTATAAAAAGTGTATAAATCACATTTTTAGTGAGTTATCCATTTTATTTGTACATAACTCACAAAAAAAGTGAGTTATACGTATAACTCACTTTTTTGTGAGTTATATCAATGAAAGTTATATAAACTCACTAAACAAGTGAGTTATTTTTTTTGTGTTTATACATAATTCAATAAAAAAGTGAGTTATATTTATTTTTATAATTTATGTGAATGATGTTACATTTTCAATCTTGGTTAATTGATTAATTAGTACTGATGTTATTTTGTTGAACAGGTGGCCCTATCCATTCCTTGATCTGTCATCTGCAGTTTCTCCTTTGTGGTATGTAATTCCTATCATGTCCTAAACTATACAATCAAATTCTTGAGTTTATTTAAGCAAATATACGATCTGTTGGTGATTTTTCAGGTACTTATTGGTGGTAGTTATACACATACCGTGCTATGGTATTTTCATCCTGGTTATAAAGAAAAAGCACCATTTGTTTTTGAAGTGGTTTCCTTAGTCTTATCAGTGTGCAAGATGACACCTCAATTCTAACCAAGTTGGTATCAGTTGTATGAATCTTGACTTTCTTATGTCAAATAAGAATTTTCAGCTTTCAAGACGGCAATATAAGGGAAATATATTTCTACGGGTGACATAATCTCGTGTTTTGAATACTTTCTGGAAGTAATGATGAGACAACAAAAACAAAAGTTTTATGTAGCAAAGTAGCTGTGAAAATATAGAGATTTGAACTTCTGATTTTCTAGATGTACATCTTGGGTAACTTTGATAAAAGAGATTTGTTTATTCATATAACTTAGTGTTGAGCTCTTACTTGCAGTGTATACATATATGATTGAAAATGCAGTATTTCATATGCATTATAAAGAAGTAAAAGCATTTATTTTCCCTTCTTTTGTTCACTTATCTATTTGATAATGTTGATCCATCTTTAATATATAGAATTGAAATTTGGTAAAATACCATGTGTCATGTGTGTTATTTGGATGGTGTTCAATACAATGTCCTATTGTTAACTAAAATTGTACATTTTCAACACTAATATTGAGATCTCAAATAATTTTTGGTGGCAAAAAATATTGTCTTCACGAGAAAAATCATTGTCAATTCTTAATTTGAAAGCCCTTCTTCTTGAAGGTGGAATTAATGCTAATAATTCAACATCTTCATGTTCATCAATTTCATTTCTTGGTAATAATAAGAGTCCCATGAGTGAAGTTTTTGATTCTCCACGTGATCAATTGCACAAAAATAGTCTCCAAGAAGAGGAAAAAAAAAATTAACTGCTTTGGATTATTTTCTAGTAATTCAATTTGTTTTTTTGGATACGCAACAATGAGCCAGTTAATTTTTAAGTGAGTTATCCATTTTACACATGTGAAATATGAATATAGCTCTAAAAATATGTTAGTTATGTGCACAACTTTATTAATAATGTTAAATATGAATATGATGCTAAAAATATATGAGTTATGCAAAACAAATTGTATATTATATAACTAGACGTGAGGATCGAGTATATACAAATTAATTGCTATATACTATACAACTATAATTAATTGTTATATACTAAACAAAAATATGTGAGTTATGTACTAATCATCTGCGACAACATGTTCACCTTACGTGACATTATTCCTACATATCAAATAATAGAATAATTTTAGCATATTCTAAAAGTGTAAAAAATAAATGCATGAAATTAACCAACATAACTTATTCTATTATTCCATTAAAAAAATTTACAGTTGTATAGTATATAATAATTAATTTGTATATACTTTATCCTCATATCTAGTTGTATTGTATATAATTTGTTTTGCATTAACTAATATATTTTTTTGCACCATATTCATATTTAACATTACTAATAAAGTTGTGCACCTAACTCACATATTTTTAGAGCTATATGGATTACTTAGTTTATATTTAAATAACTCACATAATTAGTGAGTTTTATATGATAAAAATAGAGGCATATGATAGCTTTATAGATAAAAATATAGAGACAAAATAGATTTTAAAAAATAATTAGTGATCTTTACCAAATAGATTTTTTTTAAAAAAATGTGAATTTTATAAAATAAAAATTACAAGAAAAAAATAAAATTATGTTAGTTTTATAAATTCACATAAATTGTGAAAATAAATATAACTTACTTTTTTTTATGTGTTATGTAAAAATAAAAAGGATAACTCATTTAAAAAGTGAGTTATATAATTTTCATTGCTATAACTCATTAAAAAAAGTGAGTTATATATATAACTCATATTTTTAATGAGTTATCTAAAAACAAAAAGAATAACTCATTAAAAGTGAGTTATTCTTTTTGTTTTTACATAACTCATTAAAAGTGAGTTATTTTTTTGTTTTTACATAACTCATCAAAAAAGTGACTTGCGTATATAACTCATTTTTTTTGTGAGTTGTGTATATAACTCACTCTTTTTGTGACTTATGTAAAAACAAAAAGCATAACTCACTTAAAATGTAATTATACACTTTTTAAGTTGACACCATTAATCAACGCGTCGTTAAAAAAAAAGCATAATTCACAAAAAAAAAATAAGTTAAGTTTATTTATGTATTAATTTAAACACATGATATATTTTGATATTATTTTTTAACAAAATGACAAACTCTGATCCTCCACTCAATTATAAGGAATACTGCAAGTTCTGCAGACCGCGAAAGTGTATACATCTAAACATTTTGGTGACTGCAAAAAAGCTACTCAAGAAAATATTTTACTTGGGTACACTGATCATGGCATGAATTACTTTGGTTTACTACTGACAGTTTTTATCCACTAAAATTGCATTGACCTGATCTTAGGCAACCATTTGTTCTTCTTTAATCCTTATTTGGAATCATCTGAGTTAGCTAGCATATTTTTTAACTGGTCAAGAATTCCTTTGAAACTGAAATGCATGCAAGAACTAATATTTGTAGTCTTTAGTGCACTATTATATTAACAACTAATATATAAGAGAGGATTATACATTTGTAGTCCTCCCAAGGACTTTAGAGATATTTTAATTTTTCATGAAATAAAGTTGTTACACATGTCAAATTGATAGCGTATTAATAGTATTTTTTTATTATATATTTTTATTTTTGCTTCCTCCCCCTTTTCTTTTTTTTTTTTTTTTGTTAAGACCATCTCCACTTGATCTTTTATAATTGATTTTTTCTTGTTATTTATTGAATTATGTTTTGATAAATTTCTTTTATTTAAAAACAATCACTTTAGCTTGGAAAAAATTATGTTAAAATAACTTTTAATACAAAATTAAAGTTTGTAATGATTTTCGACTACACCATTCTAACTTTTTTTAAAAATATTGTTCAGTTTTTTAAAAAAGATTATCAGTCCTAAATAGGATAACTTGATAAATAATTTCTTGTACTTATTATTTTTCTAAGTGGACATAAAAAAGATAAATCAATAATTTAAATGGGACGAAAAATTTATGTTTTAAGAAGCGTGTAAAAAATAAATATGACAAAGAAAATGAGTAATCTATTACTGTAATTTAATAATTATTTAATATGCTTATTGATAATATATGTTAAGTCTCTAAATTAATGTTATAATTATTTTAATATAAACTTGAAGTCATAGAAATATTATGTTGGGTTAAATAATTCTATAAGAAGAAAAAAATGAATTTTGCAAAAGTTTTTGCCACATGAATTATGAGATGAACGAAAACTCAATAAATATCAAAATAAATTTATTTTATCTATAGTTAAAAAATTTCATACTAACAAATTGATAAACATGTCAATATTTTTTGACTCATGATTTTATTCAAATCATAATTATTTATATATTTTAAACCATATTATTTTATAAAGTATCCAATTCTCTGTTAATATTTTCTTCCTCACAAACAATATTCTATTTTAAATTATCCAAATATGATTAAGAACTTAAATAATTATCAAGACTTAGCAAAAAGATATGTAAATTAATATGCCATTAAGTAATATTAATTATAAAATTAAAAATATAGTAATGTATATTAATTTTATTTTTAGTTTTGTATCTTGAATTTGAGTTGGACTCCGACTTAGTACGGGCCTAAAATTAGTAATATGCATATATGATGATGCACATACGTCCATAACTAAAGTAATTTAAAGTTAAAAGCAGGAAATGTTTGTTGAGAAATGTCATTTGATTAATGGGACTGTGAGAAAACACATAATTATATTCCCGTTTCATGAAAATGCCAACATGAATAGGGGTGGATGTATGTACATAGATGGAAGTGTCACGACACCTAAGCACCTCAATTGAAACTCTATGTATATGTGTGTGTATGTGCGTGCGCACGTCTATGCATGTGTGTGAGAAATTGTATAAAATTTAGTCTTGACACCCAAAAAAACAATGAAGCATATAGTACCACTGGTGGAAAGCTACGCTTTTATACTCGTGTGTCTGAGTTTGAACTCAGCCTTGCACACTTGTTGAACTAATTTTAGCGATTTATTGTTAAAAAATTATTTCACAATTCAATTTGCAGCACTCGACGACCAATAAAACTCATAAAGACAAATCAGTGAGCCAAGCGCTTCCCTATTTGCAAAATGGATGATAAATTATAGTTAATTCTTTTTGGATATTGATGTAGCTTATGCAAAACACAGCGTACGCTGTTCTTTAAAGCAGTGTGATATTCAAAACTTTTAAATCATGGATTTACCTCTGAGCATCAATCATGTTGCATGATCTAACTTCCTTTGAAAAATCTTAGTAGCTTAGTTGGTTATCTAAACTTTAATTTTGTTGGTGTGAGTTTAAAAAAGGTCTCTTTCTTTTTTTCGACAACTCTTTAGTTTCATTATTCCTCATGACATGTTTAAGATTACAAGATTAGAAGACATTTTGATACTTACTACATACTCCCTCCGTCCGGTTTTATTTGTCACATTTTGAGTTGGTATACCTATTAAAAAAAATAATTAATAACATGACTATTTTACCATAATACTCCCTATTAAATGATGCTTATATTGTATTTTGCCATTAGTAAGAAAAAAATAATTAATGCTAAGAGTAAAATAGGAAACAAGTTGTCTTCTCTTGATATGTCAAAAATGACAAGTAAAGATAGAAATTCAATTAGAAAATTTATGACAAGTAAAAACGAACGGAGGGATTATCTTTATCTTAAGGCTATAACATTAAAAAAAAATTCACTTTCTTAAATCCTGTGTTAAATCAAAATCAGGTAAATACGTAAATTAAAATGGAAGGAGAATATACTTTGTGACTCATAAATTGCAATTCAAATCAAGAGGTATCTGGTTCAGTGTAGAGTGAACCTCACACAAAATGAAAAAGCAAATCAGGTACAGTAGTAGAAAGAATGCTAAATTGCTAATTTAAGGTGTTTTTGGTTCAGTTTGAATATGCTTTATTTGAGAAAAGATCGTACATACTATCTTGGTTTATGATTTTTAATACATACTAAAAATGTAAAAATAAAATCAATTTTACGCTCTTTGTAGAACACCCCAAATAGCTACTTATTTTGCTAAAAGTAGTCAAAAGTTCACATGTAATTACTCTGGATTTTAACAAGATAAACATAAATGAGAACAGCTAAGTAGGTTAGAAAAAGAAAACAGACGAGGTTTGCAGTTGGATGATAGCTCATTGAATGAGGCTAATGACTTTTGATCAAACACCTTACTCATATTAGTTATTTTTTCTGAACTTTTGCTAGCTAGAAACCGCTTTCCAACATTCCAACACCCCAAATACCCTTCAGCATATCACTTTTTGTACTATAAATACCCTTCAGCATCCGAAACATACTAAACACACCAATATTTTCTCACATTTTGGCAAATTAGCTCATTTGCCTGTTAGCATAGTGATCCTAATGGGGCTTCAGTCCCTTTTTAGCAGAATCCTTATTGCATTCACTGTTTCTTTGTTACTGTTTGCAGTGAGCTTCTGTTACGCTGATGACGTGACAATCCAAGTTGTCGGAATTGGAGAATGTGCTGATTGCAAAAAGAGTAACATAAAGACCATTCATGCTTTTTCAGGTATTTCCTCTTTACTTTTATTTTTAATTTTGTAACATATTATTTAGAAGAATAATTGCTAAAATCATAAACAACCGCTCATAAAAATGCAATGGAAGGTTACGTATAATGGACCTATTGTAGTCTGGATCTTCCTAAATCTTGTGCATAACGAAAGCTTAATTCATATGGTTGACTTTATTTAATGGTTATAACCAAGGGCAGATGCACCATTAGAACAATGAGTGCAGTGGCACCATTATTTTTAGGCTTGAGTTATATGTACAGCTCGATTTAAAAAATGTAACTAATACTATAACGATTCTTCCTTTTAGGGCTTCGTGTTACCATCGACTGCAAGGTTGGAAATGGAAAATTCAAAACAAGGGGTGAAGGAGAAGTTGACAAAGATGGAAAGTTCAAGGCGTCACTTCCTAAAGAGATTGTGAAAGATGGAAAAATGAAGGAAGACTGTTACGCACAACTCCATAGTGTATCTGCTGCACCATGTCCAACACACAATGGCATAGAAGCATCCAAGATTGTAGTGACCAAATCTGAAAACAATGACAAACACATATTGAAACCATCGGGAAATCTAAAATTCTCGACAGCCTTGTGCACCTCTGCTTTCCTCTGGCCACACTTCAAGTTTCCACCATTTCCAAATTTGCCACCTTTCCCAATATTCAAAAAGCCATTTCCGCCTCCAATTCCAATCTACAAAAAGCCACCCCTACCACCAACTCCAATCTATAAACAACCAATTCTACCTCCTATTCCACCTTATAATAAGCCAATTCTACCTCCAATTCCAATCTACAAAAAGCCACTTCTACCTCCTATTCCAATCTATAAGCCAATTCCACCATTCTTCAAAAAGCCATTCCCACCCCTGCTCCCAAAATTTCCTCAGATTCCATTATTCCCACCTTCTGTCCCTCACCGATAGGAGGGCTTTAAACAAGTTCTCCTGCGGTGCACATACATAGGTGGATTCAAGATTTCAAGTTAATTTGTGCGCCTGTTAATGTATGTTCGTGTTAAGATGGTTCAATAAAACTTCCATTTACATATATAGTTTGAGTCAAAATCAAGTACACATATATCATTGCATATGTATTAAAATCAATGCTTAATGTGCAAACTTGACGTTTCTTAAATAAGTATGAAATAATTTAACTCAAGGATAATGGTGCTTGAGGATGTGAAACAATGAGAGATGGAGAAAATGAAAAAAAAAGGATTCACATGTTAATGAAGTGGTGAATTAATTGAAATATGTTTGGTTTATCTAGTCGTATGTTCATACAGATATTTAAACATCCTTAAGTGAAATCAAGGCCAGAGCTACAATTTTACTTATTGTTCGGTAGAATCCACAGTTTTGACCCAAGCCGTGTATGTGTTAAGAAGTAACCTGTCTTTTCTAAAATTAAGAATTCATAAACTCAAAGTGCTAACTCCAATTCTAAGTGAATTATACCTCATTTAAAAAATATAGTTTTATGGCCATAAGCTAGTATATGACAATGAATAGATTTTCTTTTTCATTATGCTATTTTGGCTATTGATGGAATTTTTTTTTTGGTAATGAACTGTGAAATATTATCATAACCAATAAAAGAACAATACTTCCAAAGAGCACGCACTAAAACCAGTCCCCCTATCGGTTGCTTGTCAAGAGTGCCTCAGAAAAACAACAAAAAACCTATACAAGACAACCTCTCTAATTTGCTATTCGTTAAATTAACTATCTACAACTAGAAATTCTATTTTTACTCTTCTGATTCCTTAACCTCTCCCAAACTTCCTTTCTAATTAGTTACATAAAACCTATAGCCTGAAATAATAAATTTTAAAATTATTTCCAGTTCCTTGTCTTCCATGTGTGATATATCAATACTCCCCTTATAACAACTATCACCTCCTAATTAAAGTGAATCCATTTCAACTTTCTAATCCACACTGAAGTTTGTTTAACTGGAAGATCTCTAATAACAATACCTGACCAGCTATATAAAGTTTGTTTCACTTCTTTAGTCTATGCACATTCAACAAACAAGTGCAGTTGTCTCCACCTTATCCTTTGTACTATCATTGCATTTATCATCACCATACAACCTATTGAGTTTATTAAGTCTGGCTTTTGTAAGGATTCTATCCTGATATGCAAGTCAAACTATAAACTTGTACCTAGACAACATAAGTGAGTTGCATACTAAGCTGACTGACTTTATTCGATCCTACATCCCTTGCAAAGCTTCATAACTCATTTTGATTGAGTATTTACCATTTTTTGTTAACAGATACACACTATTATTAGACTAATGTGCGATACTAACTTTTGTTTATTTGACTTCCTATAATCAGCTAGAACTATATGATTCCAAAAATCATCATTCTCATCCTTCATAAATTTTCTATGCACCCACTTCACCCATAACATATGCTTCTTTCCTACTAACTGCCAAATAAGTTTGCCTAGTGATGCCATGTTCCACTATTTACTATTTTTAATTCTCAAGTCTCTATTCCTTTTTAGTGTAGACATTATATCTCATGAAACTAATACAATTCTCTTCATGTTAGTAGTGAATCCCCATAAGAAGTCCCTACACAACTGATCCGCCTTTTTTATAATACTTTGAGGCAAGGTGAAGGCTGCACTCTAAAAGTTATATATTGAAAACAAGATTGACATGATAATTTGCAACTGCCTGCATAAGATAGTATATCTTTGAATAACCAGAAGTTACTTCGCTGGTGATCTTCTCAACTAGTAGATGACAATCCACCTTAATCCATTTCTCGAAAGACAAAGGCAAGCCTAGATATCTAATAGGTAGTGTTCTACTAGAAAAACCAGTAAGCTTCAGTAATTCTTCCTCAGTAGTAGCTTAAACCCCTACACAAAAGAAACTAGACTTACCTATATTTGTCACCAAGCCTATCACTTTACTAAAATGATTTAACACATCTATTACTCTTGTAATAAATTATAATGGCCCGAGTCTGGTACCCCAGATGCTACACAGTGCTAACAATCCCAAAGGACCACTAGCTAACCCATGACTGATATCTGTAACTGAACACTGGATAATAGTAATATTGTAACAAAAATATAACTGAAATAAATGTGGAAATCTGGCAAAAAACTTTCCATAAGGTTCAAATACTAAATAATACTGAATAAAACAATGTCTAAACAAGGTATGATAATACCAAGACTGAAATAACTGTCTGAACTTGCTATAGTCTGAATGCCTCTCAACTATCTGAATAAGGAGTTGATGGGACATGTCCCTAACTAACTCCATCTACTGAAAATAACTAAGTACTAAAATACCAAAAGAATGAAATAATTATGTCCTTAAAATATGAGGACTTACCACTTACTCTGACTGTTGTTATCTGAGTTGCTAAGCATAATCAGAAACCTAAACGTCCCAACCTATGATGTGCAAAAGAAAAGTATGCATCAGTACGTTTTAATGTACTGGTACGCAAAGTGAGGTAAGGTTGAATGCAAGGGTTCATATGCATGAACTAAACTGACTGGATAACATGAACATGACTGCGTGAGGATACATGCATGAATACATAACTGTAACTAAATCATAAGGATTTTGAATACTGAGTTTACTGATAACATTGATTACTGATAACTGATAGACTTGATAACTGGGGGACTGTATCTGACAGTCCTGATTCTAATGGAACTAGCTGAGTTCCTTACTGAGCTGAGTGACTATATCTGATAGTCCTAAAATCTGTAGAACTATCTGAGTTCTTTATTGAAGACTGAGACTAAGACTGTGGGAGGTAGTCATCTAAATGACATGCCCCAAATAAGATATTATAACTGAGTTGGGGTCCAATCTGTAACCTCAATTGGAAGGGTGTCAATACCGCGCCACTGGTAAGGACAAGCTATGAGTGACCCTCATCTGTCAGGTACTCTAACGAGAATGGTGGGACCCTCATTTGACAGGTTAAGCCACCTCATCAACCCTCATCTGACAGGTTTTAATGTCTCAACTTACGCTGGCTACAAAGTTTTGGAATGCAAGGACTGCTTCTAAGAATCACACCCTCTGCTGGTAGGTGAGTTCCTATCCTTGGGTTCACTCGGTGCTGAATCTTACTCCTAACGGAATAAACACTGAATTGAGTATACTGGATTGAATTAGACTGAGTTCACTGAATTCTATTGACTCATAGAATATTACTGAATTCTATTAACTAACTGAGTTACTGAGGACTAAAATGAGTACTATTGAGTTTTCCTAAATTCTGAGACTGACTGAATTCTATTGATCGTGGCTTGACTTAGGTTATCTTAGAAACTGACATTGGCTATAGGCACACAACTAAATTGTCGGGTATTAAATATCCTCAGGACTGGATAGTATGAAAATAAATGAGACATGAAACTACTTGGACACATGACCATAGTCAATAATTCATAATACTATAATTAAGGGATTTCATGAAGCATTCGCAAGTCATAAGCTTACCCATGAATGGGAATACATACTAACGTAATATAATTCCACAAATCCATACTTATGATCATTCCACCAAATCATTACAAGACATAGCCTTAGCATAGGAGTCATTTTGGTCATGTGGGTACATCATAAGTTCATAATATAGCTCACAAATAGGTCATAATGCACAATTCTTATTCACTTAGGCATTTTAACAATCACACGGAAAGATAACCTTTTTCTAGGGCATGAATCAACAACTAATACATCATGGCTATGTCAAGCACTTTAAATTTAAGGATTTCAATCCATATACTAACATAAAGTCATGAGAATTCAATAAAGATTCAATCTTGAGAATCATATCACAACATAAACATGTGTACAATCAATGTGTACAATCAAACCCCCAACATGGAATTCAAATTCATATTTTGAAAAGGGTTTCTTGAGCTCCAAGGGTGGAAGAGAACCTTGGATGAACACTTTACATACCTTAGTTGACAATTTCTTGAAGATTGATGTAAGAAAGATTGAGTTCTTGAATTGAAATTAATCACCTAGTTTTCTTGTTCTTGAGCACTTGTGAAATAATGAATGTATTTAGACAAAAGAAGGCTAAATTTCGTGTTATGAGGGATGATGGTCGGGGGAAAATGACCTAATTACCATTAAGGATGTGGTCATTTAATGACTGATACTGGGCACTAACGTGTTTGGTGATGCGGCGTATCAATGCCATCAACGTGATACCTGACGCGTCAGGCCATGATCATGCCGTGTCTCAGGACTTTTGACTGGTAGTCTGGTAACAATATTAACCAACGTGATTGGCAACGCAGCGCGCCAAGATCGCGTTGGTCCACTATTTTAGACTTCCAAACATGGTCTAAATAAGGTCCAAAAAATCTATAACTTGTTCGGGAACACTTATTGATCTTCTTGATCATGAATTAACAAAAATATAGACCCATTAAATGACATTAGGGTCGCGAAATGACATTGGCAACTTTTGAAGGCTAAAAATAAACTAAGTCTGAAAACTTAGCTAGAATTTTTTAAGTCTGGGACCCCTTGACAAGCTTAAAGGACTTAATAAAGATTAGAAATTTTATAGGGTCTTATAATATCTCCCCTTGGAAACATTCAACCTCGAATGAGACTGACTGAGATGGGAGAAATGATAATCTGATGTATATACTGAACTTGAACAATTGAAACATGATTACATGACTGACATTTCTGATTTGCTGAGATTCATACTGAGCATGCACATCTGATGCATAATTTAATGACTGAGTTGATACATGAATGCATGACTGGGAGTACTGATAAGTTGATCATGCATATCTGATACATGAATACATGACTGAACTGACTCATGAAAATAAAATGGTAAAGGATACCAAATTTGAAATAGAAAACTGAGCATGAAACTGAATATCAAGTTTGTAACTAAAATCTGAACATGAAACGGAATAAGCTTAAAGAAAGCCATTACCTTGGGCTGAGTCTGAATTAGCGGAGAAGAGGTGAGGATAATTGGTTCGTATGTCTGCTTCTACTTCCCAAGTAGCTCCCTCAACGGACTGATTCTGCCAAAGAACTTTAACTAAAGGGACTTCTTTGTTCCTCAGTCTGCGAATCCAATAGTCAAGGATTTTGACTGGAATTTTCTCGTAAGATATACTGTTCTAAATATCTACAACCTCAACAGGGACTACAACTGCTGGGTCACCTATGCACTTCCTAAGCAAGGAGACATGAAACACTGGATGGATTGAAGCTAGATCTGAAGGCAACTCGAGCTCATAAGCTACTTTGCCAAAGTGTCTGAGAATCTTAAAGGGACCGACATATCAGGGACTAAGCTTTCCCTTCTTGCCAAACCTCTTTACTCTCTTCATGGAAGAGATTTTCAGGTACACATAATCACCAGTCTCGAACTCGAGATGCCTACGTACGATTTGTGTCGGCTCTGAGCTATCTTGAGTCTCTCTTTGATCAACTAAACTTTCTCTAAGGTATCAAACACTAAGTCAGGCTCTACTACTGCGGACTCACCAACTTTGAACCAACCGATTGGAGATCTGCATCTCCTACCATAGAGAGCTTCAAATGGAGCCATTTGAATACTGGGATGATAACTGTTATTGTATGCAAACTCAATCAAAGGCAAGTGGTCATCCTAATTACCCTTCAAGTCAATTCCATACGCTCGTAACATATCTTCTAAAGTTTGAATGATCCTTTCTACTTGATCATTCTTCTGAGGATGAAAGGATATACTGAGGTGAACTCGGGTACCAAGACCCGTTTGGAATGCTCTTCAGAAATAAGAGGTTAACTAGGTACCCCTTTTTGAGATAATAGACAACAGAACACTGTGTAATCTGACTAACTCTCTAATGTAGAATTTGGCGTAATCCCCAACTGAATAAGAGGTATGGACTGGAAGAAAATGAGCTGATTTGGTTATTTTATCTACAATAACCCAGACTGAACATGCTGATGATGAGTACGAGGTAAATTCATCACAAAGTCCATGTTCACTTCTTCCCACTTCCAAGTAGGAATACTGAACTCTTGCATGGACCTACTAGGCTTCTGATGCTTAATCGTAATTTGTTGACATATTAAGCACTTAGCCACAAACTCTGTAATATCTCTCTTCATCCCACTCTACCAATATCTCTCACAAATTACAAAATATCTTAGTGGACCCTACGAATAGAGTAATGCGCACCATGCGCTTTTGCTAGAATTCACTGCCTTAAGTTATCAACACCAGAAACATATAGATGACCCTGACAATGCAAAATACCATCTCCCCCTTGGGAGAAAACCTCTACCTTCTAATCTTTGACTGACTCTGTCATCTTGACTAGGCTGGGATCTCTATCCTGCTTTTTCTTAACTTCGGAAACTAGAGATGATTCTAAACTGTTCTGAACCCACACAATACCTTCTTCTGAATCGACTAAGAAGACACCTAGTCTGACTAACTGATGAACTTACTGGGCTAAATTTTTCTTACTATCCTCAACATGAGCAAAACTATCCATAGACAGTCTACTAAGAGCATCATTTACTATATTGGCCTTGCCTGGATGATAAAGGACACTCATGTCATAATTCTTCAAGAGCTCTGTCCACCTTCTCTAATGGAGATTAAGATTTTTCTGAGAGACTATGTACTGAAGGCTTTTGTGATCTATGAATACATCTATATGCATCCCATACAAGTAGTGCATCCAAATCTTTAAGGCAAATACTACTACTGCTAACTCAAGATCATGAGTTTTATAATTATTCTCATGAGGCTTAAGCTGTTTGGAGGCGTAGGCTATGACCTTACCATGCTGCATGAGGACACAACCGAAACCAACCCTAGATGCATTGCAGTACATGACATACCAATATGGAAGAGTCCAAATTAAAGTTAAGGTGAGTCGAGTCTTCAACTCCTATAAACTCTTCTCACATGAATCTGACCACTGAAATTTAACTTTCCTTTTAGTCAATCTGGACATAGGGGATGCAATAGATGAAAATCCCTCAACAACCATCTGTAATAGCCAGCTAAACCCAAGAAACTCCTGATATCTAATGGAGTGATAGGTCTAGGCCAGTTTCTCACTACCTCAGTCTTTTGAGGATCAATTCTAACGCCATCACTAAAAATGATATAACCAAGGAATGCCACTGACCTTAGCCAAAATTTTTACTTAATAAATTTGGCGAATGATTGATGATTTCTAGGAGTCTGAAATACTGTTCTGTGATGGTCTGCATGATCATGCTTACTGCAAAAATAGACAAAAATATCATCTATGAAGACTATAATGAATATGTCTAAGTACTGCTTGAACACATGATTCATCAAGTCCATGAAAGATATTGGGGCATTGGTAAACTAAATGACATGACTAAGAATTCGAAGTGACCATACCGAGTATGAAAGGCTATTTTAGAATGTCACATTCTCTGACTCTGAGCTGATGATAGCCTAATCTGAGGTCTATCTTAGAGAAGTAACTGGCACCCTGGAGTTGATCAAACAAGTCATCAATTCTGGGAAGTGGATACCTGTTCTTGACTGTGACCTTATTGATCTGATGGTAGTCTATGCACATTCTGAGAGAACCGTCTTTCTTTTGCATGAATAGAACTGGTGCACCCTATGGGGACACACTGGGTCTGATGAACCCCTTTTCTAGGAGATCCTTCAACTATTCTTTTAGTTCTCCAAGTTCTGCTGGTGCCAATCCATATGGTGGAATAGATATGGGCTGAGTATTTGGGAGAAGGTCTATGCCGAAGTCTATTTCTCTTTTGGGAAGATCTTCTGGGAATACATCTAATTATTCATTCATTATTGGGACTGATTCAAGCCCGAAAGTTTCGAAACTAGAGTCCTTAACTCGAACAAGATGATAGAAAAATCCCTTGGATATCATTTTCCTTGCCCTTAGGTAGGAAACAAACTGACCCCTGAAGGATGAAGTATTACCCCTCCACTTAGGATGGATTTATTTGGAAACTAAAAATGGACAATTCTATTTCTGCAGTCGACTGTGGTATAGCAGGAATGAAGCCAATCCATACCAAGAATGACATCCAAATCAGTCATCTCTAATTCGACTAAGTCTGTTGAAGTACTTTATGGAATACCATAACTAGAAAATTCCTGTATACCCATCGGGCTATGATAGTTTTACCCATTAGGGTAGAGACTGAGAAGGGCTCTGCTAGAATTTTGGGACTGACTCCGAAATCAACTGCTATATAAGGAGTAACAAAAGACAAGGAAGCTCCTAGATCTAGAAAAGAATAAACATATATATGAAAGATCTATAACGTACCAGTGACCACATCAGGAGAATTCTCCTGGCCCGGTCGGGACTGAAGAGCATAAAGTCTATTTAGGCGTTGCCCACTGGTGGCGCTGGAAGTGGTACCCTGTTGATTTTGGCGACTGGACTAAGCTGAGGAACAGTTGGGCTGACCCTAAAAACCTGATTGGGGATAATCTCTAACTCTATGGCCTAGCTTTCCACATCAAAAACTACCATCATTGCCAGTTATGCAAATACCCTGATGTTGCTTTCCATAAGTCTAACAAGGAGGATGAGTTCGGGAACTGCTAATACTTCTCTGAGACTTAGAGCCTAGCACCCTATATTTGTTACCATTCCTGAACTTAGGAATTGGAGCACTGGCTGAGGAAGAGGTTGGAATTAAGGACTTTGGTCGGAACTGAGAATGATTCCCACTCTCTGACTTAGGCTGACTGAAATTGAAACTACCTATTCTAGTTCTCTTATTCCACTTTTCTCTCTCCTTAATCTTCTACTTCTCTATCTGTTGAGCATGGATCATTAGCCTGGCTAAGTCTATCTCACTAATCAATATGGAGGTCCTGCACTCTTTGACCATGCTATCATTCACAGACACAAACTTACTCATTCGAGATCTACTATCTGCCACCACATAAGGAGCATATCTAGCTAGTCAAGTAAACTTGAGAGAATACTTTTTCACTGTCATGTTTCTCTGCCTGAGGTTGATAAATTCTAACACCTTAGATTCTCTCAGTTCTAGAGGAAAGAATCTATATAAAAAAGTAGTGGGAAACTCCTACCAATCAATAGGCCCTACATCTATAGCCCTTTTTGCTTTCCACTATTTGAACTAAGTGTGAGCCATATCCTACAACTAATATGCAGCTAGTTCAGAACTCTGGATAACAGTCACTCCCATAATATCAATAATCTTCTGTACCTAATCAATATACTCTTTAGGGTCTTTATCTGACTTAGACCCAGTAAAAGAAGTAAGATTCATTCAGGTAAAGTCCCGAATTCTAGCTGCAGTAGAATTGGCCACTGGGTTAGTTGGAATGACATCTGGACGTTTGTTCTGGGTAACAAATAAATGAGAAAAAGAAGTGAATGTAGCTCTAAATTCTGCATGGGAGACATATTTGCCTAAAGGATTAGGCTGATCAGGCTGAAGGGCTGGTTGATCTCCTGTTCCTCTTTCCTGAGTCCTTTTTGGAGGCGTTTTTCTATAGATAAAAGAGAAACAAAAATAAGATTGAGATTTTAACTGAAGCTCATTCTCACTAGCATGACATGAATACTGAAAGAGAAACTATTTCTAAAATATCTCTTAGCCTCCCACACATAAATGTGGCACGCTATATACATATGCATAAGACTCTACTAGATGCGGCTTTCAGACTTTATAAGACTCTATTGAATCTTAGGATCTGATACCAAGTTTGTAAAGCCCTGAGTTTAGTACCTCGGATGCTACACGGTGCTAACAATCCTGAAGGAACACTAGCTAACCCATGAATGATATCTGTAACTAAGCACTGGATAATAGTAATATTGTAATAATAATATAACTAAAATAAATGCAGAAATATTGCAAAAAACTTTCCATAAGTTTCAAATACTAAAAAATACTGAATAAAACAATGTCTAAACAAGGTATGATAGTACCAAGACAGAAATAATTGTCTGAACATGCTATAGTCTGAATGTCTCTAAGCTGTCTGAATAAGGAGTTGATGGGACATGTCCCCAACTAACTCCATCTACTGAAATTAACTAAGTACTGAAATACTGAATGAATTAAAAATCATGTCCTTGAAATATGAGGACTCATCACTAACTCTGATTGTTGTTATCTGAGCTGATAAGCGCGATCTGGAACCTGAACATCCAAACCTATGGTATAAAACACCATAGTGCAAAAGAAAAGTATTCATGAGTACGTGTGAATGTACTGGTATGCAAAGTGAGGTAAGGCTAAATGCAAGCGTTCATATGCATGAACTAAACTGACTGGATAACATGAACATGACTGCGTGAGAATACATGCATGAATACATAACTGTAACTAAAATCATAAGGATTCTGAATACTAAGTTTACTCATAACATGGATTATTGATAATTGATATACTTGATAACAGGAAGACTGTATCTGACAATCTTGATTCTAATGGAATTAGCTGAGTTCCGTACTGAGTTGAGTGACTATATCTAATAGTCTTAAAATTTATAGAACTATCTGACTTCTTTACTGAAGACTGAGACTAAGACCGTGTGAGGTAGTCATCTAACCATCATGCCCCAAATAAGATATTATAACTTAGTTGGGGTCTAATCTATAACCCCAATTAGAAGGGTGTCAATACAATGCCACTGGTAACGATAAGCTGTGAGTGACCCTCATCTATTAGGTACTCCAACGAGAATGATAGGGACCTCATCTGGTAGGTTATGCCACCTTATCAACCCTCATATGATAGGTTTTAATGTCTCAACCTATGCTGGCTACGTAGTTCTGGAATGCAATGACTGCTTCTAAGAATCACACCCTTTGCTGGTAAGTGAGTTCCCATCCTTGGTGTCACTCGATGCTGAATCCTACTACCAACTTAATAGACACTGAACTGAGTATACTGGACTAAACTGGATTGAGTTCACTGAATTTCGTTAACTGGCGGAATATTACTGAATTTTATTAACTGAATGAGTTACTGAGGACTGAACTGAGGACTACTAAGTTTTCCTGAATTTTGAGACTAACTGAATTCTACTGATCATGGCTTGATTGAGGTTATATTGGAAACTAACATTGGCTCTAGGCACAGAGCTAAATTATCGGCTATTAAATACCCCAAGGACTCAATAGCATAAAAATAAATGAGATGTGGCACGACTTGAACACATGACCATGGTCAACAATTAATATTACTATCATTGAGGGATTTCATAAAGCATTCGCAAGTCATAGGCTTACACATGAATGGGAATACATACTAACGTATTATAATTCAACAAATCTATACTTATGAGCATTCCACCAAATCATTACAAGACAAAACTTTAGCATGGGATTTATTTTGAACATGTGGGTACATCATAAGTTCACCATATAGCTCACAAATACATCATAATGCATAATTCTTATTCACTTAGGCATTTTAACAATCACATGGAAAGCATAACGTTTTTCTAGGGCATGAATCAACAACTAATACATAATGGCTATATCAAGAACTTCAAATTTAAGTATTTCAATCTACATACTAACATAAAGTCATGAGAATTCAATAAAGATTCAATCTTGGGAATCATATCACTACATAAATATGTGTACAATCAAACCCCCAACATGGAATTCAAATTCATATTTTGAAAAGGATTCATTGAGATCCAAGGGTAGAAGGGACCCTTGGATGAATACTTTACATACCTTAGTTGACAATTTCTTAAAGATTGATGGAAGAAAGCTTGAGTTGTTGAATTGAAATTAATCACCTAGGGTTTCTTGTTCTTGACCACCTGTGGAATAATGAATGTATTTAGCAAAAAGAAGGCTAAATTTCGTGTTATGAGGGATAAAGGTCAGGGGAAAATGACCTAATTACCCTTAACGATGTGGTCATTTAATGACTGAAACTAGGCACTAACATATTTGGCGATGCGGTACATCGATGGCATCGATGCGATACTCAACACGTCGCACCATGATCACGCTGTGTCTCAGGAATTTTGACTAGAAATCATGTAACAATATTAACCAACGCGATAGGTGACGCGGCGTGCCAAGATCACATTGGTCCACTATTTTGGACTTATAAACATGGTCTAAACGAGGTCCGAAAAATCCAAAACTTGTCTGGGAACACCTATTGACCTTCTTGATCTTGAATTAACAAAAATATAGACCATTAAAGGACATTAGGATTGTGAAATAAGATTTTCAACTTTTGAAGGCTAAAAATAAACTATGTCTAGAAACTTTGCTAGAATTTTCCTAGTTTGGGACCCCTTGACAAGCTTAAAGGACTAAATCAAGCTTAGAAATTTTATGGGGTTTTACATAGATTTATCTTGATCTTTGACGAATATCATCAAGTCAATTATAAAGATCAAATGAGTGAGATGGGTATTGCATAACCCAATATGCATGCGCCCAAAAGCGAATGTGCCACAAGGGCAAGTGAAAATTGTCTTTCATGGTATTTCAAGGCAATGCAAATTTTACTGTACCTCAAATTACCTTTGATATATAAATACCACCCCTGCACATCTATCCTATCTAGTATTTGATCCCTAAAGGGCACGGAGAAGTGATCCTTCTTGTTCCTTGAGTTCAACTTGTGATAGTGCATGCACACTTTCCACCCTATAATCGGATGAAAGGGGACAAGGTCATTATTCTTATTAGGAACTACCATCAGCTACCCTTTTTGGGACAAATTTATCTAGGCTCACCCACGTGCTATTCAAAATTAGGTAAATAATACCCACACCAAGCCACTTTATGATTTCCTTCTTTATCACTTCTTGCATTGGTGGGTTGATCCTCTTTTGATGTTCCACACTTGGGACATGATCAAGTTGCAACTTTATTTTATGGCCATAAATTTTGGAAGCTATGCCTATAGTATTCGCTATAGTCCATCCGATAGCACATATGTACTTCTTCGTAATAGCTTTCAAGGTTTCCACTTGGCAAGGCTCAAGATCACCCATGAAAATGAATGGTAATGTATCATTATCACCCAAGAAAACATACCAGAGGTGGTAAGTCAATGATTTTAACTCAAGTTGGGGAGGTTCAATGATAGATGGCTTAGCAGGTAGGCTTTTATGATTCTTCAAGTCTAAATCTAATTTGGTTGGATTCTTGGTGTAAGATCGAAGACCCTTCAATGAATTTACCATCTCATTATACCCTTCAATTTCTTCACTTCTAAAGTTCCACAATACACCACTAAGGGGTCATCTATAAGATTCACATAATTATGTTCATTACTTCATCATCAATGAAATCAATACCGATATCACTTGAAAGTTCATAGGTTTCTTCATGGACTTGCATACATTGTAGTGACTTTCTCATTATTTATTCAAATTTTATCTCTCCATACTCGATACCGACTAGGGCTCTTTCGGTGGCTAGAAATGGTCTACTAAGAATTATAGGCACTTCATGATTAATTTCACAATCAAGAACAATGAAGATGGAAAAAAATATAAACTGATCAACATTCACCAACACATCATATAACACCTAATGGGTTTCTTGATTGAGTGATCGGCCATCAAAAACCTTATGGTGGTAGGCTTAGGAGAACCTAAACCCAAATTACAAAACACAAAAAATGGCATCAAATTGATGATTACTACAAGTGTAACACCCCAGATTTTTAGCCCTTGAAAGTTTCTGAAATTTCATCCTTACTGTTCAGACTACAACTCCCTTTACGAGTTGTAGGGAGTCGTGATGAGTCGTAAGGACCTAAATCATAGTCTAACTAGTGTGAGTGGCTAATTTTTTCTATTCTGAGAAGGACTATCCCCAATGAGTCATATGGGATCATTATGAGTCATGAAATCCCAATCGTAGTTAAACTAGTACGTGTCCCAAGTGTTGTTTTCTTGTTGACGACTAGGAGTTGTATAATGACGACTAGGGTCCTATAATGAGTTGTATGAATGTAAGTCACAAGTTTAATAGTATTTGTGCCTAATGACATTGTCTTTGTTATAAATCATGGTCATGAGTCATAACGTGTCGTTATGAGTCACAGTGTGACCCATAGTCACTGGTAATAATTTTTCATTTTTAAGTTGAGGGCACTTTAAACTTTTCCCTCTTTTCCTTACTTAATATCTACGGCCATAAAACATCTTTGGGGCTAAATATCAAGACACTCTCTATTTGTAATACTCCATGTATATAAGTCGTAGTATATCATACGACTTACTCTCCTGAGTCTTACATATAACATACAAGAAGTATGTTTAGTTGTTTCTAAGACAATGCGGTATTATGGATATTTTTTTGTAGGTATGACTTGAGACTTAGAGTCGTAATATTACCATATAAGTAGTATGAAGAAAATTCATAAGTTTATCAGTGTAGGGTCCTTACGATTCTGTACAAGATACGAGTAGGGGTCTACAAGTCGTATGGAGATGATACTAGTCGTATTTACCACTCGTATGATGATTAGTGTATACCATCCCTGATTCTACCAAGCTTAAGAATTGATGGACTTAGTCGTACCCTCACCATATGAGTAGTATGTTTGACTTATAAAGACTGGCGAGTAATTCCTATAAAGTTCAATCAAAGGACTTTTTGGTCTTTTTCCCATTATAGCTCCTAACCCATGACCCATAACCCTCCAACAGGCTTTATTTACCTCTATTCCCCAATCAAAAATCAACACTTTCCTCCTCCCATCTTTAAGAACATCAAGATTAAGGTTTCTCTCCCCAAATTCATCTTTCAAGTCCCAAGGTTCAATCTCTCTTTACAAGTCAAGAGACTTCAGGTATGTGGGGTTTATGAACAAGGTTATTCATTCATCCTTATGCCCAAAGTGAATGGTTTTGAGATTTAATTTACTTATTTTGAATTAGGGTTCATACACAAATATCCATATTCTTGAAATATGATACTACCATATGATTGAAAAATTTAAGTGCATCAAGGTTTACATTTTTCCTGTTTTGACTTGCAAAAATTGTATTATAATTTGGATTTCAGTATCTTGACTGGATAATGTTGAAAGGTTTCAAGGTAATTATTGAGAACGTTGTATTATGAAATCCTATGAAATTAAGCATGAATTCCAAGTCCCAAGTACAAGTATCAAGTTTATGAAAAAGTTTAAGCCTTTGAAACTTTATTCACATACATTATAGCATGATTTAAGAAAGATAGATCTTTTGATCTAAAGATAAGATATGAAATCCACAACTATTCATCTTGATTATAATTTAAAGAAAAAAGAATCATAACTGGTTTTCATTCTATAAACCCTTATTCTATTTTAAGATGGATTTCTTAAATTATGAATATATAAGTATTCTGGGTGTATTATTTACCACCGAGAAGGGAAAGAATGAGCCTATACTAAATTCCTAGAAACTACGAGCCACAGTAGGTTAAGATTTTTCTCGATATGGATAAAGTTCAGTGATCACTTAAGTTTAGGTTCTATTCTAATGGAAAGGATATAATAGATCTCCTCAATGTGGGTTAGACGTTGGACTCCACGGTAGGTCACATGGTTTATGTCGATTAGAAGAATCCCCTATAAGAAAGAATGAAAGGTAAATCTTTTAGAAACTAAGTATCATGGCTCACAAAGTTTATCCTTATGCTTTATCATTTGTGTTTATGATATTGCATTGTTTTGTCTTATTCAGATTCAAGGTGAGTCATTTATGCTTAGTATGAATTATTTGAAAGTTTACTTATATACATATTTAGTTATTATTTTATTTATGCATTCACCCTCACATACTCAGTACATTCCAGAGGTACTGACCAATATATATGTCTATGTGCTATATTGTCTTATAATGTAGGTTCGGGTGATTATTTCCAGCAACACAATTAACTGCAAGAATTACTACATAGATCCCAACTTTTGGTGAGTCCTCATAGTTTGAGGACCCAGTTTATCAAACTTCTGCTCGTTGATGATAGTGCATTAATTATTTGATTTCCATTTATGTTCGGTTCTAATAGGGTTTATCCCAGTGACTATTTAGACATTAGTGGAGGCTTATTAGACTGATTATGTTTCAAGTACAAAGAATTTGTGTAAAGATTTCTCATTTCAAGACTTTTATTAAGATATGAGATCGTTTACCTTCAAGTTCCTATATATATGAGTTCACTTCTTATATGAGTTTCAAGCTAAATAGATATCATAGGTTAGGTTTGGGCTATTCATAGTCTTAAGCACCGTGTGATGTCCAAGGGGTAGTTTAAGGTTATTACAAACTTGGTATTAGAGCCTAAGGTTTAAAGAGTCCTAGGGAGTCGGACAAGCTGCGTCATGCAGAGTATTGATCATGGATGTGAATTGCGCCACATTTATGAGTAGGAGGCTATGAAATAAGTTAGGATTTTTTTTTCATGGTCTATCATGATTATAGTTGTCTCTATCTACCTTAACTTATGCTTTTACGTGATAGAATATGCCTTCTCGCCAAGCTGATGCACATAAAAATGATGATCAACCACCCTTGAATGCCGATCCTCTGAATGAGAATATGTCACATGCTAAATTTTGGGTTGCCTTTCTAGTGTTGGCCCAAGTTGTGAATACCAATATTTAGTGAAACTAACAAGCAGTAGTCCTATTTCATCAATATGGTAATTTAGTTGCAGCTCGGATTTGGGACTTTATAGGGATGAATCCACCTCAGTTCCATGGGTCAAATATGGATGAAGATCCTTAAATTTTTATTGATGAGGTGAGAAAGATTACTTAAATTATGTATGTCATTGAAGAGGAGAGTGTAGAGTTGGCCTCTTATAGGCTGAAGGATGTCACTTATGATTGGGTTGTTATGTAGAAGGAGGGTAGGGGTGAGAATACAACTCCGTGAGTTGGCAGGTGTGTTGGATTACTTTTTTGTATAGGTTCTTTCCGCATGAGATGAGAAATTTTAAGGTGGAGGAGTTCAGGACTTGAGGTAGGGATCTATGATAGTGAAAGAGTACTGCCTTAATTTCACTCAGTTGTATAAGTATGCTCCCGAGTTGCTGTCTAACTCTAAAGCTTGTATGATTAAGTTTGTTACTGAGGTGTTTGATTTAGTAGTTAAGGAGTATAGGATTTCCATGCTGATCAGGGATATAGATATTACTCGATTGATGACTCATATTCAATATATTGAGGAAAAAAATTAAAGAAAAGAGATAGGAAAAACAAAAGGGCTAGGACTCGATAGTTTGAGTATAGTTAGCCAAGATCTTGAGGGGGAAGTTGTTCGTAATTTTAGGGTCATTCATCAGTGCCTATGCTATCTTCAGCTAGTTCCCCTGCACCTAGAACCAAGAAAGAGCAGTGGGGCAGTACTTTAAATTCTAGGTTTAAAAAAAATGTAGTCAGGAGGCCTAATTACCCGATATGTATAAAATACAGTAGGACCCATCCTGGTGACTGTTTGATGGGAAAAATGGGTTGATATAGTTATGGAAAGCTGGGCCACAGGATCAAGGAGTGTCCATATTCTAAGCAGGGAAGTAGGGATATTCGTCCCCAAACTTAGGCTACTAATGCAGTAGCTCAGCCAGGTCGCCCAGTTCCTTCATAGGGCGTGTCACCCCATACCGGTAGTGGTCAGTGCTAGAATTGGTTCTATGATTTACCATCCCATAAGGAGAAGGAGAGTTACCCAGATGTTGTCACTGGTATTCTTTGTGTCTTTCACCTTGATGTATATGTATGGATAGTCCCGAGATCAAATATCTCTTATGTAAATCCGTTGGTTGCTGTAAACTGTAGGGTAGGTCCTGAAATTCTCACCCACCATTTCTCATTTTATACCCTAGTGGGTGAGTCAATTGTTGCTAGACGACTCTATAAGGAATGTCCTATTACGGTCCTCCATAAGATCATACTATCGGACCTAATAGAGTTAGGCCTTATTTTTTTGCACTTAATGAAAGTCCGAATCTGATGGTTTAGACTTCAAACCATTAAGTGCATTGGTTTTTTATTAAGGTTCTAACTCTTAATAAGTCTGAATAGGTCTTAATCATTCAGATCTAGAACCAAGTCTTAATAGGTCTGAACAAATATTCTAGTGTTGGATAATATTCACCACTCTATTCATATTCAGCAGTAACCACCACTAACCACCTCTGCCACCGTCACCATTTTCAAACACTACCCACCACTACCAACTACCTCCACTATCACAACCACCATCGACAAAAAATACTTCTACCAACCACAATTGTGAACCACTACCGCACCTACTACCTCTTTTATTCTAATTATATTCACCGCCACCACTGCCGTCAACAAGACCATAATCAGCAATCACTACTGGAAAATCCCTACTACCAACCAAATTATCTATCACAATTAGTACCACCACTAACTACCACTAATAAATCACAACCTCTACACATTCTTGGGATGCCACCACCATTGTCACTTGTAATGCCACCTCTACTAACACTTCAACCAGTACCATCGCTATAATTTATCTCTACTAACAACTATCTTCACCATCACAATAAATTGCATCGCCAACTTGCACCAACACATTGTTAATCATCATGCATTCATATTTTAGCCAACACAATCAACACCTTAAACTACTAAAATCAAGCAACATCATATCAAAACAACCACCACCATCATAACAGTCACTAAAATACTAACCATCATAATTATCACCTCCAACATTATTAATCACTAACATCAATCATCGTCACCGCAACCACTATTATAATCCATCTCCACTATCACTAACAAACATAAATGTTTTTTCTCAATCAAATTCTAATAATTTTGTTGTATTAAATTACATATTTTTTAATATATAATTAATTTTTTATTTTATTATGTATACAAATATTTTTTTTTACATATTTAGATGTTGAAAAATAAACAGTCCTAATCATTCAGTTTTCAGAGCTAGAGACAACATCTTATTCATTCAGATGTGCATTCAGATTCAGTTGTTTGAATCTTAAAAAAACAAATGGAGCCTTAGAGATAATGGATTTTGATATTATTCTGGGTATGGATTGGCTCCATTCATGGTATACATTAATAGATTGTCGCACCTACATGGTCATGTTTAGTTTCTTGATGAGGCAAATTTTTAGTGGGAGGGTAGTTTTGTGTCTCCCAAAGGTATTTTCATCCTTATCTTAAGGCCAAAAAGTTAATATCAAAAGGGTGTATCTACCATTTAGTTTGAGTCAAGATACTGAGTCTAAAGTCTCGACAGTTCAGTCAGACCAGGTAGTAAATGAGTTCTCAGAGGTTTTCATCAAAGATTTTCCTAGGGTACCTCCAGATAGAGAAATAAAATTCGGGATTGATCTTATTTTGGATACTTAGCTCATTTCTATACCTCCATATCGTATTGCTTCGGCCGAACTTAAAGAGTTAAAAGAGTAGCTTAAGGACCTCTTAGATAAAGGTTTCATCACACTCAGTGTTTATCAATGAGGTGCTTTGGTCTTGTTCGTGCACAAGAAAGATGGTACTCTAGAAATGTGGATAGACTATAGACAGCTAAACAAGGTTACCATTAAGAACAAGTATCCTATTCCTAGAATCGATGATTTTTTTGATCAGATTTAGGGTGCTCGATAGTTCTCCAAGTCTAACCTTAGGCTGGGATACCATCAATTAAAAGTCAATGAGCAAGATATCCCAAAAAAATATTTCCAAATGAGGTTAGTCCATTTTTAGTTTGTGGTTATGTCGTTTATACTAACATCCTTCAGCCTTTATAGATTTGATGATCTGGGTCTTCAAATAGAAGCTGAACATATTTGTCATTATCTATATAGATGACATATTAGTGAATTCTAGGAGTAAGAAGGAATATACAAACCATTTAAGAATGGTGCTGTAGACGCTCAAGGATCGTCAACTATTTGCAAAGTTTAGTAAATGCAAAATTTGGTTAGAATCTGTACCTTCTTAGGACATGTCATTTTAGGGTCTGGTATTTATGTAGATCCTCAAAATACTAATGTAGTAAAGTACTGTCCTAGACTTATCACTCTATCCAATATCAAGAGCTTTTTGGGTCTACTGGAATTATAGAAAATTCATTAAAGGGTTCTCCTCTATAGTTGCACCATTGACTAAACTGACCCAAAATAAAGTGAAGTTCATATGGTTGGATTAGTGGGAGAAGAGTTTCTAAGAGTTGAAGGATAGATTGACGTCGACACTAGTGTTAGCGCTGCCAGAAGGGTTAGATGGATTTGTGGTATATTGTGATGCCTCTAGAGTTGGCTTAAGTTGTGTGTTGATATATAATGGGACAGTAATAGCTTATGCCTCCAACCAACTTAAGGATTACAAAAAAAAATTACACAACTCACAACTTGGAGTTAGCTGCTATGGTTTTTGTCTTGAAAATTTTGAGGCACCACCTTTATGGTGTGCACATTGATGTTTTCACCAACCGTAAGAGTCTTCAGTATGTATTTTCTTAAAAGGAGTTGAATCTTTGTCAGAGAAAGTGGTTGGAGTTATTTAAAAATTATGACATGAATGTTCTTTATCATTCGAGTAAGACAAAGATGATGGAAGACACATTAGTAGGCTGTTTATGGGTAGTGTATCTCATGTGCCAAAAGGAGGAGTGAGAGTTGTCTAAAGAAGTGCACAGGTTAGCCTATTTAGGAGTATGTTTACTTGATGCTGATGAAGGGGGATTAATAGTTCAGAATGGTTTGGAATCATATTTAGTAGAAGACGTGAAGAAGAAAAAGAAAAAAATCCCATACTTAACCAAATATTAGAAGCAATTCAGGAACAAAAGGTTGAGGTTTTCTCCCAAGGGGGAGATGGTGTACTTCTCTATCAAGTTATACTTTGTGTTTCGAAGGTAGAAGTATTGACGAAAAGGATACTAGATGAAGATCATGTTTTGAGGTATTCAATTCATATAGGTGCTACTAATATATACTGATACTTACAGTAGATTTAGTGGTGGGATGGTATTCAGAGGGACATACCTGAGTATATAGCCAGTGTCCCAATTATCAGCAAGTTATGGTTGAACACCAAAGATCGAGTGGTACATTGCAAAAAATTAGTATCCCTACTTGAAAGAGAGAGGTAGTGAATATGGATTTCTTTATAAGGTCTCCTCATACAAGACATCAACATGATTCATTTGGGTTATAGCAGATCGAATAACTAAATTAGCCCATTTCCTACCTGTCAGTACCTTAGATACCATGGAGGATTATGCCAAAATATGTGTTTGCGAGTTAGTAAGGCTTCATGTGATACCCTTATACACCATTTCAAACAGAGGCACACAGTTTACTTTATAGTTTTGGCAGTATTTCTAGAAGGGCCTTGGTACAAAGGTTAAGCTTAGTACTGCATTTCTTCTACAGACCAATGGTCAAGTTGAACACACAATCCAGACATTTGAGGACATACTGAGGGCATGTGTTTAGGACTTTAAAGAAAGTTGGGGTGACAATATACCTTTGATTGAGTTCGCTTATAACAATAGTTATCATACTAGCATTCCGATTTCTCCATTTGAAGCGTTGTATAGGTGTAGCTGTAGATCACCTATAAGATGGTTTGAGGTCGGTGAAGTAAATTTGATGGGCTGTACCCTATTTTTGAATCTATTTAAAAGGTTTAAATGATTCGTGATAGATTGAAAACTGCTCGTAACCATGAAAAATTATATGATGATGTAAGAAGGAGAGAGATCAAGTTTGATGTGGGCGATTAGGTATTCTTGAAGGTGTCTCCTATGAAAGGAATTATGAGATTTGGAAAATAGGGAAAGTTGAGTCCCTGATTTGTAGGTCCATATGAGATAGTGAAACATGTAGGAGAGGTTGGTTATGAATTGAATCTTCCATCAGAGTTAGATACGGTTCATCCAGTGTTTCATATTTCGATGCTCAAAGAGTGCATTAGAAATTCATCCTTAGTATTTCCCCTAGAGAGAATTGAGGTATATGATAACGTCACGTATGAAGAGACTCCTATGGAGATACTTAATAGGCAGGTCTGAAGGCTATGGAATAAGGAAGTAGCGTCAGTAAAAGTCCTTTGGAGAAACCAATTAGTTGAAGGGGCCACATAGGAAGCTGAAGCAGACATGATGACTAATAACGCTCAATCTACAGCTCTCGTAGGAGTGTAAAGCGGTCGTTAGCAAATATAGAACCCAACCTGGGTTGGGTGTCGATCCCACAGGGAATAGCTTGGCCAACAAGTAAGCAAAATTACTAAACTTTTGGTGCAAGTCTCGTAAAAGGGGGGATTGTGATGTGTAACGAAACAATAAAGTAAAAGCTGAAAATAGCAAAGTAAAGAGAGAAAGATTGTTACGTAAGTTGTAAACAATGAGAATTGAAGCGTTGGGGTTATGTCCACCTTCTGAGGTATACGTCTCTATTGGCTATGAGTGTGTAGAGTCTTGACATGCAATTGCTTATAGAGAATTGTAGTCGATGGTAAATCCAAGCGTCTCTCGACCTGAACAAGGACTATTTCACTTTAAATCTCTCGAGCTTAAAGCGTGTCTAATGGTACGAATTCTCCAAGAGGTTAGTCCAGTTACGACACTAGCTTTTTAATAGGAAAGGGTGTCCTACTACCTTGACATTATCTCTTTTCCAGACAAATAACCTTTCTCTCGAACAAGTTAAATGTTAGACTGGCGTTATTCTATGCGTCTGCAGCCACAAGAATTTGCATTAAGATGAAGAGAATAATGATATAAGAAATATACGTGTCTCGAACTCACAAACTCACAGCAATAGATAGTATCTCATTCGGCTTCCATAACCCCAACAGAGAAGTTTAGTTACCCATGAGTGCGAAGGAGATCACGATTTTCATTGTTATTGTTGAGTAATGGCGTGTGGATTAGGTGATAGACGTGTGGCGTGATTCCTTAGCAAGTAACGATTCTCTTGTTGTGGAATTTAAGAATAGAATTAATGGAAAGATTAGAAGAGTTATAATTGAGAAGTAGAATGTGTCTCTCCACTAAGGGAGGACTTGCCTCTCCACTGAGGGAGGACTTAATTAAAAATCTCTAGCATGATAGGGTATTTATAATACTCCTATCCTACTCCTACTATGCTAATGAAATAAATAACCAAATCCTACTTAAACTAAGAAAATACTTAACCCATTTGTACTAGGTTAATGTAACATTCTCCTAATCCAAATAAACTAATGAAATACATAACCCAATTGTACTAGGTTAATGTATCATTGTCAAAATCCAGCTTTGTATCTGTAAGTCCCCAAAGTCTTCAGAAATGCTGTTTTAGCCTGGGACAGATTTTCCATGCAGCAGTTTTGGTCCTTAGGCGTGTAGACTTCCTTCCCTTCTTTTGTGAGCTTTCTTTTGCGTCAAGTAAGCCATAAAATGCTGTATTTTGCATCATTTATATCTGAAACTTTCCTAATCATGTTCGTTAGCTCATTTATAGGAAAAAGGACTAAAAGTGCATGAAATATATAATTTGTTCTCAAAACTAGGCTAAAATATGGGCAAAATATATTGATATAGGCGTGTAAATTCGCCTATCATCAACATCCCACACTTGCAGCTTTGTTCGTCCTCGAACAAAATATCATGTCCTTCTAAGCATCAACTTAGGGTTTTTACAGCAACAACACAAAACATTCTTCAAGACAAGCACAAAAATTATCAACAAAGAGTAGCTTCCTGATTATAAGTAGAAACAGTTTAACCTCTAGCGTAGACTAGTGATGGTGATCAACTCGCATGCAAACGTTAAGGTACATAGAATCATATACAACTATCCAAAGCTCATCAACCATGTGTGTCTCACAATATAGTACCCATAATTACTCACAAATATAGCATATTTTTCAAACATGAGTATCAAAATGTCCTTGCTCTCACTCTCACAAAGAATTCATATGTAGCAACTGATGACCATAGGCTTGCCCTTAATGTAGTACTCTACTAAATGTTAGACTGCTAAGCTTAGGATCAAGTAGGTCTTTTGATGGTTGTAATGTAGGCTAAGGGACGGGTAGGATCAGCTATTTTGGCCAGAAATAGTGACTAAGTTCCTAAGCACTTTAATACATCACATTGTATCATTGACACTTTTTTCTTTCAACCTTTCTTTATTTTATTCTTCCACCCTTGTTCTCATCTTTTGTTTTTCAATTTTAAGCACAACTCACTTTTCAGCTTTCTTTTCCTTTTTCTTTTCACAACATACCTCTTATGATAACACTTTCTTTTTCATAACACATTCAAGCACCATTACAATTTAAAGCATCATACTCACCCAATTTCCTCTTATGTTGTCACATGACTTTTTCACTTTAAAGCACTTAGGAATTTGGATCAAATTACGGTCTTGAAGAAAATGGATTAGGCTTACATACAAGGTTGTCAAAGAAATAGGCTAAAGGATCAAAAGGGTTTAACTAGGATGATGTCCATGGGTAGGTAAAACATAGGTAAACATGTATAGGTTGCCAAAGAAATGCCTAAATCATCTCCTAAACTTACACTCCTTATTTTCGCTTTGCATACATACCAGGCAAGTTCTAGCATCAGCCACAAACATAGAATATACTGTTACCTCACACACACAAGGCACATGGTTGACTTGATTGGAAGTAATATAGACTCTCGACCCAACAAGTGAAAGAATTGAACCACTCAATATCACATAATGAGTCACAACTAGAGCCTAAACGTCTCAATAGTCATAATTGTAGCACATACTCTTGTTATAATCTCATGCTGCCTATTAGAATTATTTCATGCAAAGCTAAAAAAAATTTACTACTACAAAAACTAAGCAAACAAACATGAATAAATGCAAATGCGGATCGAGAAGTATAGCATGCAAATACCATCACCCCACACTTAGACGGGGCACACTGTCCTCAGTGGAAAATAAATAAGAAGAACCTGGTTAGTCGGACTCATTCTCTATGTCTGGGGTCATACCCCTTGCATCGGAATCATCATCAGAGTCATCATCCTTTAGAAGTTCCTCATAAGTATCCCACTTAATTCCAAGAGTGAGTTGAGGTGTTTACATCAAGGAGGGTTCTCCTTGCTCTCTTTGGCCTCTTTTCTTGCCTTTTTGTGAAGTGGTAGCCTTTTCTTTGCCTTGTCTTGCTTTGGGTGCCATTGTACCTGAGACTAGAAATAGTGTTAATGGTAGCACAATATCAATGGTTACAATCTATACACAAGCAGTAGGGGTACCACCCCACACTTAGTTTTGTTGATACAAATCAGTGAAGTGAAAGTGGTCGATTACTTAGACTTCATCGACATACGTTTTAGGATTATATTCTGACAAGAAACTCATCAATGCATCACTTACTTGCAGCCATTGGACTACTTTCATGGTAGATATAACAACACTACTACATAGGGGTAACCACATGGTATAGTTTCTATCAATAAACTCAACCTCCTATGTCGGTAGGTAGTTATAAGTCTTATTCCGATGAACGGGATATTCTAACATGTAAGTATTCAAGTGACAAGATTATGCAATGTTCATTACTATAGCAATTCCGCAAGTAGTATAACAATGCATTAAAATCAAATTCAAGTCGGAAATAAGTTAAGAGCATCCTAACGTACATGTTCACTCACTTGGTTTTGTATCAACAATTCAAACACGTTCACATCACCAATACTTTTTCAAGATTTACCAATTCATAATAGGTGTAGTAAAGTAGTACTTACAAAATTTAAATGAAGAACAAAGTAGTACTTACTTGGTTGAAGCCTTTGGATGATGTTCTTGTGAAGAAAAAGAGCAAAAGGAAACTTTTTGATAGGATTTGGAGACTATAGGTGGTGCATGAGCTAGGTTTCCAATGTGTTTTTGGTTCAAGATTAAGTCTCATATTTGTAAGAAAAGGTTGGGTTGAGTTTTGACCCATTAAAATCGGATTTGGAGACCAAAAGTGACCATAGGCGGTGCCTAATGCTTTGCCTAGTTGAGCAGAATGCCATAGCATATGCCATGCATTTATTTAAGAATGCCATACACTATGCCATGCATTTATTTAAGAATGCCATACACTATGCGGCGCATAGTCTATGGCATATGAGATCCTAAGACCTAATGCTATAGCATAGGCGGCGCATAGTCAAAAGCACACTTAGGAATGGGCGGCGCATAGTGTATAGCACACTAGATTCCGAGACCTTAGGCTATAGGATAGGTTTTGCATTGTTCGTGGCCTAGTTTTACTTAGTCCTAGCCTTCCTCGATGCCTATTTAAGCATGAGTAATGCTCAATCCATACCCTTATGCATCCTTATACCTAACTTACCACCTTTACCATTCAATACATCCAAATCGTCATTTGAAACCAATCTCCTCGTTGAATACCTCTTACACCTATATTTGCGCAAAACAATAAAAACGATTAGTACGATGGGTTGCCTCCCACCAAGCGCCTTAGTTTTGGTCGTGGCACGACTCTTATTTTTGGATTTTCATTAATTAAAAATAAGACAAGTACTAGAATGAAAGAAAATGATAAACGATAAATGAAAAATGATAAACAATGGGTTGCCTCCCATCTAGCGCCTTATTTATTGTCGTGGCACGACATGGTTATCTCGAGTACTTAGACTTCGTTGAGATAAGTGATGGATCATTTTCTAAAAGGATTTAGACGATAATGAGGCTTACCTATGGTCATGCGATCTTTTTCGAGCTAGCTCATACGTTTCTCCGGAGAGTCACCAATTATATCATCAATAGTCCAACCCATAGCTCTCTTGTACCTCATCAGAGCAGAGATGAGAGCTTCTATGTGCTGTTCACTTAAATCATCTGCTCTCTCCGGAAGTATATTTCTACTTTCCAAGAACACATACCTTAGATAATCGGGAAGCTCTTGCGATTCTAGCATTGGTGGCTCATCAAAGGGAGTATTCGCTGTTGGTTGATTCTTGAGTTCACAATCTGGTTGCTTAGGAGTATAAGACTCTATTTCTGTTAGAGCACTCATAAGTTCTTCATAACCTTCATTATCTTCATGCTCAACTTTCAGTGGCACAGCAGACAATGGCTCAACAGTAGGCTGTTTCTCTATAGATAATTCTATCGTATCCTCATGATGAACATATAACTCATTCATATCGCTGGGCTGCTTTATTGTTTTGCATATATCAAACCGTACCACTTCGTCATTAATTTGAAACAAAAGCTCATTATCTTTCATGTCAATAAGCACACTTCCAGTTGCAAGGAAGGGACGTCCCAAGATGATGGGAACTTCAGAATCCTCCTTACAATCCAGAATAACAAAGTCTGCAGGAAAGATGAATGAAGAAACCTTCACCAACACATCATTCAAGATACCCACAGGTCGTTTTACCGACCTATCAGCCATCACGAGCCTCATATTGGTTGGTGTAGGGTCTCCCAACCCCAACTTTCTATAGATAGATAGTGGCATCAAATTGATGCTAGCTCCCAAATCGCACAATGCCTTAGCAAAATCCAACGATCCAATTATGCAAGGAATAGTGAAAGCTCCAGGATCTGCCTTCTTTTGAACTAGCGATCTTGTAGCGATTGCACTATAATAATGAACATTATCCGCCAAGTCATAACTTGCTGCCCGCTTCTTTGTCAAGAGATCCTTCATAAATTTCGCATACCCAGGCATTTGTTGAAGTGCCTCTACCAATGGAACATTAATGGTGAGCTGCATTAATATATTCATGAATTTGCTGCACTTTGTGTCATCCGCCACCTTCTTCAATCTTTGGGGAAAAGGTGGTGGTGGGTATGGAAGTGTTCTCTCCACGGTTTTTTTCTCCTCTTGCTTCTGTTTTTCCACTTTTTCAGGCTGCACGTCACTAGGTGAAACGTCCCTGACGTTGGAAGTAGTTGTTGCGGCTTCTTCTCCTTTTGTAACGTCACTAGGTGTAATGTCCATGTCCGGAACTTTGTCAACCTCTTGCTTGCCTTTTGCTGAAGTTTCCAGCACCTTACCACTTCTGGTAGTGATGGCCATGCATGACCCATCATTCTTTGGGTTTTGCACAGTATCGCTTGGTAAGGTGCCAGCCTTTCTTTGGTTAAATGCTACTGAAAGTTGGCTCAATTGCTGCTCTATTTGCCTGATAGAAGTGGAATGAGAATCAACTAGTTGCTTCATGGAGGACAAATCATCAATCACCTCCTTAACTCCTGCCCTCGTTTCTTCCACTCCTTTCAATAACTTAGCCATCATGTCTTCCATACTCCCAGAATTATATGTGGTGGTGTCACGTCTTCCAGGGGGAATGTACAACCCACTCTTTTCATTATTTTTCTTCCAACTACCTTGGTCTTTGCTTCCAGATTTATCATAATAGTTCCGACCTTGGTTTCCTTGGGCATTCCCACGGAAACCCCCCTGATTGTTCAAGTAGTTGGCCCCCTCTTCAGAATCAGATTCGTCTCTTCCTTTTAGCGCTACAACTTTCACTTTTTCGATCTTCCCTGATAATAAGTGCTTTGTCAGAAGATCCAATTGTGTTTTCATGTGCGCCATGTCTTGCTCACGTTCTTCTTCTCTTCTTCTTTGGTCTGCAGATATGCCAATAGATAAAGTGGGGCTTGCTACCTCAGAATCCCTGGTATGCCAAGCTCTACTTTGTTTTGTCATCCGGTCTAGCATATTGCTTGCCTGAACAAAGGTGAGGTCCATAAATGATCCTCCAACCGTATTATCAACCACTGGCTTAGTCCCCGAATTCAAAGCTCTGTATAATATCTCCATCAAGTGGACATTGGTCATATGATGGTTTGGGCACCGCATAAGCTTCGTCTTGAACCTCTCCCATGTAACGTGGAAAGCTTCAGTTGGAAGCTATCGAAAATTGGTGATCTCATCTCTCAACTATGCTCTTTTGGATGGCGGAAAGAATCTTTCTAGGAAAGCGTCTTTCAATTGCCTCCAATTTGTAATCTAATCAGGAGTCAGCCCATTCAACCATAGAGTTGCCTCCCCAGTCAGAGACAATGGAAATAAGCGTAGTCGAATTGCATTCTGTCCAACGCCAGGATTGTCGAATGACTTGCATGTAGAAATAAAGTTGATCAGATGCATATTCGGATCATCGCCTGCTAGTCTACCAAATAATCCCTTGAGTTGCAAAAGCTGAATCATGGCGCTAGTGATATTGAACTTTGCTCCAGGTGCCAAGGGTGGCAGAACAATGGCTCCTGTGGTACTAGCTTCATCCAAATCGTCATCATCATCATCAAAAGGAATTTGCACAGTTCGACGATCAGGTCTCAATCGCGCTTGACGATCTCTCCTCTGTATGGGTTCCGCTATCTCAGCAGTATGCCGTGGGTTTAGTAGCTCTTCATCACCTAGATCCTCATCGTCAGGATTTGTTGCTTGCCTACGGTTATCAATATTCTGTTGATGCACTTGAGCAGCCATCCTATCAATTTCACGTTGTGCATCCATTCTGTCAATAGAACCTGAATAAAACAAAAACAACAACTAAAAGTAAAAGTACGAGAATCTTTGACCAAAGGGTCTATCAACTATCACAAACTTAATTGACACTCGTATTCCCCGGTAACGACGCCAATTTTTGATAAAGCTCAATCTACAGCTCTCGTAGGAGTGTAAAGCGGTCGTTAGCAAATATAGAACCCAACCTGGGTTGGGTGTCGATCCCACAGGGAATAGCTTGGCCAACAAGTAAGCAAAATTACTAAACTTTTGGTGCAAGTCTCGTAAAAGGGGGGATTGTGATGTGTAACGAAAACAATAAAGTAAAAGCTGAAAATAGCAAAGTAAAGAGAGAAAGATTGTTACGTAAGTTGTAAACAATGAGAATTGAAGCGTTGGGGTTATGTCCACCTTCTGAGGTATACGTCTCTATTGGCTATGAGTGTGTAGAGTCTTGACATGCAATTGCTTATAGAGAATTGTAGTCGATGGTAAATCCAAGCGTCTCTCGACCTGAACAAGGACTATTTCACTTTAAATCTCTCGAGCTTAAAGCGTGTCTAACGGTACGAATTCTCCAAGAGGTTAGTCCAGTTACGACACTAGCTTTTTAATAGGAAAGGGTGTCCTACTACCTTGACATTATCTCTTTTCCAGACAAATAACCTTTCTCTCAAACAAGTTAAATGTTAGACTGGCGTTATTCTATGCGTCTGCAGCCACAAGAATTTGCATTAAGATGAAGAGAATAATGATATAAGCAATATACGTGTCTCGAACTCACAAACTCACAGCAATAGATAGTATCTCATTCGGCTTCCATAACCCCAACAGAGAAGTTTAGTTACCCATGAGTGCGAAGGAGATCACGATTTGCATTGTTATTGTTGAGTAATGGCGTGTGGATTAGGTGATAGACGTGTGGCGTGATTCCTTAGCAAGTAACGATTCTCTTGTTGTGGAATTTAAGAATAGAATTAATGGAAAGATTAGAAGAGTTATAATTGAGAAGTAGAATGTGTTTCTCCACTAAGGGAGGACTTGCCTCTCCACTGAGGGAGGACTTAATTAAAAATCTCTAGCATGATAGGGTATTTATAATACTCCTATCCTACTCCTACTATGCTAATGAAATAAATAACCAAATCCTACTTAAACTAAGAAAATACTTAACCCATTTGTACTAGGTTAATGTAACATTCTCCTAATCCAAATAAACTAATGAAATACATAACCCAATTGTACTAGGTTAATGTATCATTGTCAAAATCCAGCTTTGTATCTGTAAGTCCCCAAAGTCTTCAGAAATGCTGTTTTAGCCCGGGACAGATTTTCCATGCAGCAGTTTTGGTCCTTAGGCGTGTAGAATTCCTTCCCTTCTTTTGTGAGCTTTCTTTTGCGTCAAGTAAGCCATAAAATGCTGTATTTTGCATCATTTATACCTGAAACTTTCCTAATCATGTTCGTTAGCTCATTTATAGGAAAAAGGACTAAAAGTGCATGAAATATATAATTTGTTCTCAAAACTAGGCTAAAATATGGGCAAAATATATTGATATAGGCGTGTAAATTCGCCTATCATCAATGACCAAGTATTCTTAACTCTTTTCTTCTAACTCAGTTCCTACCGAAGGTAAATAGTTATTTCCAGCCAAGAGTCTTCCTTATTAAATATGTTTAAGTGTTTTTAAGTCATATCTATTATTATAAATGATTGGATCCTTATGATAGATATAGTCTTGATTATAAGTTTTGTGTAGAGGTTTAGTTTCTTTTCCAAGTCCCAATCCTAGATGAATCACATCTGAGGAAGAATGTTTCCAAGGTAGAGATATTGTAATACCTCATGTATGGAAGTTTTTGTGCATCATACGACTCACTTGCCTGAGTCGTACATATAACATACGAGAAGTATGTTGTAGTCGTATCCAAGACAATGTGGTATGGTGGATATTTTATTGTTGGCATGAGTTGACTCTTAGAGTCTTAAGATCACCATATGATTAGTATGAAGGGAATTCGTAAGTTTATCAGTGTAGGCTATCTAAGATTCAGTCCAAGATACGAGTAGGGGGCAACAAGTCATTTGGGTTTAATATTTATTGTATGTTACCACTCGTATGATGATCAGTATATACCATCATTGATTTTACCAAGCTGATGAGTTGATGGACTTAGTCGTACCCTCACCATACGAGTAATATGTTTGACTCCTAAAGATTGGCGAGCAATTTTTGTAAAGTTTAGTTAAAGGGATTTTTGGTATTTTCCCTTTTTATAACTCCCAAACCACAACCCATAACCCTCAAAGAGGCGTTATTTCCCTCTATTCCCAAATAAAATAACAATATTTTCCTCTTCCTATATTCAAGATCATCCAAATTTGGCTTACTCTCCCTAAATTTATCTTTCAAGTCCCAAGGTTCAAGCTCTCTTCACAAGTCAAGAAAATTTAGGTATGTGGGATTTATTAAAAAGGTTATTCTTTCATACTTATGACCAAAGTGAATGGTTTGAGATTTAATTTACCTATTTTGAATTAGGGTTCATACAAAAATAGCCATATTCATGAAATATGACACTACCATGTGATTGAAAGTTGTAAGTGCACCAACGTTTAAATATAATTATGTTTTGACTTGCAAAATTTATATTATGATATGAATTTCACCATCTTGACTGGATAATGTATAAAGATTGCAAGGTGATTATTGAGTATGATGTTTTATTATGAAATCCTATGAAATTAAGCATGAATTCAAAGTCCCAACTACAAGCATTAAGTTGACAAGAAAGTTTAATCCTTTGAAACTTCATTCATATACATTATAGCATGATTCACAAAATATTGATCTTTTGATTTAAATATAAGATATGAAATCTATAACTGTTGATCTTGATTATGATTTAAAGAAACGAGAAGCATAACTGGTTTTCATTTTATAAACCCTTGTATTTTTTAAGATGAATTTCTTAAAGTATGAGCATATAAGTATTTTGGGGGTAGTATTTAGCATTGAGAAGGGAATGTGGATGAGTGTATCCTATATTCCTAGAAACTACGAGCCACCATAGATTAAGAATTTTGTCAATATGGATGAAGTTCAGTGATCACTTAAGTTAAGGCTCTATTCTGATGGCAAAGATAGAACAGCTCTCCCCAATGTGGGTAAGCCATTGGACTTTATGGTAGCTCACATAGTTTAGGTAGGTTAGAATAGTCCCCTATAAGAAAGAATGAAAGGTAAATCCTTTAGAAACTAAGTGTCATGTCTCACAAAGTTTATCCCATACTTCATTATTTATGTTTATGATCTTGCAGTCTTTTTTCTTATTTAGGTTCAAGGTGAGTCATTTATGCCTAGCATGCATCATTTAAAAGTTTACTTATATATTTAATCAATGTTTTACTTTAGCATTCACCCCCACATACTCAGTACATTCCAGAGGTTCTTAAATGCATATATGTCTATGTGCTACATTGCCTTATAATGTAGGTTCTGGTGCTTATTTCCAGTAGCACAATGACTGCCGGCATTGCCACCCACATCCCAACTTTTGGTGAGCCCTCATAGTCTGACGACCCAATTTATCAAACTTCTGCTCGTTAATGATAGTGTTTTAATTATTTGATTTTCATTTATGTTCAGGTCAGTTGTGGTATGTCCTAGTGTCTCTCTATACATTAGTAGAGGCTTGTTATATTATTTATGTTTGAAGTTCACAGAATTTGTTTAAAGGTTTCCACTTTTAACACTTTTATTAAGATATAAGATCGTTTACCTTTAGGTTCCTATATACGTAAGTTCACTGCTCATGTGAGTTTCAAGATAAATAGATATCATGGGTTAGATTAGGGCTATTCATAGTCTAAATCACTATGTGACATTCAGGGGGTACTTTTGAGGGGTTACACTATACTCTAAAAATTCCCTTAAGCAAGATACTTAGGATTTCCAAGAAGTAGGTCATCTATTGGCTCAAGGGTTGAATTGTCTCCATAAAATATGGTGTTTTAGGCATGTTAATATTCCCTAATACTCAATTTATAAAAAACATATATTTGAATGGATTTAATTGAATGGTTTTGAATATGGGTTTTCGACAAGGGTTGAGGGTTTTTGAATGATTGTTGTTTATATGATGTTTCATGTTTACATACACATTTTTTATGTTTGAAATGGCAGTTTTAAAATCAATTGAGGCATGAGTATGGTGAACATTGACAATTGAATTGGTAATAGCCCTAATCTAATTTTTTGACTATGGCTTGAGTATGAATAAGATTGCATTGAACTACTTTTGAAACAATTGTATGATTTAAAGAGGTTATTGAAACATTATTATTTTATTTAGTGAGCAAAGGGATTTGATGTTCCCCCATCTTGTATTAATGAACAAAGGAAGTTGTTCCCCAGAGTTAATGGAGTGGAATTGGTATGTTGATGATACCTTGCAAGTCTAGTTGGTATTATGATACCAGTAGTGTATGTCTAAATGTGTTTTATATTTAATGAATGGGAATGCATGGTAAATATTTTAATAGGGATTAAAAGAGGGTTATGTAACTGTGTGGTGAAAGTGGAGGTACCAGGGACTAATACTAGAAATTGAAGTTGCTAACGCGGCGGTCTAAATGATCGGGTATTTTGAGTCCCCCATAATTTATGATTGTATGGTTTGAGTCCCCCATATTATAATACATGATTGGGTTCTTAAGTCACCTTAGTATGGCGGGAGGTTCGAGTCCCCTATGGTGCATATTTATATTTCATCAGTTTCTATTTTATAGAATAAAATTAAGAGTTCACATTATCATTGTCATTGTCATTGTCAGGGTCGGGGGCATGTCCCGACACTTTATTGACTTCAATTTGTTAGAAGGGTTTATGGATTATTGTGGACTTGGTTGATTTTTATAGGTTATTTTGATCGGTTACCGATTATCGGTCATGTACTTGTCTTAAATTCTGTAAGCTTATCTCATGCTATCTTGTTATATGTTTAGAATTCATTGGATATTAGGGGTATGGTGTTCTGTTTAGCTAGAAGCAGGGGTGGTCTCCGATCCTTGTTGGACTTGAGATACCCATCATGGCCAGGCCTCAATTTGGGTTATGAGAAAGTTGGTATCAGAGACTAGGTTTGGTGTCATTGGGTGTCCACAAAGCTGTATCAAGTAGAGTCTCTTTTATAGGTGTATAGCATGCCATACTTATAAGGGAGAGGCTATAAGAAATTTAGGAATGTTTCCCTTTCTTATTATTCTATTTTGAGCAATAGAGTCTAAGATCTTAAATTCTCCTCTAATTCCCATATTTCTCTTTTAGATCATGCCTCCCAGAAAATCTGATGCTCGTGGAAACTCTTTTGTCCTATCTTGGGACAATATCGATAAAGCTCATGCCACTGATAGAGTTTAGACCCAATCTAGAGCTCCAGCTCCTAATTGTACTACCCTATGTGGAGTTTTACTTGTTTCCCTTATCCTCTTCATACACCGCAAGCTAATGTGTTTAATATTGAGTTTTGCTAGTTGGTCCAAGCCTCTCAAACTTACAATGTTTATTCTATTGCTACTATCTTCAGAGGTCACTTGAGTTGGTCAATTTATGAGGTTGAGACCTCTGACTAATACTAGTTCTAATATTGAGAAAAATCCTCAAAATTTCATTATTTGAGATGGAAACAATTTTTATGTGATGTATGCTATTGACCTGGAGGGTGTGAAGTTCACTGCTTATCAGTTAAAATATGTGGTATATCAGTGTTATAAGGAATTGGACCAGTCTAAGGGTCATGATGCTGAGTCCTCTTTCTAGAATGTCTTCTCTAGTGCTTTTTTGATCACTTCTTTCCCCAGGAGTTGAGAGAGGTTATGGCTGAGGAATTTGTGAATTTGAAGAAAGATAGGATGATAGTGAAGGAGTATTCCTTGAAGTTTCATCATCAGTCATGATATTCTTTAGAATTAGTGTCTACCATGAGGGCTAGAATATGAAAGTTTACTTCTGGGTTGTCTCATAATTCACTCTTGAGAAGAAAGACCGTCTTGTTGAACAAGGATATAAATATATCTATACTTGTGGTGTATATTCTATAAGTGGAGGATTAAAAGAAGAAGCAAGCAGAGGTAAGTAAAAGAGAGAATAAGAAGTTTTGATATTTGGATCAGGGTGGAAGTTTGCAACAAAGTGGTAGAGATGGTGGAAAATTGTCTAAGAAGAAATGGGGCAATTCTGGTTCCTACTCTACGTCTAGTGCTCCTTATCCAAAGGCATCGGGTGATCATCATTTTCAAAATAGCTTTGGTCCCAAGGCATAGAGTGCCTAGCCTCAGACAGGTGAGGCTCAGTCAGCTCTATCATATCCCTCTTGTATAAATTATGGTCTAGTGCATCATGGTGTTTGTGAAAAGGAGAGCTACAAGTGCTTTAAATATGGTTAGATTGGTCATATATAGAGGAATTATCCTTTTAGGGTTTCTTCTAGGGAAAATAAGATCCTCTTTTCTACTTTGTCAGGTCATACACCAAATGGTGCTACTTCTTCTTCTGGCTCTGGCATTGGTCGGAACCATTTGTATGCTCTTGCCACCTGCAATATTTTGAGGTGTCCCCCAATGTTGTTACTGGTATGCTCAAAGGTTTCTCTCATAGTGTATATTTTATACTTGATCCCTAGTCTACCCTCTCTTATGTGATCCCTTATGTGGCTATTTATTTTTATTTTGATCTTGAGTGTATTCCAGATCACTTCTATGTGTCAACTCCAATGGGTGACTCCATTGTTGCTAGAAGGATCTATAGGGGTTGTGTGATATTGGTCTATGGTAGATAGACCTTGGTGGATATGATAGAGTTGGACATATTAGACTTTGATGTGATTTTGGGGATAGATTGGTTACATTTGTGCTATGCGTCTCTTGATTATTAGACCCGAAGGGTCAGTTTCTACTTCCCTAGTGAGCTGTTGATCGAGTAGGAAGGTAGTTCCTTAGTACCTAAGAAAAGGTTCATTTTGTATCTTAGAGCCCAAATATGGATTGGTGCCTCTACCATTTAGCGTATGCTAAGGTATCTAGATCCGAAGGTCCTTCTTTGCAGTCTATCCCTATGGTCTGTAAATTTTCCTAGGTGTTTCCTGATGATCATCTTATTGTTCTTCCTGATAGAGAAATTTATTTTGGGATTGATCTTCTTTTGGACACTTATCCTATTTCTATCTCTCCATTTAGAATCACCCCGACTAAGTTGAAAGAACTCAAGGAGCTTTTGATAGATCTTTTCAATAATAGTTTTATCCATCGTAGTGTTTCTCATTAGGGTGCTCTTGTTCTATTCGTATGTATGAAGGACGGATCTCTTCAAATGTGTATAGATTACCACTAGTTGAATAAGGTGATTGTTAAGAATAAGTATCCACTTCTTAGGATTGATAAGCTCTTTGATTAGATGCAAGGTGCTAAGTATCTTTCTAAGATTGATCTTTGATTGGGTTAGCATCAGTTGAAGATTAGGGAAGTGGATATCCCTAAGACTGCCTTTCAAACTCGGTATAGTGATTTTTAGTTTTTGGTGATGTCCTTTGGTTTGACTAATGCCCCAACAACATTCATGGATCTTATGAATTGGGTATTTTGTTAGTTCTTAGATTTATTCGTAATTGTCTTTATTGATGGTTTTGGTGTATTCAACAAGTGAGTCAGATCACATTGATCACCTCTTCCTTATGTTGCAAACCTTGAAAGATCAGCAGTTGTATGCAAAATTCTCAAAGTATGAGTTCTGGTTAAATTTGGTGACCTATCTGGGTCATGTTATTTCTAGTGAAGGGATTATGGTAGATCTATAGAAATTTACAGTGGTTAAGAAGTGGCCTAGACCTACGACTCCTACCGACATTAGGAGCTTCTTAGGTTTAGACGGTTATTATAGGTGGTTTGTAGAAAGTTTATGTTCTATTGCAGCCCCATTGACTAAGTTGCCCCAAAATAAGGTAAGTTTTTATGGTTGGATGCTTGTGAGGGTAGCTTTGAGAAGTTAAAAGATAAGTTAACTTCGGATCTGGTTCTGACTCTGCCAAGGGTACCGATGGTTTTATTGTTTATTGTGATATGTCTTGGGTGGGACTGGGTTGTGTGTTGGTGTAACATGGAAAGGTGGTTGCATATGCTTCTAGGAAGTTAAAGGTACATGAGAAGAACTACTCGAATCATGATTTGGAGTTGTTGGCTGTGGTTTTTGCTTCTAAGATTTGGCTTCACTATTTTTGTGAAGTCCATATTGGCATCTTCTTGGACTATATGAGTTTGCAATATGTGTTCACCTAGAAGGATTTGAACCTTAGGTAGAGGATATGGCATAAGTTGCTCAAGGACTATGACATGAGTCTTCATTATCACCCAGGTAAAGCTAACGTGGTTACTGATGATTTTAGAAAGTTGTCTATAAGAAGCTTATCTCATGTGGATGAGAAGAATTGAGAGTTAGTGAAGGATATTCACTACCTGGATAATGTTGGAGTTTATCTCTTGGACTTTGAGGATAGTGGTGAGACTGTATAAGAGGTGGTAAAGTCATCTCTTAGTGCTGAGGTAAAGAAAAAACAAGTCTTAGACCCTATCTTGATGCAGATCAAGGGTTCTTTGGGTGACCAGAATATGATAGATTTCAAGATTGGTTGTGATGGTATCTTGAGGTACGAAGACAGGTTAGGAGTTTCAGATATTGATAGGCTGAGATAGAGGATTTTGGCTGAAGCTCATGAGTCGAGGTACACTATTCATCCTAGTTCGACGAAAATGTATCATGACTTAAAAGAAATTTATTGGTTGAATAATTTAAAAAAAGATGTGGCAAATTTTATGTCTAAGTATTTGGTTTGTCAGCAAGTAAAGGTTGAGCATCTGAGGCCTGGTGGTTAGTCTCAAGAGATTGAATTGCTCGTGTGGATATAGGAAGTGATTAATATAGTTTTTATTACTGGTCTTTTGTATTCTCATCATAAGTTTGATTTCATTTAGGTCATCGTGGTTAGGATGACTAAGTCCGCTCACTTTTTGCTAGTGAGGACTAATTATTCGGTAGAGGATTGTGCTAAGCTCTTTATTAAGGAGATTGTGAAGTTGCATGGTGCTCCAATTTCCAATCATATCTAATTGAGGTACTCAATTCTTATTTCACTTTTGGCATTACTTTCAGCGAGGTTTGTGGACTAAGGTAAATCTTAGCACTTCTTTCCACCCTTAGATTGAACAAACGGAGAGGACGATATAGATCATGGAGGATATGCTGGGGTCTTCTGTGATCAATTTTGGTAGTAGTTGGGTTGACCATTTACCTTTTATTGAGTTTTCACATAATAATAGTTATCATTCTAGTATTGGGATGGCTCTGTTTGAGGCTTTGTATAGAAAGAGGTGTAGGCTTGTTATTGGGTGGTTCAAGGTTGGTGAGAATAAGTTATATGGTCCCAACTTAGTTCACCAAGGTATGGAAAAGGTAAAGGTGATTCAGGATAGAATTAAGATCGTCCAAAGTTGCCAAAGGTCCTATATAGATGTAAGAAGGGACTTGGAGTTTGATGTGAAAGATTTGGTGTTCTTGAAGGTGTCTCCTATGAAGGGATTGATACAGTTTATGAAGAAGGGAAAGCTCAGTCCCTGGTATGTTGGTCTTTTTTTTATTTTGAGATGAGTAGGTACGGTGCCTTATGAATTGGAATTGTGTTTGAGTTTGGGTTCCATTCATCCGGTCTTCCATGTGTTGATGTTGAAAAAGTGCATATGTGATCCTTTCTTTTTCATTCCTTTGGAAAATGTGGGTATCTCGAATTCTTTATCCTATGAGAAAGTCCTAATTGAGATCTTAGATCGACAAGTTTGCTGGTTGTAAGAAAAGGACGTAGCTTCAGTAAAAGTTCTATGGAGGAACCAAAGGCATGAAGAAGCTACTTGGGAAGCCGAAGAGGACGTGAACTCCAAGTATCAATTCTTATTTTCTTCTCCAAAAATCATACGAGAGGTATGTGTATTTGGTAGCATCTATGTTTTCTAACTTTTTTGAAGGAGATTGTCAATTCCTTGGTATCTTATTTTCTTTCTTTGTTAAAGGTAAGTGTGGTTGTGTTCAAAGTTAAATCGTGCTAACAAAAGACTTATCTCATCGTTCGAGGATAAATGATCCTAACAGGGGAGAATGTTACACCCCAGATTTTTGGCCCTTTAAAGTTTTTAAAATTTTATCCTCACTTTCCAGACTACGACTCCCCTTATGAATCGTAGGGAGTCTAGACGAGTCGTAAGGAGGAAAATCAGATCCTGACCATTGTGAGTGACTAAGTTTTCTATTTTGAGTACGAGTGGATCCCAACGAGTCGTATGGACTCATTATGAGTAGTGATGTGCCAACCGTAGTCAAACCACTGTGTGTTCCAAATATTGCTGTCCTGGTGACGACTAGAACACTATGAGTCATAGGGTCCCCTAATGAGTCATATAAATATAAGTCGTAAGGTCACCAGTATGTGCGCCTAATGTCACTATCTTGGATATGACTCGTGGTGACGAGTTGTAAGATATCGTTATGAGTCGTAGAGTGACCCGTAGTCACTGGCAAAAATTTTTGATTTTTAAGTTGAGGTCACTTTAGACATTTCCCTCTTTTCCGTACTTAATAACCACGACCATAAAAAACTCTTTGGGACATTCCTTCCTCATCTTAACACATCAAAGACACTCTCCATTCTTTCTAAATTCCCTCAAGTAAGATACTCAGGGTTTCAAAGAACTAGGTCATCTAAGGGCTCAAGGGTTGAATTCTCTCCATAAAACTTTGTGTTTCAGGAATGTTACTATTTCCTAGTCCTCAATTATGAAAATCATGTATTTTAATTGCTTTAATTGGATGGTTCTGAATGTGGGTTTGCAACATGGGTTGAGGGTTTTTGAATGATTATTTTTTATGTGATGTTTTATGTGCATTGTTTATGTTATAAATGGTGGTTTTGAAATTAATTGAGGCATGGATATGGTGAACAAACTAGGGGGTTGTGATTTCCCCAAAATTTTTAAATTTTGACAATTGAATTTGTAATAACCCTAATCCAATTTTATGAAAGTGGTTTGAGTACGGTTAAAATTACATTGAATTATTTTTGGAACAATTGCATGATTTAAAGAGGTTATTGAAACATGATGGTTTGATTTAATGAACAAAGGGAGTTGGTGTTCCCCCACCTTGTATTAATGAACAAAGGAAGTCGTTCCCCCGAGTTAATGGAATTGAATCGGTATGTTGATGATACTTTTCAAGTGTAGATGGTGTGATGATACCAATAGTGTATGCCTAAATCTGTAATATAGTTCAATGAATAGAAATGTGTGATAAATATTTTAATGGGGCTTAAAAGAAGGTTATGTAGATGAGTTATGAAAGTGGAGGTCTCAAAGGGCCAATACTGGAAATCACAGTTGCCGATGTAGGGATCTAAATGACTGGGTGGTTTGAGTCCACCTTATTATATGTTTGGGAGGTTCGAGTCCCCCATATTATAATACATAATTGGGTGCTTAAGTCACCTTGGTATGCCAGGAGGTTCGAGTCCCCCATGGTGCATATGTACATTCTCTAGTTTATGCGGCTATATACACTGTGGCCCTTCCAGCTAGGGAAAAGCTGGACCCATATAGCCTGTGGGTACCTTCTTATGATGGTTGAGCAACACAGTCCAGGCTAAAGTTTTAAAGTTCATGCTAAGACTTGTTCCCTTTTTGTGACATATTATTTATGTACGTATATGATGATGTTCACCTGGTTTTGAATTGGATCTTGACTTGATATTATTTTATCCCCTATCTCTGAGTTACATGCTAGTGCTCAACCCACTAACTATCTCCAGACGCTATATTCCCATGTGATGCAGGCACTAAAGATACTTTTATTTTTCTTGTCCAGTGATTATGTGGATCAACTGGGTTCGTTGATCGTGTAGTAAAGTAGTGAGCTTCCATTCTCTGAAAGACTTAGATATTTCGTCAGTTTTCATTTCATAGATTAGAATTGGGAGTTTATATTATCATTAACATTGTCATTATCATTGTTAGGATCGGGGGCATGTCCCGACACTTTTATGGATTTTCGTTTTGTTGTAAGGCTTTGTGGATCACTTTGGACTTGGGTGATATTGGTAGGTTATTTTTGGTTGGTTTCTGGTTATTGGTCATGGACATGTCTTAAATACTTTGGTCCTATATTATGATATCTTTTTATATTTTTGAAATTCATCTAATGTTGGGTGTATGAAGTTCTATTTGGCTAGGAGCAGGGAGTGGTCTCCGGTCCTTATTGGACTTGAGATATCCATCATAGCCAGGCCCATTTCAATTCGTGACACCAAGATAACACAATGCTTTAGCAAATTTACACATCCCAATGGTGCAAGGGATGATGAATGCACTCGAATCTTTCTTCTTTAATGACATTGTGCTTGATATGATAGCACTACAATTATGAGCCATCTCTCTGGTTTTGCAATCCGTAACTTGCTTTTTGGAGACCAAATTTTTCATGAATTTAGCATTCACAACATTTCTTTCAAAGCTTCTATCAATGGAATATTAAGGATAGTTTGTCAAATTTCTCAAGAAACCTTTTTTTTAAATCACTTTGGGTAAGGGCCCTTTTATTTATTTAAAACTAGATAAATTCTATACAAAAGCAGGCTCAAATGAGCCCAAAATAAAAAGGTCCTAAACAAAAAGGAAAACCCAAACCCAATTCATTGTGGGTCAAGACCTAATACTCGTGCCCCTCTATAAATATGTCCTAGTGTAGGGTTTCAAAAATTAAAGTCTTCTACCAACATCTGCAAATGGAGCCGCTGTAAGCTCATTTCAATGCCACCTTTTTTCTGCTCTAGCTTTGGAATATCAACCTTGTCGAAGATGAACTCAAAGAGAAGCTCTTCATGATCATCTCGCAAAGGTAATTCTATTTCTATGCTTTCTATATTTTCTTGCTTTTGGCTGTCTCTTAACCTTTCTTCATGCTCCTATAGATGTATTTTCTGGTTGATAAAGGAGGATCTATGGTTGTTTTTTGCTGAGGTGATAGCTCACTGCCACTAGTGAGAGATTAACTTTTGAGTATTTGTTATTATATGTCTCTTTATTTCTCTTTTTTTGATGTATCTCATAACTTTCTTTTGTTCTAGATGAATCAGTGGTAGGGATAAACAAGATTCCATAGAGCTTTTTCTAAAAAAATTGTCTTCATCAATGGCTGTACATAATCTTCCCATCTGACTCCATGGCCCTCATTTTTTGCTGGTGAGCCTTTTTGTAAGCTGACATAGCCTAGGCTAGGTAGCTTAATTCTTACAGTTATGTAGCCCATAGGATGGCAAAAACTAATGTAAATATCATAGCCGTGAGACTGCAATGCTTGTGATCTGTAGTTAATCATGGTGACTGCTGTGTATTTTCTTTGCTTTGATTCTCAATGTTGATATCTGTCACTTGTCCATGTTCAAAATCTGCTTGCATTTTGCTGGTGGTTGTTGAAAGGATTGAAACTGCATCTGTTTCTCTCAATAGCTATACTATCTATCTTTCCTTCTAATTGATTTTCCTCCTTAAAATGTGTTTGATATAAACCTATATTTCTCTTTGCAATTCATATATCTCCTCCACAAGTTCCACTATGTGCCATGGCATTCTCTACTCCTTCAGTACTATATTTCTTAAACTGAGTGAATCAATTTCAATTATGACTTTCTAAAGAATTCTATGTTTACATTCCCTTAATCCATTAAGCATTCCCATTGTTTTTACTTCCATTTTTGTGGTAATGAATTTTGGTCTAGTTGCTACATATATCAAATTTCCTTGATTGTCTCTAATACAGAATCCATATGCACTTTCACCTCGATTGCCTCTACTCGCCCTATCTGTATTACATTTGACCCATCCAACATCTGGTAATTTCCACTCACTGGATGATAATGTAACCTTGGTTTGTATCTCTGAAGCCTTTGAACCATTCCTCCCTAATCTTTTAGAATCTCCAACCATGGATATTTAAACCAAATGGACTGATATATAGTAACTTGACCCTTATAACAAAGTCTTTCACAGCTATATACCTTATCATGTCTTCTTGAATTCCTTCTTTTCCATAGTTTCCACATCTAAATAGGAGGAATAACTTTAGGACTGGTCTTATATTTCCTATACCTGGAGCATGCCACCAACTTGTGATTACTTTTTAAAGATGCATATTGTTGATAACGCTCAAATTACACTCTTGAATGGGTGTAAGCGATCTTTGTCAATATAAAACCCAACTAGGTTGGGGTCGAATCCCACAGGAAATAGGGTGTGAACTTTAATTTGTTTATGAAATGCTTTACTGATAGTTTACTATTTCTGAAAGATGGGGGTTTAAGTTTCACAAAAAGCCAAATGTCACTTTCAATACTTCAATGTTTGTAATCAATATAAAAGAGAAACCAGAGTTATGTTCACCATGGGTATTGAGAGTTAACAAATACTAGGTAATGCTTGGGATTATTGGAGTAAGTAGAAACAATAGAATATCCTTGACTATGATACTTTCTAACTTATCTCTCGACCTCACCAGATAATTTATTATCTAATTCTCTGAAACAGATAACTTATCTATTTCCAATAGGATTTTATCTCAGGTAGATTAATCCAGTTACGGCATCAATCATTAAACAGAAGGTTGGTAGCTTCTGAGTCCCTGTTGATCATTCACGAACTCTAGCCTATTTCTCCGTTAGAACAAAATTAAACCTAAGGCATAATCTAATGTTTGCAACCACTAGATTAAAGTTAAAACAACAGAATTTCAAGACGTTCTACTACTCTTTGAATCCATTAAACACCTAGCATCATATCAAACCCTAATCCATGGATCCCATAACTCAAGCTAATGAAATTAGCCGCTCATGATTTGATGAACGAAATAACAAGTTGAATTCATGATGATAAGGATCAACTTACGAATGGATGAAAAACAACAAGTAGTTCCTTTAATTTAATCACAAGGTGGAAGATCAAAAATAGCTAATAAAAAACAAGAAAAATATTTGATGGTAAAGATGAAGAAATGTTATGTTCTTCTCTTTAGAAGTTCTTGTCTGACAATTAATGATCGATTTTCCTCTAAAAACCCTAAAACAAGTCTTTAAATAGTCAACCCTAATTAAGGGAACAAAATTAAAGTTTCAGTTTTCTCCCCGGATTAGATGATGATGCTTTTGATGGCGCGTCAGACACCTGACGACATATACAAAATAACGTCAAAGGTTCCAGTGAATTGTTATCTTCTGAATCTTCAGATGGTAATTCTGACGGCGTGTCAAAGATCTTGACGGTGCTTGCATACTGGAATTATACTTCACTAGAAATCAGCATACTCTGCTCTCTGGTTAATGACAATTTTGATGAGATGCCAAATATTTGATGGACCTGCCAAATCATCGTCACAGTTTATCTAATCTTCTCAGGTTCTGCCTAATCTTGATGGTGACTTTGACAACCTATCCCATTTATGATGGAACTTTAAAATGATTGTCTGATACATTTCAGCTTATTTTCACCAAATTTCAACTGTTTTATTCTTCTTTCCTTTGGTTTCCTCTCCGATCACTTGTATCTGCATTAAAACACAAACAACAACAACAACAAACCCAGTGTATTCCCACCTAGTGGGGTCTGGGGGGGGGGTAAGATGTACGCAGTCCATACCTCTACCTCTGAAGAAGTAGAAAGGCTATTTCCGATAGACCCCCGGCTCAAGACACGAGACACCACACAAATATAAAGTAACGCACAGAACAGGATTTCATAACGTAAATACGGCACCCATCGTTTAAAACACAAAAACGATAAAAAATAATAAAAGTTGCTTAATACTTCACAATTATTCAGAGTTAAAAGCTTCAAATGTGTTAGCATCGGCTAACACATCAACACCCTCAACTTAAACAATTGCTTGTCCTCAAGCAACCAAAACATAGCTAGGAGTAATCAAAGTACAATTCGGCAGCTAACTACTTTTATAAGTTCAAAATACATGTACCATCTCCATGATCAATCAAAATAAAATAAACTATGTATAATATTTGAAAACATCCATGTAACTCACTTGTATCTAGATATGGCAAAAATCTCAGCAATAACAACCTAGCACATACCCAAATTACATTATCCGAACAAAGCAGTTAATAGCAATATACCTGGTGTGCCCTCACAACAAAGAAATCCCTTTCTCACTCAGATTCACATGTATAGACATGGGGATGAATGTAAGACTCACTCTCAGAACGAAGTTCCAACATTGAGCATAGAATTCCATAGGCTTGCCCTTATAGTCAATACCGAAGTCTTCAGATAAGTCAGTTAGGATCACTATAGGGCTTTTCTAAGCTTGTAACATAGTCTAGGGGCTGGTATGACATTCAAGGGTATTTCATTGTGACTACACCTCCTTTGAACTACATTAAATCATGGGGTTTCAACTTTTTGACCTTCTTTGCTTCCCTCTTTAATTTGTCAAGCATTCTCAAGATGAGTGCTATCTGTTCAAGCATTAGAGCAACTTTTTCAATTTTCTCTTTTCTCTTTTCTTTTTCACTACACCCAACTTGTTATTCATTTTCCTTATTTTACCTCTCTTCATACTCATAATGCATCACACACCCCTATAGTATCCACCCTCAACTTAGGTTATTTTCCTAAGTCAAGGTGCACAGTATCCAAGGAGGGCCAGGGCCAAAACAGGTTCATTATGATGTAATGGGAAGGTGAAAGGTGTATAAGAAAGAATTGGGCTATTTAGGCGCAAAAAGGTATCAAGGGATATTATTCAAATTTGGATGGTCATTAAAGCTAAAATGGTTTAACATGCAAAAACGTCCTATGATCCTTTTCTAACGCCTATTCTATGATTATGGTACAACTAACGGGGAAAGTTCTAGATTCAACGTAGAATGGGAACTGAGTAAGACCTTACACAGACATAGCAAACAAGTATATAGCACATCCCTACTCATTCATTTCATGCATTTGTTTTCTACAGGATATTTATTAGCCACACTAATGCCACAAATAGATACATAGTGGTCACACTAGATACAATTCACATAACTCATGAAAGATTAGACCACTGAAGAGGTGCTCAAAAATTACAAAACAATCTAACTGCCTCAGGTACTTGTACTATTCCTAATTATTTACAGAACATGTTTCAACAATAGTTTTCCTATACCCTCAACTTAAAATAAAAATAAAATGTACTAAGGGTTAGGATATACCTGAAGACAGTCAAGCCTATGGATCCTGGGTCTCTGACCCTACTACATCATGATCTACTGTCTTATCCCCACTCGTATCATCTGGCTTTGTAGTGGTTGGAGCCTGGCTTGATGAAGCACCTGCTGCTCTAGCTCTGATGGCTGCTTCCCTTTTTTCTGTGTCAGCCAGAGACTTCAGTCTTGCCCTTTTCAAGTTTTCCTTCTCTACCTTGTTCTTTGCTTTTTTTTTTTTAGACTTTTTCTCTTCTTCACTATCAGGATCATCTCTTTTGCTTTTGCCTTTCTTTTCCCCTTTTATCTTCTTTTTCTTCGGGGAATTCATAGTAAGATCAAGTATAGGAATGTCTTCCTCTATATCATGCATGGCTGATCCTATTGGCACCATAATTTGGTGCTGCTGCAGCATCCCAACCTCAGCTTTCACCTTATCTAATGAAGCCCTGAAAGTGGCAAGATCAACACCAATTATCTCTCTTTCCCGAGCATTGAACCTGTTCTCTAGATTTGCCACTAGCTCAGGCAAAGTCATGAAAGGTTCTAGTGCAACTTTGATTATTTTGTCCACAGTGGTAGCAAACTATTTGGTGAAGGCCTGTAGTTGCACCTCACACTAATTTGCTTGCCTAGCCACCTTCCTAATATCAATTGGCTGAAATGCTGACCTTGTTGCTGTTGGAGGAACTAAAGCAGTTGGATCACTTTAAGGAACTAAACCTGCTTGAGCTGAATATGCTAGTGGTGATGGTGGTACAGTTTTGGTTCTTTGCACCCCTACATTTGGTGCTGAAACAATCTTAGTGACTGGAGGATCTACTGCACCAACTACATCTTGATCAAGTCGCAAGCCCGTCCGAATTTTATTTTTGCTGACAGGGTTATGAGCCTTCTTGGCATGTATCTCATCATCAATACCTGAAATCTCAGGTATATCAGCTGCTTCACATAACCTAGTAATCAGATATGGGAATGGATATGTAGCATCGGGTCTTGCGAGTCGAATCTTGATCTCTTCCACTATAGTTTCTCTGAAATCTAAGGGGATTCTATCTATCAAGCTTGCAACCAATATTGCTCGATCATCCCCTAATATGTTGTCTCCCTCAGTGGGTATTAGATGAATCCATATTAAACTCTACCAAAATCTTGCCTTTGAATTTAGAGAAGCATTGGTAATTTTTTCTGTCAGATTATTCAACCACTCCGGTTCCCTATCTGCTATGAGAGTCGCTAGCCACTTGTGCTGATTTCCCCAATGCTTCAACCGGGAATAGAATGTAGGTGAGGTGGCTCATAGGACGAAGGCTGGCCCATGAAGAAACCTTTTTATGGTGGAATCTGATACATCCATCCTTACTCCACGTACTGCAACTTTGGTCATAAAAGGCTTATCTGAAGTTCTATCCCCTTCTTTGCACATATTTTCCACCATAGCCTAGTAGTTTGCGTAGAACTTTCGGACCAACGAAGGACAGTAAACACCACTCCTAGTAGTATACTCCATACCATACTCCTTGAGTTTATGCATCACCTCAGGGAATCTGATCAACCCTGTAGTGATAATCTTCTTCTCTTCTAGAATTGGCCTTCTGGCACTTCATCGATCTGTTCTACAAAGTCCATCCAAATAGATCATTTCAGCCCTATGGATTTGCTATATCACATTGTTCTTAACCTCGGGGTTTTGGAATTTCACCAAAGTTCCCCGTACTGGAGAATCCTTATCACCTTGCTTATCCAAAGATGGTGATTCAAACTCAGTTTCTTTAGATGCAGGCCTCTCTGAATCTTCAGTTTTAACCTCTTGTTTAGTGCTCTCAGAATATTGCTCAATATGTTCTGATCGTTGTTCCTCCGAAGCTTGCTCAGATGAGGTTTTCACCTTAGTATCATCAGTATCCTCCACGTCAATAGTCTTAGGTGGAGACGGAGTCTTTGGACTAGTCCTCTTTCTTTTCAACTGAGCAAAGCCTCCTCTTCTTCATAATTAGAGTCCTTATCGACAAGTTGTCGAGGTACACTCTCTTTAGCTGCTTTCTTTGGTGTGGTTGGATTCTTCCTCTTGGGTTCCATGCTTCGTTCTGTACAACATAGAAATCCTCAATTAGAACTCATAATCAAACAAGAAAAGAAGAAAGATCACCTCAGTTTAACATCAACACTATTTTTAGTTCCCAGGTTTGGCGGCCTTTCTGATTTGCCATCAGAGGTGTGAAGTTACTACAAAAGCATCGTGAACATTTTCCTGAATATTCAAAATTTTCTCAGCTTTTGACGGAATTTTTGAATGGCCATCACACTGGTGCAAAGCCGTGAACATTACCATCAGACAATATTATAACTTCTAACTTCTTTTTACTTGATTTTTTTTCTACCAATATTCTTAATTTCAACTTAGGTAGTATTCTTTACTGAGATTTCCATGAAATTATACCGCACTCTCCTACAAACCCTAGTTTTCGAAGGATCTTGAAGAATGTCAATGGATTCAGCCCACTCCTTCGAAACCAAGGTTTCTTGTAATTCATAATTGATCCAAAGAAAGACGAAGTTAATGTAGACACTTAGATGATATACTCTAAGCACCTAGAATTATGAGTTAGATAAGAATGAGATGAGATAGAAAGAAGATTTCTTGACTTAACTCTCAGCCTTCAACAAGGAAAGTCTTAAAATTTTGCCTTAGAAGGGATTAAATTTTAAAAAGGAAGGGAAATAACTCTCTAAGGAAAGAAAATTAAAACTAATAGAAAAATACCTATGGTATGTGGGGATGTAGACAACTGCGGCTGGGCTGGGTTAGCCTAAAAATTTTAAGTAGGGCTCAGTTCCTTTGACGACATTTTTGACGACGCGTCAGATACCTGACGGCGCTTCAAAATTGTCGTCAGCCTTAACAGAATAGGGGTTTAACTTGAGTATTTTGATGCTATTTTTCATGGCTTGTCATACTTGTGACAGCCCATCAAAATTGACGTCAATCCTCCTTAAGTTTACTAAAACCATTTCACCTCCTTTGTACGACTCTTAGCTACAAATATTAAAAATAGAAGTGCAATAAAATTAAAACATTGGGTTGCCTCCCAAAAAACACCTGATTTAACGTCACAGCACGACTTGATTATCTTGACTACTCAGACTTCATCTAAATACCCTGTCGATACCTCATTACCATTTTCCTGGAATCCATCCACAACCGAGAAGATATTTATCTCTTCCAACTGCTTCATAGGAGGATGTATTTTGAATCTGGCCTCCCTTTTTCTATACCTGGACTTTAGCTCATTGAGCTCTATATCAACCAATACTCTTTCTGTGGCTAATAGTGGTCTATGCAAAATAATGGCTACCTCAAAATCAACATCACAATCTAATATCACAAAATCTACAGGCAGAATAATGCCATCCACCTTTACCGGCACATCATGTAATAGACCAACTGGTCATTTCACCGATCTGTCTGCCATCACAAGATGCATCATTTTGGGGGTAGGTTACCCCAATACAAGCTTCTTGTAGATATCAAGTGCCATCAGATTAATACTTGCTCCTAAGTCACTAAAGCTTTGGTAAACTTTATGGACCTAACTGTGCACGGTAAGGTAAATGCTCCAGGGTCAGGCTTTTCTGCACTAAGGATTGTGAAGAAACAACGCTACAGTGGTGGATGTTGTCCACTGTCTCACATCCCTTCTGCTTCTTTGTTAGCGATTCCTTCATAAATTTAGCATAGTTTGGCACATCCTCAAGTGCCTCCATTAATGGCACATTCACTGTCAGTTGTTCCATTATTGCCATGACCTTGCTAAATTTTTCATTGTCTGCTTTATTCTTCAATCTCTGAGGAAAGAGAGGTGGTGGTATTGGCATTTCTTTGAATACCACTTCCCCTTTCTTTTCATCTTATTTCTATGAAATATCAACAAAACCATCTATCTTCTCAGTGTCCACTGGATTGCTTCCTTCTGATTCATCAACATTTACCTCCTTCTCTATAGCTTTGCCCATAGAAGGGCTAGATAACATCTTTCCACTCCGAGTGGTAATCACCAAACAAGATCCATCAGTCCACGGGTTCTGAAAGGTATCACTAGGTAAAGTAACAGTTTTTCTCTAGTTCAGAGTAGCCGACAGTTGGCTCATTTGTTGCTCCAACTGCTTAATAGAAGAATAGTGTGAGCTAACCAACTGACTGAGGGTGGAATATTCACTTTTCATAGTAGTTATCTCCGAGTTGGTAGCTTCAACTCCCTTCAATAGTTTTTCTATCATGTCCTCCATGGACATCTTGCAAGAACTAGTCATCACAGCATCTCGACTTCCAGGATGAATATACAAACCACTCCTGTCATTATTATTTCTCCAATGTCCCTACTCCCTATCTTTATAATCAGGCTTGTCATAGAAAGTCCGACCTTGGTTCCCTTGGCTATTGCCTCAGAAACCCCCCTGATTACTCACATAATTTTCATCAGCATCAGCACTTGTAGACACAGTACCCTGGGATTCCATAACCTTAACCATTTTAGTCTGGCCGGATAGAAAGTGCTTAGCTAGCAAGTCCATCTATGTCTTCAAGTGGGCAATGTCTTGATCTTGCTCCTCATCCCTTCTACGCTACTCTACAGTAATACCACCAGCAAAAGTTGGTCTACCCACTACAGAATCCCTTCTGTGCCAATTCCGACTCTGCTTGGTCATTTTATTCAGCATGTCAGAAGCATCTAGAAAAGAGAGGTCAATGAACGAACTACCTACAGTGTTGTCAACAATAATCTTCGTCACAGAGTTGAAAGTTCTGTACAAAGTCTCCATAAAGTGTAGGTCAGACATATTGTGGTTCGAACATTGTGTAAGTTTTTTCTTAAATCTTTCCCGGGTTTTATGTAGTGCTTCAGTCGAAAGCTATCTAAAGTTGCTAATTTCATCCCTCAAATGTACGCTTCTAGAGGGTGGAAAGAACCATTCTAGGAATGTGTCTTTCAACTATTTCTAGTTGGTTATAGAATCGGGCTCTAACTCATTCAACCATATTGTTGCCTCCTAGATAGAGACAAAGGAAATAATCTCAACCTGATTGCATTCTGGCTCACTCCCAAATTGTCAAAGGATTTGCAAATGGTGATGAATTTCACCAAATGCATGTTAGGATCATCACCTGGAAAGATTCCAAATAACCCCTTCAGATTCAGGAGTTGGGTCATGGTACTTGTTATGCTAAATTTTGCACCTGGTGCCAATGGTGGTGGAATGATAGCACCCGTTGCACCAGCTCCATCCATTCCTTTATCATCTTCATCAGCCTCATATTTCATAGGCTGTTTCCCATATCTTTCTTGGACTGGAAAATTTCTATTGACGTTTCGCTGCACTGGTGCAGCAACTTGCTCAACTTGCCTTGGGTTTTAAGGATTCAACGATTCCTTATCACCCAAGTTTTCATCATCAGGGTTCTGGTTACGTGCTTGTTGACCCAAATTTTGCACATTCACCTGAGCCCTGGCCATAGAAGCTAGTCTTTCTGCTTCCTGTGTTTCAACCATTCTTCCTATCAGTTGAGGTTCTGAATTGATTGGTAATAGTGGTTCTCCAAAACTTCTTGAGTTTGGCATAAACAAAATAGTACCGATAATAAACAAAAACAACAAATAAATGTAAATCAAGGAAGCTTAACTATCAGTAATATTTCGCGTACAAACTTTTAGTCTACAATCGTATTCCCCGGCAATGGAGCCATTTTTGATAACGCTCAAATTACACTGTTGAATGGGTGTAAGTGATTGTTGTCAATATAAAACCCAACTAGGTTGGGATTAAATCCCACAGGGTATAGGGTGTGAACTTTGATTTGTTTATAAAATGCTTTACTGATAGTTTACTATTTTTGAAAGATGGGGGTTTAAGTTTCACAGAAAGCCAAATGTCTGTTTCAATACTTCATTGTTTGTAATCAATATAAATGAGAAACCAAAGTTATGTTCACCATGGGTATTAGGAGTTAACAAATACTAGGTAATGCCTGGGTTTCTTGGAGTAAGTAGAAACAACAGAATATCATTGACTATGATACTTTCTGACTTATCTCTCGACCTCACAGGATAATTTATTATCTAATTCTCTCAAACTTAGATAACTTATCTATTTCCAATAGGATGTTATCTCAGGTAGATTAATCTAGTTACGACATTAATAATTAAATAGAAGGTTGGTAGCTTCTGAGTCCCTGTTGATAATTCACGACCTCTAGTCTATTTCTCCGTTAAAAGCATATAAAACCTAAGGCATAATCTAATGTTTTCAATCACTAGATTTCAATAAAAACAATAGAATTTCAAGACGTTCTACTACTCTTTGAATCGGTTAAACACCTATCATTATATCAAACCCTAATCCATGGATCCCATAACTCCGACTAATAAATTAGCCGCTCATGATTTGATAAAAGAAATAACAAGTTAAATTCATGATGATAAGGATCAAATTACGAATAAATGAAAAACAACAAGTAGTTCCTTCAATTTAATCACAAGGTGGAAGATAAAAAATAGTTGACAAGAAACAAGAAAAATATTTGATGGTAAAGATAAAGCAATGTTACGTGCTTCTCTTCAGAAGTTCTTTTTTGATAATTAATGATCGATTTTTCTCTAAACACCCTAAAACAAGTCTTTAAATAGTCAACCCTAATAAACAAAAAAAATTAAAGTTTTAGTTTTCTCTTCGAATTAGATGACGATGCTTTTGATGCCGCGTCAGACACCTGACGACGTGTGCGAAATGTCGTCAAAGGTTCCAGTGAATTGTTATGTTCTGACTCTTCAGATGGTAATCCTAACAGTGTGTCAAAGATCTTGACGGCACTTGCAAACTGGCATCACACTTCACTAGAAATTAGCATACTCTGCCCTCTGGTTGATGACTATTTTGAAGAGATGTCAAATATTTGACGACCCTTTTGAATCATCGTCACAGTTCATCTAATCTTCTCAGGTTTTTTCTAATCTTGACGATGACTTTGACAGCTTGTACCATGTATGACGGCACTTCAAAATGATCGTCAGATACATTTCTGATTATTTTTACCAAATTTCATCTATTTTATTCTTCTTTCCTTTGGTTTCCTCCTCGATCACTTGTATCTGCATTAACACAAAAAAATGATCAAAAACAACAAAAGTTGCTTAAGACTTCACTAGTCTTCAGATTTAAGCTTCAAATGTGTTAGCATCAGCTCACATATCAATTGTCCATCATTATACCCTGCACATGAATCTAACTGCTTCCATAGCATTTGGGCTATGAGAGCTAATAGATAAAGATAAGACATGGTATCTTGTTGAAACACCTCACAACAATAACATTTGGACACAATGGTAATTTTCATTTTCTAAGGTTTTCTTCAATTGGAATTCTCCTCTTCTACAACCTCTAATGAAAAAACTTAATCTTAAAAGGCAATCCTTTTATCCAAATGTTATTGACACATTTCTATTCTTCTCTTTTAAGACTCATTATTTTGTATGCCGATTTAACCAAAAATCTTCCACTCACATCCCCCATCCACCAAGTTGAATCATTGACATCCTCCACTAAAATTGGGTTGATATTCACAATAATGTGATTTGTCATCTCCTCAAAAACAATATTTAATAATTTCATCCTATCTCATTTCTCTCCTTTATAAACTTTTTAACTTCTAGCTCCTCCTCTTATCTAATCTCATCTTCCAGGAAAATTTAGAGCTCCCAACTTTGTCTAATTATCAAACCAAGAACTTGTATTTCCTGATTTTAGCTTCATCATATTTTATGTTCCACCTTCTCCCTCACACTTAATTTTTTCTCCAAACAGGTTAGGCCCCTGATCCTCTAGCAATTGTGGGATAAAATTTCTTATAATATTTGTTCCACATAAATGATCCCCATAATTATGATGTTGAAACTCTAAAGTTTCACCATAGCTTAGCAAATAAAGCCTTGACACATCATAGAGATATCTAAAGCCAATACCACCCTTTTTTGAGGAAAACACCTCATCTGAAAAATCCAGTGAATTCCTTTCCCCTTATTCAACTCCAAAATAACATTGCAAAAGACTTATGCAATTGATCAATTACACCGTTTGGGGGGCTTATAACTTAAAGTAGATAAACTGGCATAGATTGAAGAATATGGTTGAGTAGAATAAATCTTCCCCTATATGATAAGAATTTATTATGCCATCACAAAATTCTTTTAACCACCTTTCTTAAGATTTCTTCAAAGTATACTTTATTCTTTCTCATCCCAAGTATGTAAATGGGAAATTACCCATTTTAATACTTGATAATCTTTTTAATCTTAAATCAATAGCCAAAGGAGCCTTCTCATGAAGATAAGAGAAACATTTATCCCTATTAATCATCTGTTCTGATACCAATTCATAGTTTATTAGAACCTTCTTCATTTTCCTTACTAACCCATGGTTTCAAGAAAAAAATAGAAATGTATCATTTTCACTGGACAAATGATTAATATTTGGACTCTATTCTGGAATGCCATAACCCCTGTAATCTTTATCTTTAAGAATATTCAATCCTCCAGAGCAACAATAATAAAAAGAGTTGGTGACTCAATATCTCTTTGTTTCATCTATCTTGATGAATAACACACCATAGGATTGTCCATTGATCAAGACTAAATACCAATTATTAGAAACTATACTCCAAACTATGTCAATTATGAACTCTAAAAATCTAAATTTTTGGAGAACTATGGTAAGAACGATCCAAGAAATCCTATCATACGCTTTGGCTATATCAAATTTAACCACAATATTATGATATTTATTCCTCATGTTTATATTTATAATTATCTCTTAAGCAAGCAGATCATTTTTTATGATTCTTGGATATGTCATGGAAACCCGACACTTTCAATTTTTAAAATCGCAAATTTATTATTGAACTTGGGATATTTTGTTAGATATGATACACTTTGGTGTTAATTATAGGTAAACAGGTCTACAATAGTGTTGGAATGAAAAAGGATCAAAAAGACCTGGAAAAGACCAATTCTGATCAAGGTACGAGTCAGATCTCAAGTTGTAAACATTCGATACGACTCGTATGCTGAATCGTACACAAAACAGATTCAAAAGAAAATTTAAAAATCAAAGTATAAGGAAGGTACAACTTAAACATCTAAGTTGTAAGCTAGGATACGAGTTTTATAGAGAAGTCTTAAGCATTACCAAATCTAAGCTACTATCTAAAAGTTGAAGTCTCAGAAGTGTACGAGTTGGAAGTCTGAGTACAACTTGTATACAAAAGTCAAACATAAACTAGTGTTTAAAGCTTGGAAAGATAGAAGTTCCAGGTGGATATAAGTGAAGGACATGAGTTATAAACATAGGTGTTACTCATAATAAGAAGTCGTATGCTGAAGAGAAAGTTGAAGCCTTGGGATATCAGACACTGGAACAGATACGAGAAGACAGGGTACAACTCATATGATGCCGGTATGAGTTGAAGACCGAGTCATACCGACTGTTGACATAACTTTACCTTTTCCATATTTATTAGGATTTTTATGCTATTTTGAGATACTATAAATACCCTAGGGTTTAACTTTTATTAGGTTATGTTCTTCTATGCCTCATTATAATACTTCACATACTTTTACAATTATTCTTGAGATTTTGGGTTTTTATTAAATTTAAGACTTTGGAGTTTATTCATCTTATTCTTGTGAAATTATTTATATGTATTCTTCATTGATGATCATGGTTTGTTGCACAAACATGAGCGGATAATCTCCTTGACTAGGGTTGTGGGAACCCTGACGAATTACTTACGTAGAGGAAGTATGATACTCATCTGTTCTAGGGTTTTTTCATGTATCTTAATCTTCTTTGCAATAGTTAATCTCAAGCATTTGTAAGAGCTTGGGATAGCCTTTATTTGCATCCATCCCTAATAAGGAGTTTCTGATCGGGAAAAGAAGATTAAGACAATTATTTGGGATTTATACCTCCACCTTTTAATCCCTGTGTCTCATTTAATAACTTGATCCTAACCAGTTATAGTGAATTGAGGTCGAAGCAAAGAGAAACAAAAAGATACACTGAGACCTATTAAGTAAAGGATGATATTTATCTTCGTGCCTAATAAGCATCTAATAATACCTATCTTATAGACTTTGCATATAGAACAACAGGATAGATGGGTTGATCACGGAATATTAACAAAGTTGAGAAGCGACGGGGAACACAATCCTAATGTTCGTCTTCTATTGTTTACAACTCCAAATCACTCAAGATTAGGTTACTACTTGTGATTGATGTTAAAAAACCCCTTTTACTTTCTTGTACGGCTTGTGGATTACATCAAGTCAAGAAACCATTCATGTTTTACTTGTGAGATCGACCCCTACCTAGTTGGGTTATTATATTTGCAATCGATTGTAGTATACTTCTATTTGGAGTGTAGTTTTTGGCGTCATCAAATTTTGGCGCCATTGTCGGGGAAAATAGTTTGAGTATTGAATTGAATTGGTGAAGTTCATTCGATCTATTAAATTAATTCAAATCTTAGAATTGAATTGTAATCCCATTCATTCGATCCAGAGCTAAAGAGAATCCTTCAAACATCGAGATGGATGTCAGGACAAGTTTGTGATGGGGTTTAATATCCCTTACCTATAGATCCAAATGCTCACTCCCATGTGCTCTTATAGATGCATAAAATATTATAGACATACAGACACAATAACCGTTAGAGCGAGAAAGAATAGAAGATGAAGATGCTAGACTTGCTGCAGAGGTTGAGTTAACTTAGCAAGGTGGACTAGTCAGGCCTAGACAGGTATATGACCATTGAGTTTAGAGAGACAAAACACTATTGATTCCTACATATCAACACCTAGATCTATACAAGGAGGATGGAGAAGATATGGGTTACATAAGATCTAAATAAGACCTGAGCCGTTGTTCCTTCTTCTTTAGCCCTTAATGTGAAGTTTGATATTACTAGTGTTATGATCCAATTGTTGAATCTAAAGGGCGTATTTGCGAGTTTAGCTAAGGATGATGCGAACATGCACCTTGTTAATTTTCTTGGGATCTGCACATCTTACACTATTCCTGTAGTGGATCAAGAAGCGTTGAGATTGAGATTATTCCTATTTTCTTTGACAGGTAAGGCATCACTTTAGTTAGGGGAACTTCCAAGAGGCTCTATCACTACTTAGCACGAGTTGAAAAAATAGTTTTTGAGTATATTTTTCCCTCCTGCATGGATTCTACAGTTGAAGGATGAAATTTATTATTTCAGATAGTTACCTATAGAATATGTGTATGAGGCATGGTTTAGATTCAAGAAGAAGCTGAGAATGGAACCAAATCATAGAATTAGAGGGTCTAATCTCTGAGAAATCTTCTATAGATTGCTAAATGACAGTTCAAGAACAATGGTAGATACTATTTTTGGAGGAGCATTTATATCTCTATGGTGGGATGCTGCACAAGAGATGTAAGATAACATTGCGGTAACCAATAGAGGATGGAATACTAGGTATTCAGAATGTGGTAGTGGTACATATGCTATAGGAGCATCAAATGCTTATGGCGGTCATGATATGGTATCACAAGAGGTTACACAGTTTCATACAGATATTGGGTTGCTTAAAAAATAATTTGCGACAATAAGTGCTGAGAAGTTGAATATAGTTGTGGCACAAGGGTCTACTTCTAAACCATTCGATATTGAATCTAAAGAAGAAACAAAGTATCTTAATCATAGATTGGTAGATTTCTGAGCCCAAGGGCAAGGTAATCAAGGTTGGAACTATTATAATGATAGATACAGAGATAAGAGTAGAGAAAAAAAATAGTGATTAGCAGTGTAAATATGACTATAAGGAGAAGAGTGATATGTATATTCAACCAGGTAGTTGAGATACAGAGTCCAAAATGAAGTCACTTTTGTCTAAGTTGTTCAAAGGGAAAGAAAGTCAAGAGAGTTATCTAAAGGATATCAAAGAAGATTTGTCAGGTTTGAACCAGAAAGTTGATTCATATGTTACATCAATCAGGCAGTTGGAGAAACAATTTGGTTAGATGTCAGCCACAGTAAATCAAAGACAGCCTGACACCCTTCCAAGCAATATAATGGTAAATCCCAGAAGTGATAGTCACTGCAATACAGACTCACCTGTACCCACAACTTTTGAGCAAAAGAATGACAATGAGCCTGTTGATGTAGACAACAGTAACAAGCAGGATGGAGGAGAAAACAAGGTTGCAGATCCTGTATTAAAACCCATTCAACCTCTTCCTCCTTATCTACAAAGGCTGAAAAAAAAAGAGGATGGTAAGCATAAAAAGTTTTTATCCTTGAAAAAAGAACTATCAATCAATATATCATTTGTAGCGGTATTGGAGCAAATGCCTGGATATGCAAAGTTTATCAAAGATTTGATCACCAATAAGAAAGAAGTCAGTTATGATCCAGATGATAATGTTCATGATTGTAGTGCTATATCTACTAGATCATTGGTGGACAAAAAGGAGGATCCCGGTGCTTTCACTCTACCTTACACCATTAGGTCTTTCACCTTTGCTCATGCTTTATGTGATTTGGGTGCTATTATTAAGCTTATGCCATTTATAGTGTTTAAATAGTTGGGAGCTCCAAAACCTACCACCATGAGACTAGTGCTTAGAGACAGGATGGTGAAAAAGCCAGTTGGTATTTTATATGATATATTGGTGAAGGTGGTTTCTTTTATTTTTACTTTTAATTTTATGATCTTAGATTGTGAAGTGGACTTGCAAATCCTAATTATTTTAGGAAGACCATTTTTATCTACCGGCAGGACATTGATTGATATGGAGCTGGGGCATCTAATACAGAGATTGAATGATGAACAAGTGATATTCAGTGTATGCAAATCCATGAGATAACCTGATAATTTGAAAATGATATATGTGATTGATATGTATGATGAGGATAAAGATTTATTCCATGATTTTGGTACAGTTACTCTTTGGGATGATGGTTCTGATATGGTTGTTCCTGTTGAAGAGAGCCTACATGTTAAATCACTTGAAACTGTGATCATGAATTTTGACTTTGATGGTATTGAGGAGTATGAGGAGCTTGTAAGTGCACTACATAGAAAGGGTTTTTATGAGTTTGCACCAAACCCTTTCCATGCAGTAGATTTGAAGGCCTGGTTTTAGAGTTGAAGGCCCTTCCGTATCACTTGTGATTTATATTTTTGGGGGCCTATAATACTTTGTCGGTTATTATTGCAGCTGATCTGAGATAATAAAATATAGAAGCATTATTGTCAGTATTGCAGAGATTCAAGTGGGCCATTGGATGGTTCATTATAGATATTGTGGGTATTCTGCTTGGTTTGTGTACTCACAAAATATAACTTGAACTTGATTGTGTTCTATTTATTAAAAATCAACGTCGACTAAATCCTCCTATGTAGGTAGTGGTGAAGAAGGAAATAATCAAGTAGTTGGATGCTAGTGTAGTATATCCCATTGCTGATAGTAAGTGGGACAGTCCGATATAATGTATTTAGAAGAATGGCAGAATAACTATTGTGCCTAATGAGAAGAATGAGCTAGTGCCTATGAGGCTAGTCACTAGATGGAGAGTGTGTATGTATTATAGAAAATTAAATGCATGGACTCAAAAAGATCATTTTCCTATGCCCTTCATAGTTCAGATGTTAGATAGGTTAGTAGGCAAAGGATGGTATTGTTTTCTTGATAGGTATTTAAAATATAACGAAATCACTATTGAACCTAAGGACCAAGAAAAGATGACTTTTAACTGTCCTTATGGGACTTTTGCATTCAAACATATGCCTTTTAGGCTATGCAATACTCCATCCATATTTTAGAGATGTATGATGTCAATTTTCTCTGATATGGTAGAAGGCACCGCGAAGTGTTCATGGATGATTTATCGATCGTTTGTGATTCTTTTGAAGACTACCTAAAGAACTTAGAAAATACACTCCAATGGTGTGAAGAATGCAACTTGGTACTTAAGAAAAATGCCATTTTATGGTCCAAGAAGAAATCGTTCTTGGGCACAAGATTTCAAAGAGAGGTATAAAGGTTGATCGAGTAAAGATTGAGGTGATTGAGAAATTACCTTACCTAATTTCTGTGAAGGGAATTCAAAGCTTCCTAGGGAATACAGGCTTTATAGGTGATTTATCAAGGATTTCTCAAATATTAATAGTCCTCTTTGCAAGCTTCTTGAGAAGGAGGTAAAATTTAATTTTGATGAAGCATGTGAGTAGGATTTTGAAAGCCTATAAGAGATTATGTGTGACAGTAGTAGTTCGGCCTTAGGGGTGTTACTAGATCAATGGAAAGAAAGATTCTTTATCCCATCTACTATTCTAGTAAGGCACTAAATCCTTCTCAAAGGAACTATACTGTGATAGAGAAAGAGTTATTAGTAGTGTTTTTTTTCCTTTGAAAAGTTTAGATCTTACTTAATTGGGACAAAGGTGATTGTACACACTGATCATGCAGCATTGAGGTAACTCATAGCTAAAAAAGATGCAAAACCTAGGCTTATTAGGTGGGGCTTTTGTTCCAAGAATTTGACTTTTAGGTAAAGGACTGAAAAGGCTCAAAAATCTAAGTTGCAGATCACTTATCTAGACTTGAGGTGGAAGCTATGCTGAAGGTTGGAAATGGGTTGGAGATTGATGACAAATTTCCAAACGAATATATATTAGTAGCTTTCCAAGATCCAATTCCATGTTTTGTAGATTATGAAAATAACTTAGCCAGTGATCTACTTCTAGAAGATCTTTCCTCTCAGGAAACAAAGAAATTCATGCATGAGGTAAGGAAACTTTTCTGGGATGAACCTTATTTATTTAAGATTTGTGCAGACGGAATCATTTGTAGTGTATACCTGAGGTGGAGATGATGAGAATACTCAAGGGTTGTCATTCCTCGCCAGTGGGGGTCATTGTGTAGGGGCCCACAGAGCTCATAAAATCCTGCAATGTGGAAATTATTAGCCAACAATCTACAAAGATGCTTATGACTATGTTTCTGCTTGCGACCAATGTAAATGACAAGGTACTATTTCTAGAAGACATAAACTTCCTATGACTCCTATTATGCAATTGGAATTGTTCATTGTTTAGGGCATAGATTTCATGGGACTGTTTCTAAGTTCGTATGACATGAAGTATATGCTTGTGGCAGTAGATTATGTTGTAAAGTGGGTGGAAGCAATTGCACTTCCTAACAATGAAGTATGTAGTGTCACTGCATTCTTAATAAAGAACATATTTTATTGATTTGGCATGCCACGAGCCTCTTGATGGAGGGTCACATTTTTGCAATTATCTACTCAAAAGTCTGCTTGAAATATATGGAGTGAAACATAGGGTGGCAACACCTTATTATCCATAAACTAGTGGACAAGTTGAGGTGTGCAATAGAGAAATCAAGTCCATATTGGCGAAGACTGTGAATGCCAATAGAACTGATTGGGCAAGAAATTTAGATGATGCATTGTGGACTTACCATACAAATTATAAAACCTCCATAGGTGCTTTACCTTATAAGCTAGTGTATGGCAAGGCTTGCCACTTTCCTATTGAACTTGAGAAAAAGGCACTATGGGCATTGAAAAAACTGAATTTAGATGGGCAGGATGCAACCAATTCAAGGTTGAATAAGATCAATGAGTTAGATAAATTTAAGATCTAGGCATATGACAGTTCAGAACCTTACAAATAAAAGATAAAGCTGCATCAGGACCGCAAGATTGAGAAAAGAGTATTTAACAAGGGTGATCCGGTGCTGCTTTATTAGTCTAAACTTTATTTATTTTTGGGTAAGTTAAGGTCAAGGTGGTGCGGTCCATACACGGTTTTAATAGTATATACCTGTGATGATTTAGAATTGAAGAGAGATGGTGAATCCCCATCCAAGGTAAATGGTCCGAGAGGGAAACACTATTTGGGAAATATTTAAGAAGTGAATGAGGTTGTTGAAATTAACCCTGGTGAAGACCGAGTAGCCAAGGAAATTGTGTCGTGCCATGATGTTAAATCAAGCGTTGCATGGGAGGCAAACCATGAGGATAGTTGGTGATATTTGAGTATCCAAGTTAACTACGTCATCCCGCGACTTAAATCAAGCATTGCATGGGAGGCAACCCATGTTTTGTACTTATTTATTTAAAGGATAATATGCTTGTTCAATGTGCAGGACTAAGGAATACAAAAAAGATCTAGAGAAGTTAAAATAGTTTGGTCTTACGAACGTTTTATGAGTCGTATCTAGATGGTACAACTCGTGAGTACGAGTCGTTTTGACCTGGGAGAAAAATACAAATCAGGCAAAAGTTTCTGGAATGGATACGATTCTCAAAATGAGTCGTACCCTCAAGGTACAACTCGTCACCATGAATCGTACCCATTTCAGAACATAGGTAAGTTTCTAAGTCTATACAAGTCATAGAAAAGACCTGTAAGCGTGGGCACGAGTTGTACATACAACTCGTACCCGTGCTTAACAGGTCGGATCATAGGTCAACCCATTCCAGAAATTAAATTAAATAAACCAAAAGGGTACCCGACGGGAATTTGATTACCAAAATTTGTGCACACCACCATTCTTTCCCTAATTTTAAGCTCAAAGCTCATAAATATGCTTGCACACAACTTAATTTAACTACCAACAACATTAGATATCCTATTTAGCTTGAGTTAAGAATAAATTTTAGAAGAGAACCAAGTGAGATCAAGAAATTTGTGTTTTTTCAACTCGAACCAAGTAAGCTTTGTACTTAATACTTTTATTTTCCAAGAGGAAATGATGAATGTTAGATAATGTATACTTTGTTTTGTTGAATATTCACTGATGTAGAATTTGTGAAACTGTTGTCTTAGGTTTTTGGTTGAAAATGTGGGAAAACTTTAATGTAGTTGGTATTTTGTATATTCTTCCTCTCAAATGATTTATATTTTTCATAGAGTAGATGGGTAGTTTGGGTATTTGATTTGGAGTCAAACTTTAAAGTTGGACTGCTATGTTTTAGTGGATACGAGACCTCTTACGACCTGTACCCATCAGTACGAGGTTATAATGGGACTCGTACCCACTGACAACAGAGAAGTCTAATGAATTTATGGTTCTAGAATAGATATGACTCAACCATATGAGTCGTATCCAGACTATACGACTCATGCACTTACAAGTCATACCCACCTAGGAGGATTAAAAGTAGAATAAATGTTCCTAATCTGCTTACAACTGTTAGTAATAAGTTGTACCATATTGGTACAACTGGTTAGGAGGATTCGTAAGCTGAACCATGAAAAAATGTCATACACTATGCATACGAGTCATACCCGATCAGTACGACCCGTACCCCTGACTCATACCCTAAACAGAGTATGCACACAAAACTTTAATTTGAAATTTTTGTTTTCTTTTCTTTACTTACTTACTAATGCTAGTATATTTATAGGAACTATGACTCCAAAGAACACTTTCTCATCCAAACAAGTCAAAAGTAGATCTAAGCAGGAACCGATTACTAAATTAGAATCCAATGATTCTGAGTTTGATGAGTCAATCAATAGTAGCGGTGAAATTTATGAAGACTCCACAAAGGGCAAGTTTTCCCAAAAAGGGAAGATAGACAACAAAGAAAAAGGGAAGGATATTGCACCCTCGGAGGACTCACCACCTCTATGGGTATCGAGGATAAAGAACCCCACTGTCTCTCATTCATATACACCACCATCTTCTAATGAGAATGATGAGGCTGAATCTAGTTTTGAAGAGGTAAACTCTGAGAATGCTGATGCTGTGGAGGAAGTGAATTAGGTGCCTCTAATATCCTTAAAAGACCCACCACTGCCCTGATGTCGATCATTTAATGATGGGGTTTCCCCGATATGCAGAAGACTTTCAACAGTGGGATGTTCAGGCTTTTGAATGGAAAGATAAAAAAAGTCCTATATTCAGAGAAGAGATTGACAACGATAGGGATGTAAGAATTGCTCGGTTTTGAGGAATATTTTTGGCAATATGGATTTTAATAGATGACAAAGATGCCCAAAAAATATAGTAAGGTGCTTGTTCACGAGTTCTATACAACATACAAGGGAGAACTTCAGAGGCAATACTCACAATGACAGTTGTGGATGGGTGGTGAACCAGTTACTTCGCAGGTGATTAGAGTAGTTTGGGTGGACATTTCCCCCTATAATATTGGTAGATTTTTTTATGGACCAGATTATTAGTCATCGGTCAACACTGGGGATATTCACTACAGAATGGATGAAATAAGAAAGATAACTAAGTAAAAGCTGGTTCAAAGGACAAGATAGTTATTTTTAAGTGGATTATAGAGTGTATAGCTTTGAATGGTGAACATGAAGTATGGGTTGTAGGAGGCCCTGGAGTTAGCTCATGGAAAATCAAGAATAGTACCCTTAACTTCAAGGGTAAAGCATGGTGGACATTGGCCCGACACCGACTGTGTCCAACCATATAAGATGATGTACTGAGCCTTGTACGGGTAGCTATGTTAGCTGGCATCATGGCCGGCTATGAGTTCAATGTAGGAGATGTTTTATCTCGAGAAATAAAGGATCATGCAGTTGGGGGTGAGAAGTCATTATTGGTTTACCCATGTATGATTACATAGCTATGTCTTGATGTGGGAGTATTAGAGCTCCCTGAGACAGACGAGATTCTTGAGGATATGAGGCCCACTGATTTGGGCCTAATTAAATATGCATCCAACCTAATAGGCCGACAGTCAAGGCAGGCAATAGATATTTTGGCTGGTTTGTTCCTGCAGAGTGATTAGGATGATATCACTGCGACAGCTGAAGTAGGTGGATAGAAGGAGATGAAGAATAATGATATAGTGGGTACTTCTATTGCCTTACCTTCAGTACAGTCTGTGCAACCCAGATCGAGAGGTATGCTCTGTGGTATAGTGATGATTTCACAAGCCCTGTAGATAGAGGTTATGACTAGGTTGGCCATATTAGAGGCTAAGGTTGGGCATATGGAAGTAGGTATGAGGCCATGGCTTGATATACAGTTTGACAGCCAGGATAAACGAGTCTAGGGTACTCTAGATGCTTTTAAGTCGAGGATTACTCGATAGCTAAGTGGTGGGTAGACACTTGATATTATTGAGGAAAAGGCTGAGATGGATGAGATCAAGATAATGGTTCATGAGCTGTATAATAGATCGGTGATTCCAAAGCCTGTGATTAAGACAGTGGTGCCTACTGTCCATGTTTCAAATATTTGGGCAATTCAGGATCTAAGAGTTATGTAGACTAAAGATGAAAAATAAGAAATAAAGAATAGGAAGCGTGACGAGAAAAGCATAAGGAAGAAGGCCAGGCTAGAAAATATATAGAGCGAGCAGGATCAAGAGACACGAGTCTGTGAGATAGAATTTAGAGCCGGTGGTTTACGAACACCGGTTATTTATATTGATGTGGACAGTTTTGTGCCCTCAACTATTATTGCTGATCCAGTCTCGGTAGTTGACAGGATGGGAACTGATGAGAGTGGGACCCAATCTGAAGGCCCACATGCTGACATTTATGAGCCGGTGCCTTGAGCACTTAGGTATGAACTTCCACCCTTACTTTATTTTCATTATAGCACTGAGGGAAGTTCAATGATTTTTTATTCAGGGGTGGGGGTATACGAAATCCGAGAGTAGCCAAAAAGTATACATAGCTGAAAGTATGTTATGACTTGTAGGTTTTTGGTTGCTAACAATTGAGATAGGGAGAAAATTAGTGCCTATGGTAGCAGATTATTTTTATTTTTAAATTTTTAGGATTTTGCCAAATTTTAGTTATATTGAAAAATTATGATATTTATTTTGATTGATTTGTGGATGTGAAAACACTGAGCGTTTGAAATAGTTATACTAAGAATTTACGTTAAATGAAAATTGTGTTGAAAAATTGACCTCTCTAAAAAATTTGTTTTACTATATGATATATATATATATATATATATATATATATATATATATATATATATATATATATATATATATATATATATATATATATATATATATATATATATAAGACTACTTTGAATCTGGAAATGATATTCTGATTAGGGATAGAACAATTAGGGACAAATAGTTGCATAACGGGATAGTTGGTACATAGTAGTGTAACCATATGCAAGTACGTGTGAGGTATACTGGGTTCTCGATGTGCTAGAATCTAGAACTTTCCCGGTTGATTTTACCTAGGTCTAGGATAGTTAAGTAGGACATGATCATAGGCCCTTATTATGTGAGTCCACCTGAGCCTAGAATGCCTTAACCAAATGAATGAATCATTTGATCTAAACATTTAAGACTTAATAGACCAGTTTTATTGTCTATACCAATTTCACCTTCTTGTTTACCTTACAATGAACCTATTTTGGCCTTGGTCCTCTATGGACACTATGCACCTCAAATCAGGCAAATCGCCTAAGTTGAGGGTGGCTATTATAGGGTGCATAGGTGAAAATGAGAATGAAGATAGTGTGTAGAAGAAAAATAGTTGATACTTGAGCAGGTGTGGTGAAAATAAAATAACAAAAAGTTACAATGAAGAGGAAAAAGAAAAAGAAAAAGAAAAAGAAAGGAAAAATAAAAGTGAGAAACCCGCACCTGGCCCAAGCTGAATATGCTTAAAAGAAAAAGGGAGACATAAGGGTAAAAATTAAAGAAGAAATGGAAAAATAAAGTAGACCTTGAGAAATGCGTAGTGTCTAGGAGGCTAAGTCACTAAATGAATTCCAAGAGATATCATACAAGCCCTAAGCCTATGTTACAAGTCAAATAAAGTCCTGTAGTGATCTTATTATGACTGTCTCAAAATATAGGAAAAGAGCATAAGGGCAAGCCTATGTTATTCTGTATACACCGGTGTTACTTCTTTGTGAGAGAAAGATTCATTTATTATATCCCTGAATAAATTGGCTTATCCATATAAAGAGTGAATGTGATTTCTTTGATTGTGAGTATGTGTTATGTTTCTAGGTTGGTAGATTATTGGGGAATGTAATTTGTGTGTATGACCAGTTGTCTATTGCTAATATAATTCCATCATTAGATTACCTCGTTTTTCTACATGTGCTAAATCATTATATGTAGTTTGACTTTTAAAAGCTAAAATTAAGAAGAGAACAACAAGATTAAAATTAAGTTCGGAATCATTGCCACAGGTAGCTGAAGATCTTCCTGTATTTTGCTTCATCTCTATACTAGAAAATAGTTGTTGATTTTGTTTTCTTGAGGACATGCAAAAGTCTAAGTTGAAGGTTTTGATGTGTCAAGGAAACATGGCACTTTCGAGGCTTAAAACTGCAAATTTATGCACGAATTTAGGATATTTTCTTAGATATGATGTACTTTGGTGTAAATTGTAGGTCAAATAGTTCTACAATAGTGTTGGAATGAAAAGGGAATAAAGAGACCTGGAAAATACCAATTTTTATCAAGGTACAAGTCAACTCTAGAGTCGTAAACATTCGATATGACTCATATGTTGAATCATATACACAACAAAACCAAAAACAAATCTATAAAGCTAAGTGTGAGGAAGATACGACTCAAGCATCCAAGTGTTAGTCTAAGATATGAGTCGTACATGGAAGTCATAAGAATAAAAAAATCTAAGCTACCATTCAAAAGTTAAAGTCTCAGACGTATACGAGTCAAAAGTCTGATTACGACTCGTATATAGAAGTCATACATAAACCAGTGTTTAAGTCTTGGAAGGATAAAAGTCCTAGGTAGATACAAGTGAATAAAATAAGTTGTATACTCAGGTATGGCTCGTAATAAGAAGTTTTATAGTGAATATAAAGTTGAAGCTTTGGGAGATCAGACAATGGAATGGATATAAGAAGGCAGGGTGTGCTCGTATGATGTCATTACGAGTTAAATACCGAGTCATACCGATTGCCGATATAACTTTACCTTTCCCATTTTTATTAGGATTCTTATATTATTTTGAGATACTATAAATACCCTAGGGTGTACCTTTTATTAGGTTATGTTCTTTTACGCTTTATTACAATACTATACAAACTTTTACAATTATTCTTGAGATTTTAGATTTTTATTCAATTCAAGACTTTGGAGTTTTTCATCTTATGTGTTCTTCATTCATGATCATGTTTTCTTGCACAAACATGAGCGTCTAATCTTCTTGACTAAGGTTGTGGGAACCCTGGTGGATTAGGTACATAGAGAAAGTGTGACACTTATTTATTCTAGGTTTTATGCATGTATCTTAACCTTCTTCACAATAATTTATATCAACAAACTACAGAAGCTTGAGATAGCCTATATTTGCATCCATTCCTAATAATGAGTTTGTTATTGGTAAAAGAAGTTATGACAGTGATTTTGGATTTCTACCTCCACCTTTTAGTCCCGGTATCTCATCTAATCACTTGATCTTAACTAGTGATAGTGAGCTGAGTTCGAAGCATGGAGAAAGAAGGCGTCCCCTTGAGACCTAATAAGTAAAGGGTGAGATTTATCTTCGTGCCTAATAAGTGGCTAATAATACTTATCTTGTAGAACAAAATAATATTTAAGTTGATCATGAGAAATTTACGAAGTTGAGAAACCTTGGAAAACACAAGCCTAGTGTTTGTCTTATATTGTCAACGACTTAAAAGCACTCCAGATTCAATTACTACTTGTGATTGATACTAAAACCCCCCATTTACTTTCCTGTACTGCTCGTGGATTACATCAAGTCAAGAAACTATTCACGCTTTCTCTATAGGTTCGACCCCAGCCTAGTTGGGTTATTATATTTGCAATTGACCATAATATACTTTTATTTGGAGTGTAGTTTTGGTCAACATCATGCTTATTTCTTTAACAAACCCAGCGCGATTCATAGATATAATGCTAGGAAGAACAATCACCAACCGCTCATGAATACTTGTGATGTTAGACTTATATGCCTAATATCTCCAAAATTCCTTATCGATTCCTTCTTAGGTATCAATACTAGATTAGTATGAGTGACAAATCTTACTAACCGATGACCACAAAAGAAAACCTTCACCATGTCAGTAATACCACTAGCTACTATATCCCAACAACTTAAAAAAAAATATCCTGAAAAACTATCTAGACAGCTGGTGCTAACCCCATTAAGTTCAAACACTACTGCTTTAACTTCCTCCATTTTTGGTATAACATTCATTATCATATTTTTCTCATCAGAAATCAATTTAGGGATAAGATATAATATATTAAAATCCTCCAGACTTTCTTCATCCCTAAAATGATTAGCAAAAAATGAAACTGCCTCCTTACTAATATTTTCATTAGAAGTAACTATGTCTCCCTGAGCTATTTGAATCTCTGCTATGTGAAGTTTCTTTCTCCTTCCCTTCACATAAGAATGAAATAACTTTGTATTAGAATCACCCTTTTTAAACAATCTCATACCTACTTTCTTCTTCCAATATCCTTCTTCAATGTATTTGAAGTTTTTTAAATTCGCATTTACCTTGGTAGCTCAACTCTATTATTAGTATAAGGATATATCTCAAACTGTGCATCCTTTGCCTTTATGGAATCTTTCAAAGTAGCAATTTGTTTGAACAAATCTCCAAAAGTATCTTTGCTCCACTGTGCTAAATCTGATTTCACCTTATTGATTTTTGCCTGATATATCAAAAAAGGACTTTTAGAAAAATCAACCTTCTAATTTTCCTCTACAACCTTATTAAAATCTTTATTCTTCATCTATAAATGAAGAAAATTAAATGGTTTAACTGTTATCTCCCCCTCAGTGTTACATATCACATAAAATGGTACATGATCCAAACCTTGTTTAATTAAATATTTAACTTCACTTGATGGTAGGATCTGGAGAAAATCTTGATTCAAAAGAACTCTATCCTATCTTTCAAAAATGCACTCATTATAAACCCTTCCATTCCACCAAGTAAAGTTATTACCTTTAAATTTCAATTTTGTCAACCCACATCTATTAATGTAACAATTGAAATCCATCATTTCATATTGTATGAAAGGTAATCCACCTTTCTTCTCTTCTTCATTAAGAATCACATTGAAATCACCACCTATTAACAAAGGAATTTGTTGAATCTGTGCCATGACTTCAATGTTTTCCCATAGCTCCAGTCTTTCCAAGGTATTACACCTTTCATACACTATGGTAATCATAACTTCTGTTAAATTACTCTTAGTTCAAAGTAATTTGTTGTATAGTATCATATATAATCTTAGTTATCCTTATGTCATCCCAAATACCTAAATCTTGGATGAAGTATTAGTAATTGCCTTGTTCATTTTAAATCTTCTTTAATATTAATCTAGTTCTCCAGGGCCTTGAAAAGGTTCCATTAGAGCTATAAGTGAATAATGATGTTTTCTATCCAAATCAATTAACCTTTCAAAGAATTTTGAGTGTTAACTAATCTTATATTGCAGAATAATATTTTGTCAATTATTGATCACTATTGGATTCTTTATCTTTACTACTCTTTGTCTGCCCCTAAAGAGGAATTGTAGGTTTCTTCTTCTTCATTCTGTTCTTTAAATTGCTGATTGATCTTGGAGATAGATCCCCTTGTCTCCCTATTTGATTAATATTTTCCTCCAAATCATCATTCTCTTTATTGTTTTGCATATCCTTGACTTCCTCTGGAAGTAGCTCTTTGATATTTGGAACTTCCTTTATCTCTTGTAATTTGGCAGGACTAATGCTAGAAGCATCATCATTACATCTTTCTTCCTCACTTTGTTCCTTTCCTTTCCCATTCCTACCTCTTTATTAGTACTACCAACATCAGTTAAATCTATCTTTGCTGTTTCTTTGTCTCTAGCTGTTGGTGATTCTTTTGTTGATGTATTTTTCTCTGGATTATTCTGTGGAGTCCTTTTTATTTTCTTCATCCTTGAATACTTTCTGAACCCATTCTTTTTTAGTTTTCCTTTGCTCTGTGTTACACATTTTTATACCTTGATCTACCTCTTTGGTACCCTTTTCCATATTCACATCCTCAAACTGATTTGTTATTTGCAGACTATTTGGATCATGTTTTTTCTGCTTCTTGTTCCAAATATGGTATCACTATTTTACGGCTCCCTTTTTTTGATTTTTGCACTTAGAATTGATCTTTCCTATCCTTTTGATTCTCCTTCTTCCTATCTTTCTTATGAGCCTATTTTGGTTATCATTTGCAGTCTCTTTATCCTGACCTTTGTCATCTTTTATATCCCCAGAATCTTTCTTTGGACACAATTTAGAATGTACTACACAACATTTTTGTTCATTATGGCCTTAAATCATGCATCTTTTAAAATGTTTAGGTACATAGTAATACTTGATCCTTACCCATTTTTAATTAATCTCTCCTATTTTTTTCTCAAACTAACATTAATTATTTTGGGAAATTCACTTAGAAGATCAACTTCTACTTTTACTCTTGCACAATTTGGCATTGTTTGATTCTTTGTTGCTATATCCACCTATAATGGATTTTTAGCAGTTGTAGCTAATGAGAATACTGCTTTCTTTCAACAAAATTGGGTGGCAATGCTGGAAAAGAAATCCAAGCAATAGTTGTAGTTGTTTCCTGTTCAGGGTTGAACATGGGATCCCACTTCAAGGTTATCATTGGATAAGTCCATCCTTGATGCATGATATAAAAAGCAGGCTTTGAAAAGATTAATATAATCTTTTAAATTTTAGGCACATATTAAAATATGTCTATTACTTAACAAACCTATATTGCATTAACCCTTTAACTCACATTGTTTCAAAATCAACTTTTGTAGATCTTAAATATACAACCATCTGTATGAATATTTTTCAGTGACAACATACTGAAGGTTTTCATTAACAAAACATCTGTTTGACTTCATCCACCTCCCATATTACTCTTGGCTCCCCATGCAAATATGTATCAGGTTTGAGAGGGATAAGTTTTGAAAAACTTTCTTTGGTTTTAAAGTTGATGCATAATTTTAATCATTATTGGTCTTAATTGGATCAATAATTGTAGGGGGTTTACCTGGTGAATTGTTGGCCATTTCCACCGAAAAAGTGGAAAAATAGTGAGGTTTATGGTGGCTAGGGCTACAATGCCATATTCAAAAAACCTCTTGAATTTGCCATTGTCATCTTTCTTCTTGAGCCTTTGCGGGAAAGGGACAGGAATTTTAATTGGTGGAAATAGGACAAGAAGTAACTCATAAACTTTTGGATCATTTCCCATAACCACTCTAGGAGGCTCTTCCCTCTCACTCTTGTCTTCCACCACCTTTGGTTGCTCACTAATAGCTTCAATGGGCTTAGAGGCCTCATCACTTAGATTATTCAATTGGTTGATCTTATCACTACATTTCCCTTAAATTTCTTTACTATTGTAGTCCTCATCAATATCAACAACCTTCTCACCAAGACATCGACCACTCCTAGTGACGATAGCCTTAATGGAAGCATTATCTTTCGGATTAGCCATTGCATCACTAGGTTGTCTCCTTCTTTATCTAGACATAAGTTGTGCCATTATTTGATTCACTTGTGCCTCTAATAGATTATTGTATGTTGAATACTAATTCACCATTTGGTTTACTTGGGAGAAATCACTTCTCATTTCCATTACCATTTTGTCGGTCCCTTCAATACCTCTTTAAATTTAACCCAAAACATCTTTATTTTTGCTACTTGATTGATCGTTCCGACCTTGATTTCCACATTTCCTTTGATAGGTAAGGTAGGGACCCTCTACATGATTTGAAAAAAAACCTTATTACTTCATCAAGAGCCTCATTTTCCTCATCTTCATACACCTTAATGCTTTTGGAAGCAATGATATTAACCACTCCAAGACTAGTCCTCATCACATCTTGAGTGAGAATATTAAGTTGAGTCATTAGCTTATTTATATTTGTATCTCTTTATTCATTTTTATCCTTTTTTCTTAACCCACAAGCGTTACAGATGGATTCTCTATGGCCACCTCGACATCTCTTATGTTCCAACCTCTAGATAGATCATCACTTGATTCAACAAATTCGATGCAACCCCATAAGACAACTTAACAATAGACCCTCTAGATGCATTATCAACAATGAATTTATTCAATTGGTCTAGTGCTCGATAAAATACTTAAATAAGCATCTTCTCCGGACTTTCACAGTTTAGGCATCACATGAGTTTGTTATTGAACCCTTGCCATACCTCATATATGGTCTCACCACTAAATTGACGGAAATTTATTATTTTATCTCATAGTTGTAGCATTCTATATGGGAGGAAATATATTTCCAAAAAATCCTCTATAAGTTCTTCCCAAGATGTAATAGACCCAGCGGGTAGAGAACTCAACCACAAAACTGATTCACCCATTAAAGAAAATGAGAAAAGCCTCAACCAAATAGACGTTTGAGTAATATGGGCAATATCAAATGGTGCACAACATCAACGAAATGTCTCAAACATAATTTTGCATCTGTGTGATCTTGGACCCCGAATAGGCCTTTCATTTGTAACATATGGAGCATTAAACTCGTGACATAGAATACCCTTTTTTATTTGGTCGGAGGTATATGAATGCATTCCCACGCCTTGCATTATTAAGATGATCCTCACCCTCAACGTGTCTCTCAAATGATCCTTCATTTCTTTCATTGTAACTCATGGTGTCGTGATTACTATGAAAATCACCTAACAAAACAAAAACAACAAACAAGGAAAACAAAAGCACTATGGGTAACCAACGTTAACTAAAAACACCACAAAAAATATAACATAGCTTCACTCCCCAACAAAGGCTCTATTTTTTGATAAAATTCAACTTACATCATCATTTTGATGCAAGGTAATTATCATCAATATATACCCAACATGAGTAGAGGTCAAATTCTCGAGGAGTGCAATTTAGGTTTCAACACCTAGGCGTGTTGAGAGTTAACTATGTGTTAACCCATAATGCAAGACTAAAACAAAGCATAAAAGTAAATTGCTGAGTTTGAATATTGAAGTTTGTTAAACATAATTACCCAATCACACTAAGAATACATAGATATAATTATTAAGGTTATAAAAGAAAGAGAGATCTTGGGGTTATGTTCTACTTGGTAGTGTTTATGCATGGGTAATCAAGAGTTAGTCCAATTTTGGCTAAGGGTTTTGGGTAGGCTATATTTAGGGTGTTAGTGTCAACCTTTTAATAAAACACTAAATTTCTCTCGTGGATTATTTCAAATACCTCATGAGAATGCCTAACATACCAATCCAGTACTACTACCTAGCATCCTTATTTCTAAGATGTTACTATTGACGTTAGCTAATTCAGATAACATCCTTATTTCTAAAATATTTCTAAGGAAGAAGCTAAATAAAATATTTGTTCATAATTTCTCTTCATCCACACCCCCCTTTCAAGGATGATGTAGGATCCAAAACAATTGGGGTTTTCACCCATAATTATCATTTCAAATATAGAGAAGGAGAAAAACCCAATACAATTAACAAGTTATTTGAAAAAAAAAATCAACACCCATGCATTTTACAACACCTAATCAAACATAACCATAAGATATGAATTTAGTCATGAATTTAAAGAAAGAAAATATACCCAAGTTGGCATTTACTTCATCCATTAAAGAGTAAAATAAGAAAAATTCCAATCTAAAATTCAATTCACAACTAAAATATCTCTTGCAATTAAAACCATAAATTATTTCTTAGCTCCCCAAAACTCCCAAATTAGCTGATGAAAGATGTCTCAATTGTGAAAGGGTTTTGCCATTTTGTGATTTTGGGATCCAAATCCGTTAAATTCTATTTTTGCCCTTTGTAACTTTCTCTCTCTACCGCAATTGCCATCTCTTGATTGAATTCATGGCTTATACGATCATGGTACTCTTCGCACGATCTCCCTCCAGTTGACTTATTGACTAGTTGCGATTGCGATCCTCAGGCTACGATCGCGGTACCTGAGGGTCGACTCATAAGCTTAATTTTCAAGTTTTGGTCCCTTTTTCTCTCATTGTATCTCTTCCAACTTTTTATCAATTTATTTTTATTAGGTTTACTGGAAGATCACCAACACTGGAAATTAGTGCATGTCAATAAATTATTAGCCTCATATACATAATTATTTCATCATAGTATGCTCAAATATGGATTTGAATGAGTGGAAAATTTGCCAATCATCATAAAAAAATTTAAATCCTTTCAAGTTCATCTCTATCTTCTCAAACTCCATCTATTATATTTCTAATATGTTGTTTGTTTAGATCTAACAACTTTTTTTTAATCTCCTTAAGCTTTCTGACAATTTGAAACATCATGCACCCCTCTTTCTGTTGAGTCCATATATCCTCTACTATTGCAAGAAAGTGAGGATTCTTAGACTAAAGTGTTGCAATATTTGTAAGCTTTTCTTTTGTGCTACCCCAAAGATCTCAATGCAATATATATAGGGCTATGATCACTCACTCCCTATAGTTCACTAGGCGATCATACATATTTTCAAACCATTCTTTGTTCACTAATGCCCAGTCAATTTTGGATCAGATTCTGTTACTTCTTTGTTTATCATTTTAGGTGTAAATACCACCATAATAAGGAAGTTCCATTGAACCATTCTTTACCACACATTCATTAAAATCTTTTATTTCTTCCATAGTAATAAGATCCCTACTAATTCTATCATTCTAATGTGGAATGGAGTTGAAATCACCAGCAAGCAACCAATGCATTTGTTTTCTAATATTTGTTATTGATATATAATATCATAAATCTTTCCTTTGCTATTTAGTATTATGACCATACACCACTACCAACTGAAACTTTTCTTGTCTACAAATGTTAAGAACCTCAATGTAACTACTTGATCCACTTTACTAATAATATCTATTTTGAAAATATATGGCCTCCAAGTAAGACAAATTCTCCCACTTAGGTTTGGTAGCATACTCCCAACCGAAGCATATATGCACTGTGCCACTCCTTTAATTCTACTAGCTTTTATTTTGGTTTCTACTATGCCAACTATACCTGCCTTCACTCTATTACGAAGGAGCTTGACCTCTTTTTGCTTATTAGGTCTATTCAGGCCTCTTACATTCCATACTAAGGATTATCCATCAAGAGGATGCAATACAACCCAAACCCCATGCTTCAACTTTCCTACCCCCCGATTTAACATAAAAAACCCATTCTCTAATATCTGAGCCATGCTTTTGTTATGATGCTGCATTTTAGTAGCCTTTATAGAAGTAATACATACATATTGATCCTGCAACTCATGTTGTACACCTTTACCATTTCTTAACAAAACACTTTCTTCTCTTACTTCTAGGGATGTTTATGGACTAGGTGCATTTGACCATTGTCTTGTCTCTCAAAACATGGTTTCTCTAGTTTTTATTGGTTAGAGAATTGATTTTTGATTTGGTACTCTACTCTTTCTTCCTATAGTCCTCCTCCCCATGTCCATGCTTTTGAAAAAATTGACACAAAATATGCCTCCATTCATAATCCATTTTTTTGTCTATTACGTTTCCTTCCAGGAAACACACTTTATCTGGTAAGAAAGCATCCATCTCAACCTCTATGAGAAGTTGAGAAAACTTAAGTCCAGTCTTCTTCTTTGTATTTTGATCAATCATTATTAGTTACCTATTAAGCTCCCTATTTTATTCAGTCCCTTAGCATTCCAATGTTTGAAATACAATCAAGAAACTTCACCCAAATAGGAACTATGTATAGTTGAACTTAATAAGAGTTCATGTATGCTAAACTCTTCTATATGTAGATTAGAGAAGAAACAAGAAAGAAACTAAAAGAGGAATGAATAAGAAATAATTTTTAATTAATTAAATCTTGTAAACAAACTTGATTACATGGAATGAATAACATGTATATGTAATAGTCTAAGGAAGATTCTAGATCATAACTAATTAACTAACTTACTAAGCTGCACTTCATAGAGTTAGTTATTTAACTAACTTTAAGAAAATAGTTAAACACTGTTTCATTAGAAGTAAGCTGAAGCTCCTTCTTTTAACACTCCCTCTCAAGATAGGTGATCCCAAATAGATTAAGGATGTATATCTTAGATATATGATGTTCATGTTAGGATCTATTTAGTATTTTAGTTAATACGTTAGCTAGTTGATCCATGGTAGGAATGTAGTTGACAGTCAATAGTCCTTGATTGAGTTTCTCCCTTATGAAGTGACAATATATCTTAATGTGCTTGTTCATTTAATGATATACTGAGTCAGATGCAATTTTGATAACTGACTTTCTATCATTGTAAATATTATCTGGTTGTTTCATTTCAACCCTAATCTCTTTCAACCCCAATCTCTTTCAATATACCTAGTAACCAGATATATTCAACAACAGTTACAACAATTCTTTTATATTTTTCTTTAACTGAGCTTCTATTAATAGTATTTTGATTCATAGATTTCCAAGAGACTATAGATGAATCTAAACTTACAAAGTAACCAATAATAGATTTTCTTGAGAATGGATATGATACACAATATGCATCACATTAGGTTGTGACTTCTGTTTTTAGTTGGCTTGATAGTAACACCCTTTATCAAGGTTTCTACTTGATATGCTTGACTAATCCAATAGTTGCATCCATGTGAGACTTTTAGGGTTTTTGTAAAAATTGTCTGAGAGTTTGGACAGTATAAGAAATGTCAGGTCTCGTCATTGTTAGATACACCAATTTCCCTATGAGTCTTTGTTAACCTTGCATATTTATTGGTGGATCATTAACTCTATGCTCCTTTTTGTAAACATTATCATCATATTATTTAGTAGTGAGCTTGATGTTTGTATCAATAGGTGTTTTAGATAGTTTAGCTGCTCCTAATCCCACCTCAGATATAAGTTCTAATGCATATTTCCTTATTCTTTTGACCTAGCAAACTCAATTCCTAATAAAATTTTAGCTCTTCAAGATCTTGTATCTTGAAAGCTTGCTAAAGTTTTCCTTTAGTATCTTCAATCATCCTCAGAGTGTCACCTGTGATCAACATGTCATCCATATAGACCAAAAAATAATACCTTCATTAGTCTATTATGTGTATAATTAATGATAAAGTTGACTTTGTTTGAACCCCATCCCAATTAAGGCTCCAAAGAACTTAGCATTCCATTGTCTTGGAGCCTGTTTAAGTCCATACAGAGATTTCAAGAGTCTTGATACTGGTTTTTTCTCCCTTTGGATCTTGAATCCCTGTGGTAGGTCCATGGAAATATCCTCAAGTAGATGACCTTGTATGAATGCATTATAAATATCCATTTGATGAATAAACCAATGTATTTGAGCTGCATTTGTGAATATTATTCTCACTATTTTTATCATCAAAACTAGTGAAAAAGTCTCTTGAAAATCAACGCCTTCTTTTTGACTATAGCCTTTAGAAACTGTAACACCCCGTACTTCTACCTAGATTGAAAATGTACCAAGAATACTTAAAAATTACTTTTGAAATATGAATCCACTTTTATATAAGTGGTATTTTAAAGAATTTTACTTTTTTTGAGTGAGAAATTGAATAAGCTTTTCATCGATACCCATTACGTTAAAATCTAGTATTGGGGTAAAAAGTTATGGCCAAAATACAGAAAGTAGTCACAATTGCCCAGGTGTGACAGTGAGAGCTGACGGACCGTCACCCAAGTCGTCAAAAAGGAGACAGTGAAACTATATTCTTCCTAAAGGTGATGGCTCAGGACGATGAACTATTGAGCTAGCGATGGACCATTGCCCATGCCATCGTAGGGAGACAGTGAACTCGTATTTTGCCCAGGTGCGACAGATAGGTCCGACGGACCATCGACCTAGTTATGGACCATCATATATTTCAATTGGTGATTTCATGTCATTTTTAAAAGTGCTTTTTGGTCTTATACCACTATTCTAATATTTTTATAAAAGCCAAAACCGAAGAACATAGCTTCATACTATCCAAAGACATCAAAAAATTAGGGTTTTCTCTCAAAGATAATCCCCAAGAACAAGATCCAAATCCTTCTTTAATAAACTAAGAGATTCAAGTTCTTCAAGTCCAAGGACTTCAAGAAACTCACAATCAAGGTATGTCATGTGTTGATTTATGGGTCCCTTTCAACCATGAAGTTCAAAAATCTCTTTTCAAAACCTAAGATTTGTGTATTTTTGAATGTTCATGATGTTTTGGGATTTTGATTCATATTTTAAATTACATATTCCAATGATTGACCCTAGTATATAATGATTTGCATAATAATCAAGACAAACCCTTCAAATTTATAAATTTATTCATACAACCGTGACAATTAGATGCATTGATAATGGTATAACCAAAGTATGCTCCCTATGTGGTTGATTAAATGTCTATGTGAAAGAAAAGAGCCATACTAGTATGATAATATTAAATTCCTATCCATGTACAAGTTTATGCATGTCAAATGTTTGATGAAATGTCTTAGTCAGTGAATTATGGATACATGTGTAGCCCTTGGGTGATGTAGAACTTGTATTTCATGAAATCTTTAACTTATTATAATATGGATTATTGATGTTGGTTGTGTATTCAAGAACGTCATGCCTTGTCATTTTTCTTCTATCGAGTCCTGGAGGTATTTCTACCCAACACTTTAGCTGTGTGCCTAGAGCTCGTGTCATGTTTTCAAGATACCCTCAGTCAAGCCATGTTCAGTAGAATTCAGTTAGTCTCATGCGTCAGGAAAACTCAGTAATCTCATTCAGTTATAAGATCTCAGTGATACTTCATTAGTCAACGAGACTCAATTAACTCAGTATAGTCAGTTTAGTTAATCATGTTTAGTGTCTATCCAGATGGGAGTAGGAATTAGCACCGAGTGAGCCCAAGGATGGGAAATCACCTGTGAGTAGAGGGTGTGATTCTTAGAAGCAATTCTTGCACTCTAGAACTATGTAGCCAACTTAGGTTGAGATATCTAACATATTAGATGAGGGTTGATAAGGTGTCTTAACCTGTTAGATGAGGGTCCCACTATTTTCACTAGAGTTACCTATTATATGAGGGTTACTCATAGATTGTACTTACTAGTGGTGTGGTATTGACACCTATCTAATTGGGGTTACAGATTGGACCCTAACTCAGCTATATTGAGCTATTTGGGGTATGTCAGTTAGATGAATACTTCACACAGTTTCAGTTATAGAATTCAGGACTGTTAAATAAAGCCAACTCAGAACAATATAGAACTTAGCTACTTCTATCAGAATACTGACTGGCAGATACAGTCACTCAGTATTAGTTATTTTAGTTGTACAGTTATCAATATCTCATATTATCAGTTCTCAGGTTTAGTAATCACGTTTTCACGAGCTCAATTATAGTTATTATGTATTCATGCCTATATTCTAACATTAATGTTATCTAGTCAGTTAGTATAGTTCATGCATGTGAACATTTTGTATTTAGTCTACCTCACATGCATACCAGTATATTCAATCATATTGATGCATTTACGCTATGATGTCTTTTACTATAGGTTTAGAAGCACTAGCTGCAGATCCTCAATAGCATTCTAGTCTCGGCAATCAGACAAAGCAGTGAGTCCTTACCCTTTGACTTAGTTGGGGACATGTCCCATCATCTCCTTATTTAGATAGTTCAGTTAGTTAGAGGCTTTTCAGACTATCATGTTTTAGATAGTTTACTTCAGTTGCTTTAGGTATTTCATACCCCACCCAGATGTTACGTTTTTATCAGATTTGAACCTTATGGCCTTTCAGCCTTTATTTCTACATTTGTATACATATATTATACAATGTACAGGTACAGATATTAGTCATGTGTTAGTTTGTGGTCCTTTTAGGTCATGTTCATCGTGTAGCATTTTGGGTACTAGATTCGGGGCGTTACAAACTTGTATTAGAGCCTAAGGTTCAATAGTATCCTAGGAAGTTTGAAAGCCGCATCTAGTAGAGTCTTGTACATGGGTGTATTGTACGCTATATTTATGTACAAGAGGCTATAAGATATTTTAGGAATAGTTTCCCTTCTTTCAGTATTTATATCGTGTCAGTTAGCATAATCTCAAGTCAATCTCTCAGTCTAATATGTTCCTCTCTTTCTTCTACAGAACATGCCTCCTAAAAAAAGAAATGGGAATCAGCTAGCCCCTCAGCCCGAAGATCCTTTGGGCGAACATGTGTCTCATAAATAGTTCTAAGCTATATTCACAACTCTTGCTCAATCAGTTGCTGCTTAGAATGAACAACCAACTATTGTTTTGGACAACTCAATGGCTAATTCAGTTGCAACCAAGATTCGAGATTTCCCCGAATGAATCCTCCGTCCTTTCTCGGGTCTAAGTCAGATGAAGACCCTGAGGAATTCATCGATTAGGTTTAGAAGGTTACATACATCATGGGGGTGTCATCTATTGAGAGTGTAAAGCTATCTGCATATCAGTTGCAGGATATTTCTCACACTTGGTTTAAATAGTGGAATTCAGAAAGGCTAGATGATCCAGGGCCTATTGAGTAGGAGGAGTTTGTCACTGCATTCTAAGATTCTTTCCCCATGAGCTGAGAGAGGCTAAGGTGTTAGAATTTATCAACCTCAGGCAGGTCAACATGACAGTGGAAGAGCATTCTGTTAAGTTTATTCAATTATCCATATATGCTCCTCATGTGGTTGCAGACAGCAAGGCCAAGAAGTGTAAGTTTGTTTTGGTGGTGAATGATAGTATGGTAAATGAGTGTAGGTCTGCGATGTTGAATAGTGACATGACTTTAACCAGGCTTATGAAGATCAGAAGATTAAGATTAGGGAGAAGCAGAATAAGAGAGAAAAGAAAGGTAGTTTCAGCTTTGCTCAGCCTAAATCAGATGAGAAAACCTTTCTCACTTTCGTCTTAAGTCATCAGTTCCAGCTTTTTCTTTAGCTAGCGCTATAGCTCCTAAGTTCAGGGACAGTAACAGAGATAGAGCACTAGGCTCTAAGTCTCAGTGTAGTGCTAGCAGTGCCCGTACCTATTTATAATGTTCATGATTTAAATTAAATTGAAATTCATATTCATGATGTTTGGGGTTTTGATTCATATTTTAAATTACATATTCCAATGATTGACCCTATTATATGATGGTTTGCATAATAATCATGATAAACCCTTCAAATTTGCAAATTTATTTATGCAATCATGACAATTAGATGCATTGATAATGGTATAACCAAAGTATGCTCCCCATTTGTTTGATTAAATGTCTATGTGAAGGAAAAGAGCCGTACTAGTATGATAATATGAAATCCCCATCCATGTACAAGTTTATGCATGTCAAATATTTGATGAAATGTCTTAGTCGGTGAATTATGGATATATGTGTAGCCCTTGCGGTGCTTTAGAACTTTTATTTCATGAAATTTTTAACTTATTATATTATGGATTGTTGATGTTGGTTGTGTATTCAAGAACGTCATGCCTTGTCAGTTTTCTTCTATCGAGTCCTGGGGGTACTTGTACCCGACACTTTAGTAGTATGCCTAGAGCCAGTGTCATGTTTTTAAGATACTCTCAGTCAAGCCATGTTCAGTATAATTTAGTCAGTCTCATGACTCAAGAAAACTTAGTAATCTCAGTCTGTTATCAGATCTCAGTGATATTCCATCATTCAACGAGACTTGGTTAACTCAGTCCAGTTAGTTTAGTTAATCATGTTCAGTGTCTATCTATATGGGAGTAGGAATTAGCACCGAGTGATCCCAAGAAAGGGAACTCACCTGCAAGTGGAGGGTGTGATTCTTAGAAGTAATTCTTGTACTCCAAAACTACGTAGCTAGCATAGGTTGAGACATCTAACCTATTAGATGAGGCGGATTAAACTGTTAGATAAGGGTCCTACCATTCTCACTAGAGTTACCTATTATATGAGGGTTAGTCATAGATTATCCTTATCAGTGGCACGGTATTGACACCCTTCCATTTGGGGTTACAGATTGTACCCCAACTCTGTAATATTATGCTATTTTGGGCATTTCGATTAGATAACTACTTCCTACAATTTCAGTTATAAAATTCAGGGCTGTCAGATATAGCCAACTCAGAACAATACAAAACTCAACTAGTTCTATCAGAATCTAGACTGTCAGATACAGTCGCTTAATATCAATTATTTTAGTTATATAGTTATCAGTATCTCATGTTATCAGTACTCAGGTTCAGTAATCATATTGTTACGAACTCAGTTATAGTTATTATGTATTAATGCATGTATTGTCACATTAATGTTATCCAGTCAGTTAGTGTAGTTCATGCATGTGAACCCTTTAGCCTACCTCACATGCATACTAGTATATTCAATCGTACTGACATATTTGCACTATGGTGTCTTATACCATAGGTTCAGAAGCATGAGCTCTAGAGCCTCAGTAGCATTCCAGTCTCGGCAATCAGAGTTAGCAGTGAGTCCTCGTCCTTTTAGGATATGACCATTACTTTATTATCTCATTAATTAATTTATTTTAGTAGTTGGAGTTAGTTGGGGACATGTCCCATTAACTCCTTATTCAGATAGTTCAGTCAGTTAGAGACGTTACAGAATATCATGTTTTAGATAGTTTACTTTAGTTGTTTTGAGTAATTTATACCCTATCTAGATGTTACACTTTTATTAGATTTGAACCTTATGGCCTTTCAACCTTTATTTCTGTATTTGTATACATATATTATGTAGTGTACAAGCATAGATATTAGTCATGGGTTAGCGTGTGGTCCTTCAGGGTCATAGGAACCGTGTAGCATTTCGGGTACCAGATTCGGGGTGTTACAACAACAAATCTAGCTTTGAACCTTACTACGTAACCAGTAGCATTGCATTTTATGTTGAAAATCCACTTTCAACCAATAGGTTTCTTGCCTTTAGGTAAGCTAGTGATCTCCCATGTTTTGTTTTCTTCAAGTGCTATAATACTTCTTTTATTGTATCTATACTATAAGTAGCTGGTTAGTAGTTATACATGAATAAGTAATTTATGCCTAATACTTCTGATATAGTGATCATATTTCAAGTACTTCCCTAAGGCATAAGGTTTTTCTTTATGAATGTTGAGAGAAACAAAATCCTTGAGCCTTAGTGGATTTTTTCTTATTATGGTGATCCTTATGGTTTCCACATATACTTGATTCTTAGTTTGTGGTTGAGATATGTTCTGAGTTTGAAACTAATCAGTCTACACCTATCTAACCTTTTCTTATATTATGTTATCAATAGGGTTTTCATGGATGCTTTGATCAGTTACTGTATCTTGTGAGATCTGTATGTCCTATACATCTATGTCTGACCAGTTAACTAATGTCTCATTGAGTTTTGTTGAAGTTAGATATTGAGAGTCATAAACTGGATCTTAAATAAATATATCTTCTTTGAAGATGACATCCCTGTTATCAGAAAATTTTATTAGCATGATCATATAATAAGTAACCTTTTGGAGTATCAAAATAGCCCATCAAAAATACACTTCTAGATGTAGATGGTTGTTTATCAGACTGCTGAACTATCTTATCATTGCGCAAGCATCCTATAGTTCTCATATGGCTAATAGTTGGTTTCTTCATAATCTCTTATAGGGTGAAATATGATCTAACATAGCTGTGGAAAGTCTGTTGATAATATACACAATTGCTTTAACACAGAAACCCCAAAACTTATTAGGTATTGTACCTTAAAATCTAATGGCCCTAGTAATTTCCACAATGTGTCTATGTTTTCTTTCAGCCACTCCATTTTATTGAGGGCTGTAGGCACGTGTAGTTTCATGAACAATCCCTAACTTTGTACATAAAGTAGTACATATAGAGTTAACAAACTCAGTTCCATTATTAGTTCTAATGACTAATGTTTTTATCAAAATTGAGTCTTAACAAACTTAATGAATTGAAAGAGTAATACACACATATGATACTTGAGTTTAAGAAGATAGATCCAAGTCATTCTAGAGTAGCCATCAAAAATTTCTAAGAAAAATCTATTTTCTTCAAATATGCGAAGTTTATAGGGCCCCCATACATATTGATGAATCAATTCAAAAGTATTAGTTGTCTTGATACAAGTAGTTAAAAAAAGAAGTCTATCTTGTTTTGCACAAGGACAAACTGCACAATCATTGATCTTTTGGACTATTATGTTTCTATTTATAGGCAGTAACTTTTTGAGTACATTAGTAGAAGAATACCCTAGTATTGTATGCCATAATACTATATCTAAGTTGGCATTATCAACAACAGAATCATAAACTGATTTATTAACAGAATGAGTAAATGTAAATCTTTAAGTTATCATCACAATATCATTCACAGTAGTGGTTTTTGCAAAGATGTAAAGTCCATCAGCTTCTCTACCAGTACCCTTTACCTTCCCATTATAGAGATCCTAAAATACACACAAGTCAGGATAAAAGGCTACAAGACACTATAATTCTAATGTAAGTTTTGAAACTGATAGTAAATTAAATTTAAACTGAAGCAAGTGAAAGACATTTATGATTATGTCCTTTCTAAATATATTGGCTGAACCAACATATATAACCACAAATATGTCACCATTTGGTAAATATACTCTTTTTGGAGTATAAGTACTAGTAATAGAGGATCTATTTAATGCATTGAGATCAACAACCATGTGATTGGTTGCACCAGTATCTATGATCCGTGGATCCTTATTGGTGGAGCCTAGTGGCTCTACTATTTTACCTAAAACATGAGTTGAGTACTTAGACTTGTTATCTTTATTCAATAGTTATAGCATCTGAGCATATTGCTCACTAGTGAATATGCATAGATTTATTTGTGGAGTATATTCTCTGATCATAGAGTTGAAGGCAGAAATTGTGCTGCTATCTTGAGTATGAACATAGTGAGTATCTTAACTATGTCCATGACCTGCATTCTCTTCCCTAGTATTACATTCTACATTAACACTTGCACTAGTACTAATTCTCTTCCTAAACTAGAAATCAACAGGATAACTAACTACTTTCTGATAATTCTCTTTTGTCTGACCCCTGGTCTTGCATATTTCACAATACAGATTTTGAGTCTTCTTGAACTATTTGTTTTGTTGGCCTCTACCTCTTGAAAATATTGTTGTTTTATTGCTCTTAGGGTAGACATTTTTCTTATTTTCTCTTTTAGACTCATACTGTGTAGTTGGTGGACTAGAACCTAGAATTCCTGCAGTAGCACCTACTAATTTTTGGCTTTCATCATTGATTACCATAGATATGCTTGGTTAATAGATGGTAATGGACTCATGGGTAATATATGGCTTCTTGCCTCACCATAGGACTCATTTAACTTCATCAATAATTGAAAGAGTTTTGACTTTTAAAGGCAAGCAACATAATCTATTGAGCTTTCATTATTACAACTAGGTATTTGCACCAATGCTTTAAACTTTTCCCACAGATCTTTCCGTCTTGAGTAATACAGGGATAAGGTTGTTCCTTAAGATAGGATAGCTATTTACTTGTGGAGATTAAATTTTATCAAACCATCATTCTTATTGAAGCTTTCACAAAGATCAACTCATACTGGTATCATACGAGTTATACTAGTTCTTATCGTATCCATTGCAGTGCTTGATCTCCCAAGGCTTCAACTTTCTGTTCAATATATAACTTATTCATACGAGGTTTACATGAATGTACGACTTGTTTCCTTTACTCGTATCAACCTGGGACTTCTATTTTTAAAAGCACTAGACACTGGTTTGTGTACAGGTTTCCTATACGAGTCGTAATCAGACTTTTGACTCATATACTTCTAAGACTTTAACATTTGGATGGTGGTAATGCCCAAACTACAGCTCTCGTAAGAGTGTAAGTGGTCGTTGTCAAATATAGAACCCAACTGGGTTGGGTGTCGAATCCCACAAGGAATACTCGGTCACTAAGTACGCAACGATTAGTAGACTTTTGGTGAAAGTTCTGGGGAAAAAGGGGGGATTTTATGTGTGAAGTGAAATTATTTAAAATAGCAAAGTAAAAATGATATGTTTAGTAAGATTTTAATCAATGAGAATTGTAAGTTAGGGTTATGTCCACCTTATGAGTTCTACGTATCTATTGGCCATGAACTATGCGGAATTCAGATATGCATGCGCTTATAGAGTTTCGTATTCTATAGTAAATCCTAGTGTCTTTCGACCATCAAGGATTATCTCACTTTAACTCTTTCGAGCTTAAAGTGTATAACTAATGGTATGAATTCTCCAAAAGGTTAATCCAGTTACGGCACTAACTTTTAAACAGGGGTTGGTAGCCCTATTTCCTTGTCACTCTCTCTTTTCCAGACATGTAACTTTTCTTTCAAACAAGTTAATGCTATACTAGCGTATTCTATATGTTTGCAACCACAAGAATTCAATTAAGATGAAGAGAGTAATGATATAAGCAGCATACGTATCAAGAATTCACAAACTCATAGCAATAGATAGTATCTCATAAGGCTTCCATAACCCTAACAAAGAAGTTTAGCTACTCACGAGTGCAACGGAAATCACAATAGACATCATCATCATACCAAAATAATAGTAATCTCATGAGAAGTATGTATTGGCGTTACTTGTGGCGTGATTTGTTTGCTAGTAGCATTTCTCTTGTCGAGAAAAATAAAAATCAAATAGATGAAGAATAATGTCAATAACGTAAGGAGTAAGAAAGAATGGGGAGGAATGAATGCTGAAAAGTTTCAGCAAAATAGAGTTTTTATAACATCCATAACCTATTCCTACTAAGTTACTGCATCCTTGTCCTAATCCTACTAAGTTTTCTGCATCCTTGTCCTAATCCTACTAAGTTACTGCTGATCCCTAAGTCTTTAGAAAGGTTGTTTTTGCCCGGGACAAGTTCTCCATGCATCACCTTCAGTCCACAAGTTTCCAGAAGCTGCCTTCCTTCTTACGTGAAGTTTCCTTTGGCGTCCAATTCCCATAAAATGCTGAAATCTTCATCATTTATACTTGAAAACTTGCTAATCACGTTGGTTAGCTTACAGGAAAAAGGACTGAAAGTGCAGGAAATATATATTTTGTCCTCAAAACATAGCTAAAATTTGGGTAAATTAAAGTGCTTTAGGTGTGTAAATACGCCTAACATCAACACCCCACACTTAAAGATTTGTTCATCCTTGAACAAGATATCATGTCCATGTACACATCAACTTAGGGTTTCACAGTAACATCACAAAATATTCATCAAGACAGGCATGATAATTATTAACAAAGAGTAGTTTTCTGATCATTACTAGAAACAATTCAACCTCCAACCTAGACTCGTGATGATGGTTAATTCGTATCCAAAAGTTAAGGCACAAGGAATCATACAAGACCACCTAAAACTCATCAACCATGTGTGTCTCACAATATATCACCCATAATCACTCACAAGTATTTCATTTTTCGAAACATGGGTATAAGATTTTCCTTGCTCTCACTCTCACAAAGAATTCATATGTTGCAACTGATGACCATAGGCTTACCCTTAGTGTAATGCTCTACTAATATCAGAATGCTAAGCTTAGGATCAATTAGGTCTTTATAGGTTGTAATGTAGGCTAAGGGACAGGTAGGACGATTTTGGCCAGAAATAGTGACTAAGTTCCCTAAGCGCTTTAATACATCACATTATGCCATTAACACTCTCTTTTAAACAACCTCTTTATTTTCCTTTTATCTACCACCCTTTTCACCTATTTTGTTATTCAATTTTAAATAGAACTTCTTTTTATTTTTCTTTTCATTTTTTTATAATACGCCTCTATGATAGCCACTCTTTTTCATAACCAATTCAAGTACCAACATACTCTTTAAGGCATCACTCTCACCCAATTTTCTCTTATTTGGTCACATGAGTTTACAATTTAAAGCGCTTAGGAATTTGGATCAAATTATAGTTTTGAAAAAAATGGATTAGGCTACATATGAGGCTGTCAAAGAAAATGGCTAAAAGGCTCAAAAGGGGTTGACTAGGATAATGTCCATGGGTAGGTAAAATGAAGGTAAACAATCACAGGTAGCCAAATAAATGCTTAAATCATCTCCTAAACTCACACTCTTTATTTCGCTTCACACACACACCAGGCAAGTTCTAGCATCAGCCACAAACACAGAATATACTATCACCTCACACACAAAAGGCACATGGTCGACTTTATTGGGAGTAGTATAGAGTCTTGACCCAACAGATGATGGAATTAAACCACACACTTATCACATAATGAGTCACACTTAGAGCCTAAACGTCTTAATAGTAATAATTTTATCACAGACTCTTGTCATAATACCATGCTGCCTATCAGAACAATTTCATGCAAAGTAAAAAGTAAAAAAATTTCTAAAATTTAACTACTAACAACTGACTACGACTACACCAAACAAACAAACATAAAAAAAATGTAAATGCAGACAAAAAAGTATAGCATACAAATACCAGCACCCCACAATTAGACGGGACATACTGCCCTCAGTGGAAAATAAATAAGAAGAACCTGGTTAGTCGGACTCAACCTCTATATCTGGGGTCATACCCCCAGCATCAGAATCATCACCAGAGTCGTCGTCATCAGACATCGGAGTCTGGCATTCGACGATCATCATTAGTTGGCACATCATCATCAAGAGGTTCCTCAAAGTATACCCCTAATCCACATATTGCCCTTGAATGCTCATTCATTGGCTAGTCATAATCCAACTGTTGGAGCTCTGCAGCAGTTGGAACACAACCTCCACTCATCATGGTAAACCGAGTCATGCCATAAAGATGGTGACTGAAACTTTCATCCCGAGCATGTCGTTCTGCAGTGGTTAGGTTGACGCCATGCATGGATTCAACATCTTTAACCTTTGTGAGGTCGACCTTCTTCGAGTTGTGTGGAAGCTTATGATCTGCAGGTTCCTCTTCGATGTCCTCCTTCCTGAATATCGTAGTCAACAGATTACCAAAGCTGAAGTGGGACCTCTTGTGTAGCCTGGACTTACGCATTGAAGGTCGAATAATTGCCCCAATGTTGATGGGGACGTTCGTCATCAATGCGTACACCAATCACACTCTATATCTTGTAATATTCGTGTACTGTGTCCCTGGAATCAGGCAAGAGTTGACTATTCGCAACCATATTCGAGCTTCCCTGTTCAAAGAAGTATACGGGAAGGTGTTGTGCCAACCGGTGTCCTTGTGTCTGCTCCATCGTGCCATTGATCTTGTTCTGCACAGTGTGTGTCTGATTGCCCTGTACGGAGGTCTGTTATAAAGCTTCTTGAGTGGTGATGGATCAAAAGATGGCAAACCTAGAAAAGAGTTGAAGAACTCCGCATTTAGTTGTAGGATTTGGCCCCAAATCTTTACTTCACTCCCTGTAGTTTTCGGTGACCAGTTCGCATAGAATTGTCGTGTTAGACCGAGATTGCATTCTCCCATATCTCGGAAAATGAAATCAAGATTTAAAGCCATTATTTTATCCAAAATGCGGGGTTCTTTCTTTGCAAGGCTTTCCTTTTGTATCAGCTCCAGATGAACATATTTTTTTACTTTATTGTTCCTATACCACTCCTTTCCTTCCTCCTCTAGGACCCATTTGATTCCAAACATGCGGCGAGGTGTTTGTAGCGAGGAGGATTCACCTTGCTTTTTTCGTCCCCTTTTCTGGCCTTTTTGTGAGGTGGTCGCTTTATCTTTTCCTTGTCGTGCTTTTGGTGCCATTGTACCTGAGATAAATTCATGTTAGATTCCTTTTGGAAGATTCAGTCGACAAACAACAATAGTGGCACCACCCCATACTTAATTTATTGGTACAAACTAATTAAGTGAATGATATCGATTAATCAGACTTCATCGATATACGTTTGGGCGCTATGTTCCAACAATATAATCAGTGCAGTCATACTTTTCTTGTTATCTTAACTATCATTTTTCAATTCTATTTCATGTAATCTTGACAATACTTTCATGTTTGGACTAATGCATCTCTTTGAACAAAACTACTATATAAATATCGTATCAATTTATGGCATAGAAATAATCACAACATCACATGTTTGTAGTCAATCATGATTTTTATCTTGATAAACAAATCATTCCAACATGTAAGCTTTCGAGTTACAAGATTTTGCAATTATCTTGACCATGTCGATTTCGCAAAAGTATGATAGTGTATCAAAATCAAATACAAGTTGGAAACAAGTCAAGAACACCCTCACGTATTCTTTTACTCAACTAGATGTAGCAACAAATCAAACACATTCAAATCATCAACACTACTTCAAGATTTAACAACTTATTATACGCGTAGTACTGTAATACTTGCGGAATATAAGAGAAGAGCAAAGAAGTACTTACTTGGTTGATGGCCTTGGAAGATGTTCTTGCAAAGTTAAAAGAGCAAAAAGAAAATTTTTGAGGAATTTTGGAGAGGTAGGCGGCGCTTAGGTTGAGCTTGCAATGAATTTTTGTTCTAAGACTAAGGTTCTATTTATAGGACAAGCTTGGGTCGGGTTTTGACCCATTTGGAATCGGATTAGGAGACCGAAAAGTGAGCATAGGCGACGCCTAATGCTTTGCCTATGCTTGGCATAGGCGGCGCCTTTTGCAAAGCCTAGTTGAGCATAGGCGGCACCTATGCTATGGCATTGTTGAGCATAGGCGGCGCTTATGCTATGGCATTATAGATTCAGAGACAAAAGGCTTTGGCATAGGCGGCACCTATGCTATGGCATTGTTAGGCATAGGCGTCGCCTATGCTATGGCATTCTAGATTCAGAGAGCTTAGGCCATATCATAGGCCTTGCCTTGTTCGTTGCCTAAATTTTCATAGGCAATGCCTAACCCATAGACTTTTCTCCTTCATTCTCAACTTACCATCTTCAACATGCAATACTTTCCAAATCAAATTTTGAAACCAATTTCCTCCTTTACACCTTTTGCACCTACATTTACTTAAAAACAACAAAAATGATTAGAACGATGGGTTACCTCCCATCAAGCGCCTTAATTTTGGTAGTGGCTCTACAAACTCTTAGAAAAACAACATAATTAAAAACCATGGGTTGCCTCCCATGTAGCGCTTGATTTATTGTCGCGGCACGACATAGTTACCTCGATTACTTAGAATTCATTGAGGTAGATGGTGGCCATACATTTTATCCAGTCAAGAGGACCGATATATGGCTTCACTCGTTGACCATTTACCTTAAAAACAACACCATTATTGTCTTCTAAATCAACTACTCCATACGAGTAGACTTGGCTAATTTTGTACGAACCAAACCATTTGGACCTTAACTTACCTGGGAATAACTTCAGTCTGGAATTGAAAAGAAGTACCATATCACCCTTGTTAAAGTTTCATTGAATAATCCGCCGATCATGATACTTTTTCATCCGTCTCTTGTAGAGATCTGATCTTTCATATGCATGTATACGGAATTCATCCAACTCATTCAGCTGTTCCAATCTCATATTCATAGCATCATCCCAATTCAAATTCAGTCGCTTCAACGCCCACAATGCTTTATGATCGAGCTCAATGGGAAAGTGACAAGACTTCCCATAAACTAGTTGGTACGGGGACATACCAATTGACATTTTGAATGTAGTCCTGTAAGCCCATAATGCATCGTCCAGCTTCCGAGACCAATCTTTCCTATTAGCGTTTACAGTCTTCGCAAGGATCAGCTTGATCTCTCGATTAGAAACCTCTACCTGTCCACTAGTTTGTGGGTGATAAGGTGTTGCTACCTTATGTTTCTTGACCCCATATTTTACCAACACGGCTCTAAAAAATTTATTGCAAAAGTGTGATCCTCCATCACTTATGATGGTACGTGGTACCCCAAAACGAGAGAAGATGTTTCTCTTTAAGAATGCAACAACACGCTTACCTTCATTATCGGCCAGTGCTACTACTTCGACCCATTTGGAAGCATAATCTACAACAACTAGGATATATTTCATTCCAAACGAATTCACGAATGGGCCCATGAAATCAATACCCCACACATCAAACAGCTCTACCTCAAGAATTTTTGACATAGGCATCTCATGGTGCTTCAAAATTGTGCCTTGTCTCTTACATTGGTCACATATTCACACAAATTCATAGGCATCACTAAATATCGAAGGCCAATAATAGCCGCTTTGCAATACTTTCTTTTCTGTCCGGCCACCTGCATGGTGTCCCCCAACTTGGGAAGCATGACTTGCTTCCAATATACTCGGCACCTCCACATGAGATATGCATCGCCTGATAACACCATCGGGACATCGTTGAAACAAATATGGCTCATCCCAGAAGTTGTGTCTCACATCATGCATGAACTTCCTCTTTTGATAAAAAGATAGATTCGCAGGCATCACATTACTTACCACGAAGTTCGCAAAGTCTGCATACCATGGTAACTCTTCCATCATCGTGGCTAAGATATATTCATCGAGGAATGCATCGTCAATTTCAAGATCAGGCTACTATATGCTCATTCTCGAGTCTAGATAGATGATCAGCTACTTGGTTTTCGCAACCTTTTCTATCTTTTACCTCAAAATCAAATTCTTGCAGCAATAACACCCATTGAATCAGCCTTGGCTTTGCATCCTTCTTCACCATTAAGTATCTCAGAGCTGCATGATCAGTATGAACCACTACTTTGGTTCCCAACAAGTAAGCACAAAACTTTTCAAAAGCATAAACAACTGCTAGAAGCTATTGTTCCGTGACAGTATAGTTCTTTTGGGCTCCGTTCAAAGCCTTGCTTGCATAGTAGATTGGATGAAATAACTTTTCTCTTCTCTGACCAAGTACAACACCCAAAGCTACACCGATTGCATCACACATACCTTCAAACGGTAGAGACCAATCTGGTGCTACCATGATAGGAGCTTCGATTAGCTTCCCTTTAAGGCATTCAAATGCCTTCAAGAAATCTTCATCGAAGTCAAACTTTGCATCCTTCTCCAAAAGTTTGCATAACGGACTAGCAATCTTGGAGAAATCTTTAATAAACCTTCGATAAAAACTTGCATGACTGAGGAAACTACGAACTCCCTTTGCAGAAATTGATGGTGGTAGCTTCTCGAGAACTTCAATCTAAGATTGATCAACCTCAATTCCTCTTTCAGAGATTTTATGCCCAAGAACAATACCTTCTTTAACCATAAAGTGGAACTTCTCCCAGTTTAGCACCAAGTTGAATTCAACACATCTTTGCAACGTCATACTTAGATTCGCCAAGCATGATTCAAATGACTCACACACAACTGAAAAATCATCCATGAACACCTCTAAGGTGTCTTCAACCATATCAGAAAAAATGGACATCATACAACGCTGAAAGCTGGCCGGTGCGTTACATAGTCCAAAAGGCATACGTTTGAAGGCAAACGTACCGTATGGGCATGTAAACGTTGTATTATCTTGATCTTCGGGAGTAATACAAATCTGATTATAATCGGAATAGCCATCTAAGAAACAAAACCATCCTTTCCCTACCAATCGATCAAGCATTTGGTCCATAAATGGCATTGGAAAGTGATCCTTAAGCGTCCACGAATTAAGCTTCCGGTAGTCCATGCACACTCTCCATCCTGTAACAGGTATGAGTGGAATAAGCTCATTCTTTTCATTCGCAACTACCATCATGCCCCCTTTTTTGGGCACACACTATACCGAACTCACCCATTTACTGTCAGAAATTGGATATACTACCCCTGCATCTAACCACTTAATAATTTCTTTCTTTACCACTTCTTGCATAGGTGGATTCAAATGTCTTTGATGCTCAATAGAGGGTATGCAATTTTCTTCAAGCTGAATCTTGTGCATACATTTCCCAGGCGGGATACTAATAATATCAGCGATGGTCCAACCGATGGCTCTCTTGTATTTCCTTAGGACAGAGATGAGAGATGCCACTTGCTGCTCACCTAAATCAGCCGCCACAATAACAGGGAGTGTGTTTCCTCTTCCCAAGAATGCATACTTTAGATGACTAGGCAGCTCCTTCAATTCTAACGTTGGTGGCTCTTTAATGGATGGTTTAGCTGTTGGTGTTGGTCGATTTTTGAGATCAAGGTCCAACCTTTTGGGAGTATGAGGATACGACCCTCTTCCTGTTAGAGCACAAATAGTTTCTTCATAATTTTCAGCATCCTCACGCTCAACATTCATAAGCACAACCACCAATGGGTCAACAATAAGCTGTTCCTCTATGGATAATTCTTTCTCATCATCAAAATAAATATCAACTACTGAGAACTCGTTCAGATCTTTGGGTTGCTTCATTGATTTGCATACATCAAAGCGGACTACTTCGTCATTCATTCGGAATAGAAGCTCATTAGCTCTTAAATCAATTAGCACACTTCCTGTTGCAAGGAAAGGGTGTCCCAAGATTATGGGAACTTCAGAGTCCACCTCACAATCCAAAATAACAAAGTCTGCCAGAAATATAAATGAAGAAACCTTCACCAATACATCATATAAAATAGCAACAGGTCATTTTACCGACCTATCCGCCATCACAAGCCTCATATTGGTTAGAGTAGGATCACCCAACCCCAACTTTTTGTAAATGGATAGTGGCATCAGATTGATGCTGGCTCCTAAATCGCATAATGCCTTGGCAAAATTCAAAGATCCAACAGTGCAAGGAATAGTGAAGGCACCAGGGTCGGCCTTCTTCTGAACTAGTGATCTGGTAGCGATTGCACTGCAATGATGAACACTATCTGTCAACTCATAACTTGCTGCCTGCTTCTTTGTTAAAAGATCCTTCATAAATTTCGCATACCCAGGCATCTGCTCTAGAGCCTCTACCAACGGAACATTAATGGTCAGCTGTTTTAACATTGTCAGAAATTTATTAAATTTGGTATCATCAGCTCTCTTCTTTAATCTTTGAGGAAAAGGTGGTGGTGGAAGGGGAATAGTTTTCTCCATGACTTTCTTTTCATCTTGCTTCCGATTGGCGATATTTTCTGGCTATAGATATTTTGGGGTGAAGTCATTAACGCCTTCCTCATCTTCTTCGACGTCTTCTGATTCTTTGCATTTGGCGTCCATATCATCATCTGCTATATCCTCAACCACCTGCTTGTCTTTGGATAGATTGTCTAGCACTTTACCACTCTTGGTAATAATAGCCATACATGATCCATCATTCCTTGGGTTTTGCACCGTGTCTCTAGGTAAGGTGCCAGCCTTTCTTTGATTTAATGCCGCTGAAAGTTGACTCAATTGTAGTTCCAGATGTTTTATTGAAGTGGAATGCGAGTCAACCAATTGATTTATTAATGATAAATCATTCTTTACCTCATTCACGCCCGTATTAGTCGCCTCTACTCCCTTCAACAGCTTGGCCATCATATCTTCGATTGACATCTTCCCCGAACCAGATGTCGCGGCCTCATGATTTCCAGGAGGAATATACAAACCACTCCTGTCAGTCTTGTTCTTCCAACTACCTTGATCACGGTCCTTGTTTCCAGATTTTTCATAATAGTTTCGACCTTGATTTCCTTGGGCATTGCCTCGAAAACCCCTCTGATTGTTCAAGTAGTTGGCTTCTTCCTCGGAATCGGATTCCTCTCTTCCTTTTGATGCAACCGCTTTGACTTTTTTGGTCTTCCCTGATAATAGATGCTTTGTAGGAAGATCCATCTATTTTTTCATGTGCGCCATATCTTGATCATGTTCTTCCTCTCTTCACCTTTATTCTGCAGTCATGCCAATAGATATGGTAGAGCTTGCTACTTCTGAATCCCTGGTATACCAAGCTCTACTTTGCTTTGTCATACAGTCTAGCATATTGCTTGCCTGAATAAAGGTGAGGTCTATAAATGATCCTCCAGCCGCATTATCAACCACTGGCTTAGTTACCGAATTTAAGGATCTGTATAATATCTCCATTAATTGGACATTGGTCATATGATGGTTTGGGCATCTCATAAGATTTTTCTTGAATCTCTCCCATGTTTCGTGGAGAGCTTTAGTTGGAAACTGTCGAAAGTTGCTGATTTCATCTCTCAATTGTGCTCTCTTGGATGGCAGAAAGAATCTTTCTAGGAAAGTGTCTTTCAATTGCCTCCAATTAGTGATAGAATCAGGAGTCAGCCCGTTCAACTATAGAGTTGCCTCCCCAGATAGAGACAATGGAAATAAGCGCAGCCGAATTGCATTCTGCCCAATGCCTGGAGTGTCGAATGACTTGCATATAAAGATGAAGTTGATCAGATGCATATTCGAATCATCACCTGCAAGTCCACCAAATAAGCCCTTTAGCTGCAACAATTGAATCATGGTGCTGGTGATATTGAACTTGGCTCTAGGTGCCAAGGGCGGAGGAATAATAGCTCTTGTGGCACCAGCTCCGTCCAGGTCATCATCATCATCATCGAAAGGCATTTGCATAGCACGGAGTTCAGGCCTAAATTTGGCTTGACGATCTCTTCTATTTGCAGGTGTCGCCACCTCAGCATCATGCCTAGGGTTTAGTAGCTCGTCATCACCTAGGTCCTCATCGTCAGGATTTGTTGCTCGCCCAGGGTTATCAATATTATGTTGATGCACTTGGGCAGTGGCCAGTGCAGCTAATCTAGCCTGCTCCTATTGAGCAACCCTTCTTTCAATGTCACGTTGCGCCTCCATCCTGCCAATAAGTTGCGGTTCAGGGTTTATGGGTAATAATGGTTGTCCCGAACTTCGCGTGTTTGGCATGCACTGAACAAAAACCTGCAGGAAACAAAAACAACAACTAAAAGTAAAGTACGAGAATCTTTGACCAAAGGGTCTAGTAACTATCACAAACTTAGTAGACAACCGTATTCCCCGGCAACGGCGCCAAAATTTGGTAATGCCCAAACTACAGCTCTTGTAAGAGTGTAAATGGTCGTTGTCAAATATAGAACCCAACTGGGTTGGGTGTCGAATCCCACAGGGAATACTCGGTCACTAAGTATGCAACGATTAGTAGACTTTTGGTGAAAGTTCTGCGGAAAAAGGGGGGATTTTATGCGTGAAGTGAAATTATTTAAAATAGCAAAGTAAAAATGATATGTTTAGTAAGATTTTAATCAATGAGAATTGTAAGTTAGGGTTATGTCCACCTTATGAGTTCTACGTATCTATTGGCCATGAGTTATGTGGAATTTAGACATGCATGCGCTTATAGAGTTTCGTATTCTATGGTAAATCCTAGTGTCTTTCGACCATCAAGGATTATCTCACTTTAACTCTTTCGAGCTTAAAGCGTATAACTAATGGTACGAATTCTCCAAGAGGTTAATCCAGTTACGGCACTAACTTTTAAACAGGGGTTGGTAGCCCTATTTCCTTGTCACTCTCTCTTTTCTAGACATTTAGCTTTTCTTTCGAACAAGTTAGTGCTATACTGGCGTATTCTATATGTTTGCAACCACAAGAATTCAATTAAGATGAAGAGAGTAATGATATAAGCAACATATGTATCAAGAATTCACAAACTCATAGCAATAGATAGTATGTCATAAGGCTTCCATAACCCTAACAAAGAAGTTTAGCTACTCATGAGTGCAACGGAAATCACAATAGACATGATCATCATACCAAACTAATAGTAATTTCAGGAGAAGTATGTATTGTCGTTACTTGTGGCGTGATTTCTTTTCTAGTAGCGTTTCTCTTGTCGGGAAAATTAAAAGTCGAATAGATGAAGAATAATGTCAATAACCTAAGGAATAAGAAAGAATGGGGAGGAATGAATGCTGAAAAGTTTCAGCAAAATAGGGTTTTTATAACATCCATATCCTATTCCTACTAAGTTACTGCATCCTTGTCCTAATCCTACTAAGTTTTCTGCATCCTTGTCCTAATCCTACTAAGTTACTGCTGATCCCCAAGTCTTTAGAAATGTTGTTTTTGCCGGGACAAGTTCTCCATGCATCACCTTCAGTCCACAAGTTTCCAGAAGCTGCCTTCCTTCTTACGTGAAGTTTCCTTTGGCGTCCAATTCCCATAAAATGCTGAAATCTTCATCATTTATACTTGAAAACTTGCTAATCACGTTGGTTAGCTCACTTACAGGAAAAAGGACTAAAAGTGCAGGAAATATATATTTTGTCCTCAAAACTTAGCTAAAATTTGGGTAAATTAAAGTGCTTTAGGCGTGTAAATATGCCTAACATCAGATGGTAGCTTTGGTTCTGTTTTTCTTACCACTTTATTTTACGACTCGTATCCTAGATTACGACTTGGATACATGAGTTGTATCTTCTATTTAATTAACTTCTTAGATTTGCTTTTGGTTCTGTTCTATATACGATTCAGCGTACGAGTCGTGTTGAGTGTTTACAACTCAAAAGCTGACTCATACCTTAATAAGAATTGGTCTTTTCCATGTCCTTTCTTCCCTTTTCATTCCAACACTACTATAGACCGGTTTCACCTGCAATATACACAAATGTACATCATATCTAATTATCCTAAGTTCATACATAAATTTGTAGTTTTAAGAATCAAAATTATTGTGTTTCCATGACACATTAACACCCTTAACTTAGACTTTTGCATGTCCTCAGGAAAAAAACACATGACAACTATTTTTTAGCACAAAGACGATGCTTAAATATAAATATCTTAAGCTACCCATGACAGTGATTTTGACCTTAATTTCAATCTCATTGTTCCCCTTCTAAATTAACTTTTAAAACTCAAATTGCGTATAATGATTTAGCATATGTAGAAACACGATAAAATCTGATGATAGTATTACAATAACAATAGACAACTGGTCATAGAAACAAATTACGTTCACCAACAATCTAGAGACCTAACAACATAACCCATGTGCACTCACAATGAAAGAAATACCATTCACTCTTTATACGGATAAGCGAATCTATTAGGGAATTAACAAATGACTCTCTCGCTCACAAAGAAGTAACACCAGTGTATACATAATGCTATAGGATTTCCCTTATGCTCTTTTCCTAAGTTTTTAGATAATCACAGTAAGATCACTATAAGACTTTATATGGCTTGTAACGTAGGCTTCGGGTATGATATCTTTGGGATTCATTTAGTGACTAAGCCTCGTAGATTCTACGTACTTCTCGGGGTACACTTTATTTTTCCATTTCTTCTTTAATTTTCACCCTTATATCTTCCTTTTTCTTGTAAGCACGTTCAACTTGATCTAGGTATTCTTTTTTTACTTTTATTTTTCTTTTATTTTTCCTTTGATTTTCATTGAAACTTTTATTTCTTTTATTCTCACCGGACCTGCTCCAGTTTCAACTATTTTTCTTCTACACACTTTCTTCATACTCATTTTCTCCTACTCACCCCTACAATAGCAACCCTCAACTTAGGATTTTTGCCTGAGTTAAGGTGCATAATGTCCAAAGAGGACCATGGCCAAAACAGGTTCATTGTAAAGAAAAAGTGAAGGTGAAATTGGTGCAAACAACACAAGCTCAAACATTTGGATCAAAAGGATTCATTTATTTGATTAGGACATTTAGGATTAGGTGGACTCATACAAAAAGAGCCTATGATCGTATCCTACTTAACTATTCTAGACCTAGGTAATAACAATCGAGGAAGTTCTAGATTCTGACATACCGAGAACTCAATATACCTCCCACGCACTTACACAGGGTTACATTACTAAGTCCAGTTATCCAGTTATGCAAATATTTGTCCTTAATTGTTCTATCCCTAATCCTAATGCCATTTCTAGATTCATAACAGTCTTACCCAATTGTACATATCACACAGTAAACAAAATTTTTTGAGGAGTCAATTTTTCAACATACTTATATTCTAACACAGATTCTCAGTATAATCATTTCAAATCATCAGTGTTTCTATTTTCATAAATCAATTTTCAAAATCAAAATCATAATTTTTCATTACAACTGAAGTTTGTCAAAATCCTTAATAATTACAATTCACAAATAATCCCCTTCCATAGGTGCTGATTTTATCCCTATCTCAATTGTCAGCACCCATAAACCTGCAAGTCATAACAAAATTTTAGCCAACATAGTTTTTAGCTACTTCCTGATTTTGGACACCCTCACCCCCAACTAAAAAATCATTTTACTTCCCTTAGTGCTACAAAAAAAATAAAGGATTGAAGGTCATACCTAGGTGCTCAAGGTGTTAACTCATCAATATCAACATGTGGGCCCTCAGATTAGGTCCCACTCATATTAGCTACCATCCCATCATCCAATACTGAATCATCATTACTAGTCGAGGGTACAATACCTACCCTCTCAGCATCACTAACTGTTTCTCTAGATCTACTAGCTCCCATGTTCTTCTAACAAACCCGTTGCTCCTGATCCAGCTCACCCTAAATAGTGTCAGCTCTGGCTCTCTTTCCATCTTCATTATTTCTTTTCTCATGCTTTTCTTATCTTTTCCTTACTCTTTAGTTTCTTTGACTTGTGCATATATCGGGTTTGGAATCTCCCAAATATTTGGCACATGGACTGTAGGTGCTACAGTCTTAATCAAGGGATCTAATCCCTACAATATCAAATTTTACCTCGGTAATATCGAACATCTGCCCACTGCTCAACTGTCGAGTGATCCTCAACTCAAATGCATCCAACCTTCCTTGGACCCATCGATCTTGGTTGGCAAACTATGTATCGAGACATGGCTGCACACGTCCTTCTATATGACCAACATTAGCCTCAAATATGGCCAACCTAGTCATAACCTCTGTCCATAGGACTTGTAAAATTATCATAATACCAAAGGTCATACCTTGTAGCTTGGGTGGCACATACTAGACTTGTGGTAGGGCACTAGAAGTACTCGCTACATCTGTATGTAAAGTCTCCATCTGTGCTCCTACCTAAACGGCCTTAGCAGTCTCATCCTGTCCTCTCTGTAAGAATATTCCTACTAATATATCTGCTGCCTGTCATACCTATTGGGAAGAAGGGCTGGCCATATCTCTAATCAGTCCTAAATACATGGTTTTGTTGGACTCAATAATATCATCTATCCCAGGGATTTCTAGAACTCCCCAGTCAGACATAATTAAGTAATCATATAAGGGTAAGCGATCAATGACTTATCACCTTGAACTGCAAAATCCCTTATCTCTTGGGATAAGAACTCTGCTACATTAAACTCATAGCCGAACATAAAGCCAACTATCATAGCTTCCCGCACCGGGCTCAGTACATCATATCCTGTGGTTGGACATAGCCATGGCTAATGTCCACCATGCTTTACCCTTGAAGTTGAGGGTAATTTTCTTTATCTTCTGTGATACCGCCCCTGGGCCTCCTATAACCCAGACTGTATTTTAAATCCACCTAAAGATCACCATCATATCCTTAAGACCCAACATCCTCTTAGTCAACTTCCACATTTTCTCCATTATATTATGCATTTCCCAGTGTATACCGGACCTGATACTCTGGTCCATACAAGAATCTACCAATAGTAGGGGTGAAATGTCTGTTCGTACACCACAAATCACAAGTGACGGAATTGGCTTACCACTCTCTTTAATTCTAAAGCATTATAGGAATAAACTTTTAAAACCATGTATGGACTGCACCACCTTGACCTTAACTCACCTAGAAAAAAATAAAGTTTAGACTGATAAAGTATTTTGCACTTGCCAAATATTCTCTTCTCAATCTTACTGTCGTGATACAACTTCATCTTTTCTTTGTAAAGTGCTAAACTTTTATATGCTCGGGGAAACAATTCATCCAACTTATTGATCTCATTCAACCTTGACTTGGATGCACCCTGCCACTCTAAATTTAGCTTCTTTAACACCCATAGTGCCTTGTGCTCCAGCTCAATTGGCAAGTGACAAGCCTTGCCATATACTAGCTGATAAGGTGAAATACCTATGGGGATTTATAAGATGTGCGATAAGCCCACAATGCATTATCTTACTTTCTTGCCCAATTAGTCCTATGGGTATTCACAGTATTCGCCAAGATAGACTTAATTTCTCTATTGGATACCTCAACTTGTCCACTAGTCCATGTATGATAAGGTGTTGCCACCTTGTGTTTCACTCCACATTTTCAAGCAGACTTTTGAATGGATAACTGAAAAATGTGACCCTCCATCACTAATAATAGCTCGTGGCATGCCAAATAAAGAAAAGATATTCTTTCTTCAGAATGTAGTGACACTACATGCTTTATTGTTAGGAAGTACAATTGATTTTATCCACTTTGAAATATAATCTACTTCTGCAAGTGTATACTTTATACCATACGAACTTACAAACGGTCCTATGAAATCTATTCCTCATATATTGAACAGTTCTAATTGCATAATAGGAGTCATAGGAAGTTCATGCCTTCTACAAATAGTACCTTGTCATTGACATTGGTCACAAGCAAAAACATAGTCATGAGCATCCTTGGATATTATTTGCCAATAATAGGCACATTATAGGATTTTATGAGTTATGTATGCCTCTCCATGACTACCCCCAACTGCTGAGGAATGACAAGCCTTGAGTATGTTCCTCATCTCCATCTTAGGTATACACCTAAGAATGATTCCATCTGAATAAATCCTGAATAAATAAGGTTCATCCCAAAAAAATTTCCTTACCTCATGCCTTAATTTCTTTCTTTGTTGATAGGAAAGATCTTCTAGAAGTAGATTACTGGCTAAGTAATTTTCATAATCTGCAAATCATGGAATTAGATCCTAGGAAGCTACTAGTATCTGCTCGTCTGGAAAACTGTCGTTAATCTCCAACCTATTTGCATAGCTTCCTCCTCTAGTCTAGATAAGTGATCTGCAACTTAATTTTTCTGTGCCTTTGTTGTCCTTTGCCTCAAAGTCAAATTCTTGCAATAAATGCACCCACCTAATAAGACTAGTTTCTGCATCTTTTTAGCCATTAGGTACCTTAATACTATATGATTAGTGTGCACAATCACCTTTGTCCCAATCAAGTAAGATTTAAACTTTTAAAAGGCAAAAACCACTACCAATAACTCTTGCTCATCATGGTATAGTTATTTTATTAAGGATTTAGTGCCTTACTAGCATAGTAGATGGTATACAGAATCTTTTCTTTTCGTTGGCCTAGTACAGCCCCTAAGGCCAATCCACTAATGTCAAATATAATCTTGAAGGATAAGGACCAATCAGGAGAAACAATCATTGGAGTAGTCATCAACTTTTCTTTTAGGCTTTCAAAAGCCTTCTCACATGCTTCATCAAAATTAAATTTCACCTCATTCTGAAGAAGCTTGCAAAGAGTACTAGTAATATTTGAGAAATCCTTGTTAAATCACCTATAAAAACCTACATGCCCTAGGAAGCTTTGAATTACCTTCACAAAAATAAAGTAAGGTAATTTCTCAATCACCTCAATCTTTAGTCGATCAACCTCTATGCCTCTCTTTGAAATCTTGGGCATGGTTCCTTCTTTGACCATAAAATAATGCTTTTCCCAATTAAGTTCCACGTTGCATTCTTCACACCTTTCAAGAGCACTTGCCAAGTGCTCTAGGCAGTTTTCAAAAGCATAACCAATAATCAAAAAATCATCCATGAATACTTCAATGGTGTCATGTACCATATCAATGAAAATTGACATCATATGTTTTTTGAAATGTGGCTGGAGCGTTGCATAGCCCAAATGGCATATGTTCGAATACAAAAGTCACATAAGGACAGGTAAAAGTTGTCTTCTCTTGATCCTCAGGTGCAATAGTGATTTAATTATAGCTTGATTACCCATTAAGAAAATAGTACTATCCTCTGCCTGCTAACCTATCTAATATCTGATCCATGAAGGGCATAGGAAAATGATCCTTCTGAGTCCATCCATTCAATTTTCTATAATCCATACACGCTTTCCATCCAGTGATTTTCCTTATATGCACAAGCTCATTCTTCTCGTTAGGCACAATATTTATTTTTCCTTTCTTTGGAATGCATTATACCGAACTGAACCACTTACTATCAGCAATGGGATATACTACACCATTATCCATCTAATTGATTATTTCTTTCTTCACCACCTTCTACATGGGAGGATTGATTCAACATTGATGTTCAATAGATGGAATACAATCCAGTTCAAGTTGTATTTTATGTGTAGACAAACCAGGTGGAATACCCATAATATCTGCAATAGACCATCCAATAGCGCTCTTGAATCTCTACAATACTGAATATAATGATTCTACTTTTGACATTCTGAGATTATCTGCAATAATAATCAACAAAGTATTGTTAGCCCCCTAAAAATAAATATTGCAAGTGAGACGGGATGACTTTCAACTCTACATTGATGGCTCTTTAACTAAAGGATGAGTAGGTGGAGTAGTTCTATTCTTCAAAGCTAAATCAGGATTCTTTGATGCAAACTTATACTAACCCTTTCCATGCAATGCACTTACTAGCTTCTCATACGCCTCAATACCATCAAAGTCAAAATTAATGATCATAGCTGCAAGTGATTCAATCCCTAGTTTCTCTTTAATAGGAACAACCACATCAAAATAATCATCCTAAAGAGTAACTACACCAATGTCATCGAATGAATCTACCTCCTCATTGTACACATCAATCACAAACATCACTCTCAACTAATCAGGCTGACTCATGAGTTTGCATACGTTGAATATCACCTGTTTATCATTCAATCTTAATATCAGATGCCCAAATTTTTGATTATTTTACTTTGATTTTACAGTAAATGCTGAGATGCAGGGGAACCAAAAATAATGGAAGCAAAAAGGCTGAAATATGAAGCAAATAAAACACAAGTGTGGCTGACGATATTCACGATAAGTCGTTAGCCCAGTGATAAGCTATCAAAGACAACGTCAGCCTTAAGCAGGAGATAAGTTTTAGGTAGAAGAGTTGACGACATTTTGTGATAGGCCATGAAGATGGTGATAAGCGTAAGGATACTGTCAGACGTAGACAGGATATGAGAATTGGAGCAGGAGTGTGATGATGTTCTTGATAAGCCATCAAAATCCTTATAAGCCATCATCATCATCATCAGTCGTAGACAACAAGATCCAAAATTAAAGAGAAGCTACCGACATCTGTGATAAGTCGTCAGACTTCTGATAAGCTATCACGGATGTCTTCGTCTATTCCAAGAAAAAGCTATAACCTTAATTTTGTTTCTATAATCAGGGTAAACTATTTAAAGCTTTGTTTTAGGGTATTATAGGGGGGATTCAAAAAATTATTTGACACTTTGAGTTTTGACAACATTCTATGATATTTTCTCTCTCTACTCCTAGACTTTAACAACATAACTATTTTGAGAGATTATTATAAGTATTGTTGGGATTTTCCTTTATGATCTAATCTATGATTAACTGATTATTATTCATCTTTGTAAGTTTATCTTTCAAATCATGAATTCAATTATGTGTTTCATTCATTGCATCATGAGTGGCTAAACTCCCTTAACCAGAATTATGGGATCTAGGGTTAGGTCTTGATGAGGTGCTAAGTATTAAAGATTTAATAGGTGGTAGGATCTCTTGATAATTCTGTAGTTTTAATTAACATCTATTGGTTGAAAACAGTAGACAAACCTTCTTTGATTTTCTTGAGAAAGAAATCAAATATAGTAGGAAGTGAATTATCAATAGGGACTCAGAAATACTTCGTTTAATAATCAGCGTTGTAACAAGGTTGGTTAACCTGAGGTAAAATCTGGGCAGTAAATTGAAATTTCCTAGGTCCGAGAGGATTAGGGAGTTATTTGCTTAAGTAGGTCGAGACATGTAAGCATAATATCAATAAAGATAGCTAGTTATCCTACTCACCATGAGAATCTTGAACCACTTCTAGCATCTGTCATGTACTGGAAGTCCTTGTGCACATGATTCTAGTTAATTCATAAACTCTTGATTTAAAAAAACTAAAAGTAAAGTGACAAACAACAACTTGTTAAACCTAAACCCCCCATTTCCGGAAACATTAAACTATCAGTGAATTAAATCGTAAAAAACTTGGGTTCACACCATATCCCCTGTGGGATTCGACCCCAACCTAGTTGGGTTTTATATTGACAATAATCACTTACACTCATTCAAGAGTGTAATTTGAGCGTTATAAAAATAGTGCCACAAATTGACTGTTAGTTAAGTTTCCTAGATTTATGTTTATTTGTTGTTTTTGTTTATTTGTAGGATTTTATAGTGTCTTCCAAGAACCAGAAGTTCCAGAGAAACATTATAACCACTAAATACAGAACTACAATGAATAGGAAGAATGGCAGAACAGCAAGAGGCTGACAGACTGGCAGCCCTATCTAGAGCTCAGGTGAATGTGTTAAATGTCGAAAAACATGCATGACATCCAAACCCTAAGGATGAAGATTTTAGAGATGAGGAGTTATTAAAACCTGGTAATCCAAGGCGTGCATAGCAGATAGCTGCACAAGTGTCATGTAATGTTAACCAAAATCGTCCATTCTGAAGAAGACAAGAGTACCAGCCGGTCCAATATGATCTAAATAATAGTGATGATGGAATGGATGGGGCAGGTGCAACAGGTGCAATTATTCCTCCACCATTGGCACCTGGAGCCAAGTTCAATATTATTAGTACTATGATCCAACTCCTCAAACTGAAGGGGTTGTGTGGTGGCCTTTCTGGGGATGATCCACACCTGCATCTGGTTAATTTTATCACCATATTCTAATCTTTTGATAACCTAGGAGTGGGATAGAATGCTATCAGATTGAGTTTATTCCCGTTGTTTCTATCTGGGGAGGCATCATTGGGACTGAATGAGCTTACGCTTGATTCCATCACCCACTGGAGGGAATTTAAAGAAGCATTCCTAGAATAGTTTTTTCCACTCTCCAGGAGGGTACAGTTGAGAGATGAGATCAACAACTTTAGACAACTCCCTACTGAAGCTTTGCATGAGACATGGGAGAGATTTAAGAAGAAGCTGACAAAGTGTCCGAACCATAATATGACAGACCTACACTTGATAAAGACTTTGTACAGAGCCCTAAACTCTGTAACAAAGCTGATTATAGATAATGTTACTAGTGGTTTGTTTGTTGATCTATCTTTTCATGATACCTCAGATATACTGAATAGGATAATCAAACAGAGCCGGTCTTGGCATACCATGGAGTTTGTGGTAGCAGGTCCCACTATTTTTATTGGTATGTCTACTAAACAATGCAAGAAAGATAAGGAGAGGGATCAAGACATGTCCCATCTAAAGACTTAAGTGGACTTGCTCACCAAGAACTTATTAACGGGGAAAACTGTGAAAGTGAAGGATATAATATCTCAATACCAAGTTGATGTGGATCCTGTAAAAGAGGCAAATTATGTTAATAATCAGGGGGTTTCCGAGGCAATATCCAAGGGGATAAAGGTTGGAATGTTTATGACAATCTTGGTTACAAAGACAGGGAGCAGGGAAACTAGAGAAACAATAATGACAAGAGTGGTTTATATGTTCCTCCTAGAAATCGGGAAGCTGCTGCAACTAGCTATAGAAAGATATCCACGGAGGACATGATGAAGAAGTTGCTGAAGGGAGTTGAAGCCACCAAATCTGGTGTAACCCCTATGAAGACCGATATGACATCCATTAGTCAGTTGGTGCACACACACTCAACTATAATCAAACAGTTAGAGTAGCAGATCAACCAACTTTTCACTGTAGTCAACCAGAGGACGAGAAAAACATTACAAAGTGATACAGTTCAGAATCCACAGAATGATGGCTCATGTAAGGCAATTACCACTAGGAGTGGTAAGATCTTATCAGGCTCTTCTGGGGGCAAATCTATAGATGGGGAGGTAGTTGTTAATGAATCCAAAGAAAATAGTCTAGTGGAGTCTGAGAAGCTGGATAGTCCTGTTCATGCTTCAGAGAAGAAAAAAGAGAAGGAATAAGATGTAGTGTTAAAAACTATTCCAAGACAACTACCTCCTTTTCCTTAATGATTGAAGAAGAAGGTTGAGTATGCAAAATTTAGCAAATTCCTGGTGATGCTCAATAAATTGACAGTAAATGTGCCTTTGGTTAAGGAACTTGAGCAAATGCCAGGATACGTGAAATTCATGAAGGACCTTGTGACTAAGAAAAGATCTGTGAGCTATGAATTGGAGGAAAATCTCCACTATTGTAGTGCTATTTCTACAGGGACCTTGGTGCAGAAGAAGCCATACCTGGGCGCATTCACTATTCCCTATACAATTGGGAGTATAGAATTTGACAAGGCATTATGTGATATGGGAGAAAGCATTAATTTAATGCCACTGACTATTTATAGAAAGTTGGTTTTGGGAAATCCCACACCCACTAACATGCGACTTGTGATGGTGGATAAGTTAGTAAAGTAACCTGTTGGCCTACTATATGATGTGTTGGTGAAGGTTTCTAACTTTATATTCCCTGCAGACTTTGTCATTATGGATTGCGAGGTGGAATTTGAGGTGTCCATAATTTTGGGTTGACCTTTTCTCGTAACTGGAAGTGTGTTGATTTCTTTGGGAGTGAATGAGCTCTTATTCAGGATGAATGATGAAGTGGTTAGGTTTGATGTGGGTAAGTCAATGAAGCAACATGAATAAATGAGTCTGTTCTCAGTAGTTGATATCTTTTATGAGGACGAACAGGAAGTGTCCATAGCTGAGCAATTTGTTATCAAACCTTTGGCCGCAATTATAATGAATTATGATAGTGAAGGCATCGGGGAGTATGAAGAGACCATTTATGATTTGACAGGAATGGGTTCATTTCCTTATGCTCCTAAAAAGATAGACCTTGACCTTGCTAATCGACCAATACCACCAGCCAAGCCTTCTATTGAGGAGCCTCCAGTTTTGGAATTGAATGAACTGCCTGGGCACTTACGGTACGTATTTCTAGGTAATGGGAACACGCTACCTGTTATTATTATGGATGATTTGGATGAGCAAAAGGTAAATACACTTATTTCAGTACTTTAGAGGCACAAGAGAGATATAGGCTTGACCATTGCAAATATTATTTGTATTTCCCCAGGCATCTACACGTATAAAATTCTACTTGAAAAATATTGTATTCCAGCAATAGAGCATCAGTGCCATCTTAACCCACCAATATAAGAGGTGGTTAAGAAGGATTCTTAAGTGGTTAAATACAAGAGTGGTTTACTCTATTTCTGACAGCAAGTGGGTAAGCCCAGTTTAATGCGTGCCCAAAAAAAGGGGGCATGATGGTGGTTGCTAATGAAAGGAATGAGTTGATTCCACTCAAGACTATAACTGGGTAGAGAGTTTTCATGGACTACCGCAAGATGAATTCTTTGACTCTAAAAGACCACTTCTCGATGCTCTTTATGGACTAAATGCTTGATTGATTGCCTGGAAGGGGGTGGTATTTCTTCTTGGATGGTTATTCTAGATATAACCAAATCTGCATTGTTCCTGAAGATCAGGAGAAGACGACATTCACATACCCATATGGCACCTTTGCATTTAAGAGGATGCCATTTGGGCTATGCAATGCGCCTGCCACTTTTCAATGGTGTATGATGTCTATCTTTTCAGACATAGTGGAGGAAAACATAGAGATATTCATAGATAATTTATTTGATATGGATGATTCATTCGAGATGCATTTGGCAAATATGAATCTAGCCTTACAGAGATGTGTTGAATTTAATTTGGTGCTTAACTGGGAAAAATGCCATTTTATGGTAAAGGAGGGCATCGTCCTCAGCCACAAAAGTTCTAAAAAAAGAGATAGAAGTTGATCGAGCAAAAGTGGAAGTAATTGAGAAACTACTGTCTCCTATTTCAGTGAAGGGAGTACGTAGTTTTCTTGGATATGCTGACTTTTATCTGATATTTATAAAAGACTTCTCGAAAGTTACAAATCAACTTTTCAAACTTTTAGAGTAAGAAGTGAAGTTTTTCTTCGATGATGAGTGCTTGAAGGCATTTGAATGCCTTAAAAAAATCTAGTTAAGGCCTTTATTATTGATGTACCTGACTGGTTAAGACCATTTGAGATCATGTGTGATGCCAGTGGTATTTCCCTTGGAGCTATATTGGGACAAAAAAGGGACAAACTATTTCATTCGATATTTTACGCCAGCAAACCTCTGAATGGAGTATAAAAGAATTACACCATCACTGAACAGGAACTTCTGGCCATAGTGTATGCTTTTGAGAAGTTCAGAGCTTATCTGCTTAGGACAAAAGTGGTGGTCCACACTGACCATGCTTTCTTAAAGTATCTGATGACTAAGAAAGATGCAAAACCACGGCTAATTAGATGGATATTACTGATGTAAGAATTTGACTTTGAGTTTAAAGATAGGAAAGGTTGTGAAAACCAGGTTGTAGATTATCTATCTAGAAATGGAAGGTGAAGATAAAATTAGTGATGAAACAAAGATCAATGATGCATTCCATGATGAGGAGATCCTGGCTACTGCTGTGTAAGAATTGCCTTGGTATATGGATTATGCAAATTATGTTGTGAGTGAGGTCATCCTAGAAAACCTTTCTTTCCATTAAAGGAAAACATTCTTGTATGATATGACTCATTACTTTTGGGATGAAAAATATCTTTTTCAGAAATGTGCGACTAATATTATAAGGAGATGCATACCAAAAATGGATGTATTATGCATATTGGAAGCATGTCATGCTTCCCCAATTAAGGGTCACCATGCAGGCATTCGAACGACTAGGAAAGTTTTGTAGAGTGGCTATTACTACCAACATTCTTCAAGGATTCCCACGAGTTTATGCTGAAATGTAACCAATGTCAGAGGCAGGGGTCAATCTCTAAAAGACATGAGATACCCTTGACTAAGATGCTTGAAGTGGAATTGGCTGATGTTTGGGGCATTTATTTCATGAGTCTTTTTGTAAATTCGTATGGGATGAAGTATATCTTAGTTGTTGTTAACTACATCTCAAATTAGATCGAAGCTGTAGCATTGTCTGATAATGAAGGGAAGAGGGTTATTGCTTTTCTTAAGAAAAACATCTTCTCTCTCTTTGGAGTACCATGTACTATTATAAGCGATGGAGGATCTCATTTTTGCGACAAACTATTTTGATCAGATTTAGCAAAATATGGGGTGAAATAGCACCGAGTAGCTACTCCATACCACCCACAAACCAGTGGGCAAGTGGAGGTGTCAAATAGAGAGATTAAAGCCATCCTAGCCAATACAGTGAACGCTAGCAGGAAAGATTGGTCTCGAAAGCTTGATGATGCCCTGTGGGTATATCAAACTGAATTCAAGACACCCATTAGCTTGTAACCATTTTAGCAGGCTTATGGAAAAGCTTTCTACCTACCAATAGAGCTAGAGCACAAAGCCTCATGGGCACTCAAAAGGCTAAATTTGAATTAGAAGGAGGCAACAAAGCTAAGACTGGGGAAACTAAATGAGATGGATGAATTTCGTCTTAGGGTATATGACTTCCAAAAGGGTGACATGCTACTTTTGTTCAATTTTAGACTAAAATTATTCCCAGGTAGGCTGAAATCTAGGTGGTTGGGACCTGTTAAAGTTAGTCAAATCTACTCATCTAGAGTTGTGGAACTTGAAAACGATGATGGAAGTACCTTCAAGGTAAATGGGCAATGTGTCAATCTTTACATTGGTCCGATAAAATCAATGAAAAGTGTCACCATTATCTATCACGATGAAGTCTAAAGTAATCAATATACCTGAGTGATGCCACGATGTTAAATCAAGCACTGCATGGGAGGCAACCCATGAACCCCGAGATTGATCCATTCCAGGTATACTCTAACCCTTAGTTTAGCTTTATTTTCAATTTTAATTTGAGGGAGTAGGGTAGGATGTTGTTGTAATATTTTTATGTAGATAATTAGGAGTAATACAGGTACTTAAGGCAGTTACCTTATTTTGTGACTTTTGAGCACCTCTCCATTGATTTTAGTTTATAATTGTGTGAATTTTATTCATCTGTGACTGCGGTGCATCTTTTTGTGTCATTAATCTGGCAACTTGATGATTTTTTGCTGAACAAATTGCATAAATTAGATAAGTAGTGATATGCGATATACTTGTGTGCCATATGTGTGGGAGGTCTGACTCAGCTCCTGCTGTATGCCAAATCTAGAATTTACTCTATTAGTACTGCCTAGGTTGTAAGATAAGGGTTAGGAAAGGATCATAGGCCATGTTTGATTGTAATCCACTTTCAGCCTAAATAACCTTCCCATTGTGAATAATATCCCTTGATCCCTGATTTCAGCCTATATGCCTGTTTCTTTCTGTAAAACCTCTCACCTTCCTGTTTACCTCAGAATGAACCTGTTTTGGCCTTGGTCCTCCTTGGAAACTGTGCACCTTGACATCAACAAATAATCTAAGTTGAGGGCGGCTATTATAGGGGTGCATGATAGAAGATGAGCATGAAGAGAGATAGAGTAAAAGAAATGAATAAAAATACAACATCCATTTTGAGAATATGTGATTAATAAAAGAGAGGAAGAAAAGAAGGTTGATAAGTGAAACCCTATGAGTTTAGTGTAGTGTCAAGGAGGCATAGTCACTCTAAAATATCCATGAATATCATACCAACCCTAATCTACATTACAAGCTTAAGAGAAGTCCTCTAGTGATCCTAACTGACTTGTTTGAAGACTTAGGTACTGACTACAAGGGCAAGCCTATGACATTTGACATTCAGTGTTTGGAACTTTATTCTGAGAGTGAGTCTTGTGATTGTCCCTATGTTTATGTATGTGAATTCTGATATGAGTGAAAAATGGATTTGTTTCTTATGAGGGTACACTGGGTATGTTGCTAGTCACTGACTTGTTCAGATAGTGTGATCTTGGTATGGCATGGTTATTATTACTGAATTTTTGCTGCATCTTGATTCTTGTAAGTAGCATGGGTGTTATTCAAAGCATCAACAGTGAGTTTTAAATTGACTGACCTTGGAGATAGTGAATGTATTCTGAACTAATATGAGCAGTTAGCTGCCAAAGTGTACTTTGTATTCTCTTAGATATGTCATGGTTGCTTGAGGACAAACAATTGTTTACGTTGAGGGTGTTGATGTGTGAGCCTATGCTAACATATTAGAGGATTTTAACTCTAAATAAGTGTAAGATCTAGAGCCACTTTAGTTGTTTTTGATTAGTTTACTTTGATTTTGCAGTAAATGTTGAGATGCAGGGGAACCAAAAATAATGGAAGCAAAAAGGCTGAAATATGAAACAAATAAAAGACAAGTGTGGCTGATGACATTCATGATAAGTCGTCAGCCTAGTGATAAGCTATCAAAGACAACGTCAGCCTTAAACAGGAGATGAGTTTTAGCGGGAAGAGTTGATGGCATTTTGTGATAGGCCGTCAGGATGGTGATAAGGCGTCAAGGATACTAACAGACGTAGATAGGACATGAGAATTGGACAAGGAATGCGATGATGTTCTTGATAAGCCATCAAAATCTTGATAATCCATCGTTGTTGTCATCAGTCGTAGACAACAAGAGCCAAAAGTGAATAGGAGCTGACAACGTCCATGATAAGTCGTCAGACTCCTGATAAGCTATCATAGATGTCGTCATTTATTCTGAGGAAAAGATGTAACCTTGATTTTGTTTCCATAATAAGGGTAAACTATTTAAAGCTTTATTTTAGGGTTTTCTAAGGGGGATTCCAGACATTATTCGACACTTTGAGTTTTGACAACATTCTCTGATATTTTGTCTCTCTACTCCTAGACTTTAACAACACAACTATTTTGAGAGATTATTATCAGTATTTTTGGGATTTTCCTTTGTGACCTAATCTATGATTCACTGATTATTATTCATCTCTGTAAGTTTATCTTTCAAATCATGAATTCAATTATGTGTTTTGTTCATTGCATCATGAGTGGATAAACTACCTTAACCTGAAATATAGGATCTAGGGTTAGGTCTTGATGAGGTGCTAAGTATTCAAGATTCAGTAGGTGGTAGGAACTCTTGATAATTCTGAAGTTTTAATTAACGTATGTTGATTGAAAAAAATAGACACACCTTCTTTGATTTACTTGTGAAAAAAAATCAAATATAGTAGGAAGTGAATTATCAATAGGGACTCAAAAATACTTCGTTTAATAATCAGCATTGTAACAAGGTTGGTTAACCTGATGTAAAATCTTGGCAGTAAATAGAAATTTCCTGAGTCTGAGAGGATTAGAGAGTTAAAAGCTTAAGTAGGTCGAGAGACATTTAAGCATAATACCGATAAAGATATCTTTTTATCCTACCTACCGTGACAATCTTACACTACTTTTAGCATCTATCATTAATCGGAAGCCCTAGTGAACATAATTCTGGTTATTTCATAAACTCTTGATTTATAAACACTAAAAGTAAAGTATCAAATGACAATTTGTTAAACCTAAACCCCCCATTTCAATAAACATTAAACAATCAGTATATTAAATCACAAACAACTTAAGTTCACACCATATTCCCTGTGGGATTCGACCCCAACCTAGTTGGCTTTTATATTGACAACGATCGCTTACAGCCATTCAATAGTGTAATTTGAGCGTTATAAAGTGGCTATAATTTTTGGGATTTACCACTATATTGATTGGAAGAGTGCCAGGCTATCTCTAATTTATTATGGCTAACATCTGACTGAATTATTTCTCCAACTGCTTGAGTGCTGTAGCATGTGACTCAACCTTCTAGTTCAAACATGACAAATTTGCTTTAATATCCTTTAGATAGCTCTCTTAACTTTACTGCCCTTTGGCCAGCTTATACAATAATGCCTTCATTCTAGACTCTGCATCTCAACTACCTGTTGGAATATACTTGTCACTCTTCTTCTTATAGTAATTTTTATACTACCAATCACCATCTCTCTCTATTCCTATCTCTGTATCTATTATTATATTAGATCCGACCTTGATTCCCTTGCCCTTGGGCTCAGAAATCTACCAATCTAAGATCAAAATACTTTACCTCTTATTAAAATTCAATCTTAAAGGGTTTGGATGTAGAAACCTATACCGCAATTGTGTTCCCCTTCTCAGCACTCATTATAATAAATTATTTTGTAAGCAACCCAATATTTGCGCAAAGATGGGCAACCTCTTTTGATACCACATCATGACCTGCTCCATAAGTATATATTGCTCCTATAGCATGTCTACCACCACCACATTCTAAATCTCTAGTATGCCATCCTTTATTGGTCACCACAATGCGATCTAGCATCTCATGTACAACATCCCACTGAAGACACATAAATTCTCTTCTAGAAATAGTATCTACCATCGCTCTAGAATTATCATTCAGTAATCAATAGAAGATTTCTTAAAGATTAGACCCTTTAATTCTGTGATTTTGTACCATGGTCAGCTTCTTATTGAATCTAAACCATGCCTCATACATAGATTGGGTAGGTAACTATCTGAAATTATTAATTTTATCCTTCAGCTGTAGCATCCATGCAGGAGGGAAAAGTCTTCTAAGAAAGTGTTTCTTCAACTCATGCAGAGTAGTGATAGATCCTCTTGGAAGTTCCCCTAACAAAAGTAATGCTTCACCTGTTAAAGAAAATAGGAACAACCTCAATCTCTTCTTCCTGATCAACGTCAAGAATATTATAAGATTTGCAGATCATAAGAAAATTAGCAAAGTGCATGTTCACATTATCCTTAGCTTCACCAACAAATACACCTTTTAGATTCAATAATTGGATTACAACACTAAATATAAAAAATTTCACATTGAGGGCTACAGAAGAAGGAACAATACCTCTTATCTCATTAGGCACAACATAACCTGTATCTTCTTCATCCTCCTCATATGGATATAAGTGATGATATGCAAGAATCAATGGCGCTATGACTCTCTGAATTCGATGATCATATACTTGTCTAGGCTTGACTAGTCCACCCTATTGAGCTAACTTATGCAACAAGTCTAGCCTCTATGGCTCCTCTTCGTTCTCGCTTTAATAGTTATGGTGTCTGTATGTCTGCAACATTTTGTGCATCTAGTAGAGTAGGTGGTAGTTCCACATTTGGATCCATAGGTGGGTGATCATAAACCCTATCACAAACTTGTCCTGACATCCTTCTCTATGTTTGAAGGATTCTCTATGGCTTTGGATCAAATGGGAGTAAGGAATTGCCTCTACTCCTAGTAATTTGTATACACTAGTGTATACCAGCTCAAAATTGAAAATAAAAAGCCACAAAATTCACTAATTCAATTCACCACTCAAACCATTTTCCCCATTAACGACACCAAAATTTGATGTCGCCCAAAACTACACTCCAAATAAAAGTACACTATGGACAATTAAAAATATAATAACCCAACTAGGTTGGGTTCTATCCCATAGGAAAATCATGAACAACTACTTGACTTGATGTAATCCACGAGCAGTACAGGAAAGTAAATAGGGGGTTTTAGTATCAATCGCAAGTAGTAACTGAATCTTGAGTGCTTTTGAGTTGTACACAATATAAGATGAACACTAGTCTTATGCTCCCCTTGGCTTATCAATTCAATAAATTTCTCGTAATCAACTCAACTAATCTATTGTTCTATATACAAAGTCTACAAGATAGGTATTATCAGCCTCTTATTAGGTGCGGAGATAAATCTCACCCTTTACTTATTAGGTCTCAGAGCATTCCCTAATTTCTCATTGCTTCAACCTCTGTTCATTATCACTGGTTAGGATCAAGTGATTAGATGACATATGGGGACTAAAAAGTGGAGGTAGAAATCCTAAATCACTATCTTAACTTCTTTTCCCAATAACAAACTCCTTATTAGGGATGGATACAAATACAGACAATCTCAAGTTTCTCAACTACTTGAGAAGAATTATTGTGAAGAAGACTAAGATACATTAATAAAACCTAGAACAGATGAGTGTCACACTTCCTCTATGTAGCTAATATTCCTGGGTTCCCACAACCCTAGTCAAGTAGATTAGCCGCTCATGTTTGTGTAAGAAAACATGATCATCAATAAAGAACACGTATAATTAATTTCACAAAAATAATATGAATAAACTCTAAAGTCTTGAATTGAATAAAAACCCAAAATCTCAAGAATAATTGTAAAAGTATGTAAAGTATCGTAATAAAGCATAAGAGAACGTAATAGTGCGTAACCTAACAAAAGATAAACTCTAGGGTGTTTGTATAATTTCAAAATAACATAGAAATACTAACAAAAATAGGAAAGATAAAGTTATGTCGAAACTTAGTATGACTCAGTCTTCAACTCATATCGGCATCATAGAAGTCGTACCAGTGCTTCTCGTATCCATTCTAGTGATTGATCTACCAAGGCTTCCACTTTATATTCAACATAAGACTTATTCATATAAGGCATATATGCATATACAACTAATATACTTCACTCAAATGTACCTGGGACTTCTAGTTTACCAAGATTTGGACACTGGTTTGTGTAAACTTCCCTATACGAGTCTCACTTATACTTCAAACTCATATACTTCTAAGGTTTTAACTTTTTATGGTAGTGTAGGTTTTGTTAAGAGATGTACGACTTTTATCCAAGCGTACGACTTAGATACTTGAGTCGTGTCTTTCCTTTACTTACTTAACAAATTTGGTTTTCGTTCTGTTGTGTATACGATTCAACATATGAGCCGTGTTTAGTGTTTACGACTCAAGAACTGACTTATACCTTGATAAGAATTGGTCTTTTCTAGGTATTTTTCCTGCCTTTTCATTCTAACACTAATGTAGACCTGTTTTACCCGTAACATACACCAAAGTGCATCATATCTATCAAAATATCCCAAGTTGGTGCATAGAATCATGATTTTAAGCATCAAAAGTTCTGTGTTTCCATGGCATAGCAGCTAGGGGTCCCTTCATCATGATTGTGAGACACCCATCAGAAATGTGACCGCTCACCTAGATAAACCTTCACAAATGTAGCCTATTCCACCCCGACTGTGAAGGAGAAAGCTTGAACTGGTCTGCAACTAACTCTCCATGAATGCAAAGGATGGCTTGTAAATTCAATGGCCAAACATTGCCTTCACAAATGTAGCCACAAGTCCTTATGAGTGTGATGGCCATTTTTGGCCTAAATTAGTAAACTTGTCTAAGTGCCAAGTTTCCAATCTGACCCTTGTGATTTATTTAGAATTCCATGAATGGAAACATACTATGCCACCCTATAAAATTTGGCATCCTAAACTCAATGACTCAGTTGAATTTTTCATCTAAGGTTATTTTGATTTAAAATGACCTCGACGACCTAAATATCATTTTAATCAAAATCCACCTAATAGCTCAAAATGGGCCTGGAAGCCTCGAGACCTGAACCACAGGTCCCCTAGTGTGACACCCTAGAAAAATCCCTGAGCTTTGAGCTTATTGCCTAACCTATGACTCACTATATGAGTCGTAAGGTCTCTATATGGGTCTTAAAGACCCCAATCATAGCCTAACCAATTTTCTAACTTTAAATTTTTTATTGGGACTATGGCTAGGGGTCACGAGTAGTAAAGATTCTATATGAGTCGTATCATCCCAAACCATAGCATGAACAGTATAGTTTGCCTAAGTTGCTTCCTTGATCATGATTTCACTCAACGAATCATAATGACTCTATTGAATTCATAAGTTACCAATTATAGGGTAACTCGTGAGTACCCATAAGATTCTATCTTGATTATGAATAGGACCCTACGAGTAATTGGGTTACTTGATGAGTCATATAGTGACCATAATCACTGGAGATAATTTTTTAGCTTTAATGAAGGGCACTTTGGGCATTTCCCTCCTTATCCACTTAAGACCTGCGACCATAAAACACTTTTGGGGCATTATTTTCAACACTTATCAATCATAAACACTCTCTAAAACTCTCTCAAATCCCTAAGTAAAAAACACTTGGGTTTCTCAAAGAAATGATAATTAGATCTTCAAAGGGTTGAGTTATTTCTATAATTCTTAATATCCTAGTCATGTTACTCTTCCCCAAATCTTATTTTATTATAATCATGTGTTTAAATTGTTACCCATGTAATTTACATGTGGTTTATGAATATGGGTTTTAGGGTTTTGGAATAAATGTTACATGAATTGAACTCTCTTGATTTTATATGCATTGTTTGTGCTTTATCAATAGTTTTTGAACTAATTAGGTGCATGGGTATTGGAACTAAAAAGGGGGTCGAGTTATTCTGCCAAATTGATCATTTTGGATTGAAAATTTTATATGGAAATTGTGTTCCCTCAACCCACTTGTATAATTAGCTTCGAATATGATTTGTCACATGGTTTAAATTACTCACCTATATTATTGAATTGTATAAGAGGTTAAATAGAAGGAAAGTGGTTTTGAAAACCTTTTTGGCCATGTTTTTGATATTAAATTAAAAACTCGTGGGTTAAGTCATTCCTCTGAGTTGATTTGACATCTAAAGGGGGCTAGGCATTTCCCAAATTTGATTTTATGAACAAAGGGAGTCATAGCATCCCCCCATATTTATTTAAATAACAATGGGGGTCTAAGCATTCCCCAAAGTTTATGGTATTATGATGGTATAATTATAAGCTACAAGTGTAAGGGTATGAGATACCTATGGTGCGCCTTAATTGTCAGTTCCTTAGTTAAATGGATGAGTTATGTGAAACTTTATTTAAGATAGGCTTAAAGAGGGCTGTGTAGCTAGGTTGTAAAGGTAGATATCCTAAAGGAACCAATATTGGAAACCCATATTTGTCGGCATGAGGGTTGATCTCGATGCCGTGTTCATATGACACACTTTATATATATATATGTATGTATTTTGGATTGACATGGGTTTGGGTCATTCTATGGTCTTCCTTGATACCTCTGGTTCATGTGACTAAGACGCACTGAGGACCTTTCTTTAGGGAGAGTTGAACCCATATAGCCTATGCATGCCTTTTATGAAGGTTAAGCTACACAGTCCAGGTTAATGTTTTACTTTTATGCTAAACCCTATTCCCTACCCCAACATGTTATATATATATGAATGTACAATATGTGTATATGGATTTTATCGTGGTTCCGAGTTGGCATTATTTTATCCCTTCCTTGAGTTATATGCTAGCGCTCACCTTGATAACCTTTTCTAGATACTATATCCCTACACGATACAGGAATCGAAGACTCTTCTACTTTTATTATGTAGTGATAGGTGGGTCTTGGACTATTAATAAGTCATCTTGAAGTGGTGAGCCCCCTTCTTCTAGATGGCCAATTACTTTATGACCTAATTTTGTCATAAACTATTTACTTGGTTACCTTTTTGGCTATTGTAGGGGGCATGTCCCAACCTAGAATGGTTTTGGTTTATTTAGAGGCTTTGTAGATTACTATGGATTGGGTCTTGTTCTTGATATTCTTAGACTACATTGAGATTACATTTATTCTATCTTATCATGTGTTTGGAATTCATCCACTACTAGCTGTATGGTATTTTATTTGGCTAGGCAAATGGGGTGGTCTCCAGTCCTCTATGGACTTGAGATACCCACTACAATTAGGATCTAGTTTATGTCATGACACCTAGCCTAATATTAAAATTCTAGAGCTAACAAAACTATTAAAATTGGTATCTCAGACCGTTTATATAGCGACATTCCCGAGAGGATGCTACTTCTGAAATTAAAGCTAATATGATACTAGTGGTTTTTAAAATATCTTCACTTAAACATATTAAGCATAATCTAGTGGCAGATTAGTCTATTCAAAAGAGTTAATGGTAAAAGTTTTTCTATTTAATAATTTATATTATCTGAGTTTAAACATGTATGTGTTTCAATTTATGGAAGAGACACCTTTCAAAATAAATCAACAAGTTCCTTACAAGATTCTATTTATCATTTCACACCACTACAGAAACATGTTATAAATGATTACCAAACCCTCATGTATCAAAAGATGGAAGGTTTAACCTTTATGCATAATTACAAAATAAATATAAATTCAATACATTACAAAACTCGAGTTTACACATACTAAAGTGGCCAACCCAGTTACTAATTTTAAGTTTCAATGCCGCCTCAAAATTCATATATGTGTGTATCACATGGATCATATATAAGTCCAAACTACTACTACAAAGTATATATGGATATATGCAAATGTCAGCTTCATTAAAGCTAAAAAAATCCTACTTTTAATGACCATCTTCAAGCATCCTCCCAGATATCCCCTATGATATAAACAACTATCGCTAAGTATAAGGCCTAGTGGTGTATAAATATGGGGCTTGGGGTCATTATAATCTCTAATTCCCTCCCACATAATCATATGTTCAATGCACATATGTAAATAAATCAAGAAAACAAATGTATCAAAAGTATCAACTTGATATTTAAAGGCTCAATATTAAGAAAGCCCAAAAACTAGTTCACATTAGGTCAAATAAAAAGCTTCATCCAATATGTACATTATGATGTCACACCAAGCATAATTAAATATCAAGATGGATCAAAGTCTTCTGTCAAGAAGGGTCGAAGCCCTGTATCAGTAAGGGTCAAAATGCAATAATCTAGATAATCAAGAATCATATTAAAATGGCTTTCTAGTTCATACTTAAAATGGACAACTTCCATAACTAAGATGAACAAAAAATCCATAGTCAAGATATAAAAAGATCCAAATAAAAAGGCATGCCAATAGTGACAAAGTCACTATCACAAGAAGGACAAAGTCCTAATAAGGATGCCAAGTGATGAAGCAATTCGTAAAAGTGAGCAAGTTAAACAAATATCTTACAAGACTCTGATGATACCAAAACGACAATACAAGAAAAGAATGTAACAAAGGTACCAAGATATTATTTCAAATACTTTAGTAATAAACAAGAGTATGAGTTCAATATTATACAAGAAATTTAACCTTTTAGTATTTACGCAGTCCAACTACATTTCAAGAGTTTAAGTCATAGACAAACAGCGTACCAAGTTCCTCAACTTATGAATACGTGTACACAACCTTGAAAATATAGGTAAGTACTTTTTTAAATTTCAAGTAACTCCATTATGTTTATATGAACTAATATTAGCATCAAATTTAAGCATAGTTTGTGCAAATTAGACCTAATCATCAAAGTAGTAAATCCAGATAGCCACACCATTTCATATTGTAACTTAGTTTTGAATAGGCAAACAGTAAAACCAAACCTTATAGCCTTCAAGAACATTTTACGTATATTTCTTAGCATTTAAAAGAATCTAGAATTTTTTATAAATACTTTTTTGACAAACAAATATCACCAAAAAACTAACTATTGCATATAGTAGATTTTCAAATTAGAAAACTGGATAGAACTTTTCCTCAATTAAGTTTCCTAGTTAGAATTTATAACATTCAAATTAGCTTTTATCCCAAGAATAGATGTTGTAAAGATATGAATTATATTTCCAAGAGATATTTGTTTACTTGAAATAAATCTCTGCCCAATAACATATGATAAAAATACTAACAACTGCATATTTCAAAAACAAGTTACAAGTACTCACCACAAGGTAGGATGTGTCTTTGATTTTAGCCCAAGGGAAAAAGATCCTCTAGCAGTTTTACAGGATAGTTTAATGAATATTGAGTTTAGGAGATTCTTAGATTTAAGGGAATAAAAAATATGAGGGGAGGTGCAAATCTTTGCGCAGAAGATATATTTAAATATACAAGAACACCCAGAGGGTGGCTGCCCAATTTTTATTTTAAATATCTCTAATATTTAATATTATATCTAAAAAATTATAATTCATGGTAATTTACATAAATAATCTGAGGCAATCGATTAAAATACTGCTATAACTTCAAGTAAGCAATTTTTCAAATATTACAACACTTTGATTAATGAAGCATCAAATAGAAGGTGTTCTTATTCTATAGTAATGGTCTATTGGAGCTATAATATTAATTTGAATATTTTTGGGTGTCTGAAATATTTCCCGCTTAAGAAACTTTATCTCAAAATATACCTGACTAGTCTCAAAATTGATGTGGATATTGGGTTCTCATGTCCGCTTCTTGCTTCCAGGTGGCTTCTTTTCCCAAATGATATCTCCAAATTACTTTTTGTAAGGGAATTCTTTTATTTTTCAACATGGAAGGCATTATGGATTTTTTCTAATTCAGATGGAAAAGCTAGTTTATATGAAGCTGGCTCAACTCTTTCGAGTATTTCATAAAGCCTAATAAATTGATGACTAAGTTTTCATTTTTGGAGAAATCTCTTAATCTTCTTACATGGAAAAACCTTTAAGGAGACCAAATCACTATTTTGGTGCTTAATTTCACACCTCTTTCTATCACCATATGACTTTTTTTAATTTCTGAAGCTATTTTAGATAATCCTTGATCATTTTTACCCTGTCTTCCATTTACTACACAATTTCAAGACCAATAAATTTCCTTTCACCAATTTTATTCCAACAAAGAAGAGTCTGACATTTTCTTCTATATAAATCTTCATAGGGAGGAATTTCAATACTTAACTAGTAACTATTATTGTAAGTAAATTCTACCAAAGCGAAGTGTTTCTGCCAACTACCCCCATACTCAGTAATGCAGTCACAAAGTATATAATTCAAAATATGTATTATCCTTTCTGATTGACCGTCTATCTAGGGATAAAATAAAATGCTAACATTTAACCTTGTACTTAAAGCTTCCTACAAAATGGCCTAAAATAAAGATCTAAACCTTGGGTCTTGGTTAGATATAATGGATCTGGGGATTCCATATAGATTAACAATTTCTTTGATGTGTAATTCTGCTAATTGTTCAAGTGAGTAATTCATATTAATTTCCAGGAAATATGCACTCTTTGTTAGCCTATCCACTGTAACCTAAATTGCATCATTATTTATTTGAGTAAAAGAAAGTCCAAAAATAAAGTCCATAGTTATTTTCTTCTATTTTTATTCCGACATCAATAAGGTAAGTAAACAACTGGAACCTAATGCGTTACCTTTATTTTCTGACGAATCAAACATTTTAAAATAAACTTTGCAATGTCTTTCTTTATACCATCAATTAATAGTATTTCTTGATAGTTTGGTACATATTGGTACCTCTAGGATGTACTACGTATGGTAAGTATGTGCTTTATTTAGAATTTCTCTCCTTCATTTTTCATTATTAGGGACACACAACCTATTTTAATATAAAATAGGATACCATCCCTTCCCCTTAAATATAAAATCAAGCTTTTCTCTATTTTGAACTTCTTTGATTAATTTTATGAACTTTTCATCTAATTTTGTGTTTCTTTCACCTGTTCAAGTAATACTGGCTTGAATTTTAAATTAGATAAAATCAAACCATCTAAACCAAATGCAAGACAAGCATTATGGATCTTTACTCAAGAAGAAAGGGCAAAGGACTCAAAGATAAGCTTGTGAAAGATTTATGACTTAAGGTATCTGCAACTACATTGGATTTATATGGATGATAGTTTAAAATCCCTGGACTTTGGCCTTTATAAATTTCTTGAGCTTTTGGCTCTCTATCCTTCTTACAACTCATGCCATGAGTCATATGGTATGGTTATGGGTCTGGTAACCCTAGTCGTAAGTTAACCAGTGCATTAATGGACAAGTTTTGTATTGGTTATGAGAGAATCCTTATGAGTCATATGATGATGTGATGAGTGTTTATGGTCTAGCGGTATGTTTTCCAGTGTCCAGGGCTTTGGCATTTTATGATGGTAACGACTAGACTATTCGAGTCGTATAGTCTAGTGATAAGTGGGACTAGGAATTCATAATTTGGATAGTGTACGATGTCAAATTCTCTATCTTAGTAGTGACTCAATGGTATGAGTCATGAGTTGTGGGGATAAGTCAATGGCTTAACCAAAGGCAGGATTTTACAGCTTTAAGTTTGGGGTACTTTGGACATTTCCTACCTAGGCCCTTAAGACCCTATGTCTTACAACACCTTTTGATCATTCATTATACCCTTTACAAGATCAAAACACTCTCTAAATTATCTCTAAAATCTCTCAAACAAGATTAGGCTAGGGTTTCTTAAAAGTGGTCATCTAAGGGCTTAAGGATTAAATTCTCTCTGTGAATCTTCGTAACTCAGGCATGTGACTCTTTCCTTATTGTTAGTTTACTAAAAGGATATGTCTAAAATATTGTTCATGAGTTATTAATAATGTTTTTGAAAACCAAGGTTGAGGTTTTGAATGAATATTGTTGGGTATTACTTCTCATGATTTAATTTATGATTATACATGTTTTAATAATGGTTCTGCACATGTGGGTGCATGGGAATTGTGGTTTAACTAAGGAGTCATGTTTAACCCTAAATTTGATTATTTTTGATTTTGATAATGGTATGCCCTTAACCTGTTTGTTAAATTATCAATGAGAATGCTATTTTCACATGTTATATTGTGTTTTAAACTAAGGCATTTGTCTAAAAATGTTAATGATCCGTAAATGGTTTTATGAAAGCCTTATTGACCATAAATTAATTTGAAATACTAAATGGGTTCAAGTCCAAAAACATTCAATTGAATTGATGTTTCTGTTTAGACATTGGGTTTGAGTCCCAAGTGGATTAATAATGGTTATGGCATGTTGTATGGTAGCAAGTGGGGTTGGTTGATGATACCAATGCGATGACTTTCATAAGTAACTAGATTAAAGATTTTTATGTGTAATGAATAATTTAATTAGGCTTTATCGAGAGATGTGTAGACGGGCTATGAAAGTGTTGTCTGAAGGACTAAAACTGAAAATCACACTAGCTGGTATAGGTGTCTATATGCTTGGGAGATTTGAGTCACCCGACTGGATGTATGAATGGGATTCCCCCAAATAGATATATGAATGGGAGCTTTGAGTCCTCCATATTATATACATTGGTGCTTGTACAATATATGATTTATTTTCTTGAGTCGTACATACAACTTATGAGTCGTATATAGTAAGTCACACCTATGGCAGTGTTGAGTAGATGGAGTATGTTGTCGATATAAGTTGACCCTAGAAATCATCAAAGCATGGTACGAATCGTATGAAGTAAGGTCATAATTTTTTGCAGTATAGGTTCCTTAAGTTTCTTTCCAAGATAAGAGTGGTTGTTTCAAGTCGTCTAAACAAGTAATGAGTTGTAAGTTACCACTTTTATGTTGACCAGTGTGTGTAACCTTTGCCACTGCGAAACTTATGAGTAACTAGTCCAACTCGTACCCTCATCATACGAGTCATATGGTTGGCTCGTGATGACCAGTGATCATTTTCTGTAAGATTCAGTTAAAGGGATTTTTGGTCTATTGCCCCATATAACTCCTAATCCACGACCTATAACCCTAAAATAGGTGTTATTTTCCTCTATCCTTCAGTAAATTAATAACATCTTTTCTCCTCCCATCTTTAAGAACAAAATATTATGGTTTCTCTCACCAAGACATCTCTCAAGCCTTAGAGTTCAAGTCCTCATCATAGGTCAAGCCATTCCAGGTATATGAGGTTTTTGAACAAGGTTAATTTTCCATCCTTATTCCCCAAAAGCCTGATTTTAAGATTGAATTTATAAGTTTTATATTAGGGTTCATCCCTCAAATTCTCATGTATTGAATTCTACCATAGTCTTGTGATTTGAATGTTAAATATGCATAAAGGCTACCTCTTATCAAGTTTTGAACTTTCAGATTGATATTGTGATTTGAGTTTCATTTCTTTGAGTTGGATTATGATGAAATATTTCTATATGGGTATTGAACCTGATATTTTTTTATAAGTGTTATTAAGGAATGCAAGAGTATAAAGATTTAAGGAGAAATATTAAGTTTACAAGAAATTTTAAGCTTGGAAGTTTCATTCATATGCAATATAGAATGATCCAAGAAATCTTAATCCTCTGATCTAAAGATAAGACATGAAATCCATAAGTGTGCATCTTGATTATGATTTAAAGTAAAGAGAATCATAACTAGTTTTTATTCTATAAACACTTATACTATTTTCAAATGGATTTTTCAATTATGAGCATACATATATTTTGGGAGTTGTATTTAGCACCAAGAAGAAAATACGGATGAGCATATCCAAAATTCCTGGAAACCACGAGCCTACGTAGGTTAAGCTTTTTTCCAATATGGATGAAGTATAGTGATCATTTAAGTTGAGGTTCTATTTTGATCAGCTCTCCTAATGTGGGTAAGACGTTGGACTCTATTGTAGCTTACATAGTTTTTGTTGATTATGAGAATCTCCCGTACAAATGATTAAGAGTAAAGATTTTTGAAACTAAGTGCTATGGCTTGATAAGTTTATTCATCTGCTTCATTATCAATGTTTGATGAGTTATCAGTCTTTATTTTTACTCAAGTCCAAGGTGATCCATTTACACTTAGCATGATTTACTTGAAAGTTGCAATATATATATATATATATATATATATATACATCCACTTCTTGTTTTACTTATGGATTGACCTCCACATACACAGTACATTCCAGAGGTACTAACCCGCATATACATCTATGTGCTACATTGGGTTGCAATGTTATTTCTGGTGCTCATTCACAATAACATAATTGATCGAGGGTATCATTTATTACATCTCGACTGTTGGTTAGTCCTCTTAGTCTGAGGACCCAGTTGATCAGATATATGTTTATGGTTGAAAGTTATTTTAGATCTTTGATTTTCATTTATGTTTGAGTCAGTTAGGGTTTGTCCCAAAGGATCTCTAGTTAGATGTAGAGGCATATCATACTGTGTATGTTCTATGTTCAAAGATTTGTTTTAATAGTTTCATTGTTAAAGACTTACCTTAAGATATAAAATTGTTTATCGTCAGTTTCTACATATGCGAGTGAATTTTTTATGTGAGTTCTCAGCTGAAAAGTTATCATTGTTTAACTTAGGGCTCCTTTTAGTCATAAGCACCGTGTGACGTCCAGGGGGTGCTCCTGAGGTGTTACAAACTTGGTATCAGAGCTAGGTTTTAAAGAGCCCTAGGGAGTCAAACAAGCCACGTTATGTAGAGTCTTAATCTTAAATATAAAGCGTGCCACATTTATGAGCAAGAGGCTGTGGAACAAGAATATTTCTTATAATGAATTTTGAGCTGCCTTTCAAGTATTTCCCCAAGCTGTGAATGTCAATGTTTAGGGAAACTAATAACCAACAGTCCCACTTCAGTAAATTGGTAACCTAGATGCATCGACTTTATAAGGATGAATGCACCTGAGTTCCATAGGTAAAAGGTGTATGAGGATCCTTAAATCCTTATAGATGAGGTGAGAAAGATTTCTTAGATCATATATGTTACTAAAGAGAAGAGTGTAGAGATGGCATCCTATAGGATGAAGGATGTTGTTTATGATTGGGTCACTATATGGAAGGATGGTAGGGGTGAGAATGTAACTCCTATGAATTGGCAGGTATTTTAGAATGCATTTTGGATAGGTTTTTTCCTTGAGATGAGAGATTCTAAAGTGGAGGAGGTCATAATCCTGAGTCAGAGATCTATCATAGTGAATGAGTAGTGCTTTAAGTTCACTCAGTTAGGTAAGTATACCCCAGAGTTGTTATCTGACTCTAGAGATCGTATGAGTAAGTTTGTTACTGGATTATTTTATTTGATTGTCAAGGAGTGTTGGAATGCCATACTGATTGGGGATATGGATATTTCTCGATTGATGAATCATGCTCAACAGATTGTGGCAAAAAAGTTGACCAAAAGGGACAAGAGAAACAAGAGAGCTAGGACTGGATAGTTTGAGTATAGTCAACATAGTTCTAGAAGAGGAAGCTGATCATAGTTTTTAAGTCATTCATCAGTACCTGTACCATTTTTAGCCAGTGCCCCTACACCCAGGATCAGGTAAGAGCAGTGGTGCAGGACTTCAAATTCCATTTCTTAGAACAGTGTGGTCAGGAGGCCTAGTTACCTAACATGTGCAAAGTGTGGAAGAACCCATCCTAGTTAGTGTATATTAGGTAAATGGGGTTTCTATAGTTGTGCTAAGATGGTTCACAAAATTAAGGACTGTTCGTATGCTAATAAGGGAGGTAAAGATGCTCATCCTCAGACTTAGGCTACTAAATTCAATAGCTCATCCAGGCCGCCCAGTTCCTCTATAATCCGCATCATCCAGTACGGATGACGGTCAGTCCCAGAAACAGTTCTACGCTTTACCATCTTGGCAGAATCAAGAGAGTTCACCAGATCTCGTCATTGGTATGCTTCGTGCCTTTCACCTTGATGTAGATATATTGTTAGACCTGGGATCAAATCTCTCTTATGTAACTCCAATGGTTACTTTAAATTTTTGGGTAGGTCCTAAAAATCTCCCTAAGCCCTTCTCTGTTTCTACCCCAATGGGTGAGTTAGTTGTTGCTAGGCGAGTATATAGAGAGTGTCCTATTACCGTTCTCCATAAGATAACACTAGCAGACCTTATAGAGTTAGATATGGTAGATTTTGATGTTATTTTGGTCATGGATTAGCTCCATTTATGTAATGTATCAATAGATTATCGCACTCCTGTGGTAAAGTTTTAGTTTTCTAATGAGGCAATTTTAGAGTGGGAGGGTTGTTCAGTATCTCCCAAGGGTCATTTCATATCTTACCTTCAGGTAATAAAGTTGATATTAAATGGGTGTATCTACCATTTAGTTCGAGTCAGAGATTCCAAGTCTAAAGTCCCGATAATTCAATCAATCTGAATAGTGAATGAGTTTCTGAAGGTTTTCTCCAAAGATCCGCCAAGGGTACCTCCAGATAGAGAAATATAATTTTGTATTGATCTTCTTCATGATACTCATCCCATCTCTATCCCTCTATATTGCATGGCTTCGATCATACTTAAATAGTTAAAGGAGTAGATTAAGGACCTCTTAAATAAAGGTTTCATTAGACCTAGTTTTTCTCCATAGGTGCTCCAGTACTTTTTGTGTGCAAGAAAAATGGCACTCTTAGAATGTGTATGTTTATAGACAGCTAAACAAAGTTACCATTAAGAACAAGTAACCCATTCCTCGAATTGATGATTTTTTAGATCAACTTCAGGGTGTTCGGTGGTTTTCCAAGATTGACTTAGGTCAGGATACCATCAGTTGAAAGTTAGGGAGCAAGACATTCCAAAAATAGCTTTTCAAAAAAGGTACGACCATTATGAATTTGTGGTTTTGTCGTTTGGACTAACAAATTCTCCTACAACTTTTATTGATTTGATGAACAGGGTCTTCAAGCAGTACTTGGACATGTTTATCATTGCCTTTATATATGACACACTGGTGTATTCCAGCAGAGAGGAGGAGCATACAGACCATTTAAGAATAGTACTGTAGATTATGAAGGGTTATCAATTATATGCAAAATTTGGTAAATGTAAATTTTAGGTGGAATCTGTTTCCTTCTTGGGGCATATCATTTCAGGGGATGGTGTTTATGTCAATCCTCAAAAGACTAATATAGTGAAGAACTGGCCTAGACCCATCACTCCATTCGATATTATAAGCTTTTTGGATTTGGCTAGGTATTATATAAGATTTGTTAAAGGGTTCTTCTCTATAGCCTCACTATTTTCTAAGCTCACCTAAAATAAGGTGAAGTTTATATGATCGTATAAATGTGAGAAGTATTTTCAAGTGTTGAAGGATAGATTGACATAAGCATAGTGTTTGCCTTAGCGGAGGGGTTAGACGGATTCGTAGTGTATTGTGATGCTTCTAGAGTTGGGCTAGGTTATGTGTTGATGCAAAATAGAAGAGTGATAGCCTATGCCTCTAGGAAATTTAAGGATCATTATGAAAATTACCCAACTCATGACTTTGAGTTAGTTATTATGGTATTTTCCTTGAAAATTTGGAGGCATTACCTCTATAGGTTGCATATTGATATTTTCAGTGAACAGAAGAGTCTTTAGTGTGTATTTTCTTTGTGAGAGATGAATCTTCATAAGTGAAGATGATTGGAGTTATTGAAAGATTATGAGTAGAGTGTGCTCTATAATACAGGTAAGTCCAAGGTGGTGGTTGACATGCTAAGCAGGTTGTCCTTGGGTAGTGTGGCTAATGTAAAATAGGAAAAATATGAGTTGGCTCAAAGAGGCACATAGATTGGCCTATTTAAGAGTACATTTGTTTGACATGGATGATGGAGGAGTAGTGGTATGGAATGATTTGAAATCATCTTTGTAGTGGAAGTGAAGGAGAAACAACAAAATGATCCCATATTTAGCCAAATATTGGATGTAGTCCAGCAACAGAAGGTTGAGGTTTTCTCCTAAGGGGGAGATGATGTACTTTGCTATTAAGGTAGGCTTTGTGTTCCTAATGTAAATGTTTTGAGATAAAGGATACAAGCAGAGGATCATGGTGTGAGATATTCCATACATCCATGTGCTACTAAGATGTACCACAACTTACAAGAAATTTTTTGATAGAATGGTATTAAGAGGTGCATAGCAGAGTTTGTGGTCAAGTGATCCAACTGCCAACAAGTTAAAGTTGAACACGAGAGACTGGGTCGTATGATACAGGAGATCAATATCCCAACTTAGAAGTAGGAAGTAGTTTATACTAATTTCATTACAGGGTTGTCTCGTACATGATGCTGGCATGATTCAATTTAGATCATAGTAGACCAAATGACCAAGTTAGCTCATTTCTGACCTGTCAAGGCTTCATATACATTGAAATATTATGCCCAAAATATATATTCGTGAGTTAGTAAGGCTTCATGGAATACCATTATACATTATTTCAGATAAAGGCACACAATTCGTATCATAGTTTTAAAAGTTTTTTCAGAAGGGCCTTGGTACAAAGGTTAAGCTTAGTACTACTTTCCATCAACAGAGTGATGGTCAGGTTGAACACGTAATTCAAATATTAGAGAATATGCTGAGGGCATGTTTTTTAGACTTTAAAGAAAGTTGGGATTACCATCTACCCTTGATTGACTTTTCTTATAATAATAGTTTCCACACTAGCATTTAGATAGCTTTATTTGAAGCATTGTACGGGCGTAGGAGCCAATCACCGATAAGTTGGTGAAGCCTTATTGGTTTGGCCAAATTCTATTCTTGAAGCAATGGAAAATGTTCAGTTGATTTGTGAAAGATTTAAGAATGCTCAAAGTTGTCAAAAGTCATATATAGATGTAAGAAAGAGAGCGTAAGTTTGAACTAGGGGAATGGGTATTCTTAAAGGTGTCTCCTATGATGGAAATTATGATATTTGGAAATAAAAGAAAGCCATGTCCCCAATTTATTTGTCCATATGAGATAGTGAAGAGTGTAGGAGATGTTGCTTACAAATTGGACCTTCTATCAGAGTTTGCTGCGATTCACCAAGGGTTCCATGTTTCGATTCTTAAGAAATGCATTGGAAATACATCCTTAGTAGTTCCATAAAGGGTATTAGGGTATAAGATAACTGTTGTATGAGGAGATTCCTATGGAGATACTTGATAGAAAGGTCTGAAGGCTAAGGAATAAAGAAGTAGCATTAATAAAGGTTCTTTGGAGAAAACATTTTGTTGAAAGGGCTACCTGGGAAGCAGGATCCTTATATATTTTCTTCCAACTTAGTTCCTATCGAAGGTTAATAGTTCTTTCAGCCAAAACTCTTTCTCTTTAAGTCTGTTTACGTATTCTTAAGTCAGATCTTATGTTATGAGTAATTGGATCCTTGTGATAGGTATAAGTTTGGCTATAAGTTCAGTGTAGAGGTATTGATTCTCTTCCAAATCCTAGGTGAATCACATTTAAGGATGAATGTTTCCAAGGGGGAGATATTGTAATACCCCATATCTGAAAGTTATTGCATAATATATGACTCATTCTCTTAAGTCATACATACAACTTATGAGTTGTATATAGTAACTTATACCTATGGAAGTGTGGAGTAGTTTGACTCTATTGTAGATATGAGTTGACCTTAGAAATCATCAAAGCATGGTACAAATCATATGAAGTGAGGTTGTGAGTTCAGCAGTATAGGTTCCCTAAGTTTCTATCTAAGATAAGACTGGTTGTTTCAAGTCGTATAAACAAGTAACGAGTCATAAGTTACCACTTGTATGTTAACCAATATGTGCTATCGTTTCCACTGCCAAGCTTACGAGTTACTAGTCTAACTCGTACCCTTATCATACGAGTTGTGTGGTTGGCTTGTGATGACTGGCAATTAATTTCTATAAGATTCAGTTAAAGGGCTTTATGTTCTTTTCCCCTCATATAACTCCTAACCCACTGCCTATAACTTCAAAAGAGCCATTATTTTCCTCTATCCTCCATTCAATTAACAATATCTTTATTCTTCCATTTTCAAGAATAAAAGATTAGGGTTTTTCTTACCAAGACATTTCTCAAGCCTAAGAGTTCAAGTCCTCATCACAGGCAAACAACTTTGGGTATGTGGGGTTATTTTAACAAGGTTAATCTTCCATCCTTGTGCCTAGAAAGCTTGATTTCAAGATTGAATTTTTACATGTTTTATATAAGGTTTCATCCCTCAAATTATCATCTATTTATGTGTACCATTATCTTGTGATTTGAATGTTAAATATGTATAAATGCTACCTACATTTATGTTTTAAACTTTAAGATTGATAATGTGATTTGAGTTTCATTACTTTGATTTGGATTCTGATGAAAGATTTTTATATGAGTATTGAGCTTGATATTTTGTTATAGGTATTATTAACAAAAGTAAGAGTTTTATGATTTAAGGAGAAGTATTAAGTTTACAAGAAATTTTAATATTTGAAGTTATGTTCATATGTAATGTAGCATGATTCAGAAAAGCTTAATCCTTTGATCTAAAGATAAGACATGAAATCCACAAGTGCACATCTTGATTATGATTTAGCATAAAGAGAAGCATAACTAATTTTCATTTTATAAACCCTTATGCCATTTTAAGGTGAATTTATTAAGTATGAGCATACATATATTCTAGGAGTAGTATTTAGCACCGAGAAGGGAATGTGGATGAGCGTATCCAAAATTCCTGGAAACTATAAGCCACCATAGGTTAAGATTTTTCCTAATATTGATGAATTACAGTGATCATTTAATTTAAGGTTCTATTTTAAAGGCAAGGGTAAAACACTTCTCCCTAATATGGGTAAGATATTGGAATCCATGGTAGCTCACATGGTTTATGTTGGTTACGAGAATCTCCCTTACGAAAGATTAACCGTAAAAATTTTAGAAATTAAGTGTTATGGCTCGCTAATCTTATTAATATGCTTCAGTATCCATGTTAGATGAGTTTGTAATCTTTATTCTTACTCAAGTCAGAGGTGATCTATTTACACTATGTGATGTCTAGGGGGTGCTCCCTGTACATTATGGTTCTTGTCACCTTGACTATGCTGGGAGATTTGGGTCCCCTATAAAGGCATATACAAATACCAATATTCTCTAGTTCGTACAACTATATGCATTATGGCCTTTCCTGCTACGGGGGAGCTGGGCCTATATAGCTAGTGGGATCCTTTTTATATGATGGTTATGTTACACAAATAATGTTAAGGTTTTTAAAATTCATGCTAAGCCATGTTCCCTACCCCGATATTTGATGTTATATTTATATATATGTATATGTATTTCCCATGATATCATGCTTTGGATATTGTACTTGTTTTGAACCATTATCATAGGTTTATTTAATATAACTATCCTTGAGTTACATGCTAGCACTCCAATTGCTAACCATCTTCGGATGTTGTATTCCAACGCGGTACAGGTACTGGAACTTCTTCTCCTCTTTCTCTGTAGTGATCAGGTGCTTGAGCTAGTTTATGGGCTAACATTAAGAAGGTGAGCTTCCAACTTCGAAAGGCTTTATTTCATGTTTCTTATTTCCAATGTCTTAGATCCAATTTAGACTTTATTTTGGCTATTGTCGGGGACAGGTCCCAACATTTTATTGATTTCAGTTTTATAGAGGCTTTGTTGGATTACTATAGACTTAGGTGGTTTGGTTGATTGTTTTTGTGACGGACGATTGTCCGATTATTGATGGATGGTATAGACACATAATGTATTGTTATTAGATTTATTATATGTTATCTTGTTATATGTTCAGAATTCATTATACACTTGAGATTTTTATGCTGGTCAGGTTAGATGAAGGGGGTAATCACCGGTCCATGTGGGATTTGAGATACCCATCATGGCCAGGCCTTTGTTTGGATCATAAAAAATTTGGTATCAGAGCCTAGGTTCATGGTCAGTTGGGTGTCCACAAAGCCGTGTTAAGTTGAATCTCTTTTATAGGTGTGTAGTATGCCACACTTATTAGAGAGAGGCTATATGATATTTAGGAATGTTTTCCTTTCTTATTTTTCTATTTCAGGCAATTGAATATTAGCTCTTAAATATCTCTAATCCCTGTTTGTTCTTTTTTCAGCTCATGCCTCCTCGATGATCTAAAGCTCATGGAAAAATCCTCTAACCCACTAAAGGACAATACTAATGGGACACACCCTGCTTATAGGGTATAGACCTGGTCTAGGGTTCTAGTTCCTATTTTCACTCCTAGAGTTCCATCGGTTCCCTCTATCCCCACTTGAGTTTCTCAGGTTGATAAAAGAAATATTGAGTTTTGTCACTTTATTAATATGTTGGCTTAACTGGTAACTTCTCAATCCTAGCGTAGTATTCTATCTTCAGAGTCCATATGGGTTGGCTAATTTATGAGGCTTAGTTCTCTAATTTTAATGTTATTAAGGTTGAGGAGGATCATCAAGCTTTTACTGATTAGATAGAGAATATCCTATGGATTATGCATACTTCATATATTGAAGGTGTGGAGTTTGCCTCCTACTAATTGAAGGATGTGGCATACTAGTGGTACTAAGAGTGGGAACTGTCTAGGAGAAGTGATGATGACTTTGCATTATTGGATGACTTTTCTAGTACCTTTTTGGGTTTTTTCTTTCCTTAGAGGCTGAGGGAGAAAAAAGTGGAAGAGTTTCTTAATCTAAAATAATGTAGGATGATGGTCAAGGAGTATGCCATGTAATTCCATCGGCTATCAAGTTATACTCCTAAGTTGGTGTCTAGAATGAGAGCTAAAATATATAAGTTTGCTTCTGTGTTATCTCATAAGTTGATTCTAGAGTCTAAGGCTTCCTTCTTGAAAAGTGATATAGGTATTTCTTGACTTGTGGTTTATATGTAACTGGTTGAGGAAGAAAAGAAAAAGCAAGATGAGATTGGTTAGAGCCAGAGTAATAAATTTGGATTTTCTGATTAGGGTAGAGGTTAGTAATAGAGTGGTAGAGATGGAGGAAAGTGGCCTAAGAAGAAATAAGGGAGTTTTATTTATTTCTCTATGGCTAGTACTCCCTACTCAAAGCCGTCAGACCATTATTTTTCTCAGCATGATGGAAGGTATAGGGCTTAAGGTTCCCAATCTCAAGCTGGCAGGGCTCAGTTCACTTTATCATATCCTCTTTAGAGATTTTATGGTTAGCTGTACCATGGCCAATGTGAGAAGGTTAGAAACTGATGTTTTAATTATGGTTAGATTGGCCATATGCAGTGTGATTGTCCTTTTAAGGTTGCTTCAAGGGCCAATAAGGTTCTTGTTCCTCTTTTTTATCTCCTGAACTAAAGGGTGTTGCTTTTATTTTTGGTACCGATACTGGCCAAAATTGCTAATATTCTCTTGCTTCTTATTAGGACTTTGAGGCATCTCCCGATGTCATTACTGGTGTGTTGAAACTCTTTTCCCATGGTGTGTACTATTTACTTTATTTGGGGTCTACTATCCCTTATGTAACCCCATTTATGGCAGTTTGTTTTGGTTTTGGTCCTGTGTATATATTAGACCCTTTTTATATTTCTATCCCAAGGGGAGATTTTGATTGTCAGAAGAGTCTATAGGGGTTGTGTGGTATCTATTAGTAATAAAGAGATTCTGATAGACTTTATAAAGTTAGACATAGTTGACTTTGATGTAATTTTAGGAATGGACTAGCTGCACTTATGCTATGATTTTTTAGACTATCGTACCCGTAAGGTCATGCTTAAATTCCTTAATGATCCAATTGTCAAATAGGAGGGAAGTTCTTTAGAGCCTAAGGGAAGGTTCATATCATATCTTAGATCTTTGAAGTTAGTTTCCAAGGGATGTCTCTAACATCTGTTTCGAGTAAAGATTTTAACCTGGAGGCTCCTTCCTTACATTATGTTTCTCTGGTTAATGAGTTTCCTAAAGTGTCCCCTAATGATCTACCTGGTTTCCCTCTCGCTAGGAAGATTGCTCTTGGAATTGATCTTGTTTCGGACACTCATCCTATCTCTATTCCTCCATATAGAATGACTCTAGTTGAGTTGAAGAAACTCAAGGAACAGTTGAAGGATCTCTTACACAAGGGCTTAATCTATCTTAGTGTTTCCCTGTGGGGTACACCTATCTTGTTCATATGTAAGAAAGATGGTGCCCTGCGGATGTGTATTGACAATCGGTAACTGAACAAGGTGACGATAAATAATAAGTACCCACTTCTGAGAATTGATGATCTGTTTGATCAGCTTCAGGGTGCAAAATTCATCTCTAAGATCGTTCTTCGATTCGAGAATCAATAGTTAAATATTAGGGAGTTGGATATCCCTAAGACATCTTTTTCATACTCGGTGTGGGCATTTTAAGTTCTTAGTGATATTATTTGGCTTGACTAATGCCTCGATGATATGTATGGACTTGATGAATAGGGTTTTCCATCATATTCTAGATTTTTTTATGATTGTCTTCATTGATGATATTTTGGTATACTCTACATGTAAGGAGGATCATGATGATCACGAGGATCATGCTGATCACCTCCACTTGGTATTGCAAACCTTGAAAGATGACCTATTGTATGCTAAGTTCTTTAAATGTGAATTCTAGTTGAACACTGTTATATTTCTAGGTCATGTTATATCTAGTGAGGGGATCATGGTGGATTCGCAAACGGTTACGATCATTAAGAAGTGGCTTAGACCCATGCCTCCAAGTAATATTCGAAGCTTCTTGGGTTTAGATGGTTATTATAGAAGGTTCATGGAAGTGATGGCCTTCAAAAATTAGAAATTGATGGCCTTCAAAATTGATGGTAATGGTATCTCTTGGTACCAAGGGAGGTTATATATTTTGATATTGATGGGTTGCGAGGTAAGATTTTGGCCGAGGCCCATAAATCTTGGTTTTTGGTTTATCTCAGTTCAACAAAGATGTATCATGATCTCAAGGATCTATATTTATGGAATAATATGAAGTGGGATGTATCTAACTTTGTGTCTAAGTGTATGGTATGTCAGCAAGTAAATGTGGAGCATATGAGGCCTTGTGGGCTACTCCAAGAAATTGAACTACTGGTGTGGAAGTCGGAGGTCATTAATATGGATTTCATTACTGTCCTTCCATAGTCGCGAAGTTAAGATGAGTAAGTCTGATCACTTCTTGGCAGTGAGGACTAATTATTCTGTCGAGGACTAATTATTCCGCCGAGGACTATATGAAGTTGTTCCTTTAAAAGGTCATAAAGTTGCATGGTGCACTTGTATTGATTATCTTGGATCGTGATTCTTACTTTTTATGGAATTTTTGTGCTTTTTTCAGTGTGGTCTGGGGACTTAGGTGATTCTTAGTACTTCTTTACACGCACAGTCAGATAGGAAAGAAGAAAAAACTATTCAGACTATGGAAGATATGCTGCGAGCCTGTGTAATTGACTTTGATGGAAGTTGCATTGATCATTTGCCTCTTACTGAATTTTCCTATAGTAATAGTTACCATTCTTGAATTGGTTTGGTCTTATTTGAGGCATTCTATGGGAGGAGGTATCCATCTCCTATTGGGCAGTTCGAGGTTAGTGAGTCGGAGATGTTTGGCCTAGATTTTGTGCACCAAGACATAGAGTAGGTAAAGGTGATTCTGGATAGGTTTAAGACCTCCCAAAGTCGCCAAAAGTCCTACGCAGATATAAGTAAAAGGGTCTTGGAATTTGAGGTTAGAGATTGGGTGTTATTAAATGTGTCTCTCGTGAAGGAAGTAATGCAGTTTAGGAAGAATGGGAAGCTTAGTCCTCGATATGTGGTCCCGTATATGGTTTTTAGAATGGTTGGTAATGTTTTATATTTTTTGAATTGCTACCTAGCATGAGTTCAATTCATCCATTTTTCCTTGTGTCTATATTGCAGAAATGCGTAGGTGACCCTTCAATGGTTGTTCCCTTGGAGAACATTGGTTTTTTGTATTCCTTGTCTTATGAGGAGGTATTGGTGAGGATCATGGATCGGCAAGTTTGTCGGTTACATACATGTCTTTGGTAAAGGTTCTATGGTGGAACCAAAAGTTTTAGGAAGCTACTTGGGATGTCGAGGAAGACATGAAGTCTATGTTTCTGTTCTTATTCCCTATTCCAAAAATTCGTGCTTCAGGTATGTGAGTATTCTTAACATATTGGTTTTCAAATTTTGTTAAAGAAAAGATTGATTTCCTTGGCATATTTGTTTTCTAACTTAGTTAAAGATAAGAGTAGAGATGCTGGGGTTTAATCATTCTAGTCAATGCCCTACCCCATCATTGGAGGATGAATGATTCTAAGCTGGGGAGACTGAAATGCTCTAGACTTTGGCCTATGCAAGTTTCTTGAGCTTTAGGATCTTTTCCCTTCTTATAACTCACACCATGAGTTGTATGGTGTGATTATAAGTTAGGTAATCTTCGTCATAAATTAACTAGTATGCTACTATCCATGTTCTGTCCAGGTTATGAGAAACTCCGCACAAGTTGTATGATTATGTGAAGAGTGGTTTAGGTCCAGTCGTACACTTTTGTAATACCCCGTACTTTTACCTAGCTAAAAATCATCCCAAAAATGTTAAAGACTTACTTTAAAAGATGAATCCACTATTATACATGTGGAATTTTCAAGATTTTCATTTTTTGTCATGAGGGAAATTCAGTAATCTTTCCATTGATATAAGATTCATCTAAATCTAAAAACCAGATAAGAAGTTATGACTATTTCAAGTTTCAATTGTAAAATACAAGCATCTCAGTCAGTGGCATGTCGCACCATAATACAAAATGACATTCGTCAATTTCCAGTAAGACTCTGCGATTTCACTGCATCGTGGAGGGCTCCGAAATCCCAATTTTCAAATTCTAGTGAAGCTACGCGATGTCCCCGCATTGCGTCGTCGTCCAATTTTCTAGTTGTCAAATTCGAGTGACACGGTGCGATAGCGCCGCATCGCGCCAAGGGTGTAGATAGGGAAAATTTTTACAAAAAGTAAAAAGATGCATCTGGGGTTAAAATGGTTAATTTCCCACACCTATTTAAACCCAATAACACGTGATTCATTCATTTGCACCTAAAACATAGTGTTTCTCTCAAGAACAATCTAGAGTTTTCAATTGGAGATTCAAATTCAATACTCAAATTCTAGAATGTCTCAGTCAATCTTCGTAGTATCAATAACTAAGGTATGCACAGTGTTCATTCATGGATTCCTTTCATCCATGAAGCTTAAGAATCAATTTTTAAATCTTGTATTGTGAATATTTTGTTGTGGGTTGATTATGGTCATGTTATGACGGTTGTATGATTTCCAAGTTGGAATTCTTATGTGTTGTTCATGAACCTATGCTAGTATGTGGTCTGAAACATGTGAAATTGAGTTCAAATATGGAGTTTTGTTGTATTAATTCGATGGTCATGTCTATGACCTAAGTCATGCATCCTAGGTGTTTGATAAAATGCCTTAGAGAATAGAAAATTAAGCAGTATAGCTTAATTGTGACCCAAGTGATAGATGCATGCTTTACCCTATGACCAAGAATGACTTGCATGATATTGTGTGCATTATGAATGGTTAAGGGAATATCCATGAGATTAGGTAGATGAAAGTAGACATGTTTATACGCAATTCCATTCATGTACAAGACTATGATAACCATGTGCTTCATGAAATTCTAAAATTAATGTATTATGAATTGTTGATGCTGGTCATGTGTTCAAGAAGTGTCATGTCCTATCAGGTTCATGCTATCGAGTCCTGGGGGTATTTAATACCCAAAAATTTAGCGGTGTGCCTAGTGCAAGTGTCATGTTTTCAATACTCTCAGTCAAGCCATGATTAGTAGAATTCAGTCAGTCATTTCACCTAGGAAAACTCAGTAAATTCAGTATCAGTCTAGTCTTACTCACTAATCTCAAGTCATCTCAGTAATCTTAGTCAGTTATCAGTGTTTAGTAGTATTCCTCCAGTCAATGGAATTCAGTGAACTCAGTTCAAATAAGTTAAACAATACGATCAGTAATAATTCAGTTCAGTTTAACTAAGTATAGTGTCTCTTCAGTTAGGATTAGGATTCAGCACCGAGTGAACCCAGGGATAAGGACACACTCTGTCAGCCAGTAGAGGGTGTGATCCTTAGAAGAAATCCTTCCATTCTAGAACTATGTAGCCAACATAGGTTGCGATGTACCCTACGAGTCTAGGGATTATGCACCTCATTTGAGTTTTCCTACTATAAAGGGTTGATGGAAGAGCTCCCTGTCAGAGAGGGTTTACTCACAACTTGTCTTTACCCATGGCACAGTATTGACAACCTTCTAGCTGGGGTTACAGGTTGGACCCCACCAATTTAATTTCGGGGCATGTCGGTTAGTTGATTACATCCCACTTTCTCAGTTTCAGATCCAATCTCAGTAATAGAACTCAATTCAGTTCAAAAGATTTCAGGACTGTCAGATACAGTCGCCCAGCTTAGTATGGAACTCAGCTAGTTCCATCAAAATTAGGACTATTAGACACAGTCACCCAGTTAATAGTATATTACTTATACGAAACCCATATTATTAGTATTTTATTTTAGGGCTGTCAGATACAGTCGATCAGACCAGTTCTTCATCATTAGAACTGTCAGAAATAGTCTTTTCTTTTTTAATAATATAACATCAGTTCCTCAGTACTCAATAGACTTACTCATTCAATATCCCAGTATCAGTAGTCAAATATTAGTAAATCCACATTATCAGAATTAATGAGTCAACGTTATCATGATCTCAGTTATAGTCACGCATTCATGCATGTATTCTCACATTCATTCGATACAGTCAGTTATTATTATTCATGCATATGAACCCTTGCATTTAGCCTAACTCAGTTGCATATCATTACATTCAATGTACTGACGTATTTGTACTATGGTGTTTTATGCCATAGGTTTAGAAATACGAGCTCTCGAGCATCCTCAGTAGATCATACGTTAGGTAGCCAAACTAACAGAGAGTCCTCATCATTTGAGGATTTCATGATTTTTCTATTACTTTATTATCTCAGTAGTTTGCAGTTAGTCAGGGATATGTTCCATCAACACCACATATTTCAGATAGTTTAGAGGCTTTCAGACTACAACATATTTTCAGGCAGTTTATTCAGTTTTGGGTATTATTATACCCCATTAGTGACATTGTTTTATATTCAATATTAGTTTAATTTTTGAACCTTATGGCCTTACAACTTATATTCTGCATATTTACAGTATATTATTCTGTGCTTAATTACAGATATCAGTCATGGGTTAGCTTGTGGTCCTTTAGGGTCATGAGCACCGTGTAGCATTCTGGGTACCATATTTGGGGAATTTTAAACTTGGTATTAGAGCCTAAGGTTCAACAGTATCCTAGGAAGTCTGAAAAGCCCCATCTAGTATAGTCTTTTACATGGGTGTGTTGTGCACCATACTTATGTGCAAGAGGCTATGAGATGTTTTAGGAACAGTTCCCTTCTTTCAGTATTCATGTTGTACCAGTGAGCATATGCTTGAATTTTTCTCTCGGTCTAATCTATTCTCCCTTTCGTTTACAAAACATGGCTCCCAAAGGGACTAATAAAAGAAGAATGGGAAATCAGTCAGCACCTCAGCCCATTTAGGCAGATCCTTTGGATTAGAATGTTTCCCATGCAGAATTCGGGACTGTATTTACTACTCTAGCCAATTCAGTTGTTACTTAGAATGGACGACCAACTGCTGTTCCGACCAACCCAGTGGCCAATTCTGTTGCAACCAGGATTCAGAACTTCACCCGAATGAATCCTCCTCTATTCTCATATTCTAAGTCTGAAGAGGATCCAACGGAGTTTCTAGATCAAGTTTAGAAAATCACAGACATCATAGGAGTGACTTCCAGTGAGAGTCTAGATTTAGCCACTTATCAACTACAAGATGTAGCCCATACGTGGTTTAAATAGTGGAAAGTAGACAGGGGTACAGATGCAGAGCCCATAGAATAGGAAGAGTTTGCTACGGCTTTCTTAGATAGATTATTTCCCCTAGAGAAGAAAAACCCAAATTTTTAGAATTCATAAACCTCAGACAAGGTAGAATAAGCATTAAAGAGTACTCCCTCAAGTTTATCCAGTTAGCCAGGTACGCTTCCCATGTAGTAGCAGATAGTAGATCCAAAATAAGTAAGTTTGTGTCTGGGATATCAGGTAGAGTGGTTCAGGAGTCCAGAACACATGATGTTGATTAAGGAGATGGACATATCTAGGCTTATGGTCCATGCTCAGCAGACTAATGAGAAGAAACTTAAGAAGAAGAAGGGGAAAACAAAAGAGCCAGGACTTGTAGTTATAAATTTTCTTAGCTAGGGTCATAGGGTGGTAACCATTCTTAGTATAGACAGAAGTTTTCATCCCCATTTCTATCTTCAGCTAGTGCACCAGCACCAAAGTTTATAAATAACCATAGAGATGGGGCGCTAGGATCCAAGGCCCAGGGTAGTGAGAGCAGGGTTTCTACTTGTCCACTTTATGAAGAGTGTGGTAAGCATCATAAGGGTGTGTGTATAATAGGTAGTAATGTCTGTTTTGGATGTGGTAAGTCAGGTTACAAGGTCAGAGACTGTCCTAAATAGGTCCTCGAAGTCAGCACAATAGTCCTTCATCTCAGTCCGATTGCCTAAATTAGCAGGTGCTAATTCCAGTGCTATCAGTGGGCAACGCCCAAACAAACTTTATGCACTTCATTCCCAATAGGATTAATAAAGTCCTCCTGATGCAACCACTGGTATATTATAGATCATTCGTTTACATGCTCAGGCTTTTTCATATTTAGGAGCTTCTTTTTTCTTTTGTAACTCCTTGCATAGAAGTCAACTTTAAGGTTAGACCAAATGTTAACAGGACCTTTTCTAGTCTCTAACCTAGTGAGTCAGTCTAACACAGCCCAACAGGCATACAGTAACTATCTGCTTATGATATCTCAGAAAGCCAAGCCTTTAGGTTCTAGTAGTAATGCCAGTACGCGTAGAAAATCAATAAGGGAAGATGATTCCCGGCCCATTCCTATATCAATGACAAGTTTTATAATTCAACTATCATAATACTTGTGTATGTTTCACATCACAATTCCATGCACCCAGCTTATATTCACTCTCTTTCCATAAAATAGTGTGTTTTAAGTTCCTAGAATAAGGAGTTTTGGCTTACTCAGTGTTACGAATCATGTTCCATTAGTATAGAAACATTAGACTCAGGTCATGTAGCTCATGACTCATTCGCTCATGTCATTCTTTACAGTATTCTTAGCCTACATGATTCATGACTTCACTCCTAGAGTTCAATCAAACTCAGATTATGACACGTAAATACTCAGTTTAGATTCCTCGGTGAATCTATAGTGTTAATATTCCATTTTGCAGGCCCCAGTTACAGCGTCAGTTCAGTAATCAATATTCAGTAAAGGACTCAGATAGTCCTATAGAATAATGGCTTTCAACTATCAGTTATTTAGCCATCAGAATTCAGTGCTCCCGTACCAGTCCAAACTCAATTATTAGAAAACTAGCATTCAGTCCCAGTTACAGTCTTAGTTATGGTTGCAGTCTCAATTAGCATCTTAACTACTATCTCAGTCCCAGTCCTAAGTCCAGTAGTCAGATTAGCAACTCAGTTAGTTTCAGAATTACCCAACCCTGGTATATAGCTATTAGTTACTCAAATATTAGTATTTCAGTACCTCAGTTTATAAAATGCTCCCAAATTATGTTTAATACTTGTTCTTACATTCCTAAGGTAATGCAGCTTTCCCTCACTCATGCTTAGCTACCTCATGTTACCCAGTTAGTCATTACCTTCTATGCATAACACTCTATAGTTTTAGTCCAGCTATCCAAAACAAAGTGCAGTTTAGTTTACACGTCCAGTATTCAAGTATCCTACATTCAGTTAATTAGATAAATTAGTATATTTATGTATTCGTGATCAGCACCCATGTGGATCTTTTCAATATTTTTGATTGTAGTGCATAAGGTCTAGTCACTTTATCTTAGACTATGTCTCATAGGCCTTGCTAACGATCTCCTATTCAGATGCCCTTCTCAGGCCAGACCAAAATTCACTTTCTCCCTACAGTCACTAGAACCCTATAAACATAATGTCATAGAAATTCTCCAGTCAAGTATAAGTTTTCAGCATGAGTTAGTCCACAAAGCCAGTACTTTATTTTAGCAGTCAGACAGACAAGTTCAGATGGTGTAGTTTCCCAATCTTTCTATCTAATCACAATATTTAGAATCTCACAAATGTGATCATTCTAAGATGGACCAACTAGGTAGTTACGTGTTAAATTTGGTTTATGTATCATGCTTTAGTTTTAGATCCTAGATATTCAGTCACAATTCAGTTCGTAGGTGCCCTGTGCATCATCCCTGTTTTCCTTAGTATCATAGTCAAGTCAGTATTCTTCTAGGGACATAGTGTCCCAAGGGGGATATGCTCTATAACCCAAAAATTGTCATGTACTCGATGCTCCAACTTCTCTTCATGTAACGAATCCAGTTTGAAGTAGTGGGTACCCATAGGTTGACTCTCTAGCTCCAATCTCAGTCGTATGCCATGTGTTCAAGGTACTTAGTTTAGATCATGATATTCAATTCATGTATCACGTTCCAGACCCAGTTACGTTCTCGTGTTTCTGCTCATGCATATTTAGTAATTAAGCTCAGACTTAGCCAAAGGTAATAGCTTTTCTCAAGCTTATCCAGTTTCATGTGCGTAAGGTAATAGCTTTTCTCAAGATTATCCAGTTTCATGTTCAGTTTTTATTTACATTGTGGTATTTAGTTCCACGCTCTATTTTATTTCAAACTTGGTATCTTTACCCTTGCATGTTCAGTCACATGTTCATGAGTTAGTTCAGTCATGTATTCATGTAATAAATTTGCGTGATGAACTTATTAGTACTCCTAGTCATGCAGTCATGCATCAGCTCAGTCATAAAATCACACATCAAATATGCATGCTCAGTATGAATGTCAGTAATATCAGTTAGGTAGTCATTTTTCAATTGTTTATTTTCTGTATGTACTTCTACTTAACATTTCTCCTATTTCAATCAGTCTCATTCAAGGATAAATATTTCTAAGGGAGAGATATTGTAATATCCCATACTTCTACCTAGCTTAAAATCATCCCAAATATGTTAAAGACTTTATTTAAAAGATGAATACACTTTTATAAATGTGGAATTTTTAATATTTTCACTTTTTTTTTCATGTGGGAAATTCAATAAGCTTTCTATCGATATAAGATTCATCTAAATAGGATAACCGGGTAAGAAGTTATGACTATTTCAAGTTTCAGTCGTAAAACACCGTCATCTCAGTCAGTGGCGCATCACTCCATAGTCCAAAATAACATTCATCAATTTCCAGTAAGACTATATAATTTCACCGTATTGCGGAGGGATCCCAAATCCTAATTGTCAAATTCCAGTGAAGCTCTACGATGTCCCCGCGTCGTGCCATCGTTTAATTTCCCAATTGTCAAATTTCAGTGACACGGTATGACAACGCCGTGTCACACCAGGGGTCCATATCGAGAAAATTTTCACAAAAAGTAAATAGACGTATCAAGGGTTAAAAGGGTCAATTTACCACCCCTATTTAAACTCAATAACATGTGATTCATCCATTTTTCACCCAAATCATAGTGTTTCTCTCAAGTTTCTCTCAAGAACAAGCTAGGGTTTTCAATTGGGGATTCAAATTCAATACTCAAATTTAACAATATCTCTATCAATCTTCATAGAATCAAGAACCAAGGAATGCACAGTGTTCATTCATGGATTCCTTTCATCCATGAAGCCCAAGAATCATGTTTTAAATATTTTATTGTGAATATTTTGTTGTGGGTTGATTATGTTCATGTTATTATGGTTGTATGATTTCTAAGTTGGAATCCTTATGTGTTGTTCATGAACCTATTCTAGTATATGGTCTGAAACATGTGAATTTGAGTTAAAATATGGAGTTTTGTTGTATTAATTTGATGGTCATGCCTATGACCTAAGTCATGCATCCTAGGTGTTTGATAAAATGCCCAAGATAATAGAAATTATGGATTATTACTTAATTGTTATCCAAGTGATAGATGCATGCTTTACCCTATGACCAAGAATGACTTCGATGATATTGTGTGCATTATGAATGGTTGAGGAAATGTCCATGAGATTAGATAGATGAAAGTATGACATATTTATATGCAATTCCATTCACGTGCAGGACTATGATAACCATGTTCTTCATAAAATTCCCAAATTAATATATTATGAATTGTTGGTGTTGGTTATGTGTTCAAGAAGTGTCATGTCCTGTCAGTTTAATGCTATCGAGTCCTGGGGGTATTTAATACCTAATAGTTTAGCTGTGTCAGTGTTATGTTTTCACGATACTCTCACTCAAGCCATGATTAGTAGAATTCAATCAGTCATGTGACCCAGGTAAACTCAGTAAATTTAGTATCAGTCTAGTCTTACTCACTAATCTCAAGTAATCTCAGTAATCTTAGTCAGTTATAAGTTTTCAATAATATTGCATCAGTCAACGGAATTAAGTGAACTCAGTTCAAATCATTTAAACGATACAATCAATAATAGTTCAAGTTAGTTTAACTCAGTTCAGTGTCTCTTCAGTTAGGAGTAGGATTCAACACAGAGTGAACCCAGGGATGAGGACACACACTGTCAGCCAGTAGATTGTATGATCCTTAGAAGCAATCCTTGCTTTCAAGAACTATGTAGCCAGTGTAGGTTGATATGTACCCTACTAGTCTAGGGATTATACTCCTCATTTGAGTTTTTCTACTATGAGGGGTGAATGAAAGAGCTCCCTATCAGAGAGAGTTTACTCCCAGCTTGTCTTTACCTGTGGCATGGTACTGATACCCTTTCAGCTGGGGTTATAGGTTGGACCCTACCAGTTTCGTTTGGGGCATGTCGATTAGATGATTACCTCCCACAGTCTCAATTTCAGATCCAATCTCAGTAATAGAACTCAGTTCAGTTCTAAAGATTTTAGGACTCTCAGATACAGTCGCTCAGCTCAGTAAGAAACTCAGCTAGTTCCATTAGAATCAGGATTGTCAGATACAGTCACCCAGTTAATAGTATATTACTTATACAAAACCCATGTTATCAGTATTCTTTTTTAGGGTTGTCAGATATAGTCAATCAGAACAGTTCTTCATAATTAGAACTATCAGAAATAGTCTTTTCTTTTTTAATAATTTAACATCAGTTCCTCAGCACTCAATAGACTCAGTCATTCATATCCTAGTATCAGTACTCAGATATCAATAAATTCACATTATCAGAATTCATGTGTCAGCGTTATCACAATCTTAGTTACAGTTATGTATTCATGCATATATTTTCACATTCATGTTATACAGTCAGTTATTATTGTTCATGCATATAAACCCATGCATTTTGCCTACCTCACTTGCATACCAGTATGTTCAATATACTGACACGTTTGTGCTATGGTGTTTTATACCATAGGTTTAGAAGTACAAGCTCTTGCGCATCATCTATAGATTAGACATTCATAATTTACACTAACAGTGAGTCCTCATCATTCAAGGATAGCATGATTTTTTTATTACTTTATTATCTCATTAGTTCAGAGTTAGCTGGGGACATGTCCCATCTACTCCATAGATTTAAGACAATTTTAAGGCTTTTCTAATATAACCTATATTTAGATAGTTTATTCAGTTTTGTATTCAGAACTGTTATACCCCATTACAGACATTGTTTTATACTCTATATTAGTTTAGTTTTTGAACCTTATGGTCTTACAACTTATATTCTGCATATTTACAATATATTACTTAGTTCTCAGTTACAGATATTAGTAATGGGTTACCTTATGGTCCTTTGGGGTCATGAGCATCGTGTAGCATTTTGGGTACCAGATTTGGGGCGTTACAGTTTTCTAGTGTCTAAGCCCTTGACATTTTGTAATAGTGACGACTAGACTATACGAGTCAATAGTCTGGTGATGAGTGGGACTATGAAGTCATAAGTTGGACAGTGTCTGGTGTCTAATTCTCTATCTTAGTGATGACTTAGCGGTACAAGTCGTGAGTTGTGGAGACGAGTCAATGGCTTGACTCATAACCAAAGGTGGGATGTTACAAATTTAAGCTAGGGGTACTTTGGACATTTCTTGCCCCAGGACCTTAAGATCCCACATCTTATAACACCTTTTGGTCATTCATTATACCCTTTACAAGATCAAAATAGTCTCTAAATTCACTCTAAAACCTCTCAAATTAGACTAGGCTAGGGTTTCTTCAAAGTGGTCATCTAAGGGCTTAAGGATCAAATTATCTCCATGAATCTTCGTAACTCAGGTATGTGACTCTTCCCTCAATGTTAGTTCACTAAAAACAACAACAACAAACCCAGTGTATTCCCACCTAGTGGGGTCTGGAGTTCACTAAACACATATGTTTAAAACATTTTTCATGAGTCATTAATGGTGGTTTTGAAAACCAATATTGAGGGTTCGAATAAATATTGTTGTGTATTACTTCTCAAGATTTAATTTATGATAATTCATATTTATATAATGGTTTTGCACATGTGGGTGCATGGGAATTGTTATTTAATTATTCATGGTTAATCCTAAATTTGATGGTTTTGGGTTTTGATAATGGTATGCCCTTAACCTGTTTGTGAAATTATCAATGAGAATGATCTTGTCAAATGTTAAATTGTGTTTTGAACTAAGGTATTGGCCTAAGAATGTTAATGATCGGTAAATAGTTTTATGAAAAAGTTGTTGGCCATAAATTGATTTGAAATACTAAAGAGGTTTGAGTACCTGAACATTGAATTGAATTGATGTCTTTATTTAGACAATGGGTTTGAGTCCCAAGTCAATTAATAATTATGGTATGTTGTATTGTTACAAGTGGGGTTGGTGTGATGATACCAACATGATTCCTTTGGTAAGTAATTGGATTAATGGTTGTGTATGTGTAATGAATGTTTTAATTATGATTTAAAGTAGGATGTGTAGATAGAGCATGAAAGTGGAGTCCAAAGGACTAATGTTAGAAACTGCACTAGCCAGTGTGGGTGTCTATATGACCGAGAGGTTTGAGTCCCCCATATTGTATACATTAGTTCTTAAGTCACCCTTACAATACTGTGAGGTTTGAGTCCCCTATAGAGGCATACACAGATATCGATATTCTTTGGTTTATGTGGCTACACGTTCTAGGGCCCTTCCATCCAGGGGACAGTTGGGCCTATATAGCCCGTGGGTGCCTTGTTTATGATGTTTGTGCTACACAACCATGGTAAAGGTTTTCAAAATTCATTCTAAGCCTTGTTCTCTACCCTGGTATGTTATGTTATATTTATGTATATGTATTTTGCATGATATCATGCTTTGGATGTTTTATTGGTTTTGAACTATTGTCATGGCATTATTTTATTCCTCTATCCGTGAGTTACATGCTACCACTCCAACAGCTAACAGTCTTCTAACTTGTATCTGCATGTGATGCAGGTAACGAAGCTTCTTCTACTTTTTCTATGTAGTGACCAGGTGCTCGAGTTAGGTCATGATTTGACATTGAAGTTGTGAGTTTCCATAATTCGGAAGGCTTCATTACATGGTCCATATTTCCTATGTCATAGACATTGTTTTGGCTACTATTGGGGGTATGTGGCGATATTTTATTGATTTCAGTTTTGTAGAGGCTTTGTTGGATTACATGGACATGGGTAGTTTGGTTGATTTTTTTTTTTGTGATGGACGGTTGTCCAGTTACTGATGGATGGTATAGACACATAATGAATTGTTATTAGATTTATTATACGTTATCTTGTTATATGTTTGGAATTTATCCGACACTTGAGGTTTTTTTGTTGGTTCGGCTAGATGAAGGGGGTGATCTTCGGTCCATGTGGAACTTGAGATACCCGTCACAGCTAGACCCTAGTTCGGGTCATGACAATAGTCAATCATGCAGTCATAATCTTTGATGAGTTCAAGACACCTACGTTGCCTCTTGTTCAACTTTCTTTATGTACCCAAGTACTTCAAGCTCTTAGGATCAGTGAATGTATGGGATTTTTCTCCATATAAATAATACCTCCATATTATTAAGGAAAATACTATAGCATCTAATTAAAAATCATGGGTAGGATAATTTAATTGATGTGTTTATAATTTCTTGCAGGCATAAGCAGTAGCTTTCCCGTCTTTCATTAAAATACACCCTAGACCTCGATGAGAAGCATCACTATATATTATGTACTCTTTCCCTTCAATTGGTAGAGTAAGTATAGGACTTTGTTCCAATAAGGATTTGAAAGTTTTAAATCTTTATTGGCATTTTTCATCCCATGTAAACTTTACTTCCTTCTTCAAAAGGTTAGTCAGAAGAGAGGCTATCTTAAATAATCCTTTCACAAACATTTTATTGTATATTGCTAGGACCAAGAATCTTCTTACTTCAGTTTGACATTTGGGTGGTTTCCATTTAACAATTTCTTGAATATTACTAGGATTACGCTTCACACCTTTACTGATGTAACGTGTCCCCAAAAAGGCCACTTTATTTATCTAAAACTCACAATGGAGAGCTTAGCATTGAGTTATTTGTCCTTCAAAAATTGCAAAATAATTTGGAGATGTTTATCATGGTCCTCACTATTATTTTAATATATTAAAATATAATCTATAAAGACCAACACAAATTGAGTAAGATAAGCTTAACTGCTCGATTCATAAGATCTATCAACACTGCATGAGCCTTTGTCAACCCGAATAAAATTAACAGAAATTCATAATGATTGTATCTAGTTCTAAAGGTAGTCCTAGGGTCATCTTGATCTCTCACTCAAAGTTGGTAATACCTAGACCGCAAATCAATTTTTTAGAAAAATTTAGCACCCTTTTAGCTGGTCAAACAAATTATCAATCCTTGGAAAGTGGAGATCTATTCTTTATTTTTATTTTGTTCAATGTCTATAGTCAATGCAAAGACTAAGAGTTCCATATTTCTTCTTTACAAATAACATAGGGTATCCCAAGGGAGAAATACTAGGAGGATGAAACCTTTCTTAAGAAGTTCTTGCAATTGAAAATTTAACTCCCTAAATTATGTTGTAGCCATTCTATAAGGACTGGTAGAAATAGGGGTATATCCAAGAATAAGCTCTATCAGAAATTCAATTTCTCTTTTAAAAGGAAGCCCCGAAAGATTTTAGGGGAAGATTTTGTGGAAATCACACATAGTAGGTCTCTCCTCGAGACTAAAACTCTCCAACTATGTATCAACTTTGTGAGTAAGAAATGCATCACATCCTTGATGAATCATCTTTCTTGCCAAAATGGTAGAAATAATGCTAGATTTTAGTGGTCTTTCACCTTGAACAACGATGTGTGAAAATATAAGATCTTTAAAATTTACATTCTTTGACCAAAAATCCATTATTTCATGTTATTTTTATTGCCAATCCATACTAATAAATAATATCAAAGTCTTGGAAAGGCATTTTAACCAAACAACAGGAAAGACTAAATTTTGAATCATGAAGGGACAAGCTTGGTAAATTCCATTACGAACAACCTGATGACCTAAAGGACTCTCAACCAACATGTCATAGTTAAGACTCATAGATTTCATATTTTTAGGAAAAAAAGTGATGAGAAAATATATAAATGGGTAGAACCAGCATCAAATAGTGTAAACATACATAAGATAAATAAGTGAAATTTACTGACAACCACTTCTGGTCTATCTTGATTATCTTTCTAGCTCATATCATAAGCTCATGCATTAGCTACTAACCTACTGGCGTGATTAGTTCCTTTTTCACCCACAACTTGTGTGTTTTTTGATTTTGTACCTCTATCACCTTCAGGACGATTAGTAGTAGGGTTCTGAATTGAGCCTTCCATGCATAAAGGAGAAACATGATTAGGATTAGGGAAATCCTTAACCTTATGATCAAATATCCCATGATTAAAACATGTACCAAAAGCCCTTCTACAAGTAACATAATGATTCTTTCCATATTATGCACTATAAGGTATGCAAGTCTTTCCTTGGCAATAGTTTGGAATGCTAGCAGTATAAAAATCTAATTTTATTTGCTTGTGCTTAGATGGCCTGTGAAAACTACCCGCCTTGGAATCATCAAATCTTCCCCTTTGAGATGTATCTCCAAGTTCTAATTTAGGTTTTTTGAATGTACTTTTATTTCTACTAGCATCTTTCTTATCAAGTCTTTCCTAAGTAAAAGTAGCAAAAACTAACTTGCGAAAATTATCATATTGCAGGATTGCCATATTCTTTTTGATATAATAATTCAAACCATCTTTAAATTTCCTACACTTATCTTTTTCCACATTAATTAGACCTCCAGCACAACGAGAAAACCAGATAAACTTTTGTTGATACTCAACAATAGACATTCCTCACTGCTTTGAATTCAAAAACTTCTTTTTCTTTGTATAACAATAAATAAGTAAGACATACTTCATATAGAATTTCTTAACAAAATCATCCCAAGTGAGAATTGGAGGTTTTTCTATAGAATTTGGTACACTTACCCACTAGATATAAGTATCCTTTTGTAACAACAAGACAACTTGCTTAAATTTGGCAGCATCTGAACACTCTAATTGCTTAAACACCCTATTCATGTGGTCATGTCATTGTTTAGCATTTGTAGGATATACAGTACCTTCAAACTCAAATCCACCCATAGTTTTCATTTTCTAAAAGTTTACCCTATTTTGATCACACATTGTTTCAGCTAAGTGGTTGAAGAATTTAACCATATGATGAAAATGAGGGTTCATAGCATGAGTACTGTAACTCATGTGTGTATGTTGTTCCACTCTTAGTCCTTGATTATTCCCAACTTCAGATGCACTGGTACATGGGAAATTAAGATCAGACAAACATTCTACAATTCCTTCTTGTGCAAGAGGTTGGGCATTAGAATTACCCGAACCTTCACAAGCTGCTTTTATAGGTCTACTAGAGGAAGAGGCCATACCTTAATTCCTTCAAGATAGAAGATCACCTTGCACCAGGTCTTGTACATGATGCATATGTACACTAGATGCAATGAAAATATTAGTCATGTAAGCGAGTAAATACTATAATAAAAGCCTTCTTAAAGAGATACCACCATACTAGAAATTCACAAGAAAAAGTCCTAGAACCACAAACTATAAACAATCCTAAATTCCAGGTATCCTCCTTATTATAAGTGAAGTGCACTACACACTCATAAGAAAGATTCTAGTAGACACGACTTGTATACCTCTACCAAGGATACAATCTTACTCTGATACCAAAGCTTTTAGCCGCTTTCTTGGGAGGATGCTACTTCTAAAACAAAAGCTAATATGATGTTGGAGGTATTTAAAATATCTTAACTTAAATTTATTAAGAATAATCTAAAGGCAGCTTAGGCTTGTTCAATAGAGTTAAAGGTACAAAAGTTCACTACTTAATAATTTATATTCTCCGAGTTTAAACTAGTATGTGTTTTAATTTATGGTAGAAGAACCTTGCAAAAAAATATCAGTAAGTTCCTTATGATATTCTATTTATCATTTCACACCACTATAGAAACACTTAATTAATAATTACCAAACTCTCGAGTATCAAAATATGGAATGTTTAACCTTTATAAATAATTATAAAATCAAATATAAATTCAGAACATTACAAAAATCAACTTTAAACATCCTAAAGTAGCCAACCCATTTATTAAATTTAAGTTACAAACAAGCTTCATAATTACATATATATGTGTATAACATGGATCATATTCAAGTCCAAAATATTACTACAAAGTATAGATGCCTATATGAAAATTTCATCTTCATTAAAGCTCCAAAAATCCTACTTCTAATGGCTATATTTAAGCATTCTCCCAAATAACCCCTATGATAGAAACAACTATCGCTAAGCATAAGGCCTGGTGGTGTATAAAAATTGAGATTAGAGCTAAAGATTCTCTTATTCCCTCCTAATTAATCAAAAGTTCAATTGTCACATATATAAAAAATCAAGAAAAAAATGTATAATAAGTGTCAACTCGATATTTAAAGGCTCAGGTATCAATAAATTTCAAAAACTAGTTCATAAGAGGTCAAATAACAAGCTTGCCCAATATGTACATCATGTTGTTACACTAGGCATAATCAATTATCAAGAAGGACCAAAGTCCTGCGTCAAGAAGGGTCAAAGCCCTATATCAAGAAGGGTTAAAACCCAATAATAAGAGAATCAAGAACTATATTAAATATGAATTTCTAGTCTATACATAAAATAGACAACTTCAATAATTAGGATGAACTAAAAATACATAGTCAAGATGGCAAAAGATTTGAATCAAAAGGCATGCCAGTAGTGACAAATTCTTAGCCAAAAGAAGGAGAAATTCCCAACAAGGATGCCAAGTGATCAAGCAATCTGTACAACTGGGTAATTTAAACAAATGTCTTCTAAGACTTCAAGGTTACCAAAATAACAATACAAGGTGACAAGAAAGTAACCAAGGTACTTAGATAATATTTCAAATATTTTAGCAGTTAACAAGAGTGTGATTTCAAGATTATACACAATCCTTAGATTTTTAGTATTTAGATAGTCCAACCATACTTCAAGAGTCTAAGTCACAGACCAAACAACGTACCAAGTTCCACAGCTTGTACATGAGTATACACAACCTCGTACAAACAATAAAGTATCCTTTTAATTATAGTAACTCTATCATGTTGATATGAACCAATATTAGCATCAAAATTAAGCATAGTTTGTGCAAATTGCACATAATCATCAAAGTAGTAAATCAAAATATCCTCACTATTTTGTGTTGTAATTTAGTTTTGAATAGGTTAACTGCAAAGCCAAACCTTATATCCCTCATGAATATTTTAGTATATTTATTAGAATTGTGAAGAATCTAGAATCACCGAAGGACTTTTTGTACAAAAATATATTAGCAAAACACTAACAATAGCATATAGGCAATTTTTAAATTAGAAAATTAGATAGAACTTGTCCTCAGTTGCGTCCCCTATATAAAATTTATAACATTCAAATTAGCTTTTTTCCCCATGAATAAAGGTTTTAGAGATATGTTTATCTTTCCCAAAGATATTTTTTTACTTGAAATGGAGCTCTACCCAATACAATATGATAAAAATACTAAATACTACATAATTCAAAAATAACTCTTAAGTACTTATGATAAGGTAGGATGTGTCTTTTACTTCAGCCCAGAGGAACAAGATTCTCTGGTGATATTATGGGATAATTTAATAAAGATTTTAAGACCTCGGGTTTTTGGATCCTTGAAATTTTGAGTTCAGAGCTTTCTGCCCTGGCAATGACTTACCTAATGAGTCGTAGGGTGTCATGATGGGTCAGGTGACCTTAGTCATAAGGTTTTCAATGAATTATGTTTGATTTTCTATCTTGTATATGAATTAAGGGTACGAGATGTAACAAATCATTATGAGTCATTTGGATGGAATTAAAAAGACCAGCTTTTAGAAGTCTGAAAGGCGGCACAAACTAGTTAGACTTGCTTGAATCTTAACCAAATCAGAAATTAAGTGGATAAGTTCTTCTCTGAGTATGAGTGGATCACTATAAGCTATAAGGAAATGTTATGAGTCATTAGGTCCAAATCATAGGTGACTAGTGTTTACCCAATTGGGTTTTTTGTTGACTATGATTGGACCCTATGAGTCGCAAAGTCTCATTATGAGTGGTATTAGTTGAGTTGTAGGGTCAACAGTGGGTGGAGGTCCTAGAGACTATCTTGTTTATGACTTATTTTGATGATTCATAAGGTGTGTCTATGAGTCAACGGTTGCCCCGAAGCAAATGATGACACTTTTTCAGCCTTTAAGTTAAGGGCATTTTAGAAATTTTCCTTCTTAAACAAATTAAAACCCATGACTTATAACATTTTAGGGTGCCATTAGCCCTCAGAAACAAATTAAATAACTCTTCAAATACTCCTAAATGCTCTCTAAATTTCCTCAAGAAAGTCAAGCTAGGTTTTCATCAAGTTGGTCTTATAAGGGCTCAAGGGTTGATTTCTCTTAATATTTCTTAATTTTTAAGGAATGTTATTCTTCTCTCATATTTAATTTGTTAAAATAATATGTTTAAAGTATTATATTATTCATAAGACATTTATATTGGTTTTGAAATAGGGGTTGAGGATTTTGAATATTTATAAATTGAACATTGTTTCTTTGGGTTTACATATGATTTATCATGATTTAATTATGGATTTGAACTTGTGGGTGCATGGTTATGGATTTGAACATTGTTTCTTTGGGTTATTGTGATTTTTCCAAATTTGTGACTTTTGAAGTGGTTATGATCTTAACCCATTAATGTTAAATTGGTTTTAATTATGAGAAATATGGGAAGTTGCAAAATTAAACTAGTCTTGAACTATTGCTTGATATAAAATGGTATTTGAAACAAAATGGTCTAATTTAATGAACAACAGGAGTCATGTTCTCCTATCTTATATTAATGAATTAGGGGAGCTATTTTTCCTAAGTTAATGGAAATTCTTTTGGCATGTTGTTATTACCTTACAAGTGTAGTTGGTATAACGATACCAATAATATATGCTTTAATATGGAATATAGTTCAATGAATAGAAATGTATGATAGTTGTTTTAATTTGGCTCTAATAAGGATTGAGTAGCTGAGTTATAAAAGTGGAGGTTTGCGTGACCTATATTAGAAACCACATTTGACAACGCGGGGGTCCAAGTGACCTGGAAGGTTTGAGTTCTTCTCATTATTATTTCATGATTAGGGAGGTTTGAGTCCCCCATTAATCATCACATTATCAGGTTCTTAAGCCACCTGTATGATTGAGAGGTTTGAGTCCTCCGTGTGTATAAATGAGATTTTTCTCCAATTGAATGGCTACAGACACTAGGGCCTGACCAGGGGGTGAAAGCTACAACCCATATAGCCCGTGGGTACATGTTGTAAAAGTTGACCTACATAATCTAGGCTAAATTATTAAAGTTCATGTTGAGCCTTTTTCCCTATCCCAGGATGTGATATATTTATATATGTTCATGCATTTGATTATGTGCATTGGTTTTGAATGATTTTGAACTGATGATCATGTTATTATATTATTCTTATCCTTGAGCTACATGCTAGCATTCACCCCACTAGCCATCTTTGTATTCTTTATATTTCCATATGATGTAGGAATTGACCATAATTCTACTCCTCCTTAGTGATTAGGATTTAGGATCTGCTTGTTAGTTGACATTGAAGTGGTAAACTACCATACATAAAAAATTTACATTATATATTTTGGTATTTTATGTCTCAGACTATTTACATTTGTTTTTGCTATAGTAAAGGGAATATACTGATACTTTATTGATATTTAGTTTTGGCTTATTATTTAAAAGGATTTGTTTAGAATACTGTGGATATTGAATAGTGTTGGTCGGTGATTATGGACTTGTTCTTAATTTTCTTAAGATTATTGCATGCTATCTTGTTATATGTAAAGAATTTATTTGATATTTGGGTTGTGATGTGTTTGGTTTGATTAGGTGTTGGGGGTGATCTTTGGTCCACACGATAATTGGGATACCCATCCTATCAGGCCATAGTTTAGGTTATGACAGAGATGGTATTAAAGCTTAGTTTTGGTGTCAATAGTTATCCAACAAAGTCAAGTAGAGTCTCGTTTATAGGTGTGTAGAACGCTAAACTTATAAGGGAGAGGCTATGAGGTATTTAGATTTTCTCTAATTCTTGGGTGTTTGCCTTTCTGATCATGCCTCCTAGAAGGTCAAATTCCCATGACAACTCTTTTGTCCCATTTGAGGATAATATGGATGGACCTCATCCAACTCCGGGAGTTTAGATCTGATATAGGGTTACTTCTTTTGATTACCATAAGGGAGCTCTACTAGTTCCCCTATCCCTTCTCGGGCACCTCATGCTAATATGTATAATGTTGAGATTCACCATTCAATTTATTTTCTTACCCAGTTGGTGGCCTCCCAGACTGAGTATGTTGCTTTTGCTACTCAATTATCTGAGGCCACTAGGGTTGGAAAATTTATGAGGTTGAGTTCTTCTATTTTCACTGGTTCTAAAATTGAGAAATATCCTAAAAACTTTATTGATGATATAGAAAAGATCTTTCATGTTATGTGTGTTACTGACGTGGATGATTTAAATTTTATGGCTTGTCAATTAAAGGATGCAATATACAAATAGTGTGAGGAGTGGGACTAGTCTAAGAGAGATCATGCTGAGTATGGCTTATGGAATTATTTCTCTAGTACTTTCTTTGATCATTTCTTTCCTTAGGAGTTTAGGGAAGTGAAGGCCAATGAGTTACTAAATTTGAAGTAAGGCAGGATGTCCGTAAAGGGGTAAGACTTTAAATTTCATCAGTTGTCACATTATGCTCCTGAATTGTTGTATAACATGAGGGATAGAATGAGGAAGTTTACTTTTAGGTTGTTCCATGAGTTAATCTTAGAGAGAAAGGCTGCCTTATAGAATAATAATATGGACATATCTAGACTTATGGTGTATATGCAATAAGTGGATGAAGTAAAAAAGAAGCAAACAGATATGACTGAAAGGCAGAATAAAAAATTTTGCTATTTGAATCAGGGTAGAGGTCAGTAGCAAAGTGGTAGAGATGATGGTAAGTAGTCTAATAAGAAGTGGGGCAATTTTGGTTCCTACTCTACAGCTAGTGCTCCTTACCTAACGTCGTCGGGTGATTATTGTTTTTAGTACAATAATGGGTTTAGAGCACTAGGAGCTAGTCATAGGCTAGTAGGGCCTAGTCAGCTCGGACATATCCTCCTTGTAGATTTTCTGGTCAGATGCACCATGGTTTTAAATATTGTCAGACTAGTCATCTATAGAGGGATTTTCCATATAAATTTGCTTCTAGGGCAAATAATATTACTTTTTCTGCTTTATTTTCCCCTGCACGAAAGGGTGCTACTTTTGCTTCAGGCTCCAACACTGGTTAGAACCGTCTATATTCCCTTAAAACTCACCAGGATTTTAAGGCATCCTCTGATATTTTTAATGATATGCTTAAACTCTTTTTTTATGATGTATATTGTCTTCTCAATCTCGACTCTACTATCTCTTATGTGATCCCTTATATGGCTATTAATTTAGGCTTTCATCTTGAGTTCATTCTGAATTATTTTTTATGTCCTCCCTGGTGGGGGACTTTATTATGGCTAGAGGGGTCCATAGGGGTTGTGTCATGTCAGTCTATGGTAAGGAGATCTTGGTGGATCTAGTAGAGTTAGAAATGTTAGACTTTAATGCAATTTTAGGGATGGATTGGTTGCATTCGTGCTCTTTTTCTCTTGATTGTCAGACCCGAATGGTCAGTTTTTATTTCCTAAATTTGTAGGTAATCGAATGAGAAAGTAGTTCCCTAGTGCCTAAGAAAAGGTCCATCTCATATCTTAGAGCCTGGAAATTAGATTCCAAAGGGTGACCCTACCATGTAGTGCATGTTAATAAAATTCTATAGCTAAAGATCCTTCTTTGTAGGCTGTCCCTGTGGTCTGTGAATTTCCTGAGGTGCTTCCTAATTATCTTCTAGATGTACCTCCTGATAGGGAAATTGATTTTAGGATTAATGTTCTTTTGGACACTCATCCTATTTCTGTCCAACCTTATTGGATGGCTTAGACTGAGTTGAAGAAACTCAAGGAGTAGTGGAAAGATCTTCTTGACAAAGGTTTTAACTGCCCTAGTGTGTGTTCTTGGGGTGCTCTGCTTTCTTTGTGCATAAGAAGGATAGTTCCCTTTGAATGTGTATTGATCACCACCAATTGGATATAAAAACCATAAACAATAACTATCCATTTTTTGAGGATTAATGATCTCTTTGATCATCTTGAGGGTGCTAAGTTCTTTTCCCAAATTAATCTTTGGTCTTGGTACGATCAGTTAAAGATAAGGGAGGTGGATATCCCTAAGAATGTTTTTTGAATGCGGAATGCCCTGGCTGTGTTTATGGATCTTATAAATTGGGTTTTCTGTTCGTTCTTTGATTTGTTCATGATTGTCTTTATTAATGATATTTTGGTGTATTAGAAGAGTGAGGTAGATCATGCCGATCACCTCTACCTTGTGTTGAAGATCCTAAAGGATCAACATTTATATGCAAAGTTCTCTAAGTGCAAGTTCTGGTTGAATGTTGTGACTTATTTGCTTCATGTTCTTTTTATTCAAGGAATCATTATGGATCCAAAGAAGGTTATGGTAGTTAAGGATTGGCCCAGATCCATGACTCAATCTAATATTTGGAGTTTCTTAGGTTTAGCCAATTATTATAGATGTTTGTGGAGAGTTTCTCTTCTATTGTAGCCCCGTTGACTAAGTTGACTCAGAAAAAGGTGAAATTCTCATGGTATGATAGCTTTGAAGGTAGTTTTGAGAAGCTAAAGGATAAGTTGTCCTTAGCCTTAGTCTTGACTCTGCCTGAAGGCATTGGTAGTTTTGCTATCCAATGTGGTGCATCTCAGGTAGGTCTAGCTTATGTGTTGATGTAGCATGGCAAGGTGGTTGCATATGCTTCTGGACAATTGAAAGTTAATAAGAAGAATTATCCTACCTATGATCTAGAATTACTAGCTCTAATGTTTGTATTAAAGATTTGGCAGAATTATTTGTATGAGGTCCATATTGATATTTATTCTGATCATAAGATCTTGCAATACGTGTTGATCCTGAAAGAATTAAATCTCAAGAAAAGAAGATGGCTTGAGTATCTAAAGGACTATGAAATGAGTCTTTACTGTAATTAAGGTAAAGCTAATGTGGTTGCTGATGCTCTTATTAGGTCTTCCATGAGAAGCTTGTCTCATCTAGATGAGGAGAAGCCAAATTTAGTGAAGGATATTCGCCTTTTGTCTAATCTTGGAGTTCTTCTCTCGGATTCTAAGGATGGTGGTGTCATTGTTCAAGAGATGGCGAGGTTATCTCTTGGTGCTGAAGTAAAGGAGAAGCAAGTGTTGGATCTTATTATAATACAAATAAAAAATGATGTGGGTAGGCAGAAAGTGATGATTTTTAAGATTGGTGGTAATGGTATCTTAAGGAACCAAGGCAGATTGTGTGCTCCCGATGTTGATGGGTTGCGAGGAAGAATTTTGGCCAAAGAACATTAGTTGTATTGTACTATTTATCCTGGTTTGACAAAGTTGTATCCTGATCTTAGAGAGATTTATTGGTGGAATAATATAAATGGGGATGTGGCCAATTTTGTGGCTAAGTGCGTGGTGTGTCAGCAAGTGAAGGTAGAGCACTTGAGGCCCGATGGGTTGACTCAAGAGATTGAGCTTCTAATATAGAAATGGAAGATAATTAATATGGATTTTGTTACCAATCTTCTGTGGTCTCTCCAATAATTTCATTCAATTTGGTTTATCATGGATAGGATGACTAAGTCTTCTCACTTTTTGTCAGTGAGGACTAATTTCTCTTTTTAGGATGATGCCAAGTTATTCATTAAGGAGATTATAAAGTTACATGGTATTCTAATTTCCATCTTCTTTGATCTGGGTACTCAGTTCTCATCCCTCTTTTGGAGGTCGTTCTAGAAAATTTTAAGGACTAAGGTGACACTTAGTATCGCCTTCCAACAACAGATAGATGGGCAGGAGGAAAGGATAATTCATGTCTTGGAAGATATGCTTTAGGCTTGTGTGTATGATTTTGATGGTGTTTGGGTTGACCATTTTCCACTCAGAGAATTTGTCTACAATAGCAATTATCGCTCTAGCAATTATATGGTTCTGTTTGAGGCCTTATATAGGAATAGGTTTAGATCTCTTATTGTGTGGTTCGAGGTTGGTGAAAATAAGTTGTTTGGGCATAATTTGGTTCACCAAGCCATGGAAAAGGTAAAGGTGATTGGGATAGACTTAAGGCCTCCCAACGTTTCCAAAAGTCCTTCGTGGATGTGAGGTGAAGGAAATTAGAGTTCAGTGTTAGTGATTGGGTGTTCTTAAAGGTATCTCCCACGAAGAGAGTGATAAGGTTTGGTAATAAAGGGAAGCTCAGTCTTCATTATGTCAGTCCGTACTTGGTGTTGAAGAGGGTTCGTAATTTTGCATATGAATTAGAGTTTCCTTTTAGTTCGAGCTCTATTTATCCAGTTTTTTATGTTTGGATGTTGAAGAGGTGTATGAGTGATCCTTCGATGGTAGGTCCTTTGGAGAAGGTGGGTATTTTAGGTTCCTTGTCCTATGAGGATGTCCCAGTTTAAATTTTGGATTGATAAGTCCATAGGTTGCGTAAAAAGGATGTGGCTTCAGTATAGATTCTTTGGAGTAGCTAAAAGGTTGAGGAAGTTACTTGGGAAGCCGAAGAGGACATTAAGTCCAAGTATCCGTTCCTGTTTCCCATTTTGGATAATCGTGCCTAAGGTATGTATATTCCTTTTCATCTTTATTTTCTATCATTGTTAAAGGTAAGAGTAGTTGTATATGGAGTTAAATCATGCTAATAAATGCCTCGTCCTATAATTCGAGGATGAATTATACTAAGGGGAGTGTATGTAACACCTTAGTATTTTTTTTGTCATTGAAAATTTTCTGAGTTCTGAGCATTCAGCCCTAGCAATGAATCGTAGGGTGTCTTGATGGGCTAGGTGATCTTAGTCGTAAGGTGTCTAGTGAATGATATTTGAGTTTCTATCTTGGGTATGACTTAAGGGTATGAGTCATAAAAACTTATGAAGAGTCGTTGGGATGGAATAGTAATCCAATCAGAACTTTAGTGGCTAAGTTCTACACTAAGTAAGAGTGCCTCACTATGAGCTGTAAGGACTTGTTATGAGTTATTATGTGCAAATCATAGGATGTCCATTGTTTACCCAATTGGGTTTTGTGTTGACTATGACAGGACCCTACAAGTCATAGGGTCTCATTACAAGTGGTATCAGTTGAGTCATAGGGTCAAAAATGGGTGGAGTCCTAGATATTTTCTTTCTTACCACTTATGGTGACGAGCCATAAGGAGTTACTAGGAGTTAATGGTTGACCCGTAGACAATGGCAGCAATTTTTCAGCCTTTATGTTTAGGGCATTCTGGACATTTCTCCTCGTACCCAAATTAAAACACATGACTTATAACCCCATTAGGGTGTCATTAGCACTCAGAAAAAAATTAACTCCTCAAACACTCCTAAATGCTCTCTAAATCCCCTCAAGCAAGTCAAGCTAGGGTTTTATCAAGCTGGTCATAAAAGGGCTCAGGGGTTGTTTCTCTCAAAATTTCTTGGTGTTTATGGCATGTTACTCTTCCCTCATTGTTAATTTTTTAAAAGCAAGTGTTTAAAGTATTGGTCGTAAGATGTTTATGTTGGTTTTGAAATAGGGGTTGAAGATTTTGAATGTTTATGAATTGAACGATGTTTCTCATAGTTTAGATATGATTCTCATGCTTTAATTATGGTTTTGAACTTGTGGGTGCATGGGCATAGTAAATGAAATTGGGAATTGTGATTTTCCCAAACTTGTGATTTTTAATGTGGTTATGACCTCTACCCCATAATGTGAATTTTTTAAATTATGAGAAATATGGGAATTCATAAAATTGAACTAGTCCTAAACTATTGCATGATATGAAACGGTATTTGAAACACAATGGTCTGATTTAATGTACAAAGGGAGTCAGTGTTCCCCCACATTGTATTAATGAACAAAGGGAGTTGTTTTCCACAAGTTAATGGAAATTATTTGGGCATGTTGTTATTATCTTGCAAGTGTTGTTGGTATAACGATACCAACAATGTATGACTTAATATGGAATATGGTTAAATGAATGGGAATGTGTGATACTTGTTTTAATTAGGATCTAATAAGGGTTGTGTAGCTGAGTTGTGAAAATAGAGGTCTGAGTTACAGACACTAGAAACTGTATTTGTTGATGTGGGGGTCAAAGCGACTAGGGAAGTTCGAGTGCCCCTCATTATTCTTTCATGATTATGGAGATTCGATCCCCCAGTAAATCACACATGATTGGGTAATTAAGTTACCTTAGTATATGATTGGGAGGTTCGAGCCCCCCATGTATATATATAAGATTATTCTTCGGTTCATGCGACTACTCATACTGGGGACCGACTAGGGGGTGAGAGCTGGGGCCCATATAGCTCGTGGGTAAATTTATAACGGTTGAGCTACATAATCATGTATAAAGTTTTAAATTCCATGCTATAGTTCAAGGGGAAAGTCCCGATACTTTATCCCATGGGTATATTTAATTTTTTGGTCTCTTATGCCTTAGACTGTTTAGACTTGTTTTTTCTATAGTCAGGGGCATGTCCCAACACTTTATTTATATTTAGTTTTGGCTCATTATTTAGAAGGCTTTGTTTGGACTACTTTGGATATTGGTCGGTGTCAGTCGGTTGTTTGGATGGTCGTCGTCTGGTGATTATGGACTTGTTCTAAATTTTCTTTAGATTATTGCATGCTATCTTGTTTTATTTTCAGAATTCATCTGACATTGTGGGTGTGTTATGTTTGGTTTGGTTAGGTACGGGGGTGATCTCCAGTCCACGCTGGAATTGAGATACCTATCACAGCCAGTCCCTGGTTTGGGTCGTGACAATGATGGAGTTCATTGGGTTTCTTAGAGTTAATGGAACCTAAAATATGGGAGGAGTGGCAAATCTTTGGGCATAAGACTTATTTAAATACCTTAGTACACCCTAGAAGGATGGCTGCCCGAAACTTAAAAGTATGCTACCCAATTTTGTTTTCTAAAAAGATATATCTACTTTTTAATATTATGTTTATAAGATTATAGTCCTGGTAATTTACATATATAAACCAAGCCAATTGTTAAAATACATCTATGATTTCAAATAAGAAAATTTTCAAATATCGCAACAATTGCTTAATGAAGCATAAAATCGAAGATGTTCTTATTCTGTAATAATAGCCTATTGGAACTACAATATCAATCTGAATATTTGGGGGCATTAAAGTTTACATGAAGTTTAGTTCTAATACCCGTTTCTTATTAACAAAATCTCCAAAACAAGGTATTGTCTCTAAAAATTAAATGAACTATGCGGTGATTGAAATGTCAGTCCCTGCATGTCATAAATGACTTGGTGTGGCTATGTGAAAGACCTAAACATCAATAAGCTATGTAAATATATAAAATAACCTTGTTGGTAGTACAATATCCAACATTAAATGGGCTTTCATCTAAAAAAGTAAAGGATCAAGTTGTACTTGAGGGCTTGAATAGGTAAAGATATTGGGCGTGCATCTCACTATTAATTTCATAGGTAGCCTCCTCAACTGGACGGTGTCTCTATTGACCTTAACTACTAAAATCTCTCTATAGTACAATCGTATAACATCCCTGGTTACTATAGAGACTAGGTCCTCCACAAAGTTCAAAATCTCATCCAAATAGACCAACTTTAACTGAAGCACGTGAAGATCATTCATAATGTTGCACCACGACATAGATACATAAAAAATTTGATGGGTAGCTGAAAAATTAGGGGGCAAGGTTAACTTATAATCCATCACTCCAAATGTCCCGAGTATCTTAAATGACCTGATATATCTGGGGATGAACTGTCTCCTAAACTTCATCATGCCCTTCAAGGGCAATATTTGAAAGAAAACCCCATCACCAACTCCAAACTGTAAAGCACAAAGTCTACAGTTAGCATAACTCTTATTCCTACTTTGAGATACCCATAGCCTATTCTGAATCCCCCAGACCTTATCCAAAGACTTACTAAGCAAGTCGGTGCCACGAGGGATAACCTCAGAAGTCTCAAACCTACTAATTATATCAATAGTGTCTACCATACAGTGCCTTAAATGGTGCCATCAGTATACTTGAATGGTAGTTATTATTATAAGCAAAATCTATTAAGGCTAAATATTGCACCCTTTGACCTCTAAGGTCCATAACACATGCATAAAGCATATCCTCCAAAACCTGAATAGTCTGCTTCGATTACCCATCAGTTTAAGAGTGAAAATGGCGCTAAGATGAACCTGATTACCCAACTCTTCCTGAAAAGTCCTCCAAAAGATGAAAGTAACCACTGATCCTCTATCTAAAATAACAGTCAGGGGTACTCCATAAATTTAAAATATCTTCAAAACATAAATATATGATAACTTCTCCAAGCTTAAGGAAATCTCAATAGGGATGAAATAAGCCAATTTGGCTAATTAATTAATGATGGCCCAAATGTTGTTCAAACCTTGAGAAGTATAAGGCAAACCACTCATGAAGTACATAGTTATTCATTCCCACATTTACTCAGGAATAGGTAGTCTATGACTTAATCTACTAGGTCTCAGTTCTCAAATTTTACCTGCTGACAACACAAACATCGATCTATAAAGTCTAGCACATCCTTCTTCATACCACTCAACCAGTAATATTGTCTCAAATCTCTATATATTTGACCAATCTAAGGGTGAATAGAATATTTGAACCTATGTGCCTCCAAAAGTAACAAATAAATCAAGTATCCAACCGTGAAAACACAAATATGACTGTCAAATCTCAAAATACCCTTCACATCTAAGGTATCCCTCCTGGACTCAATTTTCATAGCCTGTTCATGAATGCCACAAAGTCTACTACCCTCAAACTTTAGACTCCAAATCGTCTTAAATAAGGTAGACATAGCCTTAAGATTGCGAAAATCCTCCTGGAGTCTGAATATTAAGTCAAACCATCAAGTTAGCTAAGGAATAAATCTCCAAAGCCAATGACCACTTTAAATCAAAAATGAATTCCAATCTATCAATACTCATCATTTTTAGCTCAGGTGTCCACTACCATATTTGCCCTTTCCATAAGGTATAGAATACAAATATTATATTTCTTTAGACACTTAATCCATTTACACTATCTTGAACTGAGCTCCCTTTAAGTCATAATATACTAAGACTACAATGGTCGATAAATTTATTAAAACAAATACGATAAAAGTAATTCCTCTAAATTTTAAGTGCAAAAACTAACACTGCCACTCCTAAATCATCAATGGGTTTGTTGTTTTGGTAAACCTTCAATGGTCTCACTACGTAAGCATTAACTCAGCCTTTCTACATTAGAACACACTCCAAACCAATACTAGAAGAATTATATTAAATAGTAAATCCCTCACCTTTTACTAGAATAGTCAATATAGGAGTTAAAGTGAGGAAGCCCTTGAGCTTCCAAAAAGTCAACTAACATTCATTGGACAACAGAATGAACCTCCTTCCTCGTCAATTTTGTCATAGGTGTTGCATAGTAGCAAATCTCTTGATGAACCGCTTCTAGTAACCTACCAAGCATTTGAAACTGTAAACCTCAATCAGGTATGTAGGTCTGACCTAATAATAAATAGCCTTAATATTTCCTAAATCAACCATAATACCATTCTTAAACACTATGTGTCCTAGAAATGCCATAGACATCAACCAAAACTCACACTATGAGAATTTTACAAAAAGCCTATGATCTCAATAAGTTTGGAGCACAATCCTCTAATGATGCTCGTGCTTTCCTCTAATTTTTGAATAAAAAAATATGCTATTAAAATACCCCAGAATTTGGCCCTTAAAGCTTTCCTGAGCTTTGAGCTCACTGACTTGGTCACAACTTAACCCCATGAGTTGTAGGGTGTCTTGATGGGCTATGTGACCCATTCGTAAGGTGTCTAGTGGATATTGTTGAGTTTTATACCAGGGTATGACTTGGGTACATGAGTTATGAAGACTCGTGATGAGGCGTTAGGATGAGTCATAACCAAATCATATAAGTTGTTGGCTTGATTTTGCTCTAAGTACAAGTGGATCACTACGAGTCGTAAGGAATCGTTATGATTCATAATGATCAAATCATAGGATGTAGATGGTTTACCCTATTTGGTTCTGCTCTGGTAATGTGTATGAACCTACGAGTCATAGGGTCATGTCACAAGTTGGTTTGTTGAGTCATAAGGATAAAAGTGTTGGGGGGTCCTCGAAACAATCCTGGTTATGAATCCTTGTGCCGAGTCATTAGGTGATCTTATGAGTAGATGTATGACTCGTAACCAAAGGCGATAGTTTTCCAGGTTTTAAGTTGGTGGCACTTTAGATATTTTCAACTTAAACCCTTTTGAACCCACATCCATAAAACACTTTTAGGGAATTTATTCAACACTTTAATATATTAAACACTCTCTCAAAATCCTTTTAATCATGTCAAGATAGGCTTTCACCAATTTGATCATCTAAGGGATAAAGGGTTAATTGCTCTCTGTAATTCTTTGTGATTCAGGCATGTAACTCTTCCATCATTGTTAATTTTTCAAAATCATTTAATTTAAAGTATTGTTCATGAGTCATTGGAATGAGTTTTAAAATAAAGGTTAAGGGTTTTGAATATTTATTATTGAATAATGTTTTCCCATGGTTTAATTATGATTTTTCATGATTTGATTGTAGTTTTTGTACATGTGGTGCATGGGAATGCTGATTTTAATAAGAGGTTATGGTGAACCACATATTTGATGATATTTACTTAATGTTGGCTTTTATAATGGTATGCCCTCAACCTATTTGTGAAATTGTTAATGAGAATGACCTTGTCACTATTTTGAATTATGCATTGAACGACTACATTGACATAAAATAGTTAATGATTGATAAATGGATTTATGAAGGCCTTGGTGGCCATAAACTGATTTGAGTTGTAACCTTGGGGTTTTATTAGCTAAATGGATTTGAGTCCCATATATTAAATTAATTTGATGACTTTGTTCGGACAATCAGTTTAAGTCCCAATTGATGACATTATTATCATGGCATATTATACACTTTCAAGTGGAGTTAGTATGATGATATCAACGGGGTGCCTATATATAAAATGGTTTATTAGATGGTGATGCACCTTAAAAATTTTAATTTGGGCTTAAAAATGGGATATATAGCCAAGCCAAGAGAGTAGAGGTCATGAGGGACTAAAACTGGAAATCGCGCTAGCCGGTGTGGTTGTCTAAATGACTAGGAGGTTTAAGTCCCCCATATTAAATATATGAATGGAAGGTTCTAGTCCCCCATGTTGTATACATTGGTGCTTAAGTCACATTGATTTTTAATGGGTGGTTGGAGTCCCTCATAAAGGTATATACTAATATAGATATTCTCTGCTTCATGTGGCTACATGCACTAGGCCCTTCCATCTAGGGAAGAGCTGGGCCCATATAGCCTATGGGTTCCTTTTTATATGATAGTTATGCTTCACACGTAGGTTAAGGCTTTTGAAGTTCATGCTAGGCCTTGCTCCTTACTTTAGCATATGGTATTATATAGGTATATGTATCTCATATGATATTATGAACTAAATATTGTATTGGTTTTTAACTATTATCATGGCATTATTTTTTTCCTCTATCCCTGAGTTACTTGCTAGCGCTCCAACCCCTAACTGTCTTCGAACATTGTATACCCATGTTATGTAGGAACCGACCATACTTTCATATCTCCTACTTAGTGACTTAGATTTTAGATCAGCTAGCGAGTCAGATTGAAGTGGTGAGCTTCCATCCTTCGAAAGACCCTATTTTATGTTGTGGTTTCCTTTTTTATGATTTGACTATTTCTTTAGTTATTGGTTTTTGGCTATTATCGGGGGCATGTCCTGACTTTGTATCGACTATTGATTTTGTACAGGCTTTGTTAGATTACTATGGACTTGGGTGGTTTGGTTGATTTTTTTAGTGATGGATGGTTGTCCGGTTATTGGTGGTTGGTATAGATATATCATAAGTTATCATAAGTTCTATTATACGGTATCTTGTTATATGTTTGGAATTCATCCGACATTTGGGGATGTTGAGTTGGTTTAGTTAGGTAAAGGGGATGATCTTTTGTCCAAATTGGACTTGACATACCTTTCACGGCTTGACCCTAGTTCGAGTCGTGATAATGGAGTTGTCATACCCTTGGTTCATGGTCAATTGGGTGTCCACAAAACGATGTCAAGTAGAGTCTATTTTATCAGTGTGTAGCGCATCATACTTATAAGGGAGAGGAATTGAAACATTTAGGAATGTTTCTCATTCTTGTTTTATTAATTTTAGGCTATAAAGTCTAAGGGTTTGGATCCTTCTGATTTCTGGTTGTTTATTTTTTAGATTATGCCTCTATGAGATCTTATATCCATAGAACTTCTTTTGTCCCATCTGAGGTCAATATGGATGGAGCACGTCTAAATTCTAGGGTCTAGACTCGGTCAAGAGTCATTGCATCTGACTGTCCTCAAGGAGTCCTACCTATCCCCACTGATCCTACTCTTTAGCGTGACACTCATACTCAGTCGCCTTAAGAAGAGGTTACTAATGTTGAGTTTCGTTGCTCCATTAACCTTTTGACCAAGTTAATGATGTCTCAATTATAAGAGTCGGGTTCTGTTGGTACTGCTATGGGTTCGTTTGAGGCCACTAGAGTTGGACAATTTATGAGGTTGTACCCTCTAATATTTACTGGTACTATGGTTGAGAAAGATCCTCAAAGTTTTATTGATAAGATAGAGAAGATATTTTAGGTTACGTATGTTTCAAAGGTTGAAGGTGTAGAGTTTGAAGCCTACCAATTGAAGGATGTGGCATACCAGTGGTACAAAAAGTAGGAATAGTTGAGAGGTAAAGATGCTAGTTTTGTCTTATGGGATGGTTTCTCTGTACATTTCTAGGTTGCCTTTTTTCTTAGGAGTAGAGGAATGCGAAGGTAGAAGAATTTGTTAACTCAAAATAAGGAAGAGTGACAGTCATAGAGTATGCCTTGAAATTTCATTAGTTGTCCCGGTATGCTCTTGAGTTGGTATCTAGCATGAGAGTCAGGATGAGATAGTTCGCTTCTAGGTTGTCCCGAGACTTGATTCTTGAGAGTAAGGATTCATTGTTAAACAAGGATATGAATATTTCTTGGCTTGTGATTTATATGCAGCAGCTTAAAGAAGAAAAAAGAAGAAAGTTAAGATTGCTGAGAGGCAAAGTAAGAAATTTTGGTCTTAAGAACAGGATGGAGGTTAGTAATAGACTGGAAAGTTGTCTAAGAAGAAGAGTTGGGGGAGTCTTAACTCCTATTTGACGGCTAGTGCTCCCGAACCAAAGACATCTAGTGACCGATATTTTTTGGGCGGTGATGCTTCTAGGTCACAGGGTGTCGAATCTTAGGCTAGTGAGACCTAGTCAACACCATTTTACCCTTGCTATAGATTTTGTAGTCAGCATCACTGTGGTCGGTGTGAGAAAGGAAGGAGTTGATGTTTTAATTATGGTTAGATTAGACATATGCCGTGGGATGGTCCCTCTAGAGTCGTTTTTGCAGAAAATAAAGTTCCAATTGTGTCTTCATTAGCTCCTACACAAAAGGGTGGCACTTCTGGCTTCGGCACTAGTCATAACTGTCTTTATGCTCTCACTAATCATTAGAAGTCTGAGGTATCTTCAGATATTGTTACCAATATATTGAAACTCTTATCCTATGATATGTATTGTTTACTTGATCTGGGGTCCACTCTTTTTTATATCACCCTCTTTGGGGTTGTGCATTTTGGTTTCGGTCTTGAGTATTTATCAGATATTTTTTATATTTCTATCTCGGTGGGTGACTCTATGGTTAATAAAAGAGTCTATAGGGGTTGTGAGGTATCTATTGGTAACAGTGAAACTCTAGTAGACTTGATAGAGTTAGACATGGTTGACTTTGATGTTATTTTGGAGATAGATTGGTTTCAGTCATGCAATGCTTCTTTAAACTGTCGAATCCGTAAGGTTATGTTTAAATTCCCTAATGAGCTAATTGTTAAATGGGAGGGAAGTTCCCTAAAGCCTATGGGAAGGTTCATATCATATCTTAGTTCTCAGAAATTAATTTTCAAAGTTTGTCTATATCATTTGGTATGGGTTAAAAAATTCTAACTCAGAGGGGTCATGCTTACTTTCTGTCCAAATGGTAATTGAGTTTTGTGAATTCTTCCCTGATGATCTTCTTGGTTTCTTCCTGATAGGGCAATTGATTTTTATTGACTTTATTCCAGCTACTGTCCCATTTCTATCCTTCTGTATAGAATGACTCCAACTAAGTAGAAAGAACTTAAGGAGCAGTTGAAAGAGCTTTTATACAAGGGTTTTACCCATCCTAGTATATCTCTATGGGGTGCACCTATCTTGTAAATGCATAAGAAGGATGGTTCCCTTCTTATATGCATTGATTACCAGCAGTTAAATAAGGTAATGATAAAGAATAAGTATTCACTTCTGAGAATTGATGTAGCGGTTGACTACATCTAGGGTGCTAAATTCTTTTCTAAGATAAATCTCCGATCCAAATATCATCAATTAAAGATTTGGGAAACGGATTTCCCCAAGATAGCTTTTTCTTACCCGGTATTGGAATTTTAAGTTCTTGGTCATGTCTTTTGTCTTGACTAATGCTCCAGTGATATTCATAGACTTGATGAATAGGGTCTTCCATTAGTTTCTGGATTTGATCATGATTGTCTTTGTTGATGACATTTTAGTGTACTCCAAGAGAGGTGGATTATGTCGATCACCTCTGCATTGTGTTACAGACCTTGAAAGATTAGTAGTTGTATGTCAAATTCTTGAAATGTGAATTCTAGTTTAATGTTGTTACATATTTGGGTCATGTTTTAGTAACTGAGGGGATCATGGTGGATCCACAAAAGGTTGAGGTAATTAAGAAGTATCCTAGTACTTTCCCCCCATCCTTGTCGGACTCCTCCAACCTACAAGATTGAACTGGTGTGATAGAGAGACCACTATCTAGGTTAATAACTGAATAGAACAGTGGAACTCCATATTAGAAATGTCTCCATGAGGTGACTCAGCATATGTATCACCACCTAGATAATGATCTGTAAGGACCAGTGGGACTCCATAAGTGCAATCATAAGCAGCGACCCTGGATCGGGTCTGTACTCCACGAGTAGGATGAGCTTTATCCACCTTGTCCTCCAGCAGGATAAAAGAGTTTCCATGAGTTTCAAATCTCTTCATAGGCAGTTTATGAAAGGTGAATAAATGGATATTAAAGAGATTCGAGACCTTAGACTCTAGAGATCAAAATAGAACAACAAGAAAGGGAAATATTACTAAATGTATCATAGTCACTCTCTTATAAATGTCGTATGCTACACACCTATGAAAGAGACTCTACTTGACAAGACTTTGCAGACACTGAATTCACTATGAACCTATGTTTTGATACAAACTTTGTCATGACCCAACCCAGGGCTCGGCTGTGATGGGTCTCTCAAGTACCACGTGGAACAGAGATCACCTTCTTCACCTAACCTAACCAACATATAAACCATAATTTCTAGATTAATTCTGAACATATAACAAAATAATGAAATAAGACTACCAAATAGCTTATGAAACATCTAAACCATTCATCACCACAACCCACTAAACCAAAAAACCCAAATCCACAATAATCCACAAAGCCTCTACCATGAGAGATTAATAAAATATCAGTACATGCCCCTGACAATATAAAAAACCAAGTCTAAGATATAGAATATAACAACTATAAAATGAATGCCTTCAGAATTATGGAAGATCACCACTTTAATGTCAACTCAGGAACCACTCGAACACCTGATCGCTATATTAGAAATAAAGAAGAAGTTCTGATCCATGTATCGTGTGGGGATACAAACTCCAAGGACGTTAGCAGTTGGAGAGCTAGCATGTAACTTAGGCATGGAGGAATAAAATAATGCCATCATTAAAACCAAGTCAAATCATCATATACAATCACACGTATACATATATATATTGTGCCGGGGTAAGGATTAAGGTTTAGCATTTATATTTGAAATCTTAGCCTGGGTTGTGTAGCTTAGCTATTATGTTAATAACACCCATAGGCTATATGGATTCTAACTCTCACTCTCTGGTTGGGCCCAGTCTATGTAGCCACACAAATCGGAGAATGATCTTACATATATTCTTGGGAGACTTAAACTTCCCACTCATATACTAAATTTACTTAAGCACCCAATCATATAAAATGATATGGGGGACTCAAACCTTCCACATCATGTAGTACAGTGATTCAAACTTCTCAGTCATATTTAGAAAGAGGACATGAACATCAGGCCATTTGGACTAGTTAAATCTCCTGATATATTAAGCAAGAGGATTGAAACCTTAGGCTATTTTGATACGTGCAATGGCAAATGGAATTTCCAGTGTTTATCCCTTGAGATATCCACCTTCAAAACTCAACTACAAAACCCTGTTTAATGCCCAACTCTAACATTCATCACCCATACACATATATTTATCGAATTACATATAAAAAGACATCCTATTGGTATTGTTATACCAATCCCACTTACAAGCGTAGAACATTCCATAACCATCATTAATCAACACTTGGTATTCGAACCCATTTTTTATACGAAGACATCACTTCAATTAAACTTTTAGGGACTCCAACCGATTGAGATATTTAAACTACCAAGGTTACAATTCAATTAAACTTATGTCTAACAATGTCTTTCATGAAACCATTCACCAACCATTTATATTATTAGGCCAATACCTTAGTTTAAAACACATATCAATTCAATTTATGGTCATCAAGACCTTTTCAAATCCTTTATCCTTCATTAACATTCCTATACTAAGCATTAGTTTAAGAACCAATTCATCATTTCACAAGATTCTTCTCATAGGCATTTTTAAAAATAAGACTAGGTCATACCATTATCAAACCATTATTCAAATAAAAAATCATCAAGTTAGGGTTAACCATGACCTATTCATTAAACCATATTTCCCATACACCCACATGTGTAAAACCATTAAAAAAATATGTATAAAAACAAGTGAAGTCATGAGAGAAAAATATTTAACATTAGGCATTCTAACACCCAACCATGGATTTTAAAACCACCATTTATAATTCAAGAACATTGTTTAAAATGCATGATTTTTATGAACTAACAGAGAATGAAGAGTCACATCCTAAATTTAGTAGATTTATAGAGAGATTTTGATTTTTAATCTTCTTGATGGTCACTTTTATGAAACCTTAGCTCAACTCCTTAAGAGGTTTTGAGAGAGTTTTTGAGAGTGTTTTGATCTTCCGAAGTGAAGAACGAGGGACCAAATAGTATTGTAGGATGTGGAGTCTTAAGGGGTTAGGGTGGGAAATGTCTAAACTACCATCATCTTAAAAGTTATAGAAAACTCACAGGAGGGTTCGATTAGGCCTCTCCACTCGTACCCCAGCATACTAATGGTACCTTCCACTCATAACTTGATAAAAATATTGGACAACATAATCCTTCCAAAATATAACTCCTTAGCATGAGTCATAACCTAAAATACAACTAGTACCCATTTAAGTCATATCCTATGAAAAATTTTAAACATTAACACTAAACAACATACGGTTTGGCACTTACTACTTGTATCATGATTATGTGAGTCGTAAGATGCGATCTTATGCCAAGAATAGAACTTGTCTAGTGTGACACTAACAATCATAAAAATAGGGTCCTTATACCGCACCCTCACCATATGAGTTGTTTGGTGAGTTATACGATGCATATAATGTAAAAGATTCAGGAACTTTTGTAGGGGCAAAAGTTTGGGGTGTTTCAGGATCCTTGTTGCGAAAACACTAAACAATGTTATCTCTTTGTTGAGGTTATTTGGGAAGTCATTCCAGGATAATATGGGACCAGTAACTCATTCTTTTGAGTTTTTTGTATTCTTTCCATCCATTGACTTTCGACGATAAAACTACTTTTAGTAGTGGATATTGTAATGATCCTTTAAGATATTTTATATATTTTGGATTATCTTCATTATTGGAGTTCCTCCTTAGATTACCAAGTCATTTATGACTTTATGGGACCAATAACTTGGTTACCGTGTAGTTCATTTGGCTTTTTAAGCCATTTCCCTCTTTTGAATCTTTGCTGGTTCCAAATAGTCATCGAGAAAATTTTTTTGTAAAATAATCTCGGACACAAATTTTGACTGCACTAGTAGATCCAAAATATAAATTTTAGGCTAGGTATACCTTTGTTTTGGGTCCCAACAAACCCGAGAGAATTTCGACCTATCAGTAGAAAAGTTAAAAAATTGGGAATATGGGTGTGGGACCCATATTTGGTCTAAACGACCTCGGACTAAAAAATTAACTTTTTTGGTAGATCTAAAATGCCGATTTTAGGGTGGAAATATGTTCTTTGTGATTTTGTGGCTTTTTAATATAATTTCAACTCTCGATTTGAAAAATTATTATTTTGGGTTTCGAGGGTCACCTTTGTAAAAATGACTTTTTTTAAAAAATTAGATACTTCCATTGAGTCTGGAGCATCAAATTTAGTGTGATTACATAGTAAGTTTGCATATATCAGAATCCAAATGAATCCCAATCACCCCATTTAAGTTCATCCAAACTGGGAAAAAGCTGGTCTAGATATTTCTGCACTATTTAAAGTAGTTTTGGGCCCATTTTGCTCCTTTTTCATCTTTCCTCTTGTGAGTTCAACCCTAAAATAGTATGGAGGTTTAATAATGTAGTTTATAGGAGCTTAGAAAGCTTGATTAACATCTATTAATTGATTCTATTATGGACTTAAGGTAAGATCTGACCTTTTCTTAGTAATTGCTTAATTATTATCTCAGAACCTCCAAAATATTAGTGCTTGATTTTAAACCCTAATTTCACTGTTTTTCACTTGAATAATTTTTTATCTTAGAATTACTAGTTTTTCATCAATTTAACCTTCAAAGCAACTTCAATTCTTGATTTCAACTTGGATTTCAAAGATTTTATTCGGTAAATCTCAAAATTAGTTTTTCTTCAACTTAAACCTCATTTTTTCTCGATTTGACTTGTGTTTTATGGTGTTGATTTCTAAAAATATGGAGAACAGATTTTTGAAGTGGAGTTATGATTTTTCCCTTCTTTATCAAAAGCACATTTTGGGTGTCCATTTTGATCCCGAATCGAAAGTGGTCAAAATAGGTCTCATTAGACTAGCATTGATGAGTAGATTACTATTTTGGAAGTGTGATTTCCTTTGTGATTATGAAGTGAATATAAAATCTTAGAGAATGATTAAGGCTTTACGGTTCAACCTTGAGGTAGGCTTCTACTTACTCTTCTTGTAAGATTATGTGTGTTATATATGACATGTGAATATGAATGTTAAGTTTGATTATGAGTAGAAAACATTTCTCTTGATTATTGAATTTTGGGGATTATATGAGGGTTTTGTACCCAGAAGGTGGAACACTTATGACCTTTTAATACCTTATTGCCTTCAACATAGATTGGACAAATTTGTAGCATGAATATGACATGATGCTAGGTTTGGGATGTTGTTTTAGTGTTGAAATAATGGGTAGGATAGTCTAGTGGTCTTGAAACCATAATTTGGACAAATTTAACTTAAATGCCTATATTTCTAGGTGAAGTTTCTATATTTGGATTGGTTATGGATTGCTTGACATCTAGAACTGAACTAGATAAATTAGCCTAGTCTTGGCGTTTAAATTGCCTACATATGGAAATTGAGGTTTAGAAGCAGCTTCGTCCGGCCCACTTAGGGCAAGACTTGTATTAGACCTTGTGGACTTGGTTGCGAATGTTCATCCTAGTTGAGACAATGACTCTTATTTATAGGATTTTCTACGTGAATTGATAAATTGTGATGACTTTCCTCGAATTATGGTATATGGATTATAGAGATAATATTCCTCCTATATATGATAAGTGGCCTTGAGAGGTGACATACCTCATAGTCATGATGTATCACCTATAGGTCAGATTTCTTATAAATATGATATGCTTATTGATATTATTCCTTCTAAGGGTGAGATGCCTCCTATATGTGAGATGATTATATATATGATTTGGCAGATAAATATGATTATCAATATGAGTTGCAAATATGTATATAGGTCTAAGGCTATGATTATTTCAGACATATTATTATGCCAAGAGACGTTATGATATTGGTTGAACATTCTGGAAGTATTTATCATAGTAAAGGATATAGTTGTAGAATATAGATACATATATGTTTATATTTCTTACGACTTTATTGACTGAATACTGGTGATGACATGCATAGATTCGATTCATTCACAATTATTATATCAGTATTAATGTGATCCTAGATAAAATACAATGTTTTCACTATCTTTCCTAAATAAAGGTTAAAACCTACTTTTCAACTTAATAATGGCATTCATTACTATAATAATTACCTAACTAAATGGAATATTTATATGTATAAAAGAGGTTAAAAATATTATTTTAACAATTAGATCAAGATAAATTCTAGTCCTTAACATGAAACTATTATTTACTTTGGTCATGAGATATTCCAACCCTTTCTAAATTTCTTAAATTTATTTAGTCCTAATGATTATTCTGGGAAACAAACTTATGGATTTATGCTCTTTTAACCGCGAATTAAGTATGTGCACCAATTTTATATCTAGATTTATGTATTTATGGTTTTGATGATATTGGTACCTAGAAAGGCCAGAGGGTCAGAGGATGTTGTTATAATGATATTGATTCCCAATAAGGCCAAAGGATACTATTTTGATGATATTAATACCCGGTAAGGCTGGAGGATGCTATAATGATATGTTGATTCACGATACTGCCAGAGGTTGATTATGATGATGGAGATAGTTACGATGATGAGATTGTAATGTTGGTTTACTTTGCATTCATTCTTGCATGTGCATCGCCTATCATTAGAATGCACCTTTGTCTATCAGTCAGTATAGGATAGTTTCATAGATATGTGGACAAATATATCTTGTGTTGTTTTATGTTAATTATAACTTATGAGCCTGGGGCATTGGGGGTACGCATAGGCTTCGCTAGGTATTTGGTTGTCTAAAATAGTGGGTTATATGTGTTGTTGATATTGTTATTATCATTATTATGATCATTATTAAGGATAGTTTATGTCAAATCATTCATTGATTTGGTATCGAGCTTCGAGGTATGATTCTGGCCTCTTTTATCGAATGATTGTTTTATTTTATGGGATTATTTCATGTCTAGCCATATAGATTAGAAACCCTGAGTATGATAATATTAAATCCTAATAGGATCATAATGAGGTCTTAAAATAAACACGTGATGATTTAGATTATGCTTTGACTAACCTCATAACTATATGTATATCTGTATCTAGCTTTATATAACTATGGTACTACAGTATATCCCGTGCTTCATTTGCTCATATTGTACATTCGTTCCTTGGCCTTGTATATTGCTATAAATTCTTTTTTCACTCTTTATTTCTATATTGGCTAGGTATATAAGGTATAGCGTTGAAATTCCTAAGTATGGATTGAATAAGGTAGTGTACACTTATTACCTACTTAGCCTTATTACGTTGGTATATTAGACATAAATAGGATAGTTGTTCCTTATTATCTCATCAGCTTGTTATATGATTCCTTGAATCTTGGGTATAGTTCTTATTCTTTTTATATGTTGTATATATCTGCCTTATCTGTGGAGATCAATTAGCAGTTGCCTACTTAGTACCATTTATTTGGTACTCATACTCACTTTTAGATCCTGCAGATTATAGTACATATTATCATCATTGATATGTGCATCATGTGGAGAATCCATGATTTAGAGATGTAGAGTGAGCTGATAATGTTTGAAATATTACTTTCCTTCCTCTTATGTGTTAGACTAGTCTCTATGTTGTATTTGGAGATAAGTTGTATTTGTGTATTTCCCTTGATATTTCATTTTTATACATTTATTATTTTATTAGAAGCTCTTGTACTGATACCACCAGAATTTGAGATTTATTCATGTATTTGGACTTTTGTTATACTTATTCTGCATTTTTTCCTTATTTTATTTAGTCATCTGTTACTAGCCATTCTAAACTATGAATTCAACTTTCCTACTGATGGGTTATAGTAGACGTCATCATGAATTGAGAAATTGAGTTGTAATATTATGCGTTAGTTGAATTAGACAACATTACTCATATTTAGCATTGGAATGGCTTATTTTTGTCTAAATTAAGTTAATGCTTTAGTTAATCATGACTAGGATAAGTTTGGCCTTAGTTGCTTACACTCATGAAAGTTGCCTTAGTTTCTATTAGACTTAGTTAATGTATTTGGGATGAATCTTTATATTAGGATAAGTGTGGCATGCTATACATCTAAGAAGTTTATTTAGATACCACAAACCTAGTTTGAGTAGAATATTTCTTAAAATGGAACTTGAGCATTAGAAATGGAGCCTGAACCCACTTTAGGCTATGACATATGTTTGTTTTGGTAAAACCATTGAGCTTATTAGACCCATAGAAATGTATATTACAGTAATAATGAGAAATTTTAAGACTTGCTGGTTATGTTGGTTAATGTGAGGGTTGACACCTATTGATTATGCTAGTCTTTATGCCTATTGATAATGCTATTTATGATGTGGATTATATATATTTATACAGTTTGAGTGCGAAAGGTGATTTTGTTGATGATTATATATACTCGGTTTGAGTTCATAGGAAGACTATGATACTATTTGATTATGTTTACAAGTTCAAGTTTTGGTATTGATTATTGAATGATTTAAGTTTTGATATTGATTATATTTATTGATTTTAGTTTGGCTATTAATATAATTACCGGTTTGAGTCCAGCTATTGATTATATTTATCTATTCGATTCTAGATTGGGATATTATGCTATGATGACATACTTTTTATTGTTGACAATATCGAGAAGTGAGATTGAATGTTGTAATTTGTCTAAGTCAAAAAGCAAGGAAATGGTCATAACATGGTATGATATAAATGAACTCTAGTATTTAAATGGAGTTATTATTAAGTGATGATAGATAACAATTAGTGATTAGTGAGAAACAATGATAAGGTTGTTAAATGATGGTAACATTATGGAATGTCGGTATGTTGTGGAATGACGGTTTAATGAAACTGAAGGTTAGTTATAATCTCAGTTGATTTCTTATTCTTCTTTTGAGTGTACTCTCCAGTTGTACAGAGGCTGTGAAGAGTTCTTTACTTTTCTGCACCAATTGGTATATAGGAGCAAATTTTGTAGTTTGTGATTGCTTGTGTAAATTATATTATGTTATTATTCTGGTTATTTATGTACTATTCCCAGTGGTATTGCATATGATTCAGGTTCGTTATCTGTATCTTGACTTATTTATATTATCTTACATTTATTCATGCTTATATCATGATCTAGATCAGTCAACAAATGATTGCCTACTGAGTACCCATTATTTTGGAACTCATACTACACTTCTATACCTTTTTGATATAGATTCAAGTACTAGTTGCTATCATTGATCGACATTTGTGTGGTGATTGATTTCTTGTGATAGGGTGTGCTCTTGGAGTTCGAGTTGCCTACTTCCCTTGTGCTTTATTATTCAGTATTTTATTTCAAGATAGATTTATTTAATATTTTATATACTTGGGTTGTATTTTATTATTACTAGATGGTTTATACTGGTTCTACTATGTTGTGGGTTGGAATCTTATATGGATTGCATATTAATCTAAAACCTTTGTGTAATTATAAATTGTGTTCCTTAATTTCACCCATGTTTGGCATTTCCTACCAAATTAACCCACTGCATTAGCTCTGGGTTATGGTTCAGCAAACCTACTAGTGAGGCTTAATAAGTGGCATCATGACTCATATATCTAGTTGTTACACTTTGTGATTAGGTGTTAAGTGGTGAGTCCGAGGGGAACACCATAGATTATGAGGGTGTTTTGCAATTTGATTTCCGTATTTGTGTCCCAAGGATCAATAACATAATCTAGTTGATTCTGCCTGAGGCTCAAATCACTAGATATTCCATTCATGCCAGCACAACGATGATGTATAGAGATTTGAGACAACATTATTGGTGGAGTTGATTGAAGAGAGATATGGTAGACTTTTTAGCTCGTTGTCTATGTTGTTAGCAAGTAAAGGATGAGTATCAATGACCAGGTAGTTTGATTCAGAGGTTGCCTATTCTTAAGTGGAAATAGGAACAAATTACCATGGATTTTTTAGGGGTTTCCTCACACTTCCTGTAGATCGTATGGTATTTGGGTTATTGTAGACCGTTTAACCAAGTCAACATATTTTATTCCTATTTAGATGTCCTTTAGTGTTAAGAGGTTAGCCCATATCTATATTTAGGAGATAGTCCATTTGAATGGTGTGCCCATTTATATTATTTCAGACAGAGATTTTATGTTCAATTCTAGATTTTGGAGAGAATTATTGGAGGAGTTGGGAACTTAGGTGGATATCTGTATAGCTTCTCATCCACATATATATGGTCAGTTGGAGCAAACTATTCTGCTTCTCGAGGACACGATCTGAGACTGTGTTATGGATTTTGGAGGCCCTTGGCAGCAACACTTAGCTTTGGAATACTGAGATGGATCCTTTTGAGGCTTTGTATGGTAGGAGATATTGTTCTCTGGTTGGATGGTTTAAGACTTCCAAGGTCAGGCCCCAGGGTACTGATTTTCTTCAGGAGTCAGGGTGATTAAGGATAGGTTGAGTGTAGCTCAGAGTAGGTAGAAGGCTTATGCAAACCATATGCTTTGTAGTTTGATATTTGGAGTTGGGGATCGTTTATTCTTCCATATGTCACCCATGAAGGATATCATGAGGCTCGGAAGGAAGGGTAAGCTCAAACCTAGATATATTGGACCTCTTGAGATTCTTTGTACAGTTGGTAAGGTGGATTATGAGCTTGATTTGACTCTTGACTTTTCTAGTTTTCATACAGTTTTCCATATTTTTATGTTATGGTTATATGTTCTTGATCCGTATCATATGTTTAGATGATACTCAGTTTATTTCGATAGCATTTGACCATTGTAGATGAGTTAGTGATCCTTTTGTCTAGTGATGTCAATCGATTGTGTAGTAAGGAGATTCCTTTAGTTAAGTTTCTATGGATCCACCACCTAGTGGAAGAGGTCACTTGGGATATCGAGAGCGAGATACAAACCTAGAATCCTCACTTGTTTGAGACTTTAAGTATATCTTAATCCTTAACTTTTGCGGATAAAAGTTCCTTTTACAGTGGATATTGTTATGACCTTCAAGGTTATTTTCATAGTTCCACTTATTGTTAATCTTAGAGCCTTTATATAGCTTTCCCAAGTTATTTATGACTTGCTGGAGTTGATATTTCAGTTATCGGGCAGATCATTTGGTTTTTAGAGACAATTCTCTGTTTTGAAGTCTTTGTTGGTCATTTTCAATAAAATGACCTCTTATGCAAATTCTAACAGTGCCAGTAACTCTGAAATATTAGTCATAGGCTAGGTGGACTTTTGGTTTGGGTGCTAAGATACCCGAGTTTATTTTGACCTATTGTTCAAAAAGTTATGAAAATAAAATATGGTTGGACCTACATTTTGTCAAAACGACCTCAGATAGAAAATCTGATTGTGCCATTGAGTTTGAAACATCTAATTTTGTATAGTTACATAGTTCATTTGTATTTATAGGATTCTGAATGAATCTCGAGGTCTTGGCATAAACTTGGAAGATTTCTTAAGTTTCAGATGTCATTTGGTGTAGTTATCATAGTACTCTTGGCAGGAGAATTGGTTCCACTGTGGGAAGAGGTGTTACAATCGTAACACCTTGTGCAGTAACCAAGATTGTGTAATCGCGAGTCGGGGTCTTCAATAGCGGTTCCGAAGTACCTGGTATTTGTATAAATAGACCCCTATAAGGTGTTACGATCAAAACACCTTGTCCAATGACAAAGATAGTATGATCACGGGTCTGGGTATACATTAGCTAGACCCGGGTACCTAGTATGGGTATAAATAGACCCCTATGTCCTGAATTCAGCCATTTCTCACCAATTTATTTAGAGTAAAAACCCTAAAGAGTGAGATATCTTAAAATTGAGATTGTGGGTGACTTGCGATCTTAAGTAACATTTATTTTCGCGATTATCTTCTAATTTAAAGTATGAATTTTGCCTTTTCTTGGTGGAATTTTATTGAATTCTTGACTGAACTACAAAACCTTGAGGGCTTCATTTTAGCCCTAATATGTCTTAGATTTCAACCATTTTTAGGGTAATAGTTCCTTGAGAACGTAAGAATGTTCGGTTGGTTTCAAAAATGTGATTTTCGTTGTTAGGACCCACATGGTTTTTTTTTGTAATTTTTGAACCTGTAACACAATGGTGAAATATGGATATCGTTATTCTCATATTGATGAGCCAAATGTGTTTTTGATAGCTTGGAACCTTGAGGAGGCTTCTCAAAAGGAAAAAATGCGGTGGCTTAGCATTTCATTCAACTTTCTTCTCCGTTGAGGTAGGCTAGGTTTTACCTTGTTAGATTGAGATATTTCATAGTATTCTTATTATATAATGTTACATTTGGGATGGGTTTTAGGTGTTGGATTGATGAAATGCAAGACTTGTGTTTGTTGGATGATTTAGTACTTAGCTTGTTTCCTTATGCTTGTGGAAAATTGGACTTCATTTCTCATGTTTATCTTGAGAATGCCTTAGATCACTAAATATTAAGTAAAAATTCTCTAGTTTCTTATTCTTAGGGTAAGTTGGTCTTAGTTTTTTACACTAACGAAGGTTGCCTTAGTTCTATTTGACTTAGTTTAAGTGCTTGAGAAGAATCTCTATCTTAGGTCTATTTATTGCTTGTTTAAAATCTATGAGTGGATCTAGATACCTTAGCCTAGTTTGGCGTAGAACTTGAATTAGAATGTATTTTGGGGATTTGGAAGTGGGTTCTTTGACGAACCTTAAGCAAAGATCGATTTTAGTTCTCTTAAAATACTTATACGTTTGTTGAATACCTAGAGAATTCCCTTTTGAGTCAATATTGAGAAATATTGATACTTGATGATTAAGTTGGTTAATGTGAGGGTCGGCGCCTATTAATTTAGCTATTATTTATGCATTTTAATGATACTATTTATGATATTATCTATACATATTTACACCTTGTTTGAGTCCGGAGGATTATTAGGACATTATTGATTATTTAACGAATCAAGTCCGTCTATTGATTATTTTTATTAGTTCAAGTCTAGCTATTCATTACTTATCGGTTCAAGTTTGGATATTGATTATATTTACCCATTCGATTCAAGCTATTGATTATTCGCCGATTAAAGTTTGTCTATTAATTATATTTACCGATTCTAGTCTGGATATGCACATTATGCTATGATGGAATACTTTTTATGATTAATGACATTAGGGTGTGCGATTTAGAGTAGCAATTTCTCTATGTAAGAAAATATAACGCCCCAAGTCTGTACCCCAGATTCTACACAGTGCTCATAATCCCGAAGGTCCATAAGCTAACCCATGACTGGTACCTACTGTAATAACTGAATAACAATAATACAAAAATATGCGGAAATTAGGCAGAAAACTGGCCTTAAGGTTCAATACTGCAAATTAATACTGAATATGGTATAATAATACCAAAACTGAACATAAATACTGAAAATTGAACAACTGTTTAAAAGTACTATAGTCTGAAAAACCTCTATACTATCTGGAATGTGGAGTTGATGGGACAAGTCCCCAACTAACTCCGACTACTGAAATAAACTGAAATGCTAAAATAATAATCATGTCCTTAAACTATGATGACTCACCACTAACTCTGTCTGCTGAAAATGTGAACTTCTAAGGGTTCTCAGGAGCCCATGCGTCTAAACCTATGATATAAGACATCATAGCACAAAAGAAAAGCATGCGTCAATACTTTGAATGTACTGGTATGCTCAGTTAGGTAGGCTGAAATGCATAGTTCATATGCATGAACAATACTAACTGAATATCATGAGTATGACAGAATGAGAGTACATGCATTAATATGTAAACTGTACTGAGTTCGTAATAACACTGAATACATGATTACTGGTAAATGAATGACTGTATCTGATAGTCTTGATTTTGGGGAACCATACTGAATTATGTATTGAGTTGAGTGACTATATCTGACAGTCCTAAACCTGCAGGACTGAATTGAGTTCCATACTGAGACTGAATCTAAAACTGAGTCTGTGGGAAGTAATCATCTAACTGACATGCCCCTTCTCTAACTGATTTGGGGTCCAACCTGTAACCCCAATTGGAAGGGTATCAATACAGTGCCATGGGTAAGTACAAGTGCTAAATTACCCTCATCTGGCAGGTAAACTGAATGAGAATAATGGTACCCTCAACTGGCAGGTAGATCACCTCATCAACCCACAACTGGCAGGTTGATGTCTCAACCTACGCTAGCTACGTAGTTCTGGAATGCAAGGGCTACTTCTAAGAATTTCACCCTCTACAGGAAGGTGAGTCCCCATCCTTGGGTCCACTCAGTGTTTAATCCTAGTACTAATTGAATAGACACTATACTGAATTCTAAACTGTACTAGGCTAGACTAAACTGTTATTAATCGTACTGTATAACTGAACTAACCTAATTTTACTGAACTGAGTTGGACTAATTCTAAGTTTGCTGAGTTTTCCTACGTTCTGTAACTAATGCAATTCTACTGATTGAGACATGACTGATTATACTTTGTGACTTACCATAGATCTACACAAGCGCTAAATTATCGGGTATTAAATACCCACAAGACTCGATAGCATAAACTTAAAAGACATGACATAATCTTTTGACATGGTATCTAACTACTTAGTTATCATTCATTTATTTGGGCATTCAAGTAACCACTTGCATGACATAAACTTGCATACATGCTAACATGATATAATTTTACTATTCAACTCACATGGACAATTCATCAAACACTTGTGGGGCACAATATGTACATATAATACTAACTCACTATGTAAGCATCATAATTCAATTCCAATTACACAATTCGAAGAGTTTCAACATGGATTCACATGGCAAAGCATAAATATCAATTAACTCGACATGAATCTTTCAATAAATCATGAATACATATTAATTCAAATCATGGAAATCATGAAATCACTCTACATGAACTTTAAAAGAGTTTCTTGGACTCCAAGGGTGGAAGGAACCCGTGGATGAACACTTCACAAGACTTAGTTGGTGAATTATAGAAAATTAATGGTTGAATATTAAGCCTTGAATTTGAATTTAATTCACCTAGGGTTTTTTTTCTTGAGAAATATGTGAAAGAATGAATATAACTTGCTAAAAGAGGGCTAAATTTTGTGTTATGGGGGATGAAATGCATGGAAAAAAGACTTAATTAACCCTAAGGAAGTGGATTTTACATAACTATAAATTGAACTTTCGATGTGTAGGCCGACACACCGCATCATTGGTATCGATGTGATAGCCAATGTTCCAATTCATGTCAGCATCGGTTCACTGGAATTAGACGCTGGGAGCTGGGGAAACATTTATCAATGCGATAGTCGATGCGACGCATCAAGATTGTATTGATTCACTAGTTTAGGATTCCGAAGGTGCTTCAAACGAAGTCTAAAAAATCTAAAACTTTTTCGGGAACAACTATTGACATTCCTGATCATGAAGTAACTCAAATATCAACATTTAATGATCATAAAGGTTGCAAAATAAGATTTTCAATTTTTGAAGGCTAAAATAATACTAAGTCTGAATACTTAGCTAGAATTTTCTAAGCCTGGGACCCCTTAAAAATATTAAAGGACTAAATTCAGCTAAGAATTTTTTGTGGTCTTACAATATCTCCCCCTTAGGAACATTGTCCTCGAACGAGATTGACTAAGCTATGAATTCTGGTAGACTAAACTTACTTTCTGAACTTGAACACCTGAAATATGATTATCTGATTTTCATTACTGAAATACTAAATTTCATAATAAATATGCATATCTAATACATAAGTACATGATTAAACTAACTCTTAAACATATGACTGAATAACCAATGGCAACTTATACCATGTTCATAATGGAAAATCTGAGCATGAAACTGAATAGGATTAAGGAAGACTATTACCTTGAGTTAAATCTGAGTTTGCGGAGAATCTGTAAGGATACTTGGTCTATATATCTACTTCTGCTTCCCAAGTAGCTCCCTTAATGGCCTAATCTCGAACTCGAGATCCTTTCTGCGAACATCTGTGCACAATTTCTGTCAGCTATAAGATTTCTTAGGCCTTTCCCTGATCAACCGAACTTTTTCTAAGGTATCAAATACCAAGTACGGCCTTACCAGAGCAACCTCATCCACTTTAAACCAACCAATGGGAGATCGACACCTCCTCTTATGAAGCACCTCAAATGGAGCCATCTGAATACTAGAATAATAGTTGTTGTTGTATGCGGACTCAATCAAAGGCAAGTGGTCATCCCAACTACCTTTAAAATATATTGCACATACTTGAAGCATATTATTTAAAGTCTAAATGGTCCTTTCTACTTGACTATCTGTCTGAGGGTGAAAGCTGCACTGAGGTAAAATCGGGTACTAAGACCCTTTTAGAATGTTTCCCAGAAGTTAAAGGTAAACTGGGTACCTCTATCTAAGATGATGAACAATGGAACGCCATGCAATTTGACCAACTCCTGGATATAGAGTTTGGCATAATCCTTGGCTGAGTAATTGGTATAAACTTATAGGAAATAAGCTGATTTGGTCATTCGGTATACAATGATCCAAACTAAATCATGCTAATGACGTGTATAAGGAAAACCTATCACAAAGTCCATGTTAACTTCTTCCCATTTCTAGGTGGGAATGCTGAACTCTTGCATGCACCCACTAGGCTTCTGATGCTTAATCTTAACTTAGTTATATGTCGAGCACTTAGCCATAAACTTTGCAATACCTTTCTTTATCCTACCCCACCAATAGATCTCCAAAAAATCACGGTACATCTTAGTGGCCCCTGGATGAATAGAGTAGCACGCACCATGCACTTCTACAAGAATTTTCTACCTCAAGTAATCTACACCTGACACACAGATTCGACCCTGATAATACAAAAAACTATCTCCCCCTTGGAAGAAAACATCTACCTTCTGATATTTGAGTAATTCTTTCAACTTGACTAGACTGGGATCTCTATCCTGCCTTTCCTTCACTTCAGAAACTAGGGATGATTCTTAACTACTGTAAACCCATATGCTACCTTCTACTGAATCGAACAAATGGATAGCTAGTTGGTCTAGCTGATGAACTTCCTAATATAACTTCTTTTTACTATCATCGATATAAGAAATACTACCCATAGACATTCTACTGAGAGTGTCAGTATCTACATTGGCCTTGCTCGAATGATACAGGACACTCAGGTCATAGTCTTTCAATAACTCCAACCACCTTCTGTGACAAAGGTTTAGGTATTTCTGAGAGAATACATACTGCAGGATCTTGTGGTTTATAAACACATCCAAATGAACTCCAAACAAATAGTGCCTCTAAATCTTTAAGGCAAACACTACTACTTTAAGCTCAAGATCATGTATATGATAGTTCATCTTATGGGGTTTAAGTTGCCTAGAGGCATAGGCTATGACCTTACTTCTTTGCATCAGAACACACCCCAAGACAACTCTAGAGGAGTCACCATAAACCACAAAGCCATCAAAACAATCTAGTAAGGTTAAAACAAGAGCTGTAGTGAGTTAAGTCTTCAACTCCTGAAAGCTCTTCTCACAAGTATCTAACCACTAGAATTTGACTTTCTTCTAAGTCAATCTAGGCAAAGGGAATGCAATAGATGAAAATCCCTCAATGAACCATTGGTAATAGCCTACCAAACCTAAGAGACTCTTAATATATGACGGAGAGATAGTCCTTGACAAGTTTCTCACTACTTTGATCTTTTAAGGTTCAAATCTAATGCCATCACCGAAAATTATATGGCCGAGGAAAGATACTGACCTTAGCCAAAATTCACACTTACTGAATTTGGCCAATAATTGATAATTTCTTAGAGTTTGTAATAATATTATGAGATGGTCTACATGATCATGTTCACTGCAGGAGTAGACAAGAATGTCATCTATGAAGACTATAACGAACATGTTCAAGTGCTTCTTGAACACATGGTTCATTAAGTTCATGAAGGCTTATAGGATTGGTAAAAATAAAGGACATGACTAAGAATTTGAAGTGACCTTACCGAATTCTGAAAGCTATTTTTAGGATGTCACACTCTCTGACTCTGAGTTGGTGATAGCCTGATATAAGGTCTAGCTTAGAGAAGTAACTAGTACCCTGAAGTTGGTTAAAAAATTCATTGATTCTGGTTAGTGGATACTTTTACTTGACATGACCTTATTTAAATGATGATAGTCAATACACATTTTGAGGGAACCGTCTTTCTTATGCATGAATAAAACTGGTGCGCCCTACGGGGACATACTAGGTCTGATGAATCCATTCTCTAGGAGATCCTTTAAATTATATTTTAATTCTCTAAATTCTAATAGAGCCATTCTATATGGTGGAATAGATATGGGCTGAGTAACTTGAAAGAAGATCGATTTCGAAATCAATTTCCCTTTCGGGAGAAACTCCAAAAAGATCATCGGGAAACATATCTGGGAATTCATATGTTACTGACACTATCTCAAGAGTATGGGTTTCCACCCTAGAGTCCTGGACTCGAATAGATTGTAGACACATCCCTTAGATATCATTTTTATAGCCTAAAGATAAGAGATAAGCTGACCCCTAAGTGCTAAAGTACCCCTCTACTCTAGGATGGGTTCATTTGGAAACTGAAAATGGACAGTTTTATATCTATAGTCGACTAAGGCATAGCATGAATGAAGCCAATCAATGCCGAGAATGACATCAAAATCAGTCATCTCCAATTTGACTAAGTTTGTTGATGTGATTTTCTGAGATATCATAACTTGGAAGTTCCTATATACCTGTCTGGATATGATGGATTTACCTACTAAGGGTAGAGACTGAGAAAGGCTCTACTATAATTTTGGGACTGACTCTGAAATCAACTACTTTACATTGAGTAACAAAGGACTAAGAAACTCCTGAATCTAACAAAGCATAAACATGTAAATAGAAAACCTATAATGCACCATTGAAAACATCAGGAGAACTTTCCTGATCCTTTTAGGAATGAAGAGCATAGTGTCTATTAGGTTGCTACCTACCGGTGGTACTAGAAGTGGCACCCTGCTAATGCGGGTGACTGAACTGAGCTGGGGGATGGTTATTCTAACCTTGAGAACCTAACTGAGGACGATATCTGACCCTGTGGCTTAGCTTACCATATCTGAAACATGCATCGCCACCTGCTCTGCAGATACCCTGGTAGTTTCTGCCATACTTCTGACAAAGGGGATTTGTTTGGGCACTGCTAACACTCCCCTGGGATTTAGTTCTTGGTTCCCTATCCCTATTGCTATCTCTATATTTTGGAACAAAAGCACTGGCTGAGAAAAGAGTTGGGACTGAAGATTTTGGGCAGAACTAAGAACGATCCCCCCTTTAATTTACTCTAATTGAATATGAAACTACTTGTTCTCGCTCTCTTTCTCTCGCTCTCCTTCTCTTTATTTTTAGCCTCCTGTATCTACTGAGCATGGACCATAATCCTGGATATGTTCATCTACTTTATAAGTATTGCAGTCCTACACTCCTTGACCATGCTGCTAGACGCCCCAGATGAAAACTTACTTATTCAGGATCTACTATCTGCCACCACATAAGGATCATATCTAGCTAATTGAGTAAAATTGAGAAAATACTCTTTCACTGTCATATTTCCCTGCTATAGACTGACAAATTCTAAAACCTTCGCTTTCCTCAAACCCAGTGGGACGAACCGATCTATAAAAGAAGTGGAAAACGCCTCCAACTCTATGGGCCCTGCATCTACAACCCTCTCTTCTTTCCACTATTTAATCTATGAGTAAGCCATATCCTAAAAGAGATATGTGGCCAACTCTTCACTCTCAACCATGTTCACCCCCATAATATCAGTAACCTTCTGCACCTGATCAAGAAATTCGTGAGGGTCCTTATTTAACTTCAATCCGATAAACAATGGAGGGTTCATTCGAGTGAATGTTTGAATTCTGGAAGCAGTTATATTGGACACTGGGTTGGCTAGAACGATAGTTGGGAGTTTATTCTGGGCTACCATAAATTGATCTAGGGTGGTGAAGGCTGCTTTAAAATCAGCATGGGAGACGTGTTCACCCAGTGGATCTGGTTAGACGGGTTGGGGTTCTGGCTAATCTCCTGTTCCTCTTCTCTTAGTCCTCTTTAGAGGCATATTTTTGTAAATGGTAGAGAAAAGATTAGACTAAGAGTTTAACTAGAAATCATGGTCACTTGCACGACATGAATACTGAAAGAAGGGAAACCTTTCTTAAAACACCTCGTAGCCTCTTGCCCATAAGTGTTGAGTGCAATTCACCCATGCCCAAGACTCTACTAGATGCAGCTCTTAGACTTTCAAGGACTCTGTTGAACCTTAGGATCTGATATTAAGTTTGTAATGCCCAGAGTCTGTACCCCAGATGCTACACGGTGCTCATAATCCCAAAGGACCACAATCTAACCCATAACTGGTACCTGTTGTAATAACTAAATAACAATAATACGGAAATATGGAGAAATTAGGCAAAAATTGGCCATAAGGTTCAATACTATAAATTAATACTGAATATGGTATCACAATACTAAAAGTAAACAAAAATATTAAAAATTAAACAACTGTCTGAAAATACTTTAGTCTGAAAAGCCTCTAAACTATCTGGAATGTGGAGTTGATGGAACAAGTCCCCAATTAACTCCGACTACTAAAATAAATTGAAATTCTCAAATAATAATCATGTCCTCAAACTATGAGGATTTACCACTAACTCTGACTACTGAATATTTGAACTGCTAAGGGTGCTCGGGAGCCCATGCATCTATACTTATGATATAAGACATCATAGCTCAAAAGAAAAGCATACATCAATAATTTGAATGTACTGATATGATTAATAAGGTAGACTAAAATACATGGGTTCATATGCATGAACAGTACTAACTAAATATCATGAGTATGTCTAATTGAGAATACATGCATGCATATGTATATTGTACTGAGATCGTAATAACATGGAATACTGGATTACTGGTCTATGAATAACTGTATCTGATAATCTTGATTATGTGGAACTATACTGAATTTCATACTGAGCTGAGTGACTATGTCTGACAGTCCTGAATCTATAAAACTAAACTGAGTTCCATACAAAGACTGAATCTGAAATTGAGACTGTGGGAAGTAATCATCTAACCGACATGACCCTTATCTAACTGATTTTAGATCCAACCTGTAACCCTATTTAGAAGGGTGTCAATATCGTTCCACGAGTAAGTAAAAGTGTTGAGTCACCTTTATCTGGCAGGTACTCTGAATAAGAATGGTGGTACCCTCAACTGGCTGGTGGATTACCTCATCAACCCTGAACTGGCAGGTTGATGTCTCAACCTTCCCTGGCTACGTAGTTCTAGAATACAAGGACTTCTTCTAAGGATATCACCCTCTACTGGTAGGCGAGTCCCTATCCTTGGGTCTACTCAGTACTAAATCCTACTCCCAACTAAATAGACACTGGAATTCTAAACTGTACTAGGCTACACTGAATTGTTATTGATTATACTGTATAACTGAACTGAACTGAGATGGACTGATTCTGAGTTCACTGAGTTTTCCTACATTCTGTAACTGACTAAATTTTACTGATCGAGACATGACTAATTATACTCTGTGACTGACCATGACTCTAAACAAGCAGCTAAATTATTGGGTATTAAATACCCCAGGACTCAATAGCATAAACTTAAAAGACATAGCATAATCTTAAGACATATTAACTAACTAGTTAGTCATCATTCATTCATTTGGGCATTCAAGCAAACACTTGCATGACATGATCTTGCATACATGCTAACATGATATAATTTCACTATTCAATTCACATGGACAATTTATCAAACACTTGTGGGGCATAATATGTATACATAATACTAACACAAAATGTAGGCATCATGATTTAATTCCTATTACATAAATCCAAGAGTTTCAATATGGATTCACATAAAAAATCACACATATCAATTGACTCAACATGAATCTTGCAATAAATCATGAATACACTTTAATTCAAATCATAAAACATGAAATCACTATACATGAACTTTAAAATAGATTCTTGGACCTGAGGATGCGACTTTTAAATTACTGTAAACTGAAACATCAACTCACAGGCTGACGTGCCATGTCATTGGCATCAACGCGATAGCCAACACGCCGCATTGAGTTCACGTCGGTTCACTAGAATTGAACGCTGGGAGCTGGGACAAATATTTATAAATGCAATAGTCAATGTGACACATCAATATTGTGTTGATTCAATGGTTTAGGATTCCAAAGGTGCTTTAAATAAAGTCCAAAACATCTAAAACTTGCTCGGGAACACCAATTAACATTCTTGATCATGAATTAACTCAATTATCAATATTTAAAGGACGTAAATGTTGCCAAATAAGATTTACAACTTTAGAAGGCTAATATAACACTAAGTATGAATACTTAGCTAGAATTTTCTAAGCCTCGGATCCTTAACAAGCTTAAAGGACTGAATTATGCTAAGAATTTTGTGGGGTCTGACAGAAAATAAGGAAATGGTTATTACGTGGCATGACATAAATAGACTTTAGTGGTAAAATGAGTTGTTGACAAATTATGCTTAACTGATAAATGATGATTAGTGGATATATGATGACTAACTGATAACAGAATTAGTGATAGAAGATGAATTGTTGATTAATGGTGACTAGTGTATCATGATTATAAGATTGCTATATTATGGTAAAATTATAAAATGATGGTTAAATAAAGATGAAGGTTAGTTAAAACATTATGGAATTGAATTATTATATCTTGATTGTACTCTCTGGGCATATGGTGGTTTGTGATGAGTCATTTACTTTTTCTCACTAATTGGTGTATGGGAGTCAATTTTATAGTTATAACTGTATTTTTTGTTGCTTTATGTTATGTTATTATTCTTATTTGTTTTGTTATCTATGATCAATAATGGCAAAGCTATTTTAAGTTTGTCTATGCCTTAACTTAGTTATGTTATCTTGCATTTTATCACACTTATATCATGATTTGTCTCAGTTGGCCAAAAATACCTACTGAGTAGCCATTGTGTTGGTACTCATAATACACTTCTTCACCTTTTTAGTGTAGGTACGAGTACTATATGTCACCATTGATTGTTGATCGCCTTGTGTTATTTTTTTCATATATAGGTTGATCTCTTAATGTTGGATTCACGTAGTTCCTTCAATCTTTTGATATTCAGTCTTTAGTTATAGAGGCAGATGTTGTTGACTATTCTAAGTCTTTGTGTTGTATGATTATTAGATGCTCTTTTACTGGCTCTACTAGATCATGGGATGGTGTCTTGTATTGACTGTTTCCACTATTTTTTTGCTCTTTGCTTATTTATAAGTTTGTTCTCCATTTTCATCTATGATTGGGTCTTTTCCACAATGTTAACCCATTGAATTTAGCTTCGTGTTTTGGTTTGGATTACCTACTAGCGGGATAGAGTAGGAGCCATCATGAATTATACATCGGGTCATGAAATTACTTATTTGACCATCTTTAGGGAGAAGAAATGTTCTCTAAGATTGATTTTAGGTCTGTTACCAACTGCTTTGGATTCGGGCTGAGGATATCCCGAAGACAACCTTTAGGACCTGTTGTTATTCTTATGAGTTCCTAGTGATGTGTTTTTGGTTCTCTAACGCCCTAGATGTTTTTATGGATCTAATGAACTACGTGTCCAAGCCTTATTTGGATCCATTCGTGATTGTATACATCGACGACATCCTTGTGTATTTTAGGAGTAGAGAAGAGAATGTGCAATATTTGAGGTTTGTTCTTCAAACTTTGAGAGATCATGTCCTTGATGTTCTATAGAAATATAGCACTTTCAGTGGTTAAAACAAGGAAAATATGGAAGTTTCAGAGATTATTTTGTTAGATATGATGCATTTTGGGTATGTTTTGCAGGAAATCATGTTTTTGATGCTAAGTTCATGAAAAAGGTGAAAAATATGTTTTTGGCTAATTTTTGGAACAATTATGGATGTTTGGGAAACTTTCCAGGTTGTTTGTGATCAAAGCATGTTTGAGAATTAAAGAAGAGCTGAAAATATTACTATCAACACTTGCTAAGTCAACCTACGAGCAGCATGTAGGACCTGTGGAATGCAAGTAGGAAAATCAAGTACAAGAAGTCCAAAATCCCAAGAACTAAACTTGCAGGATGTTTTCATCCGCTACCTGGGACCTATACCTGGACCAATTGTCAGGACCGCAGGTACTACCTGTGCCCAGGGTCAGAGCGCAGGTAAAAACGACATGTGGCCACGAACCCTATTTTATCATATTTTCTTTACGCTTTGGATTTAGTCTTTCCTCATGTACTACAAATACCCTTTATGTGTTTTTAGAAGTAGTTATGCACTTTTGATACTAATAAAAATATTTTGATTTCAAGATATGATTTTGATCAAGGGATTCCCTTATATTAACTTTGGTTGATTAATTCAATTATGGTTTTGGGTTTTCTTCATCTTATTGTTATGATTTCATCTATGCTTTAAACCATGAATGTTGTTGATTACTTCTTAAGAATGAGAAGCTAAAAACACACAGCTAGGGTTATGTATACATTGCGGATTGACAATGTAGGGGAAGTGCAATTGTTGAATTTAACTGATACGTATGGCATGTATTGCATTATCTTCACTATCATAGATTTCTTAGCGGTGGCCAATAATAAGATCCTACCTAGATTATTACTACTTACTCCAAAAGATGAGTAGTGACAAGGAAAATATGATGACAACAATAATTTGGAGTTTAGCTATCGATCCATGCTACTAGGTATTATCTACGTAAGATGGTTAGAGTTCATCAAATAACTAGACTCTCAAAACATAAAAGTTACATGGGTAAAAATGAGGGTTAGTAATGCAACATCTTAAGACTCAAAAGTAAAAGGGTGAAATTTGTCTAATAATCAAAAAAAATGTAGATGATACATAACTTATCGATTCTGTATGCAAGGTATCAGGTTGGTTCAACATAGAACGATAAGCCTGTGGAGTATAAAAACTAAGGGGAACAAAATCCTTGTGTTCACCAATACCGATTACAACCGAATTAGTATTTTATCCTTGTACAACTTTCCTATTCAAATCCCCCCATTTACTTTTCTAGTATTTGTCCATTGATTACAATATTTGATATCCCTAAGTACACATATTTCTTTGGAATTCTATCCCAACCATTGTTGGGTTACTATATTTGAGAATGACCACAATCATCTTTGGAGTGAAGGTGTAGCTTGGGGGTTAGAAAATTTTGTTGCCATTGCCACGGAATATGGTGTTGAATTGTGATTTGAAGTTGTTGTAGTTCTTAGGTCTTTTTTTTTCTTAGTTGGTTATACGCTGATGTATTCCTAGCACACGGGGTAGGGGCAATCACTTACTCCCACTAAATCCTATCCATAGAGGATCGTACAAACACCTAGTAGGATGACGGAGACAAAGGGAGACATTCTTCCATCGTGATACTATGCCTTTCCCTCCTCCTGAAGTAGTTTAGGATATTATTGAGCAACAGAAGAAAGAACTTTTAGCTCAAGATGAAAACTAGAGGAGGGAAGAAGAAGACTCAATGGATAGTTCGGGTGGCAGATATAGCTATGTAGAGATAGGAAGTAGAGCGCTGTGAAGTATTCGGTGAAAATAAGAATAGTGTTTGAGGAGGCTAAGACCATGTGATCTCAACATACCAGTTGCTACAACCATTTAGGATGATGAAGAGGATCTGGGGTATGTTGAGTCAACAGAGACTAGTGCTATTATTCCTTCTTTTTGCCCTTGGCATTAAGTTTAATATATCGAGTGATATGATCCAGCTATTATAGATGTATGGTGTGTTTGCAATGTTACCTATAGATAACTCAAACATGCATCTAGATGATTTTACAAGAATTTTCATATTATATACATATCTAGGGGTGAATCAGGAGGCTCTCAAATTGAGGTTGTTCCGTTTCTCGCTTACAAGAGAAACATCATGCAGGAATATCAATCACTACATGGAATGAGTTACACAAATAATTTTTGAACCGGTTCTTTCTTCCATCCAGGATGTTGAAGCTTAAGGATGAGATCTATAATTTCAGGCAGCTATAGTCTGAGTTCGTGTATGAGGTTTCGTTCATGTTCAAGAAAAATCTGAGTATGCTACCCAACCATCAGATTTCAGGGACCAACTTATTGGAGTTATTCTATATAGCACCATTAGTTACTGATCTATGATAGACACAATCATTGGAGGAGCCTTTATGAGTTTACGCCATAAGGAAGCTAACTTATGATATTTTAGACTATATTTCTCTCACTAACCGAGGGTGGCAAACTCAGAAGGAATAGAGATGTTCTGGTACTTACGCCACTGGAGCTGTTGGTGACAAGAGAGTAGCTGATGACTCTATAGTGCAAGAGATTGCGCTACTGGGCACTGATCTTGGGTTGTTGCAAAGCAGTTCGCGATCATGAATTCTAAAAAAGATTATGCAGTCGGAGCACATGGTGAAAATGTAAGATCTTATGAGTCTGCATAATAAGTAACACGACCTGAGCTTGGGCTTGTCATGTCAGGCATATCAATTCCAATCGAGATAGGAGACCACCCTCGATACACAACTATCACCGCCCTGCACCCTATGTCTAATGAATTCCAAATATATGATAAGATAATATGATGATACATCAAATACATTAATTAATGTCTATAATCATAAACCAAAAACCTCAATTAAATATCCAACTAGTGTCAAACCCAATGCCAATATGAATACCAAGTCTGACACCAATACCAACACCGCCCATGCCCATAGTTTTCTGACAAATCCTCTATGCAAAATCTATAACATCTAGTTTGGACAAGCTCCCGACCATAGACAAAACCAAACAAAAATAATAACAAAAATAGAATAAGTCTAAAGCATGAAATGAAGCCTTCCAGAGTATGAGAGCTCACCACTTTAGTCTGACTAAAAGTTGTCCCTGAATCCACGTCGCTGAGTAGGAGGAATGGTAATATGGCCAGTTCTTACATCGCTTGGGGATATAACACTCGAAGATAGTTAGTGGAGTGAATGCTAGCACGTACTCATGGATAGGATGAAATAATACTAGTAATTCAAAATCAAAGTAAATAACCATATGCTATAACATAACTACATATCTATATATCGTTCTGGGAAAGGGAACAGGGTTTAGGATTCACTTAAAACCTTAACATGGGCTAAGTAGCTTGACCATCCTAAAACATCCCATGGGCTATATGGGTTTAGCTGACCTTGCTGAAAGGACCCCAGTGCGTGTTAGCCACACGACCAGTGAAAAGATCCTGAGATGACTAGTACATCTCCCAAAATATAAGGTATGACCTCATGTACATGCTCACCAAGACCACCCTCACATCGGCAAATGTGACTTTCCACTATCGGTTCCTCCAGGACCCCCACCTTCCAAGGTTTTTCTACTCGACCCTCTTTAAGCGCAATGAAAAATTTTACACATAACCAAACCATTTAAAAAGGTGATTTTTCTTTATGCATTAACCGTTGGTATCGTCATACAAAAATCATAGCTTGCAAGTATGTCCTTTTAATCCAAACAAAATCCATTAAACAAACTTGACTCTCATGTTTCCAATTGGACCAAAATCATCGACATCAAGGCCTTTCAAAACCATAAAACCAACTAAACCCATTTAAGTGGAAATGAAAAGATTTAAATAATATCCAGACTATGTGACAAAACCATTCTCATTGGTATTTTAACAAACAGTTTGAGAGTTTGGGAAAATATAAAGCACCACTAAATCCATTTAGCATAACCATGCATTTCGCAATATCAAAATTATATTAAAAGAATGAAAGAAACATCATTAAACCATGAGAAACATTAATAAACCATGAACATCAAAATTCCACAACCATTATTTGAAACCACAACAAAATCATGAAACTTATACAATAAAACACACACTTTGTAAACAATAATGAGCGAAGAGTAACATGCCTTAGACATAAAGGAAGACTAAGAGAAACCACCCTTGAAAGTCTTGATTGATTATCTTGAAGAAACCCTACCAATTTGCTTGAGAGAGTGTTGAGGGAGATGACTACTCTACCTCCACACCAAGAGATGGCTTCTCCACCTCCTGCACAACCACACCACCATCCTTTGAATCTGAGATGTAAACTCCAAGGTTAGCCAAATGATGGATATCTTTCACCAACTCCCGCTTCCCTTCATCTATATAAGTTAGACTTCCCATAGATAACCTGCTAAGAGCATCAACAAGCATATTAGCATTATCTACATGGTAGTGAAGACTCATGTCATAGTCTTTAGGAAGCTCGAACCATCTCCTTTACCTGGAGTTGAGCTCTTTTTGAATAAACCTATATTGTAGGCTCTTATAATCAAAAAATATATGAATATTAATGATATATAGGTAGTGATGCTAGATTTTTAATGCAAGTACCACAACCAACAATTCTAAGTCATGAGTTGGATAATTCATCTCACGCACCTTCAATTGTCTAGAGGCATAAGTTATCACCTTACTATTTTCCATAAAGGTGCAACCAAGACCCACATGGGACACATCAAAATAGACTTAAAACAATCAATTCCTTCGAGTGAAATCAAGAATAGAGAAAAAGTTAGCTTATCCTTCAACTTCTCAAAACTACATTCACAAGTGTTAGACCATAAGAACTTTACATCCCTATGAGTTAACTTAGTCAATGGGCCAACTATAGAATAAAAACACTACAAAAACTTCTTATTGTAACCAACTAAACCCAAGAAGCTATGAATATCAGTTGGAGTCATTGGTATAGGCAACCTCTTAACTACTGCAACTTTCTGTGGACCCACTATGATCCCTTCAGTAGAAATTACCTAACCTAGAAAAGTGAAAGAGTTCAACCACAACAAATATTTTAAGAATTTGGCATACAACTATTCCTACTTTAGGGTTTGCAACACTATACAAGGGTGATTAGCATGATCCACCTCACTCTTCATGTACACCAAAATATCATCTATGACCTCAATAATAAATAAATCTAGAAATTGATGGAAGACCCTATTCATCAAATCCATGAATACCATTAGGGCACTAGTCAACCCAAAAGACATAACCAGAAACTCAAAATACCTATACTGGGTATGGAAGACAATCTTAGGGATATTGACCTCCCCAATCTTTAGCTGATGATACCCAGATTGAAGATCAATCACTGGTAAAAAACTGAACACCCTGAATCTGATCAAATAAATTATCTATCCTTTAAAGAGGGTACTTATTCTTCACTATCAAATTATCCAACTGCTGGAAATTAATACATATCTATAAAGAACCACTATTCTTACACATGAATAAAACTGGTGCAACCCAAGGAGATAAACTAGGACGAATGAAACCCTTGTCTAAAAGATCCTTTAGTTTCTCCTTAAGCTCTATCAACTCAGTTGGAAGCATCTTATATGAGGAAATAAAAATAGGATGAGTGTTTAGAATAAGATCTATCCCAAAATCATTCTCCCTATTCGGAGGAACACCAGGGAGGTCATTAGGGAAGACGACACGAAATTCATTCACTACGAGGATGGACTTTAAAGAAGGAAACTCTGAGTTAGAATATTTAACCCGAACTAGATGATAGAGGGACCCTTTGGAGATAAATCTCCATGCTCTAAGATATGAACTTTCTCTTAGAAGCTAGGAAACCATCTTCCAATTAAATAACTGACTCATTAGAGAATTTAAAGACATTCTTACGGGTCTGACAGACTAGAGAAGCATAGCATGAGTTTAACCACTCCAACAGTGAGAGCATAGAGATAGTTCTAATAAGTATTGGAACTAGATGGTGAGCCTTTTTGTACCAGAGTTGAAGATAAGGCAACAGGAACCTTGTTTGAATTAGAAGAAACCTTCTCAACTAGACCGTTTCTAATCATGTGCCCTAGCTGACCAAAGTTAAATCACTTGTACATTTTTTCATCATAGTAACCCTGATGCAATCGACCACAAAATCTGCAGAAAAGATATAATGGAGTTGACTAGGCCCCACTAGCCTGATATTAGGCACTTTTTTCCCTATAATTATCGCCAGTGTGATAACGCTTGTAGCCTGACAACTTTAGGTAGGGAGAACTAGTCATCTCGTATGACCTAGAGTTGCCTCACTTCTTCTTGGGCCACTTCTTAACATCCCTGCCACTTTGCTATTGGGCACCACCCTTAAAAAAAAAATCTAAACTTCTTGCTCTGTCTCTCCCCAATCTCTACTGTTTTCTTCTCACCTTTTCAACCTGCTATATTTACACAACCAGCCTGGAAAACCATGTCCTTATTTAACAAAGAAGACGTACATTCCAAAATCAAGTTTTGAGACAATCCAAAAGTGAACTTCCTTATTTTATCCTTCATGCAAGAAACCAACTCTAAAGTTTACCAAGATAACTAGTGAAACTTTAAGGCATACTCCTTGAATAACATTTTGCCTTAGTTTAAAAAACTCTTCCACTTTCGCTTCACTCAACTCCTGAGGATAGAAATTGTCTAGAAAAGCACTAGAGAAATCATCCCATTGGGTTGACTCAGCATCATTACACCTTGACTACTCATATTCCTCATACCATTGGTATGCAAAATCTTTTAGTTGATAGGCAGAAAATCCTACACCTTCCACGTTAGTAGCATGCATAATACAAAAGATCTTTTCCATTTAATCTAAAAAATCTTAAGGATCCTTCTCAATGTTAACACTAATAAACATAATAGGGTTCAACCTCATAAACTGGCCAACCCTTGTAGCCACAGAAGATACAGTTACAAAAGCACCATACTCGGCCTGAGAAGTAACCAATTATGACAACATATAGATAGATTGAGGATCTTGAGATAGACTCGAGGAAACTGATGAAACTCTAGAAGGACAATTAGGAACTTAAACCCTAGGACTGGGTCTGCACCCCATAAGTAGAACGACTCCCATCCATGTTGTCCTGGGGTAGGATAAAGTATTTTCCATGAGCTTTAGATAATTTTGGAGGCATGATCTAAAAAGAGAATAAACAGGGATTAGAGAAGCTTTTAGGACCTTATACTCTACAACTTGAAAGCAGAACACAAGAAAGAGAAATATTCCTAAATGCCTCGCAGCCTATCCCTTTTGAGTATGGCATGCTACACACCCTTAAAAGAGACTCTACTCGACACGACTTTGTTAGATATCCCACTGACCATAAACCTAGGGTTTTGACACCAATCTAATATAAGATGAACCAGGGCCTAGTTATTTTTGGCATCTTAAGTCCAACCAGGATTGGAGACTACCCCCAATACCTAACCATCACTTACCTGCACCCTATGTTGGATTAATCTCAAACAAATGACAAGATAACATAATGATACTTCAAATACATTAATTAAAGTCTATAATCATAAATCAACAACCTCAATTAAATATCTAACCGATGCCAACCCCACGGTCTATACCAATACAAAGGCTGGCACCAATACCAACAACACCTATACCCATAGTTGTTTGACAAAAGATTTGTCTATAATCAATATCACCAGTTGGCAAAATCCCCCAATAATAGAAAAAACCAAAAAGAGAAATAACAAAAATATAAAAAGTCCATATCATAAAATGGAGCCTTCTGGAGTATGGAAGCTCACCACTTTTGTCTGACTCAAAGTTATCCCTGGATCTAAGTCACTGAGTAGGAGAAGTAGTCGTGTGGAGGGTTCCATCATTGGATGGAGATATAGCGCCTAAAGATAGTTAATGGGGTGAACGTTAGCATATAATTGGGGATAACATAAAATAATGCTAGTAATTCAAAACCAATTTAAATAACCATATGCAATCACATAGATACATATATATATATCATGTCATGAAAGATAACTAGGTTTAGCATGCACTTAAAACATTTACCTAGGATGAGTTGCTTGACCATCCTAAAACCACCCACAGGCTATATGAGTTGAGCTCCGCTGGCTGAAAAGGCCCAGTGCGTGTTAGACATACGGCCGAAGAAAATATCTGAAGATGACTAGTTAATCTCTCAAAATATAAAGTGTGACATCAACAAACATGAGTTTCTAGTATTGGTCCCCCAGGACCCCCCATATTCCACAGTAGTGCTACTCAACTCTCTTTAAGCCCAATTAAACCTTTTATGCATAACCAAACTATTTATCAAGGACCCTTTTGATTAGGGATTAACTGTTGGTATCGTCATACCAAAATTAGAGCTTGCAAGTCCACCCATTTATGCCATACCATAACCATTAAACTATGTTGACTCCCAAGTTTCCAATTAGACCAAACCCATGGCCATCAATTCTAATCAATTTAAAACCAACCGAACTAATTTAGGTTCCATTACCTCTTAAGCAATGCAAAGATTTCAATAATAGTCAAACTATGTCACAAAACCATTCTCATTGATATTTTAACAAACCGGTTGAGAGGCCATAAGTTTCAAAACTTTAACCAAGTAGTTTGGGAAAAACAAAAGAACCCATAAATCCATTTACCATAACCATGCATTACACAAATCCAAAATTATATTAAAAGCATGAAAGAAACATCATTAAACCATGAGAAATATTTTCAACCACGAACTTCCAAAACCCCAAACACTTAATGAAAACCACAACAAAATTATGAAATTCATAAAATAAAGCACATTCTCTTCGTAAAATAACAATGAAAGAGGAGTAACATGCCTTAGATACAAAGGAAGACAAAGAGAAACTACCCTTGAAAGCCTTAAGTAATTATCTTGATGAAACCCTATCCTTTTTATTGAGAGAGATTAGAGGGAGATTTTAATAGTCTTTGATTGAGAATAATAATTTTATGAAGCCCCAATGACAAACCCCAAACTTTGGGCAAAGTTGTATCGGCACCTTAAGCTAAAATGAACTAGAGGATGCCTCGATAACCCAACCTAAACTCCTCATCATATCATAGTAGTTGAAGGAACTCCAACTCACAAGCGTAATTAATATCATAAGTAAACAATATCTTAATATTAATAACTATTCATTCCCAAGTTCACAGTTGTTCATAATACCTCTATACAAAGCTGAAGTCAATAAACGTATATGTCGGGACAAGCCCCCGACTATAGCTAAACCAAATCTTAAAGATACTAAGACTAAAAATAAGGACTAGGAGATGATGGTCTTCCCAATGTAAGGAAGCTTAGCCCTTCAAGTCACTGCACAAACCGTTTGATTGTCTAATTACTATGTAGGAAAATAAGAAGATGCTCTGGAGCCTATGACACGTGGGGACATTGCATCTAGAGATAGTTAGCGGTTGGAATGCTAGAATGTATCTCAAGGATAAATGATAAGATACATCATCATTCAACAAAAATTCAATATATCACATTTTATAAAGTGTATACACTTATCCATACATATGAATATACCATATAACAAATAAGTTATAAAGGCTCATCAACAATCTCAAACATTCATTCATTATACGTAATGGGGAGGACTACCACCTTCCACGGTTATTGATTCACCATGCTTAATAAACTAAGGAATTTATTCGTATTCACATTATCATTAGACCGGGGACTTCACTTGTGTACATACCTTTATTATGCTAATGGTTTCAGCCACACACACCATTAATCAAACAAGGGGCTTTATCAACACACACACACTATCTATCAAACAAGGGACTTTAACCATACACATTTATCTAGGGAAGGGACTCTATTCTCATGCCATTTTGTTAGACAAGGGACTCTATCCACATGCCAAATTTGGACTTTACCTCAAGTATCTTCATTAGGCAAGGTACATTAACCTCTGGAGGTCTTCTTAATCAATGGGCATTACCTTACAGTCTCATTGGGTGAGGGACTTTAACTCAAAGCCTTATTATGGGGAAAGAGACTTTGACCTCAAGCCATCACAACCATCATTAGTTGACAATTGGGACTTTACCTTCTTATCCTTGCATTAACACACATTCAATACAATATTTAGGGACTTTAGCCAGTTAGCCAATTCAACACTATACAAAAACTCATGGTCATTATGGTAGACTTTATTTCTCAACTATATCAATAGGAAAATGCCTTCATTCTATCTGCCACACAATTCATTTTGTGATCCTCAAGACCCTCAAAAGACAATCACATTTCAATAGCATTCTCCTACCACACTTTAGTTCAATACATTATTCTAGTTCATCTTCATATTATGAGACTTCAACTCCCTATTGGTAATTTAAAAAAATAAGGTTATCATCATACCTCACAAGGAATTCCATACTCTTATCATAACATTTATCATGCATTTATACTTATTCTGCCATTTCCCTAGTTCAACATATCATCAATAAGTGACTAGACAATCCAGTTAGACATTTTCACAAACCCTTTTGTGCATACTTATAACAAGATAATTTTCATGGTAGATATCATTAAGACTAGGGTTACTCAAGAACCTCATGTTAAACAACTTACAACAAGCATCTACATATGAAATCTACCATTAATAACATGCATCAACACAAGCATAAACAAGAATCATCATTATTCATTGTTAGGTAGTAAAACCCTTTTCATTTGATTCAAAACCACCATGTATACTTACTAATTCAAGTGTGAAATACATGGGATTAGAGTTATTTAATGAGGGGAAGAGATACATTTCTTACAAAACTTGAATCACTAACAAACATGACCTATTTCTTGACACTAGATTAACACCTCCAAACCTTACTCTACTATCTTGCTTCTAAGAGCTTTAGAGTGTTTAGGATGCTTTAGACTTGTATAATGAATAATTGGGAGGCTACTCTGCCATATATATTGAGAGTTCTAACGGTTTTAGGCATGGGAAATGACCAAAAGTTCCTCGGTCAAAAGCTGGACCATTCCCATGTGTTGGGGTATGGCTTCGACGCATGGGTCCTATGTCAATCATGACTTAGGGTTCGAGTGGTACCCTAAACTGTACCCTAGGATCCTATTAGGTCAACCACACTATTATGAGTATGAAAGAGGACCTTTGAGTCATTACCAAAGGGTACGAGTCAACCCCTATCTGATAAGCTCCATCTGTGACCAAAATAGTCCACTCTAGGTTTGGTTTTCACTCTATATGATTGAGTAGTATACAACTCGTAAGCATGGTTTCAACCTATGGATGGAATTTTCCAATGGAGGAAAGTATATTACAATAACATACGCTCTAGGATATTAAAGGTAATAGGGGGAGAGGTACGAGTTGTGACCTAGGGTACGACTCAAGCACCTGTAACTATATCCATTTCTGAGACACAAAAAGGTTGTTGTTTTCCAAATAGTCCAAGGTCTAGGTGTTTCAATTCTCTTGCACTTTGATAGGTAAGTATAGGTAAAAGTTAATGCCAAATCTGGACGAATAAAATCTTCTCACAAGTTAGAACAACACACAACAAGCATATAATACAACACATATCATGATCATTACAAATCGACTAAAAATTTTGCAAGGCCACATTATCGGGTGTCCCACTTAGGCTCATTCGTCTGCTAATGAAGGGTAAAGCAAGAATAAACCCAAGTTATCACATCAACATACATCAAACAAACTATTTCATTTCATTGGTCTTGGGACTTCAACCATTACTTATCCAACACTTGCTCATTCCATAACTTAGAAACTTCGACCCATCAATTCATCTAAGGTATAGAGCATATCAAAGAATTGGGGACTTTACCCTATCATCTATCGATAACATGACTCAATTCAAAGTATTAGAGACTTAGACCCATCAGAACAAAGAACACATCAATTCATAGAATTAGGGACTTGAACCCCTTGTCTTTCGATACACAATTCCACTTACACATTGGGAACTCTATTCAATCGTCTAGCAAAACATACATCAAAGTAAGAAGATTAACACATACCTCCATCATCAACTTCTGGAATTAGAAATAAATATGGGTACTTAGACTTCATGTCCTTTTTCACCTCCCAAGTAGCTTCCTTGAACCTTTGGTTCCTCCATAGAGCCTTCACTGAAGGCACTTTATTTGTTCGCAATAGGTCCACGTTCCGATCCTAGATCCTCATCGAGACCTCCTCACAGGACAAAGCATCCGAGATACCAACTTCTTCTAAGAGAACAACCAAGGAAGGAACACCCACACATTTTCGCAACATAGACATATAGAAAACTGGGTGAATGAAGTTCATACTAAATGACAACTCTAATTAATAGTCAACGTTGCCAACCTTCTTCACAATAAAGTAGGTACCAACATAGAGGGGACTAAGCAACTTACCCTCGCCAACTTTATACCACCCAATATGAGATCGACATCTCCAACCATACAATGCTATGAAAGGTGCCATGCCAATACTAGAGTGGTAACTATTATTATAGGAGAACTCAAACAAAGGAAAATGGCCATACCAACTACCACCATAATAAATTACACAAGCCCATAACATATCCTCCAAAGTATGGATAATTCTCTCCGCTTGACTATCTGTTTGTAGGAGAAAAGTGGTACTAAGGCGCACTTTCATTCCCAAACCTTTTTGGAATGACTTCCAAAAGTATGATGAAAATAGAGGACCATGATATAAGATAATAAGCACCAACACACTGTGCAACTTTATGATCTCCTCAAGAAATAACTTAGCATAATCTTCCACTGAGAAATTAGTTCTCATAGGAAAGAAATGAGCGGACTAGGACATTCTATTAATAATAACCCAAATAGAATCATATTGATTCTGAGATCTAGGAAGAAGGATAACAAAATCCATAATTAAGCGGATCTCACTTCCACTCGGGTAATGTAATCTCTCAGTATAGACCATCGGTTCTCAAGTGCTCAACTTTTACTTTTTGGCACACTATACAGTTAGACACATGGATAGCAATATCTCGCTTCATATTATTCCATGAATAGAACTCTCTAAGGTCATCATACATCTTAATGGAATGGGGATGAATAGAATAACTGGCTCCATGATCCTCAACTATGAACTTTTCCCTTAATCCATCGATGTCAGGTACGCACAGCCTACCTTGGTACCTTAAGATACCATCGCCACCAATAGTAAAGTCTGCAGCTCTGTGTTGACCCATAATACCCTTGATGTTCATCAAGTCAGGGTCCAATACTTACTTTTCCTTAATTTCAATAATAAAAGAAGATTGAGAAACCAGATGCACAAACATACCACCATCCTCAGATTCTGCTAGTTTAACTCCAAGATTTATCCAATGGAAAATATCTTTCACCAACTCCCGCTTATCCTCATCAACATGGGCCAAACTGGCCAAAGACAATCTACTAAGAGAATCGGCGACTACATATTCCTTATCAAGATTGTAATGAACACTCATATCATAGTCTTTTAATAGCTCAATCCACCTTCTTTACCAGAGATTCAACTCTTTTTGTTAAGCACATATTGGAGGTTTTTAAGATCAGAAAAGATATCAACATGAACACCATAGAGTTAATGCCACTAAATTTTCAAAGAAAAGACCACAACTAACAATTCCAAGTCATGGGTGGGGTAGTTCTTTTCGTGAAATTTTAAATACCTTAAAGCACTGGATACCACCCTATCATATGCATCAACAAGCACCTAAGACTAACCCGAGAAAGACCACAGTAAATGATAAAATATATCACTACCCTTGGGTAAGGATAAAATTAGTGCCAAAGTTAATTTATCTTTCAACTTCTCAAAACTTCCCTCACACGTATCAAACCATCTTAACTTGATCTTTTTTTGGGTTAACTTTGTCAACGGGGTAGCTATAGTGGAGAAAATCTCCAAAAACAATCTATAATGACCGTTTAAACCCAAGAAGCTCCAAATATCAGTTAGAGTCATAGGTCTAGACCATTTCTTAATCACCACAACCTTTTAGGGATCTATCATGATCTCTTCACTAGAGATGACATGACTAAGAAAATCTACGACTTTTAACCAAAACTCACACTCCAAAAATTTGGCATACAAATTATGATCCTTCTAAGTTTGTAACACGGCACAGAGGTTATGTACATGATTTGCCTTACTCTTAGAATAGACTAAGATATCATCAATGAAAAACATAACAAACATGTCCAAGAACGGATAGAAAAACCTATCATCAAATCCATGAATGTTGCTGAGGCATTGGTCAACGAAAGTACATGACAAGAAACTCATAGTGACTATAGCATGTTCTATAGGCCGTCATAGGGATATCCCACATCCCTAATTTTAAGTTGATTATAACTCGATCTAAGATCAATCTTCGAGAGACATCTTGCACAATGAAGTTGATCAAACAAATCATTGATTCTAGGATAACAATATTAATTCTTTATGGTCACAGTGTTAAACTGAAGATAATCAATGCATATATGAAGGGAACCATCCTTCTTGGGAACAAACTAAATAGGTGCACCCCAAGGAGACACACTAGGTCAAATAAAACCTTTATCTAAAAGATCTTTCAATTTCTCCTTAAGTTCTTTCAACTCTATCGAAGCAATTCTATAATAAGGAATAGAGATCGAACAAGTGTCCTGAACAAGATCAATCCCAAAATCAATTTCCCTAACAGGAGGAACACCAGGTATATCATTGGGAAACACCTTGCGAAACTCATTCACTATAGGAATAGACTGTAGAGAAGGATCTTCTGAGTTTCAATCCTTAAATAGAACCAAATGATACAAACACCTCTTTAAAATTAACTTTCGGGCCTCGAGATAAAAAAAACTTTCCTTAGACACTAAGGAACCACTTTCCCATACAAACCAACTTATTAGAGAAATTGAATATGAACCTAAGGATCTGATAATCTAAGAAAGCATAGCAAGAGTGCAACCATTCTATTTCAAAGATGATTGTAAAATAAACCATGTTTAACTCTATCAGGTAATCAAGAGTTTCTCTAGCACCAATAGATATCACACACTCCCTATATACTCTTCTAATAATAACAAGGTCTCCAAGCAGAGTAGAAATTAAAAAAAAAACTGACAGACTCTCGAGACCACAATCACGGTGCATAACCATATATAGGGTCACCAAAGAAAGAGAACACCCATGAATAAGAAAGTTAAACACATCACTGCAGAAAAGTCTCAACATACTCGTGATAGCATCAGGTGATGCCTCAGAAATCTAGGGAGTAGAAAGTATAGAAATTTGGTTTTGACCAACACTGGCACCAGAAATAGAAGCAGCAACAGATATAGTACCCTTTGCTGTATGATCAGATGAAGTAGCAACTGAGGATCTATCAGCCCAAGAGTCTTTTATAATAGGGTACTCACATTGTATATTCCTAAACTAACAACAATGAAAATATCTGCCTCTCTATTTCTCACACTGTAATGCTTTAATTTTCTTAACCAAAATGCTACACGGTGTTCATTCCCCCGAAGGACCACAAACTAACCCATGACTGATATTTGTACCTGTAAACTACATAATATCTCATAAAATATGCGATAACATAAACGGTAAGGCCATAAGGTTCAATACTAATACATATTTGAAAAATATGATATAACAATACAAAAAAAATATAAATACTGAAGTCTGAACATCTAATCTAACATCTAGTTCGAAAGCCTCTAACTGAACTGAATAAGGAGTTGATGGGACATGTCCCCAACTAAATCCAACTACTGAAATAAAGTGAAAACTAAATTAGAAATGAAATCATCATGTTATCGAAGGATGAGGACTCACGTCTAACTCTGACTACTGATCTTGGAATCTACTGCTTATTTGGAACTCATGCCTCTAAACCTATGGTGTAACATAAGAGAAAGCACCATAGAGCAAATGCGTCAGTACATCTGAATATACTGAGTATACGAGTAAGGTAGGCTAAATGCAAAGGGTTATATGCATGGATAATACTGACTGATATGAACGTGAGAGTACTTACATGCATACGTAACTATAACTGAACTCGTAGAGATATGGACTACTGAGTCTGAATACTAACAACATGAGTCTACTGATAATGAGATTTTAAAAGACTGAGTTTACTGATATTGATATGTAAATCACTAATGAGTGATGGATCTGATACTGTATTACTAAATACTGGGATACCGATACTATATTACTAATAAAGGAATGATTTTTTCTGATAGTTCGAATTATGAAGAACTGGTCTGATTGACTATATCTGACAGTCCTGAAGCTGAGCACTGATAGCATAAGTTCTGATAACTGTTGTGATGGATATCATAAGTGACTGTATCTAAAAGTCTATAAATATGAAGGAAACTATCTAAATTTAATTCTATTTCTGAGTTGACTGTAGCTGACAGTCTTGATATACTAAAATCTAAAGAACTATCCAAGTTCTTTATTGAGACTGGGTAGCTATAGCTGACAGTCCTGAAATTTGTATCTGAAACTATGGGAAGTAGTTATCTAACTGACATACCCCAAATATGCTATAATAGCTAAGATGGGGTCTAATCTCTCCCCTGACTTAAGGGGTATCAATACTGCATCACTAGTAAGGACAGCTGTGAGAATCCTATACTGGCAGGTACTCAAATGAGAATGGTGGGAACTCTAAACTGACGGGTTAAGCCACCTCATCAACCCTAGTCTGACGTTTTAAGATGTCTCAACCTATGCTGGCTACATAGTTCTAGAACACAAGGATGACTGCTAAGAATAACACCCTAACTGGCAGGTGAGTTCCCATCCTTGGGTTCACTCAGTGTTAACTTCTACCTCCCATCTAAAGTACACTGAACTAAATAACTAAGATGAACTGAATAACTGAACTGAACTGATACTGATTACCTGGACTGATACTAGTGGTATTATTTAGCGAAGCTAAACTAAGTTTACTGGATTTTGATGACTGACAGAATGAACTGAGTTTTAAGGACTGGTTGATAGTACTGAAGTTACTGAGATTGACTGTGAATACTGAGGTTGATGAGGTTACTGAGCATTGAGATTACTGAGATTACTGGACTACTGATATTACTGAGATTTTTGAGTTTTCCTGAGTCACATGACTGACTGAATTCTATAGATCATGACTTAACTGAGAGTATCATGAAAACATGACATAGATCTAGGCACACAACTATATTTTCCAGGTACAAGTACCCTTAGGACTCGATGGTAGGAAACTGACATAACTTGAATTTCTTGAGTACACGACCATTAATAAAAATCCATAAAACATGAGTGGGGGATTTCATGAAGTACGTGGTCATCATAATATCTATCATGAATAGGAATGCTTATTATCAAGTCATAAATCTCATATTCTTATATCATGGGCATTCCGACAATAGATACTATTCATAGCAATCGCATAGAAACCATTCAAGCATAAGGGAACGACAACATGTAGCGTTTAGTTCATATTGTAATGATTTAGGGTTATTATACTTCATGTATTTATTCAACATCTCAAACATGGTAGGGAAAGCATCGATATATTTTGTGTACATAATTTATATCTCCATTATCATATATACATTATACCACAACAATAACAACACATAATTTTCATGGAAATTCTTATTGGGGTGTATGACTAACATGAACTTGTTATTTAGATATCATGAAATCAAGTAAATATGAAGTTCTAACATACTAGACATTTTATCGAACACCTTGCATGCATTATTTAAGGCATAGGTGGATTTCATACTTGCATTCTATCAATCCATTTAAAGCTCATGTTTTTCAACTAACAACATAACTTTCATGAGATATACAATCATAATACTATTATATAGCAAAACAAACAAGCATCAACATGTGTTTGATCATATTACCACAATCAACCAAGTTTTTGTATTGTAAAGATTGATTCTTGAACTCCACGGACGAAAGGAATCAATGGATGAACACTATGCATACCTTGGAAGGGAGGTTCTTGATGATTGACGAAGGAATTTCCTTGAAATTTTATCTTCAAGTTTGATTGTGAAATCCTAGTTGTTTTTCTCCTATTGTACTCTTGGATGATGAGCTTTGAGATGTTAATAGAGTTGTAATGTGTTTAAGAGCTATATATTTTGTAGGGTTAAGTTTAGGGACGTGTAAGGAGTGTTAAAAGACTTAACTACCCTCAAAATAACTCAAAATGGAGTGTTTTTGGCATTGGAACTGACTTAGGAGGAGCCTAAGGGATTGCTTATGCTAGCTTAGGTGGCGCCTAACCAATCGCCTATGCTTGGTTTTGGCGGAACCTAACAAATCGCCTATGCTTGGGTTGGGAGGCGCCTAACCAATCGCCTATGCTTGGGTTGGGCGGCACCTAACCAATTGCCTATGCTTAATGTCTCTAACAAAAATGGGCATAACTTTTTGCTCAGGTATTAGATTAAGGCGAAATTGGTATTGTTGGAAATTTAATTCAATTATCTAAAATTTGGTGGGTTTAAATCAGCCAAAATACCACATTAACATCGAGTTATAGTTGTTCAAAGATAACCCTTGCAAAATCAAACACTAAAACTTGATGGATTCAAAAACTCTTAGCTTGTATTACCTCAAGTGACTCATATGAACATGCTTAATGTATCATAAGCTATTTTATCGCTAGGATACTCAATGTAAGTCATGCACTAAAATGCTACTCACAGGATAGGAGGTTTCATACGTAGGAAAAATGGTTCGTCGACTAGCTTAGAAACATATGTGGTATTACACACACTCACCATTATAAATCTAACCATAGAATCTGCAAGGAGGGATGAGTGGAGCGGACTAACGATCACTAGTATAAAATTAAGCACCTTCTTTTTGGGACCCACCACTAAACTAAGATCGATGACCAACCATGAACTTTTTGTAAAGAGAGCAAACACTAGCCGAGGAGATTGAGCTCGTATTCCGAAACTTATTTCGTAGCCACTTGCCACTATTTCTTCTACTACCCTCGGAAGGCCTAAATTTCCTTTCTTGCTTTTCACTAAGCTCAACTTATTTCTTCTTCTTATCTTCAAATTGTTGCATATACACTACCAAACTAGAAATTTCCATGCTTTCAATTAATAAGCCCGCTTTTATTTTGAGAACCAACTCATGGGACAATACCGAGAAAAACATGCATTTTAGCCATCATGCTACAAACTATCTCGAGGGAATACCTTGACAATTGGTTGCATTTCAAGGCATTTTCTTGAACGGACATCCTCCCTTGCTGTAATATCACAAAATCTTTTACCTTTCCCTCCCTCAACTATGGATGAAAGAATTGGTCTAAGATAGGCTTAGAGAAATTCTTCCACAAAGTGGGGCTAGCATCAACACCCCTAGAAAACTCCCAACCTTTGTACCATTGGTACAATACATCTTTCAATTGGTAGAAAGCAAACTCAATGACCTCAATTTCTAAAGCATGAATGATTCATAAGATCTTCTATATTTCATCAACGAAGCCTTGAGGATCTTTCTCAACCTTGTACTATAGAACATAAAAGGTATCAACCTTATAAATTGGACAATTCTTGTGGCCTCAGAAAACATGGTAGTCGGAGAAACACGCTTCGATTGAGAGGCTAGTAATTGAGTCAAGAGGTTAATGACACAAAAAATATCCACATTAGTCACATATTTATTAGAAAACTGAGGAGGGATTCCACTCTTATAAGCAGGGTTGGTCGGTGGAACCCTACAAGGATGGCTAGATGTTGTATCCCTATTCTGAGTTTGAGCTCCAGATGTTGGATGAGTTTCTTCCATAAGATCCTCAGTTGTGATTGCCTGAGTCATAGATCTACTTTGAGGCGTGATCTAAAAGATAGCAAACAAAATAAGAGAAATTCAAGACCTTAGACTTTATAGCTTGATATTGAAACATAAAAAAGGAAAATATTTCCTAAAATATCTCATAGCTCCACTTTTATAAGTATGGTGTGCTTCACGTCCATAAAAGAGACTCTACTAGACATGGTATTGTGAACATCAAACAAACCATGAACCAAGGATCTGATACTAACTTAACATACCCCAAACTTTGGGCTATGTCGTATTGGCACCTCAAGCTCACATGAATAAGAGGTCTACTCTATAAACTAACCTAGGCACCTCAACATATTATAGAAGCTGAAGGAACTCTAACTCACAAGTGGATTTAATATCATAAGTCAACATTAGATTCATAATAATATCTACTCATGCCCAAGTTCATAGTTGTTCTCAATACCTCTATACAAAGCCGGAGACAATAAATGTATATGTATTGATAAACCCCCAACTATAACCAAACAAATTCTTAAAGAAACTAAGACTAAAAATAAGGTATAATAGATGAAGGTCTTCAAGATGTAAGAAAGCTCACCCCTTCAGGTCAATGTACGAACTGCTTAATCATCTGCACAATAAAAGAAGAAGATGCTCCTGTGCCTATGTCGCATAGGGATGTAGCATCAAGAGAAAATTAATATTTGGATAACATGTAACTCAAGGATAAGATATAAGATACTTAATCATTAAATAACAATTCAATATATCATATTTTATCATATTCATACACTTATCCATACATATGCATATACCATATACCAAACAGGTTATTAGGGCTCATCAATATTCTCAAGCATTCATTCATTATATGTAAAGGGGTGCATAACCAACTTGCACACTTATCGATTCACCATGCTTAATACACTAAGGACTTTATCCACATTCACATTATCATTAGACTGGGGAATTAACCTATGTACATACCTTTATTATGCTAAGAGTTGTAGCCACACACACCATTAATCAAACAAGGTTGATTAAGGCGGGCTTTATCCACACACACCCCATCATTCAATCAAGGGCCTTTAACCTTACACATTTATTAAAGTGAGGACTCCAACTTACTTCCTGTTTGTTAGATAAGGGATTCTAACAATATGCCATATCTAGATTTTACCACAAGCCTCTTCATGAGGCGAGGTCCTTTGACCTCAAGATCTCTTCTTAAGCAATAAAATTTACCATACATTCTTATTGGGCGAGGGACTTTAACTCCAAGCCATATCATAGGGAAAGGGACTTTGAGCTCAAGCAATCACATAAGGAAAGGGACTTTGACCTTAAGCTATCACAACAATGATTAGTTGATAATTAGGAATTTACCCTGTTGTCTATGTATCAACACACATTAAATACAAAATTTTGGGACTTTAGCAATTTAGCCAATTCAGCACTATACAAGACCTCATGGTCATTATGGGAGCCTTAATTAATCAATAATCTCAATAGTACATTGCCTTTGTTAGATCCATCACACAATTCCTTTAATGTTCCTTAAGACCCTCACAGGATATTCATATTTCAATAGTATTCTAATACCATACTTTAGTTTAATATACTATTCTAGTTAATCTTTATATTAAGGGACTTCAACTCCCTACTGATCATTTAGCACAATAAGGTTATAATCATACCTCACAAGGCTTACCATACCCTTATTATAAACATTCTCAAACATTCATACTCATTGGGCCATATCCCTAGTTTAACACATCATAAAAAATTTACTATACTTTTTTACAAACAGGTTTTGTGCATACTTATAACAAAGTAATTTTCATGGTAGATATCATCTATACTAGAACTGCTAAAGACCCTAATATTAAAAAATATACAACAAGAATCAAAATACGCAATCTACTATCATTAACATGTATCAACACAAGTATAAACAAGAATCATCATTATTTATTGTTAAGTAGTAAAACCCCTTCTCATTTGATTCAAAAATACTATGTACACTTACTAATTAAAGCGTGAAATACTTGGTTTTAGAGTTATCTAAAATTAGGAAGAGATACATTTCTTCAAAAAAATGAATCACCAACAATCTCGACGTCATCCTTGACACTAGATGAACACCTTCAAACCCTAGCCTCTAATCTTGCTTCTAAGATCCTTTATAGCGTTTGAGATGCTTTAGTTATGTAAAATAAAGAATTGGGTGGCTAATATGCCTTATATAGTGATAGGGTTTAGGGTTTTAGGCATGGGAAATAACAAAAAGGTCCTTGGTTAAAACCTTGACAGTCCACACATATAGGGGTATGACTATCCCATGTGGGTCATATGACAATTATGACCTGGGGTACGAGTGGTACCCTAACACATACCTTAGGATCCTCCTAGGTCAACCATACTATTGTGTGTATGAAAGGTAACCTTGGAGTCGTAATCAAAGGGTACAACCCAACCCATAACTTGTAAGCTCCATCCGTGACTAAAACTTCCAATCTAGGTTAGGTTTTCACTCTATATGGTTGAGTAGTATACAACTCATAAGCATAGTTATGATTAAGGGATGGCCTTGTCATAAGGAGGAAAGTATATAAACTTAAAATTATCTATGAAACCAAAAAGAATGGGATAGGGGTACGAGTCATGACCTAGGGTACGACTCAAGCATCCCCAACCGTATCCACTCCAGAAATACAGAAAGGTTATTGTTTTCCAAATGGTCAAAGGTATATGTGTGTCAATTATTTTCCACTTTGATTGGTAAGTATAGATACAAGTTAATACCCCAACATGCACTAAGGAAATATTCACACTAGTTAGAACAACACAAAATAAGGATACAACACAACACGTATCATGATCATTACTAATCACCTAGAAACTTTTGTAAGGTCACATTCCCAGGTGTTTCACCCAAAAAGTGTTTTATGTCATGGTATCAAAGGGATTTACTAAGGTAAAATGTCTAGAATTCGCCCAACTTACAACTTAGAGAACTCATAAGTGGGGATGAGTTGACCCTCAAAATAATCACCACATCATATGACTAGTGCTATCAAGTCATCACCAAAATAGCAAGTTGGAAACCATATTTTGTCCAACATTTGACTCACTTGATCAACTCATCCCTACACCAAATGACTGGTATGGTCCAATCATACCCAAGATAGAAACCAACAGGATAGGATAGTGGGCAACATATGAATCAACCTTACAACTAATACCCTATCCACATGGATCTTAGTGAGAACTCATACTCAAAACTAAGTCAAGTTCCGAAGTTACTAATTTGATTAAAGGATAGACCAAACAAACCATCACCACCCCTAAAGATGTATATCTATCAAACTATAACTATAATAATAACCCAACTACCCTTCACTAGTCTCTTAATGAATAGGGTCCCCTAACTCATACAAATACCATACAACTAGTATGGTGAGTGCTTACAAAGATCATGAGTAAAAAATGCTAGAAATTTCCAATGGCCAAATTATAGGGTGTTTTAAAAAGAAGAGGCTAGGTACTCAAATCATAAGTTAGAGGGTTTTTTAGCCTATGGGCAAGGAAACCAATTTCTAAACTACTATAATGATAGATATAAATACAATAATAGGGACAGAGAAAGTGACTGGAGATGGAGAGAAAATTACAAGAAGAAGGAAAACAAGTGCATTCAGCCTATCAGACGAGATATAGAATTAAGAATTGAAGAGATGCTGACAAATTAGTAAAGGGTCAATAAGATCAAGAAAACAACCTTAAGGATATTAAGGTTAAATTTTAGGTTTGAACCAGAAGGTGGAGTCTCATGCCACTACTATCATGCAGTTAGAGCACCAGTTTAAGCAAATGTGTACTATGATTAAAGAAAAATAGCCTATTACTCTTCTGGGTGAAAAAGTATAGAATCAACAAGATCTAAGTAATTGTAAAACAGTCACCACTAATTGTGAAGCCACTAATGATATCCCCCTATAGCTACTATTAAGGAGTTAAAGATTGAGAGCAATAATATACGTGAGGCAGAGTTTTAGAAGTTGACATAGGGTGATGATAATTATAAGTTTGATAGTTATGAGTATTGGGTCATCGAGACCAATAATAATGTGTACCTTTACAGTGCGACCCCTTCCTTACTGTTAGTAGAAAAGAAAAAGTATCTCTAAGTAATCACCATTCCATTTTATATTAGGCCTTTCAATCTAAAGCAATCATTATATGACTTGGGATAAGGATTAAATGTGATTCCACTAACTCTGTAAAAGATATTGAGTATGGAGGGACTCAAACCTACATCCATAAAACTATTGATGGCTGACCAATCTATGAACAAATTGATAGGTATGATATGTGACATAAAAGTAAGGTTTGTATTATTAGTTTTCCCTATTGATTTCATTGTTCTTGATTATGAAGAGAATTGTCAAGGACCCATTATATTGGGTAGACCCTTTCTATCCATTGGTAGGGTGTTGATTGGTATGCACTTGGGGGAGATCCTCTTCAAACTGAATGATGAACAAGTAGTTTTTGAGGAGTATATGATAGTTCAGTAGCTAGACAATACATGAGTAGTATCAGTTATAGAAACTACTGATAAGGATGTTATTTCAAAGGTTAGTATGCCAGATATACATGGTGTTGGGGAGAGAATAAAGGTTATGGCCACTTGGCTACTGATTATTGAGACTAACATGGCGATATTATATAAGCATATGAGTTGCATACACAAATATGAGATGTCAGAGCTATAACATAATTTGCATGTATAAACATATGATTTTAAGACTCAAGTATTAGCCAGTTAAGCAGAATTGAGATGTCAGATATAGAGGATATTAGGGAGGAGGTGGACATACTTAAAGCAGTGGTATGCTCACTCACTGAGAGCCACATATTAGGTATCCCTACAGTTGTATCCCTAATTATTTAGCCATCACCTTTGCATAGTCCTAGAAAAATATATTTATTCATGAAGGATGATGTGGCAGTCCCCATAGATGGAACCAATAGAGGCTAATTAAGGGAATTGTAAAATCTAGACAGTCCATATGAGCAAGCCTATAATACCCCATACTTTTTTCTAGATTTAAATTTTTCCCAAGAATGTTAGAATCTTTATTTGAAAATTAATTCACTTTTATATTTCCAACGACACCAATTTGATCTAAATTCAGTGTCGGAGTAGAAAGTTATGGCCAAAATACAAAAGGCAAAAAAACTGGCCAAGTTGGCCGGTCAGGCCAATGAACTATCGGACTAAAGATAGACTGTCACCCATGACCATCGCAGTGACGTAGTGTCGCTACCTTCTTCCTAGGAGTGACAACCTAGGACAATGGACCGTAGTACTTGAGATGGACCATTGCTCAGGCCGTCATAATAGAAATAGTGAGGCCACCTTCTAGATAGGGTGTGACGGACAGGTTGACGGACCATCAAACTTGTGACAGACCATCGCCAAAGCCATCACAACCAAAGAAGTGAGACCCTATTCAAGTCCACGTATGATGGTCGGAATGATGGACCATTGAGCCATCGATGGACAGTCACATGAGCTGTTGCAGGTCCCATTAAGTTATTTTAACTCATTTTTTTAAAGGGTTGTTTTTTGTCTTTTAACTCCTAATTATATACCTAATTATATTTGACCGTATCTTATTTTGTTCATTATTCTTTCACAACAACAAAACTAGAGTTTTCTCTCTAACATTAATCTCCAAGAACAAAATCTAAATCTTCTTCAAGAACTAAGAAATTCAAATTTTTCAAGTTCAAGAACTTTAAGAAACTCAACCCATGCATGCATATTGTTCATTCATGGACTCCATTCGTCCATGAAGCTCAATAATCTCTTTTTAAAGTTTAAGTTTATGGATATCCTTCATAAATTTCATGATTGGGCTACTCTTGTTTTTATTGATAATGATTAATTGAATTTTATTCCATGTTTGGGGATAATTTTATATGGATTTGATTAGTATAGATGTAGATTCAAGTAAATCTATGATTAAACCCTTGAATGATGAAATTTGAATTGAATCATGATGTTTAATTGTTGTATAATGTTGTTTACACATACTATGCCTACCATGTGTTTGATTAAATGCCTAGATGAAGGAAAATGCCCAACTAGCATGATATGATGAAATCACCATATATGTACAAGTTTGATGAAATGCTTCAATAAATGTATTATGGATTATGAAGTTAGTGTTGTGTTCAAGAAGGTCATTCTTTGTCAGTTTCCTTCTATCAAGTCCTGAGGGTATTTATACCCAAAATATTAGTTATGTTCCTAGAGCCATGTTATGTTTCCACGATACTCTCAGTCAAGCTATGATCCCTAGACTTCAAACAGTCTTATGACTCAGGAAATCTCCATGATCTCATGAACTCAGTGAGTTGTCAGATATTAGTAGTATTCCATCAGTCAATGAAAGTAAGTAACTCAGTCCATATTCAGTTTAGTGAATCATGTTCAGTGTCTATTCAGATGGGAGTAGAAATTAGCACTGAGAAAACCCAAGATAGGAACTCACCTATTATATGAGGGTGTGATTTTTAGAAGCAATAATTGCATTCCATAACTATGTAGCCAGCATAGGTTGAGACATCATAGCCTGCTATATCAGGGTAGATGAGGTGGATTAACCTTATATATGAGGGTCCGACCATTCTCACTAGATTTACCTATTATATTAGGGTCACTCATATGTTGTCCTTACTAGTGGTGCAGTATTGACGCCCTTCTAATTAGGGCATATATTAGATCTCAATTCGGCTATAACGCATCATTTAGGGCATGTCGGTTAGATGACTACCTCCCACAGTCTCAGCAAAAGAACTCAAATAGTTTTTTAAAATTTAGGGTTGTCAGATATAGTCATCTCAGATACAGTATGGAACTCAGCTAGTTCCATAAGATTTAGGACTATCAAATACAGCCCCTCTTGTTATCAATTATTGGAATTCATTTATTAGTTATGTTAGTCATTAGTGTACTCATGTTATCACGATTTCAGATATAGTTACAATGTATGCATATATGTATTCTCACATTTATATTAGTTAGTTAGTTAGTATTGTTCATGCATATGAACCCTATGCATTCAACCTACCTTACATACATACCAATATATTCAAAATACTGACACATTTGTGCTATAATGTCTTATACCATAGGTTTAGAGACACGAGCTCCAGAGCATCAATAGATTTTATTCCCAGCAGTCAGAGCTAGAAGTGAGTCCTCATCTTTTGAAGACATGATCATTACTTTCTTATCTCATTAAATTATTTATTAGTTGGTGTTAGTTGGTGACATATCCCATCAACTCTTTATTCAGACCGTTCAATCAGTTAGAGGCCTTCTAGACAATCAGGTTCAGTTAGTTATTTCAGTTGTTTTGGGTATTTCATAGCCCATCCATATGTTATGATTTATTAGACCTATGTTATAGTTTTGTACCTTATGTCCTTTCAGTTCAAGTTTCCATATTATACAATATATTATGTAGTATATTGGTACAAATATCAGTCATGGGTTAGCTTGTGGTTCTTTAGGGTCATGAGCATTGTGTAGCATTCCAGGTACCAGATTCGAGGCATTACAAACTTGGTATCAGAGCCTAAGGTTCAATAGAGTCCTAGGAAGTCTGAAAGCAGCATATTGTAGAGTCTTGTACATGGGTGTACTGTGCTCCATAAGATGTTTTAGGAACAATTTCTCTTCTTTTAGTATTCATGTCATGCCATAGAGCATACTCTCAATGTAATCTCTCAGTCTAATTCGTTTCTTCTCCTTATTTCAGAGCATGCCTCCCAATAGAAGAACCCAGCCTATCCAAGAAGATTCCCTTGATGGACATGTTTTTCATGTGGAGTTCAGGGACACATTCACTACTCTTCTCAGTCAGTTACTGCTTAAAATGAATGACCATCTATTGTTCAAGCCAACCCAATGGCCAATTCAGCTGCAACAAGGATTCAGGACTTTACCCGAATGAATCCTACATCCTTTCTTGGGTCTAAGATAGATGAGGACCCTTAGAAGTTCCTAGATCAGGTGTAGAAGGTTGCAGTCATAATGCGGGTTACTCCTAGTGAGAGTTCTGAGCTAGCTGCATATTAGTTACAGGATATGGCTCATACTTAGTTCAAGTAGTGAAATTCAGAGAGGGCAGATGATGCCAGGCCAGTTGAGTGGGAGGAGTTTGCTTATATTTTCCTTTATAGATTATTTCCCCTAGATCTTAGAGAAGCTAAGGTGCTAGAATTCATCAACCTCAGGCAGGGCAATATGAGAGTAAAAGAGTATTCTCTTAAGTTTACTTAATTAGCCCAATGTGCCCCTCATATACTTATAGATAGCAGGGCAAGAATGAGCAAGTTTGTTTTAGGGGTGAATGACAACATGGTTAATGAGTGTAGATCCACCATGCGGAATAGTAACATGACTTTAGCTAGGATCATGACTCATGCTCAGCATATAGAGGAGCAGAAGATTAAGATAAGCGAGAAGCAGAATAAGAGAGCGAAAATAGGCAGTTTCAACTTTTCTCAGCCTAAGTCTGAAGGAGGAAATCATTCTTAGTTTTTTCCTAAGTCTTCAATTCCATTTCTTTCTTTATCCAGTTTTCTAGTTCCTAAGTTTAGAGAAGGTAATAAAGATAGAGCACCAGACTCTAAGTTCTAGGGCAGTGTTAGTAGTGCCCACACCTATCCTCTTTGCCAGACTTACGAAAAGCATTATCAGGGTATTTATATAGCTGGCGGTAGTATTTGTTTTAGATGTGGCAAGCCAGGCCACAGAGTCAGCGACTATTCTCAACTAGGCCCTTAAGGTTAGCAGAATTGCTCCTCAGCTCAGTCCGATCACCCGAATTAGTAGGGTACCACCTCAAGTACTAATATTAGGAAATAGCTAAATCATCTTTATGCTTTTCAGTCTCAACAAGATCAAGAAAATTCTCTTGATGTGGTTACTGGTACATTACATATATTTCATGTGCACATTCATGATTTGCTAGATCCAAGTACTTTGTTGTCATTTGCTACTCCCTATATAAAAGGCAATTTTAGAATCAGTCTCAAAATTCTAGCAGGGCACTTTTTAGTCTCTACCCTAGTGGGTAAAACCATCATGTCCAAATGGGTATATAGGAACTTCCTGGTTATGGTATCTCCGAAAGTCACTTCAATAAACTTAGTAGAATTAGAGATGACTAATTTTATTTTCATTCTTGGTATGGATTGGATTTATTCCTGCTATGCTAAATTGGACTGTAGAAATAGAATAGTTTACTTCTAGTTTCTGAATGAACCCATCCTTGAGTAGAAGTATATTGTATCCGCTTTTAGGGATCAACTTATTTTCAACCTTTGGGAATGCAAAATGATATCTAAAGGATATGTTAATAATCTTATTTGAGTTAAGGACATAGTTCAAAAATTCCCAGTCTTGAAGCAGTCCCATTCGTGAATGAATATTTAGATGTCTTTCTCGAAGATCTTCCAGGAATTCCTCCCGAAAGGAAAATAGACTTTGGTATTGATCTTCTTCCAAACACTTAGACTATATCCATTCCGCCATAAAGAATGGCACTAGAAGAACTCAAGGAACTAAAAGAACAGTTGAAGGATCTCTTTCATAAGGGATTCATCAGGCCTAGTGTGTCCCCATAGGGTGCTCTAGTATTATTCGTGCACAAGAAAGATAGTTCTCTCAGAATGTGTATAGACTACCATCAGCTTAATAAGGTCACAGTAAAGAACAGGTATCCTCTTCCCAGAATCGATGACTTGTTTGATCAATTTCAGGGTGCTAGGTATTTCTCCAAGATAGACCTCAGATGTGGCTATTATCAGCTTAGAGTCAGAGAATGCGACATTTCAAAAATATCTTTACATACTTGGTATGCTCACTTCGAATTCCTAGTTATGTCCTTTGGTCTTAACAATGCCCCTGCAGCTTTCATGGACTTGATGAATCGTGTGTTCAAGCAGTACTTGGATATGTTTGTAATAGTCTTCATAGAAGATATTTTGGTCTATTCCCACAGTAAGCGAGATCATGCAGACTATGTTAGAACGGTCCTTCAAACTCTAAGAGATCATAAAATATTTTCGTAATTCAGTAAGTGCAAATTTTGGATAAGGTCAGTAGCATTCCTTGGTCATATCATTTTCGGTGATGGAATTAGAGTAGATCCTCAAAAGACCAAAGTAGTAAGAAACTAGTCTCGCCCTATCTCTCCGTTAGATATAATGAGATTCTTGGGTTTGGTTGGCTATTATAGATGGTTTATTAAGGGAATTTATTCTATTGTATCCCCTATGTCCAGATTGACTTAGAAGAAAGTCAAGTTTCAGTGGTCAGATCCTTGCGAGAATATTTTTCAAGTGTTGAAGGCTCGACTCACATCAGCTCAAGTTCTAGCTTTTCTAGATGGTTCAGATGGGTTCGTAGTGTATTGTGATGCATCCAGAGTAGGTTTGAATTATGTCCTCATGTATCATGGTATGGTCATAGAATATGCTTCCAGATATCTTAAACCCCATGAGAAGAATTATCCTACTCATGATCTTGAGTTAGCAGCCATAGTATTTGCCTTGAAGATTTGGAGGCATTATCTATACGGTATTCATATAGATATATTCACAGATCATAAGATCCTTCAGTATGTCTTTTCATAGAAATATCTAGATCTTCATCAGAGAAGGTAGTTGGATCACATGAAAGATTATGACATGAGCGTCCTTTATCATCCGGGCAAGGTAAATGTAGTAGCCGATACTCTCAGTAGACTGTCTATGGATAGTGTTGCTCATGTTAAGGATAGAAAGAATAAATTAGCCAGGGAAGTCCATCAGTATGCTTGACAAGGCATGCACTTAGTTGATACAGAGGAGGGTGACATATGGGTTCAGAATATTTTAGAATTATCTCAAGTTTTCGAGGTCAAAGAAAAGAAAGATAGGGATCCCAACCTAGTCAAGTGGAAAGAGTCAGTCAAGTATTAGAAAGTAGAGGTTTTCTCCTAAGGGGAAGATAGTATTTTGTGTTATCAGAGTTGTCTCTATGTTCCATGTGTAGATGACTTAATGTAGCGAATTCTTCCAGAAGCGCATGGTGCACGCTACTCTATTCATACAAGGGCCACAAAGATGTACCGTAATTTTTGGGAAATCTATTGGTGGAGTGGGATTAAGAGAGATGTAGAGTTTATGGCTAAATGCTTTGTATGTCAGCAGGTTAAGATAGAGCATTAAAAGCCTAATGGGTCCATGCAGGAGTTCAGTATTCCTACTTAGAAGTGGGAAAAAGTGAACGTGGACTTCCTGACGGGTTTGCCTCGAACTCATCATCAACATGATTTGGTTTAGGTTATTGTAGAAAAGATGACCAAATCAGATCATTTTTTTCCAGTTCATACCTCTTATTTAGATGAGGATTATGCCAAACTCTACATCAGGGAGTTGGTCAAATTGCACGGTGTTCCGCTATATATTATCACAGACAAAGGTACCCAATTTATCTCTTATTTCTAGGAAGTGTTCCAAAAGGGTCTTGGTACCCAAGTTCATGTCAGTACAAAATTTCATCCTCAAGAAGATGGTCAATCATGAAAGACCATTCATACTTTACAAGATACACTAAGGGTGTGTGCAATTGATTTCAATGAAAGTCGGGATGACCACTTGCCTTTGATTGAATTTGCATACAACAAGAACTGTCATTCTAGTATTAAAATGGCTCCATCAGAAGATTTATATGGTATGAGATGTAGATATCTAATTGGTTGGTTCAAAGTTAGTAAGGCCTCAGTTATAGGGCCAGACTTAGTATTCTACAAATTAGAGAAAGTCTAGTTGATCTGAGATAGACTTCGGGCTACTCAGAGTCAAAAAAAGTCTTATGCAGATGTTCATAGAAAGGATCTCAAGTTCGAGATTGGTGATCATGTCTATCTAAAGATCTCTCCTATGAAGAGAGTAAAATGGTTTAGCAAGAAGGGAAAGCTAAGTCCCAGGTATATCGGTTCCTTAAAGATTCTCAGTCTCTTTGGCAAGGTAACTTATGAGCTCGGATTGCCTTTAGATATAACTTTAGTTCATCCAGTCATCCATATCTCCTTGCTCAAGAAGTGTATACGTGACCCAGCAGTTGTAGTCCCTATTCATAGAATAGATGTTCAAAAGAACTTCTCTTATGAAGAGAATCTGGTCGAAATCCTAGACAATCAGACTCGTAGATTAAGGAACAAAGAAGTTCCTCTAGTTTAGGTTCTTAGGAGAAATCAGTCCATCAAGGGAGCTACTTGGGAAGCAGATCAAACATGTGTACCAAGTATCCTCACCTCTTCTCTGCCAACTCAGATCAAGCTGAAGGTAATAGTTCTTCTTAAGCTTACTCAGTTTCATATTTAGTGTTCTCCACAAACATGGTATTGAATACCATTGCATATTTAGTCATGCATTAATGTTTCAGCTCAATTATATAAGTATGCATCCGACATGTATTCTCATTGTGAGGAACTTAGTTCATCAGAACACCTAGTTATGCATTCATAAATTAGTTACACATGTATCATATATGCATGTACAGTATGATATGTTCAGTTATAAGTCATTTTAGTTATTAGATAATGTTTTAGTATTCATGTTTAGTATGTAGATTGGTTGTTCTTTCCCCTTACTCAGTCTCATTTGAGGACAAATGTTCTCAAGTGGGAGATATTGCAATACTCCATACTTTTTCCTAGCTTAAAATTTGTCCCAAGAATATTAGAAGCTTTTTTTGAAAGACAAATCCACTTTTATAAATGTGGTATTTTTAATATATTCTCTTTTTGTCATGGGGAAAATTAAATTAGCTTTCCAACATTACAAATTTCATCAAAATCTGACATTGGAGGAGAAATTTATGGCCAAAATACAGAAGGCAGTAAAATCGCCCATGTGCAACGGTGAGGCCAACGGACCATTGGACTAGTAACGGACCATCACCAACGACCTTCATAGTGAGGCAGTGTGACTAACTTCTTCCTATGAGCAATGGCCTAGGCCAACTGACCATCGGACTAGCGACGGACCGTTGTAAGAAAAACAGTGAGGCCACCTTATGGATAAGGTGTGATGGACCGGTTGACGGACCATCCAACTTGTGATGGAACATTGCCCAAGCTGTCATAGCCAAGGCAGTGAGATCCTATTCAGGTCCACGTACGATGGTCGGAATGATGGATTGTCGAGCCAGCGATATACCATCGCATGAGCCATCGCAGGTCTCGTTCAGTTATTTTAAGTTATTTTTTTAAAGGGGTATTTTTTAAATTTTACCACCCGTTTATATACCCAAATATATCCAACCTTAGATTATTTTGTTCATTATTCCTTCACAACAACAAAACTAGGGTTTTCTCTCTATCATTAATCTCCAAGAACAATATCAAAATCTTCTTCAAGAACTAAGAGATTCATATTCTTCAAGTTAAAAACTTCAAGAAACTCAACCTAGGTATGCATAGTGTTCATTCATGGACTCTTTTCATCCATAAAGCCAAAAAATCTCTTTTCAAAGTTATATTTATGGATTTCCTTTATGAATTTCATGATTTAGTTGCTCTTGTTTATGTTGATAATGAGTAATTGAATTTTATTCCATGTTTAGGGATAAATTTTATATGTATTTGATTAGTATAGATAAATCTATGATTAAACCCTTGAATGATGAAATTAGAATTGAATCATGATGTTTAATTGTTGTGTAATGTTGTTTACACATATTATGCCTACCATATGTTTGATTAAATGCCTAGTTGAAGGAAAATTCCCAACTAGCATGATATGATGAAATCCCCATACATGTACAAGTTTATGCCAATCACATGTTTGATGAAATGCTTCAATAGATGTATTATGGATTATAAAGTTAGTGTTGTGTTCAAGTAGTTCATGCTTTTCCATTTTCCTTCTATCAAGTCATGTGGGTTATTGTACCCAAAATATTAGTTGTGTGCCTAGAGCCATGTCATGTTTCCACGATACTCTCAGTCAAGTTGTGATTCCTAGACTTCAAACAGTCTTGTGACTTAGGAAATCTCCATGATCTCATGAACTCAGTGAGTTGTAAGATATCAATAGTATTCCAACAATCACCAAAAGTCAGTAACTCAATCCATATTCAGTTCAGTAAATCATGTTTAGTGTCTATTCAAATGGGAGTGGAAATTAGCACCGAAAAAACCCAAAATGGGAACTCACCTATTATATGATGGTGCAATTTTTAGAAGCAATCTTTGCATTCCATAAATATGTAGACAGCATAGGTAGAGACATTAAATCCTACTATATGAGGGTAGATGAGGTGGCTTATCATAATATATGAGGGTTCAACTATTCTCACTAGAGTTACTTATTTTATTAGGGTGACTTACATGTTTCCTTACTAATGGCACGGTATTGACACCCGTCTAATCAGGGCAATGATTGGACCCCAATTTAGCTATAATATATCATTTGGGGCATGTCTGTTAGATAACTACCTCCCACAGTCTTAGTATCAGTTTTAATAAAAGAACTCAAATAGTTCTTCAAAATTCAGGGCTGTCAGATAGAGTCAACTCAGATATTGTATGGAACTCAGCTAGTTCTATCAATTTGAGTACTGTTAGATACAGTCACTCATGTTATCAGTTATCAAAATTAAGTTATTAGTTAAGTTAGTCATCCACATACTCATGTTATCACGATTTTAGATATTGTTACTATGTATACATGCATGTATTCTCACATTCATATTAGTTAGTTAGCCAGTATTGTTAATGCATATCAACACCATGCATTTAGCCTACCTCACATGTATACCAATAAATTCAAAGTACTGATGCATTTGCGCTATGGTGTCTTATACCATTAGTCAAGAGACACGAGCTCCGGATCATTGTAGATTTCAGCCTAAGCAGTTAGATCTAGAAGTGAGTCCTTATTTTTCGAGGACATGATCATTACTTTGTTATCTCATTAATTTATTTATTAGTTGTAGTTAGTTGGGGACATATCCTATCAACTTCTTATTCAGACCGTTCAATTAGTTAGAGGCTTTCCAGACTATCATGTTCAGTTAGTTATTTAAATTGTTTTAGGTATTTTATACCTCATCCATACATTATGATTTATTAGATCCTATGTTACAGTTTTGAACCTTATGGCCTTTTAGTTTTTACTTTTGCATTATACAGTATATTATGTAGTGTACTGGTACAAATATCAGTCATGGGTTAGCTTGTGGTCCTTTGGGGTCATTAGCACCGCATGGCATTTCGGGTACCAGATTTGGGGCATTATAAATCCCTAAAAAGGTCTACCCATTAGTCGACAGAGACTGCATTTGTTGATATGTAAAGGCATGTTTATCTAGCTATGGGTGCATATTCTCATAGTTCACCACCACCTCCATGGCCTTCGCCTATGGATCTACCCCCATATAGGGATGCCAAAGACATTAACGCTTACTGCATCCTAGGTTTATTCTCACTTCCCTCTATTTTACTTCATTTTATTGTATTAAGCATAATGTATAGTTCTTAGTTTGGGGTGGACATACTATGCCGCTGTGGATTTTTTGTCGTAATTCTTTTCCTATTAGCTATGGTATTAATATAGAACCAACATGTGTAGGTTAATTTGTATTGTACTGTGTTTTATTTCAGATTGTGATGTGTTTTTATGTAAATATGAGATTTGTTAACTCTTTAGGGCAGTAGTCATGTTTTTCTTGATATGTGATACCCCTAAAAAATTTGTGTTTTTGAATTGTGTTAATATATATGTGTGAACATTGCATATCTTGTTATGGCATTAGAATTAGGGACATAATAATTACTTGCTAATAATTGCATGAATTATAAAGGTAGTAGTTCGTAATATTGACACTGTGACATGTGTGTGTGAGATACTACTGAGTTCCCTTTGTGTGTTTAATTCAGAAATCGTCTGGTTAAACTTTCCTAGGTTTAAGGTTAGTCGGTTAGGAAAGGATTATAGGGCATTTTTTATTTTAGTCTATTTATAACATAAATGACCTTTTATTTGTGGATTGTATCCCTTGATCCCTGTTTTGAGCCTTATAAGCCTATTTTTCTTGTTTCACCATTCACCTTCCCATTTTTATTATAATGAACCTATTTTTTCCCTAGTCCTCTTTGGACATTGTACACTATAACTCAAGCTAAGTGCCTATGTTGGCGGTGGCAATCATAAGGGTACATCATGAAAAATGGTTATGAATAAGGGTAAAATAAGGTAAAAGTTAGTAGGACTGGGTGTGAAAAGATAAAGAAAGAGAAAAAAAGAAAAAAATTATGTTAAAGTGAAAAAGTTAGAATAAAAGACCGCGCCCAACCTGAATGTGCAATAAAGAATAAAAGCGACAAATAAGGGTTGAATAAAAGGAAATTTCTTAGTAAGTAAGACCCCAAGGTTAGTGTAGTTCTAGGAGGCTTAGTAACTTGATATGTCCATATGTACCATACCATCCCCCAAACCTACATGACAAGCCGAGAAAACTCCTATAGAGATTCTAACTTTACTATCTCAAAACTAAGATAAGAAAAATAAGGGCAACACTATGGTATTTCAAATGTATTGATTGGAACTTCTCTTATGATGTAAGTGTCTCCTGATTGTCCCTGCATTGACATTCATTATTTTAGATGAGTAAGTAGGACATCTTTGTTTTGAGGGCACTTTAGTCAGATTGGTATCTGTTTACTTGTTTCAGGTAGTGTAACTTGTACATATGAGTGGTTGTCTATTGCTAATGTAATTTCCATACCTTGATCCCATTTTGTCATATTGTTGTGCTTCATTTCCATACACAATTGGTTTTGCAAAGTAAGATAGGAGGGGGATGACATAATTTGAGTTTAAAGTATTGACTAACTGCCTTAAATACTAATATTATCCAGGTTAAGCGTCAATTTTTTTTTTGTTTCTTATTGACCGAGGACATGCAAATTTTCTAAGTTGAGGTTGTTAATAAGATATAGAAATATAGCACTTTGACACTTAAAATAAGGAAAATATGCAAGTTTTTGAGGTTATTTTATTAGAATTATGTATTTTGGGTATGCTTTGCAAGAAATTATGTTTTGGATCCTAAGTTCGTGAAATAGATGTTTTTGGATAGTGATAACGCTCAAACTACAGCTCTCGTAAGAGTGTAAATGGTCATCGTCAAATATAGAACCCAACTGGGTTGGGTGTCAAATCCCACAGGGAATACTTGGTCACTAAGTAAGCAACAATTAGTAGACTGTTGATCGAAAATTCTACGACAAATGGGGATTTAATTGTAGCGTGAATTAAAAGTATCAAAGTAACAAAGAAAATCAGAATGTTTAGTAGGTTTTAATCAATGAGAATTTTAAGTTAGGGTTATGTCCACCTTATGAGTTCTACGTATCTATTAGCTATGAGTTATGCGGAATTACGACATGTATGCGCTTATAGAGATTAGTATTCAATGGTAAATCCTAGCGTCTTTCGACCATCACAAATTATATTACTTTAACTCTTTCGAGCTTAAAGCGTATCTAATGGTACTAATTGTCCATGGGGTTAATCCAGTTACGGCACAAACTTTTAAACAGGGGTTGGTAGCCCTATTTCCTTGTCATTCTCTCTTTTCCAGACATGTAACTTTTATTTCAAACAAGTTAATGCTATACTGGCGTATTCTATATGTTTGCAACCACAAGAATTCAATTAAGATGAAGAGAGTAATGATATAAGCAGCATACGTATCAAGAATTCACACACTCATAGCAATAGATAGTATATCATAAGGCTTCCATAACCCTATCAGAGAATTTTAGCTACTCATGAGTGCAACGGAAAACACAATAGACATTATCATCATACCAAAATAATAACAATCTCAGTTGAAGTATGTTTTGGTGTCACTTGTGGCGTGATTTCCTTGCTAGTAGTGTTTCTCTTGTCGTGAAAACTAAAAGTCGAATAGATGAAGAATAATGTTTGAAAATGAATTTTTGAAGAAGGGAAAGAATCGAATAGGGAGTTATAAAGAAGAGGGTAGCCGATATTCAATGCTGAAAAGTTCAGCAAAATAGGGTTTTTATAACACCCATATCCAATTCCTACTAGGCTACTGCATACTTATCCTAATCCTACTAGGTTACTACATCCTTATCCTAATCCTACTAAGTTACTGCTGATCCCCAAGTCTTTGGAAATGCTGTTTTTGCCCGGGACAACTTTTCCATGCGTCACTTTTAGTCCATAAACTTCCAAAAGCAGCCTTTCTTCTTTCGTGATGCTTCCTTTGGCGTCCAACAGTCCATAAAATGGTGAAATTTTCATCATTTATACCTAAAAACTTGCTAATCACGTTGGTTAGCTTACTTACAGGAAAAAGGACTAAAAGTACCGGAATTATATATTTTGTCCTCAAAACATAGCTCAAATATGGGTAAATTAAGGTGCTTTAGGCGTGTAAATACGCCTAACATCAACACCCCAGACTTAAAGCCTTGTTCGTCCTCGAACAAAATATCACGTCCATATAAACATCTACTTAGGGTTTCACAGTAACAACACAAAATATTCATCAAGACAGGCATGGCAATTATTAACAAAGAGTAGTTTTCTGATCACTACTAGAAACATTTCAACATCCAACACAGACTCGTGATGATGGTTAATTCGTATTCAAAAGTTAAGGCACAAAGAATCATACACGACTACCCAAAACTCATCAACCATGTGTGTCTTACAAAATATAATCCATAATCACTCACAAGTGTTGTATATATTTCGAGCATGGGTATAAAATTATCCTTGCTTTCACTCTCACAAAGAATTCGTATGTTGTAATTGATGACCATAGGCCTGCCCTTAGTGTAATGTTCCACTAAATATCAGAATGCTAAGCTTAGGATCAAATAGGTCTTTACAGGTTGTAATGTAGGCTAAGGGACGGGTAGGACTATTTTAGCCAGAAATAGTGACTATGTTCCCTAAGCGCTTTAATACCTCACAATAAGCCATTAACACTTTCTTTCAAACAACCTTTCTACTTTCTTTTAATCTACCACCCCTTCTCACCTCTTTTGTTATTCAATTTTAAACAGAATTAACTTTTTATTTTTCTTTTCATTTTTTTTATAACACACCTCTATAATACCCATTTTTTTTCATAACGAATTCAAGTACCAATTCACTTTAAGGCATCACTCTCACCCAATTTCCCCTTATTTTGTCACATGACTTTACCATTTAAAGCACTTAGGAATTTGGATCAAATTATGGTCTTAAAAAATGGATTAGGCTACATATGAGGCTGTCAAAGAAGATAGCTTAAAGGTTCAAAGAGGGTTAACTAGGATAATGTTCACGGGTAGGTAAAGAGAAGCTAAACAAGTATAGGTTGCCAAAGAAATGCCTAAATCATCTCCTAAACTCACACTCTTTATTTCACTTTACATACACACCGGGCAAGTTCTAGCATTAGTCACAAACACAGAATATACTATAATCTCACACACACAAGGCACATGGTCAACTTTATTGGGAGCAGTATAGACTCTTGACCCCAACAGATGAAGGAATTAAACCACACACTTATCACATAGTGAGTCACAGTTAGAGCCTAAACGTCTCAATAGTAATGATTTTATCACAAACTCTTGTCATAATACCATGCTGCCTCTTAGAACAATTTCATGCAAAATAAAATCTAAAAAAAATTCTACACTAAACCAAACGAACAAATAAACATAAATAAATGTAAATGCAGACAAAGAAGTATAGCATACAAATACCAGCACCCCATACTTAGACGGAACACACTTCCCTCAGTGGGAAAATAAATCTGAAGAACCTGGATTAGTCGGACTCCTCCTCGATGTATGGGGTCATACCCCTTGCATCGGAATCATCATCGGAGTCGTCGTCATCTGAATTCTCCTCCACGTCGTAGTATGGCATTCAACGATCATCATCGGTTGGCACATCGTCTTCGAGAGGTTTCTCAAAGTACACACCTACTCCACACATAGCCCTTGCATGCTCGTTCATTGGGTAGTCATAATCTAACGGTTGGAGCTCTGCAGAAGTTGGAACACAACCTCCGCTCATCATGGTAAACTGAGTCATGCCATAAAGATGGCGAAAGAAACTTTCATCCCGAGCATGTCGTTCTGCAGTGGTAAGGTTGACGCCATACATGGTTTCAGCATCTTTAACCTTTGTGAGGTCAACCTTCTTCGGGTTATGTGGAAGCTTATGATCAGCCGGCTCCTCTTCGATGTCCTCCTTCCTCAATATTGCATTCAATAGATTTCCAAAGCTGAAGTGGGACCTCTTGTGTAGCCTGGCCTTACGCATTGAAGATCGAATGATCGCCCCAATGTTGATGGGGACGTTTGTCATCAATGTGTACACCAAACACACTCTGTCTCATGTAATCTTTATGTAGTGGGTCCCTGGAATCAGGCAAGAGTTGACTATTCACAACTATATTCGAGCTTCCTTGTTCAAGGAAGCGTAAGGGAAAGTGTTGTGCCGACCGGTGTCCTTGTGTCTTCTCCATCGTGCCATTAATCTTGTTCCACACAGTATGTGTCTGATTGCCCTGTACGGAGGTCTGTTATACAACTCTTTAAGTGGTGATGGATCAACAGATGGCAAGCCCAGAAAAGAGTTGAAGAACTCTGCATTTTGTTGTAGGACTTGGCCCCGAATCTTGACTTCACTCCTTGTAGCTTCCGGTGACCAGTTGGTATAGAATTCTCATGTTAGATCGAGATTGCATTCTCCCATATCTCTGAAGATGAAATCAAGATATAACACCATTATCTTGGCCAACATGCGAGGTTCTTTCTTTGCTAAGCTTTCCTTGTGTATCAACTCCACATGGACATATTTTTTCTCTTTATTGTTCCTATACCACTCCTTTCCTTCCTCCTCTAGGACCCATTTGATTACGAACATACGGTGAGGTATTTGCAGCAAGGAGTATTCACCTTGCTCTTTTTATCCCCTTTTTTGGCCTTTTGTGAGGTGGTCGCTTTATCCTTTCCTTGTCGTGATTTTGGTGCCATTGTACCTGAGATTAAAATGACAGTCATTTTAGCTTCAACTTGGTAATTACAATCGACAAACAAGCAGTAGTGGCACCACCCCACACTTAATTTGTTGGCACAAACTAGTGAAGTGAACAATGTCGATTACTCAGACTTCATCGATATACGTTTAGGTGTTATGGTCCAACAATTTAATCAGTGCAGTCATACTTTTTCTTGTCATCTTAACTATCCTTCTTCGATCTAGTTCATGTAATCTTGACAATGCTTTCATGTTATAGACTAATGCATTACTTTGGATAAAACTACTACATAGATATTGTATCAATTTATGGCTTGAAATAATCACAACATCTCATGTTTGTAGTTACCCATGATTTTCATCTCAATGAACAAGTTATTCAAGCAAGCTTTCAAGTTACAAGATTATGCAATTTTCTTGACCATGTCAATTCCGCAAAAGTATGACAGCGTATGAAAATCAAATACAAGTTGGAAACAAGTCAAGAGCATCCTTACATATTCTTTCACTCACTTAGTTGTATCGCAACAAATCAACCACATTCAAATCACCAACACTACTTCAAGATTTAAAAATTTATTATAGGCATAGTAGTGTAGTACTTACGGAATATAAAAGAAGAGAAAAGAAGTACTTACTTCATTGATGGCCTCGGAAGATGTTCTTACAAAGTTAAAAGAGCAAAAGGAAAATTTTTGAGAGAATTTGCAGTGGTAGGCGGCTCCTAGGTTGAAGTTGCAATGCAATTTTGTGTTAAGACTAAGGTTCTATTTATAGGACAAGCTTGGGTCGGGTTTTGACCCATTTGGAATCGGGTTAGGAGACCAAAAAGTAAGCATAGGCGGCGCCTAATGCTTTGCCTATGCTTGGCATAGGCGGTGCCTTTTGCAAAGCCTAGTTGAGCATAGGCGGCGCCTATGCCATGGCATTCTAGATTCAAAGAGAAAAGGCTTTTGCATAAGCGGCGCCTATGCTATGCCATTATTAGGCATAGGCGGCGCCTATGCTATGGCATTGTAGAATCCGAGAGCTTAGGCCATAGCGTAGGCCTTGCCTTGTTCGTGGCCTAGATTTACATAGGCCTAGCCTTGTTCGTTGCCTATATTTTCATAGGCAATGCCTAACCCATAGCCTTTTCTTCTTCATTCCTAACTTGCCACCTTCAACATGACCCGCTTCCAAATCAAAATTTGAAACCAATCTCCTCCTTTACACCTCTTGTACCTACACTTACTCACAAACAACAAAAACGATTAGAACGATGGGTTGCCTCCCATCAAGCGCCTTAGTTTTGGTCGTGGCTTGACAAAATCCTAGGAAAACAAAAACAATGAAAACAATTAAAAACGATGGGTTGCCTCCCATCAAGCGCTTGATTTATTGTTGCGGCACGACATAGCTATCTCGAGTACTTAGACTTCGTCGAGATAAATGGTGGCCATTCATTTTATCGAGTCAAGAGGACCGATGTATGGTTTTACTCATTGGCCATTCACCTTAAACACAACACCATTATTTTCTTCTAACTCAACTACTCCCGACGAGTAGACTTGGCTAGTTTTGTACGGGCCAGACCATTTGGACCTTAACTTACCTGGGAATAACTTTAGTCTGGAATTGAAAAGAAGTACCATATCACCCATTTGAAAGTTTCGTTGAACAATCCGCTGATCATGATACTTTTTCATCCGTTCCTTGTAGAGGTCTGATCTTTCATACGCATGTAGACGGAATTCATCCATCTCGTTCAGCTGCTCCAATCTGATATTCATAGCATCATCCCACTTCAAATTCAGTCGCTTCAACGCCCATAATGCTTTGTGCTCGAGCTCAATGGGCAAGTGACAGGCCTTCCCATAAACTAGTTGGTATGGGGACATGCCAATTGGCGTTTTGAATGCAGTCCTATAAGCCCATAGTGCATCGTCCAGCTTCAGAGACCAATCTTTCCTACTAGCATTTATAGTCTTAGAAAGGATTTGCTTGATCTCTCAATTGGAAACCTGTACCTGTCCACTAGTTTGAGGGTGATAAGGCGTGGCTACCTTATGTTGCTTGACCCCATATTTCACCAACACGGATTTGAACAGCTTGTTGCAAAAGTGTGATCCTCCATCGCTTATGATGGTATGTGGTACCCCAAAATGAGAGAAGATATTTCTCTTTAAGAATGCTACAACACGCTTTCCTTCATTATCGGCCAGCGCTACTGCTTCAACCCATTTGGATACATAGTCAACAGCAACTAGGATGTATTTCATACCAAACAAATTTATGAATGGGCCCATGAAATCAATACCCCACACATCAAATAGCTCTACTTTAAGAATTTTTGACATGGGCATCTCATGGTGCTTCGAAATCGTGCCTTGTCTCTGACATTGGTCACATCTCCTAAAATATTCGTAGGCATCTCTAAATATCAAAGGCCATTAATAGCCGCTTTGCAATACCTTCCTTGTTGTCCGAACACCTGCATGGTGTCCCCCAACTTGGGAAGCATGACTTGCTTCCAAGATACTTGGCACCTCCTCATGAGATATGCATCGTCTGGTCCACCATTCACACATCGTCTAAACAAATATGGCTCATCCCAGAAGTAGTGTCTCACATCATGCATGAACTTCCTCTTTTGATGAAATGATAGATTCACAGGCATCACATTACTTACCACAAAGTTTGCAAAGTCTGCATACCATGGTAACTCTTCCATCATCGTGGCTAAGATCTCTTAATCAGGGAATGCATCAATAATCTCAAGATCAGGCTGCGCTATATGCTCGTTCTCGAGTCTAGATAGATTATCAACCACTTGGTTTTCGCAACCTCTTCTATCTTTTACCTCAAAATCAAATTCTTGCAGCAATAATACCCATCAAATTAGCCTTGGTTTCGAATCTTTCTTTGCCATCAAATATTTTAGAGCTGCATGGTCTGTATGAACTACCACTTTGGTTCCCAACAAATAACCACGAAACTTTTCAAAAGCATACACAACAGCTAGAAACTTTTGTTCCGTGACAGTATAGTTCTTCTGGGCTCCGTTTAAGACCTTGCTCGCATAGTAGATTGGATAGAATAACTTTTCTCTTCTCTGGCCAAGTACAGCACCCAAAACTACCCCGCTAGCATCACACATGACTTCAAATGGTAGAGACCAATCGGGCGATACAATGATAGGAGCTTCAATTAGCTTCCCTTTGAGGCATTCAAATGCCTTCAAGCAGTCTTCACCGAAGTCGAACTTTGCATCCTTCTCTAAACCCTTGCATAACGGACTAGCAATCTTGGAAAAGTCTTTAATGAACCTTCGATAAAAACCTGCATGCCCGAGGAAACTATGAACTCCTTTGACCGAAATTGGGGGTGGTAGTTTCTCGATGACTTTGATTTTAGCTCGATCCACCTCAATTCCTCTTTCAAAGATTTTATGCCCAAGAACAATACCTTCTTTTACCATGAAGTGGCACTTCTCCCAGTTCAGCACCAGGTTGAATTCAACACATCTCTGCAACGCCATACTTATATTTGCCACGCACGATTCAAACGACTCACCTACAACTGAAAAATCATACATGAACACCTCCAGAGTGTCTTCCACCATATCAGAAAAAATGGATATCATACAACGCTGAAAAGTGGCGAGTGCGTTACATAGACTGAATGGCATACATTTGAAGGAAAACGTACTATATGGGCATGTAAATGTTGTCTTTTGTTGATCTTCGGGAGAAATACAAATCTGATTATAGCCGAAATACCCATCTAGGAAACAAAACCATCCTTTCCCTGCTAATCGATCGAGCATTTGGTCTATAAATGGCATTGGAAAATCATCTTTAAGTGTCAACAAATTCAACTTACGGTACTCCATGCATACTCTCGACCCTGTGACAGGTCTGAGTGGAATTAACTTATTCTTTTCATTCACAACTACCGTCATGCCACCTTTCTTGGGTACACATTATACTGGGCTTGCCCATTTACTGTCGGAGATTGGATACACAACCCCAACATCTAACCACTTAATAATTTCTTTCTTCACCACCTCTTGCATAAGTGGATTTAGACGCCTTTGATACTCAATAGTGGGTATGCAATTTTCTTCAAGCTGAATCTTGTGTGTACAAATCCCAGGCGGAATACCAATGATATCAGAGATAGTCCAACCGATGGCTCTCATGTACTTCCGTAGAACCGTTATGAGAGATGCAACTTGCTGCTCACCTAAATTTGCCACCACAATAACCGGGAGTGTGTTACCGCTTCCCAAGAATGCATACTTCAAATGACTTGGCAGCTCCTTTAATTCTAACGTGGGTGGCTCTTCAATAGATGGTTTAGCTGGTGGTGTAGGTCGGTTTTTGAGATCAAGGTCCAGCTTCTTGGGAGCATGAGGATATGACCCTAATCCTGTTAGAGCACAAATAGTTTCTTCATAATTTTCGGTATCCTTACGCTCAACATTCATAAGCACAATCGCCAATGGGTCATCAATAAGCTGCTCCGCTACAAGTAATTCTTTCTCATCATCAAAATAAACATTAGCTACTGAGAACACGTTCAGATATTTGGGTTGCTTCATTGATTTACACACATCAAAGTGGACTACTTCGTCATTCATCCGGAATAGAAGCTCATTATCTCTTAAATCAATTAGCGCACTTTCTTGCAAGGAAAGGGTGCCCCAAAATTATAGGAACTTCTGAGTCTACCTCACAATCCAAGATAACAAAGTCTGCCGGAAAGATGAATGAGGAAACTTTCACCAATATATCACTTAAAATACCAACAGGTCATTTTACCAACCTATCTGCCATTACAAGCCTCATATTGGTTAGAGTAGGATCCCCCAATCCCAAATTTTTGTAAATAGATAGTGGCATTAAGTTGATGCTAGCTCCTAAATCACATAATGCCTTGGCAAAAGTCAAAGATCCGACAGTGCCAGGAATAGTGAAGGCACCTGGATCGGCCTTCTTTTGAACTAGTGATCTGGTAGCGATTGCACTACAATGATGAATAGTATCTGTCAACTTACCACTTGCTGCCCGCTTCTTTGTTAAAAGATCCTTCATAAATTTTGCGTAGCCAGGCATCTGTTCTAGTGCCTCTACTAACGGAACATTAATGGTCAGCTGTTTTAACATCGCCATGAATTTATTGAACTTGGTATCATCAATTTTCTTCTTTAATCTTTGAGGAAAAGGTGGTGGTGGAAGAGGGATAGTTTTTTCTACGACTTTCTTTTCCTCTTGCTTCGGATTGGCGATCTTTTTGGGCTGTGGACGTTGAGGGGTGACGTCCTTGACGCCTTCTTCAGCTTCTTCGGCGTCCTCTGGTTTGGCATCATCTAATACATCGTCGGCCACTTGCTTACCTTTGGCTGGATTTTCCAACACCTTACCACTCCTGGTAGTAATAGCCATGCATGTTCCATCATTCCTTGGTTTTGCACTGTGTCGCTAGGTAAGGTGCCAGCTTTTCTTTGATTTAATGTAGCTGAAATTTGACTCAATTATTGCTCCAGCTGTTTATTGAAGTGGAATGCGTGTCAACCAATTTTTTCATTGAGAAAAAATCATTTATTACCTCGGTTACTCCCGTGATAGTTGCCTCCACTCCTTTCAACAACTTCGCCATCATATCTTCCATTGACATCTTACCAGAGCTAGATGCAGCGGTGTCACGACTTCCAGGAAGAACATACAAACCACTCATGTCAGTCTTATTCTTCCAACTACCTTGATCACGGTCCTTATTTCTAGACTTATCATAATAGTTCTGACCTTGGTTTCCTTGGGTAGTGCCTCAGAAACCCCCCTGATTGTTCAAGTAGTTGGCTTCTTCTTCAGAATCAGATTCCTCTCTTCTTTTTGACGCAACTTCTTTGACTTTTTCAATCTTCCCTGATAGTAGATGCTTTGTAAGAATATCCATCTGTGTTTTCATGTGAGCCATATCTTGATCGCGTTCCTCCACTCTTCGCCTTTGTTCTGCAGTCATGCCAATAGATATAGTGTGGCTTGTTACCTCAGATTCCCTGGTATGCCAAGCTCTACTTTGCTTTGTCATCCGGTCTAGCATATCGCTTGCCTGAACAAAGGTGAGGTCAATAAATAATCCTTCAGCCGCATTATCCACCACTGGTTTAGTTACTGAATTCAAGGATCTATATAGTATCTCCATCAAGTGGACATTGGTCATGTGATGGTTTGGGCACCTCATTAGCTTCTTCTTGAATCTCTTCCATATTTCGTGGAGGGCTTCAGTTGGAAGCTAACGAAAGTTGCTAATTTCATCTCTCAATTGTGCTCTTTTGGATGGCGGAAAGAATCTTTCTTGGAAAGCGTCTTTCAATTGCCTCTAATTTGTAATAGAATCAGGATTCAGCCCGTTCAATCATAGAGTTTCCTCCCCAGATAGAGACAATGGAAATAAGCGCAGCCGAATTACATTCTACCCAACGCCTGGATTGTCGAATGACTTACATGTAGAGATAAAGTTGACCAGATGCATATTCGGATCATCACCTGCAAGTCTACCGAATAATCCCTTGAGTTGCAATAACTCAATCATAGTGCTAGTGATGTTGAACTTGGCTCTGGGTGCCAATGGCGGAGGAATAATAGCTCCTGTGGCACCAGCTCTATCCAGATCGTCATCATCATCATCAAAGGGAATCTGCATAGCTCGGCGTTCAGGCTAAAATCTTGCTTGATGATATCTTCTGTTTGCTGGTGTCGCCACCTCAGCATCATGCCTAGGGTTTAGTAACTCATCATCACCCAAGTCCTCATCATTAGGATCTGCTACTCGCCCAGGGTTATCGATATTCTGTTGATGCACTTGAGCAGCGGCCAACAAAGCTAATCTAGCCTGCTCCTATTGCGCAGCCATTCTCTCAATGTCACGTTGTGCCTCCATCCTGCCAAGAAGTTATGGTTCAGGGTGTATGGGTAATAATGGTTGACCAGAACATCGAGTATTTAGCATGCACTGAACAAAAAGCTGCAGAAAACAAAAACAACAACTAAAAGTAAAATACGAGAATCTTTGACCAAAGGGTCTAGTCACTATCACAAACTTAGTAGACAACCGTATTCCCCGACAACGGTGCCAAAATTTGATAACGCTTAAACTACAACTCTCGTAAGAGTGTAAGCGGTCGTCGTTAAATATAGAACCCAACTGGGTTGGGTGTCGAATCCTACAAGGAATACTTGGTCACTAAGTAAGCAACGATTAGTAGACTGTTGATCGAAAATTCTACAAAAAGGGGGGATTTAATTGTACCGTGAATTAAAAGTATCAAAGTAACAAAGAAAATCAGAATGTTTAGTAGGTTTTTATCAATGAGAATTTTAAGTTAGGGTTATGTCCACCTTATGAGTTCTACATATCTATTGGCTATGAGTTATGCAGAATTCCGACATGCATGCGCTTATAGAGATTCGTATTCTATGGTAAATCCTAGCGTCTTTCGACCATCATAGATTATCTCACTTTAACTCTTTCGATCTTAAAATGTATCTAATAGTACGAATTCTCCAAGGGGTTAATCCAGTTACGACACTAACTTTTAAACAGGGGTTGGTATCCCTATTTCCTTGTCATTCTCTCTTTTCCAGAAATGTAATTTTTCTTTCGAACAAGTTAATGCTATACTGGCGTATTCTATATGTTTGCAACACAAGAATTCAATTAAGATGAAGAGAGTAATGATATAAGCAGCATACGTATCAAGAATTCACACACTCATAGAAATAGATAGTATATCATAAGGCTTCCATAACCCTAACAAAGAAGTTTAGCTACTCATGAGTGCAACGGAAAACACAATAGACATTATCATCATACCAAAATAATAGCAATCTCACGTGAAGTATGTTTTGGTGTCACTTGTAGCGTGATTTCCTTGCTAGTAGCGTTTCTCTTGTCGTGAAAATGAAATGTCAAATAGATGAAGAATAATGTTTGAAAATGAATTTTTGAAGAAGGGAAAGAATCGCATAGGGAGGAATAAGGAAGAGGGTGGCCGAAATTCAATGCTGAAAAGTTCAGCAAAATAGGGTTTTTATAACACCCATATCCTTTTCCTACTAAGCCACTACATACTTATCCTAATCCTACTAGGTTACTGCATCCTTATCCTAATCCTACTAAGTTACTGCTGATCCCCAAGTCTTTGGAAATTCTGTTTTTGCTCGGGACAACTTTTCCATGCGTCACTTTTAGTCCATAAACTTCCAAAAGCTGTCTTTCATCTTTCGTGAAGCTTCCTTTGGCATCCCACAGTCCATAATATACTGAAATCTTCATCATTTATACCTGAAAACTTGCTAATCATGTAGGTTATCTTACTTACAGGAAAAAGGACTAAAAGTGCAGGAATTATATATTTTGTCCTCAAAACATTGCTCAAATATGGGTAAATTAAGGTGCTTTAGGCGTGCAAATACGCCTAACATCAGATACTTTTAGGAAAAATTATGAATGATTAGGACACCTTTCATCTAGTTCATGATCAAAGCATATTTGAGAATTGAAGAAGAGCTGAAAACATGGATCCCAACACTTACTAAGTCAACATACGAGCCGCATGTAGGACTTAAATACCGCAAGTAGGCAAAGAAAGTGCCAGAAGTCTAAGATCTTGAGAGCTAAACTTGTAGGATTTTTTCATTCTCTATCTATGCCCTATATCTGTGCCTAGGGTCTGGACCGCAGGTAGTACATGTGCCTAGGGTTAGAGCATAGGTACAGAACACATGTAGCCACCAACCCTGTTTTCTCATATTTCATTCTGTCTTTGGTTTTAGTGTTACCTCATGTACAAAAAATACCCATTATGTATTTTTTAGCAGGAGTTATGCACTTTTGAAACTAATAAAACTACTTTGATTTTTGGATCCAATTTTGATCTCTGGATTCTCCTGTATTAACTTTTGTTGATTAATCGAGTTACGATTGTGGGTTTTCTTCTTCTTCTTATTATGATTTTATCTATGCTTTCAATCATGAATGTTGTTGATTACTTTACATTGATGAGTGATAAAAAATCCATAGCTAGGGTTATGGAAACCCTGGTGGATTAATGATGTAGGAGAAGTAAGATTATTGATTTGAACCAATGCCCATGGAATGCATTGCATTATCTTTACTACAATAGATTTCTTAGTGATAGACAATATTAAGATCCCGCCTAGGTTATTGCTACTTACTCCAAAAAAAGAGTAGTAAATAGGAAAAGATAAGGACAATAATAATTTGAATTTTATCTATTAATCCAGAAACTAGGTAAGTCTACGTAAGATCGTTAGAGTTTATCTAATAACTAGATTCTCAAAAAGTTAATTGTTAATTAGGATAAATATAAGGGTTAGTAATGCAACATCCAGAGACTCAAAAGGTAAAGGGTGGAATCTGTCTAATCACCTAAAAAACCATAGATGGTACATCAATTATTGATTCTGCATAGCAAGGTATTAGATTTGATCAACATATCATGATAAGCCTATAAATTTGAAAAGCCAGGGGGAACGCAATCCTATCGTTGACCAATACTGATTACAATCGAAGTTGTTATTTATTCCTTGTTTGATTTGCTATTTAAATCCCCCCATTTACTTTTCCAGTTTTTGTATATTGATTATAGTTTCTAAAATCCATAATTCCATGTATTCCCTTTGGATTAAACTCCAACCACTATTGGGTTACTATATTTTATAGTAGCCACAATCATCTTCGATGTGAAGGTATAGCTTGGGTGTTATTAGTCCTTTTTTTCAAATTCCTTTAGTTTGAGTTTTGATTGAAGTCAATGACATTCCATGGGCATGTCATGTCTAAGGATGGATTTATGGTAGACCCAACGAAGATTGAGGCAACTCTTGATAAGCCCAGGACTATATCTCTAACTGACGTTCGTAGCTTTATTGACTTGACTAGTTATTATTGATAATTCGAAGAGTATTTTTCAATTATTTAACAACCTATGACTAGATTTACTTAGAAGGAGGTTACTTTCCGATGGTTCAAAGAGTAGGAGTTGAGATTTTAAAAGCTTAAGGAGTTTTTTACTTTCGCTTATATTTTGTCTCTTCCTATTTAGGGTGAGGGATTCAACATTTATTGTGATGCATTTTCTATTGGTTATAGTTGTGTATTAATGAAGCTTAGTCTTCTTATTGCTTATTCTTTGAGGTAGCTTAAGGTGCATGAGCGCAACTAAACCAATCATTATTTAACGTTGGCAGTAGTTTTTATTCTTCTTATGATTTGAAGGCATTATCTTTATGGTGGGGATTATAAGATTTACACAAATCATTGAAGTCTTCATCATCTTATGACCCCAGAGGGAGCTAAATTCTATGAAACATAGATGGATGGAGTTATTTAAGTATTGTGATATATCTATTTTGTATCATTCCAACAATACGAATATGGTATCCAATTCCTGAAGTTGGAAGGTAGTGTATGGGTATCTTGGATTTAATTTTAGTTTCCCAGAGTCTGTTGTATCGAAAACTCAATTCATATCTAACTTGAAGGTAAGACTTGATATTTCAGACCATAGGATGATTATTGCTAGTGTTAAGGTGAGGTCCTGCTATTTGAGAAAATTTAAGATCACCAGTTTAAGGATAAAAGACTTTGAATCCTATGTGATTGTGGGTGTAATATTAATTCGAAGAGGGATATCATGTTTTCTGAGGGTGTCTGGATATTTGATAGCGATATTTGTATCCCGAAGGTTAATGACTTGATTTAGTTGATTTTACATGAGGATAACAACTCTAGGTATTCTATTTACCAAGGTCTAGCCAAGATATATAGAGATCTGAGACATCATTATTGGATGACTAGAATAAAGAGGGATGTGGTAGATTTTGTAGCTCATTGCCTATGATTCAACAGGTAAATATCAAGTATCAATGGCAAGGTGATTTTATTTAGAGATTGCCCATTCTCGAGTGGCTTACCATGGACTTTATTAGTGGTTTGACTCATACTTCCTATTGTTCTGATGGTATTTGGGTCATTGTGGATTGACTGACCAAATCGTCATATTTCATTCCTATTCAAATAGCCTTAGTGTCGAGATCTTAGCCCATATCAATGTTATTGAGATAGTCCATTTGGATGGTTTTACTATATCTATTATTTTTTACTGGAGTTTATTGTTCACTTCTATATTTTTGAGAGAATTCTAAGAGGAGTTGGGTACTATGGTGGACCTCAGTACAACCTTTCATACTCAGAACAATTTCCAGTCGAAGCGAACTATTTAGGTTCTAAAGGATAATCTCTGAGCCTGTGTTATGGATTTTTGAGGTTAGTGAGAGCACCGCTTATCCTTGGTAGGTTTGAATATAATAATAGTTATCATTCAATTATTAAGATTACACCTTTCAGGCTTTATATGGTAGGCGATGTCGTTCCCTGATTGGATTATTTGAGACATTCGATGTAAGACCTTGTGGAATCGACTTGCTTTATGAGTTATTTGATAGATTTAAGGTGATTCAACATGGTTTGAGGGTCTCTTAAAGTAGGTAGAAGGCTTATGGAAACCATAGGATTCGTTCCTTGAGATTTTAAGTTGGCAATCGGGTATTGCTCCATGTATTAGCCAAAAACGGTCAGATAAGGATCAGAAAGAAAGGCAAGCTCAACCCCAGATATATTGGACCTTTTGAGATTTTTTGCTCCATTAGTAAGGTGGGTTATGAGTTCGATACCCCCATATTTTACAGTTTTTCATCAAATTTTCCATGTTTCCATGTTGCGCAGATACATTCCTTATCCATCCCATGTGCATAGATAGGACTCAGTCCAGTTGGATCAGTGTTTGAATTTTGTGGAAAATCTTGTGCTTATTTTGGTTAGTTAAGTTAGAAGATTATGCTCTAGAGAGGCAAGAGCGAGATGTGAACTCAGTATCCCTACCTATTTGAGGCTCCGGGTACATCCTAACCCTTTACTTTCATGTACAAAAGTTCTTTTAGTTGTGGATATTGTAATGACCCTTCAGGTTAGCTGTAAGGCCCCACAAATTTCTCTCATAGTCTAAGCCTTAGAGCATGATTAATAAAGTGTTAATCTGGCCTTAGAAGGTTAAGAAGTGTCTTCCCAAGTGAGATGTGTTTTAAACCGTGTATAATTTCCCTAGTAATGACTTTTTATCATGTAGAGAATTGAATAAGCTTTCCATCGATACCGAATTCGCCCAACTCTGACACTTGGGCGAAGAGTTAGAGCCATTTTCGTGAGATAGTGTGCCACCTAGCACTTTAGTGCATCGCGGAGCCAACCAAAATGACAATCGTCAAAATTCAGTGAGCCTCTGCGATTATTGCACGTCGCGCCAAGGCTTAGTTTTAGCATTGTCAATTTCTAGTGCACCAACGTGATTCCACCGCATCGCTGTGCCTTTCCAGTGCGCAACCAAGGTGGCAACGTGATTTCCACTGCAACGCGCCATCAAGCAATTTCCCGATTGTCCAATTTCCATTGAGCTGGCACAATTATGGCGCATCGCGGCAGCATGTAAAATTAGTATTTTTCAGATTAATTCCAAGGGCGTAAAAGGTCTTTTCCCAACCCTTATATATACTCCTTAGCATGGGATTTGGCCTCATTTCACCCAAAATATCATTGTTTTCTCTCAATTCTCATCAAGAACAAGAGCTAGGGTTTTTACCAAAATTAAAACCCTTCCTTCTTTTTCAAGAGAAATCAAGAAATCAAGAATCTCTGCAAGATCTTTCAAGAAAAAGTTTCTCTAAGGTATGTAGATATTGATTCTTGGGTCCCTTTCATCCAATAAGCTCAAGAACCCTTTTTAAAAATTCAAAGATCTTATGTTTATCGGTTTTCATGATTTATGTGTGTTGAAATTGGTGTTCAGGCTATTATTTAGTTTTGATTCATGTTTGTATGCTAGGTTTTCAAGCTTTGACCCCAGTATGTGATATTCATGCGATGTTCATGACAAACCTTCTTCAAGTTGCTTGTTAAGTGATATGTTCATGTCAATTAAGAGTAGAAATTGGTGAATAAGAAAAGCATGCTCCCCATATGCTTGAAAAAATGCTCAGTCTAGGATTTAGTTGAGTTTTTTTGTTATTAGATCTACAGATCACCCATCAGATAATCTTGATCTCAATCTCTGATTTTGTTGAGTATTCTTGTTTTCAGATTCGGACATGATCATTTTTTATCATTGATAGTAGATTCCAAAATCATCCGCTAGAGAGGTTTGATCTCTGATGCAGTCAGTCAAGAGTGGAAAAGCTTAAAATTCAGTAACGATGTGAGTATATTTAGTCAATCAGCTTCAATATCCTCAGGTTTTGAGATCACTTTCTAGATAAGACTGATCTCAACTCTAGTGCTTAGTTATCAGTATCATATTATTCAGTTGTTCATTATCTCAGTATTGGTAGTTATTTCAGATGTCAGTAAGGAGATACCCTAGTTTCAGTACTCAGAGTCGTGATGATTGTGATTATGGTTTGTGTATTAATGTATGTGTACTCATTCAATACTCTCAGTATTATTCAGTTAAGTTATTGTTCATGCATAAGCCCTTGCATTTAACCTTACCTCATCTGCATACTTTGTACATTTTTGTACTGATGCATTTGAGCTATGGTGTTTTATTTGACACCATAGGTTCAGAGCAACGAGATCCATAGTACCCTTAGCATTTCAGTCCCAATCAGCAGCAGTAGACATAACAGTGAGTCCTCTTTATTCGAGGATGATCCTTTTAGCTTTTTTGTATCAGATTTTATTTATTTTTAATATATGGAGTTAGTTGGGGACATGTCCCATCAACTCCACAGTTTAGTCATCTTAGAGGTTTTTCGGACAGATGTATCAGTATTTAGTTTTCAATTTTGAGTATTTTTAGATGTTTTGAACCTTATGGAGAATTTTTACATTTATTATCTATATTATGCAGTGTCCAGGTACAGATATCAGTAGAGGGTTAGCTTGTGGTCCTTCTGGATCATGAGTACCATGCGACCTGAGGCACCTAAGCTTATTTTGAGTTATTAGTCGGAAGATAAGAAAATTGTAAGTTGGTCAAGCAACCTACTTTTTGTTTAAATGACCTCGGATGGTAATTTTTACTTTTCCACTGATTTTGTAACATCGAATTTGATAGTTTAGCATAGTATGTTTGCATACACGAGATTTTTGATGAATCCCGAAGGGTTGGCGGAAACTTGGAAATTTCCATGTCTCAGCTAGTGTTTGTGCACTTTTTTTTGCAAGGAACCGATCACGTTAGCGATCTTTCCACTAACAAAAAGTGTCAAGAACATGACACTCATGTCATGAAAGTGACTCACATTTGTACCAAACAGGAATAACAAATGCGATATCCCTAGTCGTAATAGCGACATTTGCCCCTTTTTGCAAGGTATCACGATTGTGATCGATGGGTCACAAATGAAATACCTTTGTACATATAAAGGGTATAAATATCCCTTTCCATCCCATTTTTTCCCATTTCTCATCCATTCCCAAGATTTTAAACCCTAAGAAGTGGGATATGTTAGAAATTGCATTGTGGATGATTTTGGGATCATGGATAATGATTAGTTACACAATTTTCCTTTAAATTTGCGGTAAGACTTCCTCATTTTAATGTTCAATTTTCCCTTTTCTCCATCAAAAATATCTAAACCATAGTGACTTGATTTTATCATTAATATAGCTAGGAATTTGCTTATTTTGATGTTAAACATTCCTTGAGCTTATGGGGATATTGAGTTTGTTTCAGAAATGCAATTTTTCTAATTGGGAACCACATGGTATTATGCATAATTTTTGACCCGAAGTATAATAGTGAAATATCAATAAAATTGCTCTTGTTTTGATGAATAGATTGAGATTTTGATAGCATGACCCCTTGCAAAAGATTATTAGAAAGAAAAAATCTGTGATTTAGCAGATTGTTTAAACTTGTTAAGCGTCCAAGTAGGCTAGGTTTCCATTTTTTTATAGATTGAGCCATGGAATATTATGCTTATGATATTGTGTTAGATTTTTTATGGGTTATAGGTGTTGGTGATAAAATTGACCATACTTGGTTTAGTTGGACCTTTAGGCTATTTGTAAACTATAACCAGGCGTGTTTGGCATAGTTCATGTAGTACGTAGTAGAATATCTATATTAGGACTAATTAAGGTTTGTTTAACATATAAGGGTGTATTTAGATACCTTATCATAGTCCTAGTTAGAGTTTACCATATAATGGATTTCAGGGATTAGAAATGCGCCTTTAGACTCGCCTTAGGCCAAGACTTTAACTAGCTTTGGTTGACCTTTGTATGCTCATTTTATATCTAGAAGTGCTTATTGTGAGGTTCGGTGAGGCTAAGTACTAAATGGTCATGATGGTTTTTTATTTGGGGTTTATGATAAATATGGTAAAACTCAATCATTATTTATATTAATGGCATATATATAATGGTTCGAGTTCGGCTATTAATTATGATATTACTAATATAATTACCAGTTTGAGTCTAGCTATTGATTATGACATTGATGACACATATACCAATTCGAGTCCAACTATTGATTGTGATATTTATCATATATACCAGCTCAAGTCTAGCTAGTAAATATGAAAATGATGATATAAATACCTATTTGAGTTTAGCTATTGATTATGATATTGATGATATATATACCAGTTTATGCCGTCTATTGATTATGATATTAAATATATAACTATGGTTGGAGTCTGGAAGTTAACGGTTATATTGATGAGATGAATACTGGTTCGAGTCACCTAATGAATGGTGTTTGAAGTATGATATGCTATGGATGGGTTCATACTGATAGAATGGGGGTTGATATATTATGGCTACTCGGTTATATTCTTTTTAATTATACCTCTAGGCTTATGGGGTCCTGCTCTAGGTTATTTACTTGTCTAGATATATCTTCTTTGATTGTTCCTTCTAGGATTATGGTGGCCTACACTGGATTATTTAATTTTATAGTTACATTCACTTTGATTGTATCCTCAAGGATTATAGGACATGCATTGTGTTATTTCCCTTTTCACAATTGTTGGCTTATGGGGGTAATTCTTGTAGTTACAATCGCATGTTCCTTACATTTCCCTTTCGACTTATTTATTTAAGTATATACAACGATGTTTAAGCTATGCATAGGTTTTTCTTCTCTTGACTTAGTTATGTCATATTGCATCTTATCGTATCTATATAATTATTTAGCTCAACCAGCCAATGATGCCTACAAGTTACTCATGCTTTTGGTACTTCTACTACACTTCTATACATATTTGGTGCAGATTTGGGTACTAGTTTCCATCGTTGATTTGTTACAGATGTTATGGTGGATTTCAGAGATAGGGTGAGGTCTTGGAGTTTGAGTTCCCCTTCTCCCTCTATTTATCTATGTCTGGTCCTTTATTTTTTATACCGAATGTATTGACTATCTTAGAACTTATGGCGAGTTGTAGTTGCTCTTGTACTGACTCTACCAAGTCATGTGATGATTTTGTATGTTTTTGCTACCTTTCAAATATATCTATTACCTTGATTATATATGTTTTGTGTTATCTATTTCACCTTTTTTGGGGGCATTTTCCACCAAGTTAGACCATTGCAAATAGCTCAGGGCTATAGTTCAGCTTACCTACAGGTAGGATTTAGTAGTTGCAATCATGACTCGTAAATCAGGTAGTGATAGAAGCTATACTATGAAGTAATTAAGAGACATATATAGTAGAAATTAGATTAAACTTCAATACCATCACCTACCTTGAACGAAGCTTGCCCATCTTAACTAAGCATGAGCCATGCCTTTCTATGCAGTTTTCGCTTGAGTCTTGATCTAGAAAGAGCAAACATATAATTAATCAAATGTCCTATCAAATCAAGATTATAACCCTCACCCAACCCCTAAGTCCAAGTTCATGATCATTCTCTCCCTATTTTAGGGCTTTTCTACTTTAATTACCCTAAAACTATGAATTTCATGGAATAATTAGTTAATTCACAACATGAAAGGGTAATTTAACCATCATCAACAAAAACCCATTGATTTTTTACCTAAATTTCTCGCTTGTATACGAGAAATAACTCAATCAACATTTAGCCCTCCTTAAGCTATGTAACCTAGCAATTCTAAGGCTAAATTATAAATCTTTGAGTTAACAAAGATGAAAAACTTACCTTAATAAAGCAAAATAATGATTAAATGATAATTTTCACCCAAAATCGTCTCTCTCTTGCCCCAAAAATGTGTTTCAGAAAAACAAATCAATTTGGAGGATTTATAGAATAAAACAATAATTTTCACTATTATAGCAACATATGTCATAGCTATAGCGACACATCCCATAATAGTGGTCATTGATTAGGTGTTATAGCAAGATTTTCTAAACTTTTAGACATGTCATTATAGGGACATGCATGCATGTATAGCAATATGCATGTAACTATAGAGATATGCATATCTATATAACAACATGCACATTTCTATAGCAATCTAGGTGAAGTAGAATGCCTGGCTATGCCCAGAATTCCCCTTTTCACAACGTACCTTAATCTAGGACATCCTAAAAATACAGTTTATGCTAAGATCAACTGTGGGTGTTCTATATACCTAAATTCAATTCTATAATATCCTATAAGTTTATTTTTATCTTAGCAAGCTAGAAATGAAGTCAAATGCCACCACACTTACCCAATTCATTCCTCAATTTCCCTAGACTACACTTCACTCAAATTTTGTTCAAAACTAGCCAAGCTTAAAATTTATAACTTCCAATCTGGGAAGAATTCTTGCATGAAATTTTAAAAGAGAGACATATACCTATCAATAAAATCTTCATAACAACAGATACAAATTTACCCATCTTTCACCGTTCAATGATCAAATGAGAAATTGGTTGAAATAAAGAAAGAATAGCTTTCTTGTATCCTTAAAAAAATTAAGAAAACTTGTCCAACATGTCCTTCTCAGTTTTCCAAGTGGTTTCTTTGATCGGACAATGATTGCACTAAACTTTGACCGAATGAATTGCCTTCATCCTAAACTACTAAACTTTCCAATCGAGAATCACCATTAGTTTTTCTTCAAAAACCAAATCTTTATCTACAAAAACTGAGTCCCATTTAATGATATAGTCTCCATCACAATGATATATTTTGAGAATTAAGACATAAAACACCAAATCTACTCTCCATAAACATGACTATAACGCTAATATTTATTTATATGGACCCAAATACTCAAGAATATCAAAAGGAGTAATATATCGAGGTCTGAGCTTACCCCTCTTACCAAACCTCATGACTTCATTCATGGTAGATACCATAAGAAACACTTGTTCACCAACCGTTAAGTCTATGTATCTTACAATATCTCTTACCTTAACAACTTTATTTTGGAATAAATGTAACTTTTTCTTGAGCCTTCTTCACTAAGTTAGTGTCCAAAGGTTTAACATCCCTAGTCCCAAACCACCCAATAAGTGACCTACACTTTCTTCCATAAATCGCCTCAAATGGTGTAATATCTATGTTAGGTAATAGTTGTTATTGTATGACAACTCGCACAATAAAAGAAACTGGTCCCAATGACCACAAAAATCATTAACGCAGGCTGTCAATATATCCTCTAGCACTTAAAACATTCTCTCTGAATATTCATCTATTTGAGGATAAAAGTCATGCTAAAGGTGGGCCTGCTACTTAACTCTTCATACGACCTACCCCAAAATCTAATAGTATACTTTGCATCTCTATCAGAAATAATACTAAGGAGCACCTCAGGAAGCCATAGTATTTCCGTAACATAAATTTAGCTAACTTTTGAGAGTTGTGGTTTACCAAACCAGCAAAAAGTTAGTTTATTTGGTAAAATGGTCCATTATAACTTAAACAAACTCATATTTCTTAAAGTTCTTTGGAAGACCCACCATGAAATCATTAGCATTGTTCTCCCATTTCCACAAAGGTATTGGTATTCTCTAAATCCATACCTCAAGCCTTTGGTATTTATACTCCACCTGTTGGAAATTGAGTCACTTGGACATATTATCCACTATGTCTTAGATTATACAGGTGATTGATAAAGCTACCCTATGTTATAATATATTTTGGTTATACCAAAATGAATAAAATAACAAAAACCATGGGCTTCTGGAAGTACATCACAAATCAAATGACCAACCTGAGGAACACATAATGCTTCCTCAAACTGGAACACCACTATTGCGTCAAGAACAACGTCTTCCACCATCCTCATACACTAATTTATTTTGAAGCTCTTTCAACTTCATATCCTCAAGTGGATTGACCTTGATCTGATCTAGAAATATTGACTTTACTTCAACACTAGCCAGTAATTTACTGTACCCAATCTCACCCGCAAGTGTACGTAGTCCACCCAAGTAATATATTGGCCTTTTGAAAATCTTAGTATCAATCCCATAACGACTAGTACTAAGTAACTATAAAATTAATGTTTAACTATTATGATTAAATAAATGCGATCATAACCATAAGATGTTTGATAGTTATATCTAAGTGTAAAATAAAATAATGTAGTAAAAGAAATTGCTCGGACAATCAATGGGAAAAAATCAAGTGTTAACGAACCGCAAAAAATCATACTATGCTATGTAATTTCATAGGTTAGGTTAATAATCTTTGTTGTTGGTTCACAGGATTGATATTATGACTTTGGACTATAGAGAATCACCTATCTTACTTATTCCCACAACTATTAACTAAATAGGGTCGTTAGGTATATTCCTATACTAAATACAAATCATAACATCAAGAAATTTAATGTTCATGATGGTATTCTATTCATCCCACTTTTTATCATTTTGTTCCTCTTTCTGGTTTCACAATATGATTATGCATGTATTATAATGGTCATGAATCCTTAAAATAGTGATAATAAGGATATATAAACAATGATTATTGATAAACCACAACAAACAACTCAATTAATAACAATAATACTCATGTTCTTGGCCCTAACCTTGGAAAATGATGTTCAGCCAATAAGGACATAACTGTAATAACATGAATGAATAAATGTTAAAATCCACAAACAAAAAAAATAATACAAGAAAAACTCTAATTGAAATGTTTTTCCGCCTATCCGAAAGTCCTAAGGTCGTCCAATGTGTGAGCAATTGGGTTTAAGTGTCCCATTTATTGGAGGACAGCATTGTCCGAGTTTAACATGGGAAATGCCAGGCCACTATTGCATCATCTGGGCAGAGAGGAATGACGATAAGAAAGAGGATTACTTTAAATTTCAATGGAAAATGTTTCCAAGGGTGTTCCATGGTATTATCATGAAACCTAGGTAGCGTGGCAAGCCAAGGACTTCAAAACGCTCAACTTTGGTCATGTCTTGTCCATGTTTTTTGCCTTCTGATTAAAGTTTTATGGTTTTGTTTCCACTTGATTTACAACATGTACATCAACTATATATCCTCATGATCAACTAACCAATCTGACTCAAACATCAAACACAACATGTTAGAGCATAAATCAACTTATGATTCAAGACAATGAACTATTAATAAACATAGCTCAAGCTAAGAGTACTAGTTTTATAATTTGCTCTTTTAACTTAGTGTTTTGACTCTAAATACAGTATGAACACACCTTAAACACTAAAATTTCATAAAATAACACTTAGATGCTTATTTATACAAGAATTAACTCATTACGCATAAGAAAAATCCTCAAAAAACACTAAATAAACCTGATAACAATACTAAGGTGCATAACTCCACCTCATATCACAACCCCACACTTAAAAGCTTGTCTTCCTTAAAAATCTCTTTATTATAAGAATCATAGTCAGATATTACTCCAAACTTCTAGAAGAAGCAAGACAATTAAGCTTGTTTTATGATGACTATATGGAACTCATGTTTCAAAAACCACGATGTCTTGTACATTTGAGAACTCAAGAATACTACTTGAAAACATACTAGCCTCAAAAATTAACTCGCTAAGTTGGAAAGCTCATGCATATTACTCAATCAAAGAGATTATAAAACTCATGAAACTATCATAAAAAATTTCCCTTACCACAAGAGAGTTACCCATATTCACTCGCATAGATGCAATCATTACAAGAATAACTATAAGAATCAAATTATGCTCTCTAAAACAAATAATTTACAAGGTATGCATGATGAACAATAGGCTTTCCATTAGTGTAGTACTCTACTAGTATTATAATGTTGAAGTTTAGGATCAACACGGACATTGAGAGTTGCAATAAAAGCTAAGGTATGGGTAGAAACTATTTTTGTAAAGAATAGAGAATATCTTCCCAAAGCTCTTTAATACATCACATGAACATTAAGATCTATCCATGGACAATGAATTTCCCCAACATTTATCTACACACTTCTCATTTTTTCCCCATCTCATTAAAATAATTCAAAGTGTGCTCTATCACATATTCTTTAATTCAAGCACATTATTCTTGTCTTTTCATTACATAACTCCTAATCATAACACATATCCATTTTACAACACCAATAACTACCTTTTATGGGGCCTTACTTTCACATATTTTATTTTTATATTTCAATCTTCTTAATCAACTTTATTTTATACTAAAGTTCTTAGGAGCATTGGATAAATTAAGGTCTATCACAGAAGGGAACAGGCAACATATTAAGCTACAAAAGAATACAGACTAAAAGATCAATGGGGCTAACTTGGATTATGCACAAGGGTAGGTAAAATAGGGTATAAAACCTGGCTATCAAAGAAATCCCCATATCATCTCCTAAACCCACAATCTTTATTTTTCTTTTTGCAAACACTAGGCAAGTTCTAGATATCAAATGAACCAAGGAATACATAAAACCTAACTTCATACATAGGACATGCTCAACTCAAGTAGGATCATCATTGACTCTCAACCAAAAAATAGAATGAATTTAACAATAAGACAAAATTCTCAAAAGTCATAAACTAGATCCTAAGAGTGTTAAAAGTAGTAATTGACAAAAAAAAATGATTTTACACACATAGCCACTTGCATATACAATCAGACATATCACCCAAAAGAATATTTCACTTATCCTAATCACAAAAATTTGAAATTACTCATAAATCGAAAAAAAGATACTGGTTTCAAAGGGTTCCCCTATGGAAAAGAATGAAATAGAACAACTACAGTGTGGGTGAAATGTTCACCTACTTAACTGACACCTATATGAAATTAAAGGAAAAAAGAAAAATCTTTTTGTATTTTTTTTCAAATTTACCCTAACATTAGAAAGGCAACTAAAACTTAAGATCGTAGAACATCACTCAACCAAAACCATGGGAATTTTCCCACCCCACACTTAAATCTTACTTTGGCCCCGAAGTAAACTTAGAAGTAGAGATAAAAATACTCCATGCATTTTTAAGGCCTAGCTAGAAGCATCTTATTACATCAAGAGGAGATAGGGATACCACACTTCATCTCTACAATGCTTTTTAGCTCAAGTCTCTAGTACTAAGACTTCCCATTAACTTGTGACTCAACAAAAACAAAAACTATGTGAAGTAAAAACTAAAAACATGAAACATACAATAACTAAATTAACATGGGTTACCTCCTAAACAATGCCTGATTTAGTGTGACGAAATAACCTACATCACTATATCTTGGCGACATTCCTTGATCCTCTTCCTCATACATAGAGGCAATCTTAGTACACATTTTTTACCTCTTGTGTATGTACTTTTAAGGTTAACATCATTAACAATAACAACCAATTTAGGGTCATGAATCATCATCAATTCAGGCTTAGTTAGTGTTGTGGACAACTCAATAAGTCTGTTGTAAAAGGTCATTGGTAGTTTAAATTCTTTCAGTCCATAGTTATCCACTTCTATCATTATAATCATTCATAAATATTTGTAGTGTGAAGGTAGATTGAGTGTCTTATAAACTTAAAAGACTGCCTCTTCATCATCCGAGTTCACTATGAAAGTGACCTCTCTCATGTCAATTAGTGCTCCTACTGTTGCTAATAATGGACATCCCAGAAAGATTAGTACCCTGTTATCTACATCATAATCTAAAATAATAAAATTAGCCAAAATTATAAGCTTACAAACCAATATGAAAACACTTAATCATTCCTTCGGTGTTCACTATAGTCCTGTCCGCATTTGCAGCTTCTTAGAGCATGGTCTCAGCTAACCTAACCTAAGAGTGATGATCATGGAAATAGGCATAAAATTTATACTCTTCCCTAAGTAAATCAAGTGATGAGCCACTTCACCATCACCAATCTATATGGGGAGGTTAAAAATCCCTGGGTCCTTAAACTTTTTATGCATCTTCTTTAATACCATAGAGTTGTAATCCTTATTCAATACCACCATCTCAATATCTTGAAGCTTAACTTTATTAATCACCACATCCTTCAAGTACTTGACATACATGGGCATTCCCTATAAAACATTTAAAAGGGGCAAAATTAATGTGATGTTTTCTCAATGTTTCAAAGAACTTCTTGAAACAAGTATCTTCTTTATCCTTATTCAGACTCTATAGGAAATGGTTTTGGTGGTATTTCATTCAGTTTCTCAACAACTTTGATTTTTGAGTACTCAAACTTTCAAAAATTATCAATATCCTTGATTACAACCTATTAGGGAACTAACACTACATTTACCTCCTTAGATTTCTTCAGAGGTCTTTCACTAAGATCCTTACCACTTCTTAAAGTGATTTCCATAACTTACTTCGGTGGTTAATTATTACTGGGCAAGCTGCCTTGAGGCCCGATATTTTATGCCTGGGTTAGTTGCTCTATTATTGAGAGAGTTCATTAGGTGGAGTTTAATTAGTGTGAGACTAATTAGAGGTAATCAGTAGAGAGGGTCATTGGTAGAATACCAAGATGAGCTAATAGTAGAGTTTCTGCTATCACAAGGTGCCAAGACTTAGGCTGATAAATAAACTATAATCAGGAGGTTGTTTATAGTTGATTTCCTTAATTCTTGTGAGAACAATACTATGGTTTTTCCCTTTTTGGGTTTCCACAAAAGAATTTGTCTCTTTACTTTTCCTGCATAGTCTTTTGTTTTCCTTCATGATTAGTGATTATTTGCCTATGATTTATTTTGAGTGACCTAGTCCCTTACTGCTTGGTGCAACTCTCAAGGGTTTCAATAGTTGGTATCAGATCATGCCCTCTCAAAATGGTTCACACCTAGGGTGTATCATTTAGAGTGGTTGTTCTACCTAATCTAGAAGAAGCACAATCTACAACTAAACCACCTAGATTTAATGGTTAGTACCATGGGTAGGAACTATTTTTGCAATGAATAGAGACTATCTTCCATAAGTGCTTTAATACATCACGTGAACATTAAGATCTCTCTATTAACAAACAATTTCCCCAATATGCATCTAAAAACTTCTCATTTTTTTCCTCATTTATTACGATAATTTAAAGTATTCTCTATAACTTATTCTTAGATTCAAGAACATTATTCTTATCTTTTCATTACACAACTCCCAATGACAACAGATATCAAGTTTACAACACCAATAACTACCTTTTATGGGGCCTTACTTTAACATATTTTCATTTTATCATTCAAACTTCTTAATCAACTTAATTTTATACTAAAGTGCTTAGGAGCATTGGATAAAATTAAGGTCTATCAAAGAAGGGAACATGCAACATATTAAGCTACCAAAGAATACAGACTAAAAGCTTAATGGGGATAACTCAAATTATGCATAAGGGCAGGTAAAATAGGGTGTGAAACTAGGCTATTAAAGAAATGCCCATATCATCTCCTAAAACCACAATTTTTATTTTTCTTTTCGAACACTATGCAAGTTCTAGACATCAAATGAACGAAGGAGTGCACAAAACCTCACTTCATACACGGGACATGCTCAACTCAACTAGGATCATCATTGAATGTCAACCTAACAATATCACGAATTTAACAATAAGACAAAAATTTTCAAAAGTCATAAACTAGATCATAAGAGTGTTAAAAGCAGTAATTAAAACAAAAATCATGATTTTACACATACAGCCACTTGCATATGCAATCAAACATATAACCACAAGAACATCTCACTTATCCTCATCACAAAAATTTGAAATTACTCCTAAATAGAATAAAAGATACTATTTCCAAATGGTTCCCCTGTGGAAAAGAACCAAATAGAACAACTACAGTGTAGGTGAAATGTTCACCTACTAACTGACACTCACTAAAATTAAAGAAAAAAAGGAAAATCTTTTTGTAATTTTTTCAAATTTACCCTAACATTAGAAAGGCAACTAAAACCTAAGATTGTACAACATCACTCACCCAAAAACATGGGAATTTTCCCACCCCACAATTCAATCTTACTATGTCCCCAAAGTAAACTTAGAAGTAGACATACAAATACTTCATGGGTCTTCGAGGCGTAGCTAGTTGCATCTTATTACATCAAGAGGATCTAGGGATCCTATACTTTGTCTCTACCATGATTTTTAGCTCAAGTCTCTAATACTAAGACTTCACATTAACTTGTGATTCGACAAAAACAAAAACTATGTGAAGTAAAAACGAAAAACATGAAACATACAATGACTATATTAACACGGGTTACCTCACAAACAATGCCTGATTTAGTGTCATGAAATGACCTACATCACTATATCTTGGACATATTCCTTGATCCCTTTCCTCATACATAAAGGCCATCTTAGTACACATTTTTTACCTCTTGTGTATGTACTCTTAAGGTCATCATCATTAACAATAACAACCATTTTAGGGTCGTCAATTATCATCACTTTGGGCTTAGTTAGTGTTGTGGACAACTCAATAAGACTATCATAAGAGGTCTTTGGTAGTTTAACTTCTATCACTTCATAGTTATCCACTTCAATCACTGTAATCATTCATAAATATTTTTAGCGTGAAGGTGGATTGAGTGTCTTATAAACTTTAAAGACTACCGCTTCATCATCTAATTTCACTATGAGATTGACCTCTCTCATGTCAATTAGTGCTCCTTCTGCTGTTAATAATGGACATCTCATAATGATTAGTATGTTTTTATCTACATTATAATCCAAAATAATTAAATTAGCAGAAATTTCAAGCTTACAAAGCTTTATGAAAACACTCAATTATTCCTTCAGTCTTCACTATGGTCCTGTCCGTATTTGCAGCTTCTTAAAGTATGGTCTCAGCTAACCCAACCTAAGAGTGTTGATCATGGACAGAGGCATAAAATTTATACTCGTCCCTAATTAACTTAAGGTATAGGACACTTCACCATCTCCAATATATATGGGGAGGGTAAAAATCCCTGGGTCCTTAAGCTTTTTATGCATTTTCTTCAATACCATAGAGTTGTAGTCCTTAATAAGCGCCACCCTCTCAATATCTTGAAGCTTAACTTTATTAATCACCATATTCTTCAAGTACTTGACATACGTGGGCATTCCCTGTAAAATATTTAAAAGGGGAAAAATTAATTTGAACTTCTCTCAATATTTCAAAGAACTTCTTGAAACAAGTATCTTCTTTAACCTTATTCAGGATCTAAAAAAAATGACGGTGGTGGTCTTTCATTCACTTTGTCAACAACTTTAGTTTTTGAGTACACAGACTTTCACAAATTATCAATATCCTCGCCTGTAAACTATTATGGAACTAACACTTTATTTACCTCCTTATATTTCTTTGGAGGTCTGTCACTAAGATCCTTAGCACTCCTTAAACTTATTGCCATAACTTATTTTGGTGGTTAATTATTACTTTGTAAGCCAACTTGAGGCCTGGTATTTTGTGCCTGGGATAGTTGCCTTATCATTGACAGTGTTGATTAGGTGAAGTTTCCTTAGTGTGAGACTAACTAGAGGTAATCAATAGAGAGGGTCATTGGTAGAGTACCAATATGAGATGGTAGTAGAGTTACTGCTAGCACAAGGTGCCTAGACTTAGGTTGATAATTAAACTATAATCAGCAGGGTGTTTATAGTTGATTTCCTTGATTCATTTGAGAACAATACTATGGTTTTTACCTTCCTGGGTTTCCACATAAGAGTTTGCATCTTTTTTACTTTTCCTGAATAGTCTTTTGTTTTCCTTAATGTTTAGTGATTGTTTGCCTATGATTTATTCTGAGAGACTTAGTCCCTTACTACGTGGTGCAAATCTCAAGGGTTTTAATAGTTGGTATCAGATCCTTCTCACTCAAAAAGGTTCATACCTTGATTGTCTTATTTAGAGTGGCTGCTCCACCTAATATACAAAGAAGGTTAATCTACAATTAAACCACCTAGATTTAATGGACAATACTATGGGTGGTGGAAAACAAGGATATTTGACTTCATTTTGGCTAGGGATAGTGAGATTATAGACATTATTCTTGATGATCCTAATGTATCTGTGAGAGAAGTAAAAGAAAGAGATGTCATAACAATGTTTATCAAAAGAAGAATGGAATTTAATAATAAAGATAGTAAAGGAATTAGGAAAAACTTTGTAGTTTAAAAAATTCATGTCTATGCCTTTGGACCAGATGATTACAATAGGATTTCAGGTTGTGACACAACTAAGGAAATCTGGGACTACTTGAAGACAGCTAATGGGGGAACTACTGATGTGAAGGATTCAAAGGTTGATATGTTTACAACAAAGTATGAAAATTTCACAATGAAAAAAGTAGAAATTATTGAAGAGATGCATACCAGGTTTATTTCTATCACTAATAAGTTACACTACTTAGGTGAAGTAATTGACCTTTACAAACAAGTGAGAAAAATTCTTGGAGTTTTTCCTAAATCTGGGGAAGGCAAAGTGGATTCTATCACAGAGTCTAGGAACATAAAAACTTTCACTATGGATGAAATCATTGGGAACCTTAAAACTCAAGAACTTAAAAAGCAACAAGGGCATGATAAGATACAGGTAAAATAGGAGAAATCTTTGTTCTTAAAATCTTCCAGAATAGGGAAAAATAAAGATTACACTGTTGTTAACCACCTAGCAAAAAAAGTTGTTAAAGCTATATGGGGAAAAGTGGTCAGTTTCAGAGAAGTGAAAGTACTAGCAGTAAAGGAGCAACAATCGATGTTTTTCACGAATGTGGAAGTCCAGAACACTTTATTAAGGATTATTTAATGCATAAAGGGACCATCAAGATTATCTCAATACTGGAGGTAAACAAGGAAGATAGGGACTAGGTCCTTATAAAATCAGGAAACGGGCTACAGTTGATATTGTAGTTAAACAAGCCTTAACTAGTTAGGGTGATTCCTATATTGAATCTTTTAAATCTGAAAAGTCTGTAGATATCTCAATACTTGTTCTAGAAGATGAGAAAGTGGCCTTTGACTACGTGTTTGCCTACATATTAGACTCTAAAAGTGAAGAAGAGAATGAGGAAACTATCTACATTATTAAGAAGAAGCTTGAAGACTATTCTGATAAAAAGTTAGAGAAGCTAGAAAATATATTTATTTATACTGTGTGCAAGCTGAGTATTGAGAAAAATGGTCTAGAAGAAAAGATAGAGAATCAAGATCTTGAATTAATTTCTTTAACTCATCAGATCTCTGAAACAGAAGAACAGTGTGCTAAGTTAAAATTCAAGAATCATAGTTTGGTAAGCCAATTGAAGAAAATAGATATTTCTGATAGAAAAAGGAAGAAAGAGTCCTCACAACTTTAAATTGAGTTTGAGGAAGATCTAAAGATGTCTCAATACCATCTCATGATTGTTCTAGAAGAATAAGGAGTTAGAAAGGGACCTGGTCTATTTTAAGAATGAACTCAAAAAATATCTTTAGTGGATCTCATCCTTACATATTCTCTCCAATCTCACTGGTCAGGGAGTATATAATGCCAAGGGGATTGGGTATCAGTAAGAAGATAAATCTTTTAGGTCATAACACAAGGGTTCTTATGATGCCAAAAACAAAGTCCATAAATCCTTATGCAGTTACTATGAAAGAGATGTACATTTTAAGGAACGCTCTCATAACTAGAATAGAGTTAGCTTGTTCAATGATAAATACTTCTAGCAAGATCCAAATAATTTATTGTCCTTGAAAAATATGAAAAAGGGAAAAACAGAAGCTTACACTACCTTGATGGACAATGAAATAATTAATCACACCTCTGTCTTCCTACTAGGAACTCAAGCTCAAATGGGTTTCAAAGTCTTACAAATAATTATAACTACAAGGGCAGAATTTTTTTGCAATTAGAAAAATCTTCTTGTTATGAAACAACTTAATAATAAATGGAACATCTGATTTTATTGTCTTTCCTGAGACAATTCAAGGTAAAGATGTCTTATGTGATTAGCATTGATATCTCATGATGAGATCAAAGATGAAAAAAAGCTGGCAAAGTTTAGAGAAATTCTTAAGAAACTCTAGACATTCGAAGAATGACAAGTGTAGGACCTAATCCTCATCCTCTTCCTGAATAAGTTGTAGTATCATATGGTGTAATGAATCTATCAAGATAATACTGGGATTGATCAAACTAACCTAGCCTACTATAAATTGAATTAGTGTCTCCTAAAAAAATTGGTTATGTCCAGGAGGCAGAAGTCATTGGTAAATTAATGCATGTTGGTCTAACTCAGTACCATACCCTTGAAGGTATTCTCCCATAGGAACAACTTTGGAGGTGAACAAAAGTGAGTTGCACAAACTTGAAGACTCACATAAACTTGAGAGGGACCTAGTCCTATCTCTCAGTTTAGTATAGTATATGTGGAAATTTTGTTTGTTCTACAAAAGAAAAGGTGCTTCCTCCTTATCATTGTGTCAGAAAAAAGTTATCCTATCTTAAGTGGAAAGATGAGGTACCTAAAATTAGATATTGATCATAACATGTTCCCCAAGAAACTCTTCCCTATGCTTATTACTCCTTAAATCAAGCTGAACCAACTCCTTCTCATTGTAAAAATGTGAAAATCCAAAATTCCAAGAAGCCCCTCCAAAAGAAAAACCTTATTGATGGATGAAACTCTTTTATTTTTATGTCTTTTAAAGGATCCTGATCATACCACTATGAAAAATTCCTTTCTAAATCATCGTGAAAAACAAACTTCTTCTCCTACTCTTCTAAAGGTTAACGCATTCATCACTCAACTTGTAAATAAATAATCATCCTTGAATCTTAAAAACTATTCGGATAATGTTGTGGTGGATAAAATTTTGGTAGCTGCAAACCTTATTGTGTTGTAGAAAGGCCCAGGAAAGAGTATAGTTGATTACAAGAAATATAATACTAATAAAACACCAAGAATCTCTGGAAATTAGTCTAGAAGTTTTACCGAGAAAAAATTGACTCTTGAGAGAACTGGCCCAAGAAGAGAAAAGTAGCTGAAAGGAATTTTGTAAGCACTCATACTAAAAGAAAGAATATGAAGAAAAATAAGGTTGTATCCAAGGAAGTTAGAAAGAGGTTTTATAAGAATTAAAAGGTGTTAACATAAAGGATTTCTTATTAAAATATGCTAAATGAACCTGGTAAGGTGGAACTTTGTGAAATAATTAAACATCAAGGTTGGATATTGTAACACCCCAATTCGCTGAACCAAAATGCTACACGGTGCTTATGACCTCAAGGGACCACAAGCTAACCCATGACTGATATTTGTGCCTGTATACTTTAAATAATGATATAATAATGTGGAATACATAGAACTGTCATGCCATAAGGTTTAATTGAATATAATCATGTGGCTGAAAATACCCAAAACAACTCAATCTGAACGTAAATCTAAACATAAATCTGAAAGCCTATAAACTATTTGAATAAGGAGTTGAAGGAACATGTCTCCAACTAACTCCGTAAAATTAAACTGAAGAAATAAATAAATGGATCAAATCACATTTTCCTCGAATCAATGAGGGCTCACTATGTCTCTGTGACTGGAATGCTACCGCTACTGCTGGGCTGGAGCTTGTGTCTCAGAACCTATGGTGTAGCATTAAAACAAAGCACCATAGTGAAAATGCATCGGTACAACTGGAGTATTAAGTATACAAGGAAGGTAGGATGAACATAAAGGTTTTCATTCATGAACAACACTGACTGACTGATATGAACGTGGGAGTGGAAACACACATATATAGAAACTAGGACCATGAATATGTGATAGCATAACCTATAAGCTAATACGTGGTTTACTGATAACTGGCATAACTAATACTGAAACTGATAACATGGACGAATGTATCTAACAGTCCTGTATATACTGAAATCTGAAGAATGCCCTAGTTCTTTTACTGAGACTGATACTGAAACTGTGGGAAGTAGTGTTTAAATGACATACCCCATGTATTCCATTATCGATAAGCTGGGGTCCAATCTCTGCCCTGACTGGAGGGCTGTCAATACCATGCCACGAGTAAGGACATCCTGTGAGTGACCCTTATTTGGCAGGTACTCAATTAGAATTGTGGGAACCCTAAACTGATGGTTTAAGCCACCTTATCAACCCTAATCTGATGGGTTAACATGTGTCAACCTGTGCTGGATACGCAGTTCGGGAACACATGGATGACTACTAAGAATTATACCCAAAATTGGTTGGTGAGTTTCCATCCTGGGGGTTCAATTGGTGCTAACCTCTACTCCTATCTGCAGGGACTAGACATGAATAACTAACTGTCCATGACTTAATCTTACTGAATTCCATTGACTGAAGGAATGTTACTGATATCTGACAATTGACTAAGATCATGAGGTTTTCTTGAGTCACATGACTGATTGAAGTATGTGGAATCATTGCTTGAGTTTGGATCTCATCAAATGTTACATGGATCTAGGCACACAGCTATAGTTTTTGGGTACAAGGACTCCCAGGACTTGATGGAAGGAAACTGACACGCATGACTGACTTGATCGTAAGAGTAGAGTCCATAATTTTTAATATCATAAGTAGGGATCTCATACTAAGAATGGTTATCAACAATGTATTGCATGGAAAGGATTTCATATCACATGGAAGTGCTTGCACAATCTTAATATCATGTTCATTGCATAATCATATTGGCAACATATACCAATAGCATTGAAGTTCATGCGGATTTCATGGTTATCATACATCTTGTTCATAAGTAGGATTTGCAAGTAAACATAGCATAATCTCATAAGAATAGTTCATGAGTATTCCAACAACATTTATAAGTCACATTATCAATATAGAAGTCATTGGAATGTAAGGGCATATCATGAATCTGTCACTTAGTCACAATTTAGCTATATTGCATGATTTCTTGTTTCTTAGGCATTTTATCAAACACCTTACATGCACATCTTAGGCATAGGTGAAATCATTAAACTATACATCATGAACAACCAAATTTACATGTTTTTAACTCATATGATATCATGAATTCACAAAAAAATATATAAAGATTCCATGTTGGGAATCACCCAATATCAACAACATGATCATCAAAACCCAACAATACAGAAATCATACTTTATAATGAAAAAGAGGGTTTTTGAGCTTTATGGATGAAAGGGATTCATAAATTAACTCACGCATACCTTAGAAGGAAAGATTCTTGATGATTGACAGACGAATTTCCTTGAAATCGGATCTTTAAGCTTAGTTACGCAACCCTAGTTGTTTTTCTCCTTTAGTGCTCTTGGATGATGAGCTTTCAGATGATAATAGGGTTGCCATATGTTTAGAAGCTGTATATTTTGTAGGGTTAAGTTTAGGGACGTGTAAGGAGTGTTAAAAGACTTAATTACCCTTAAAATAACTCAAAACAAAGTGTTTTTGACACCTGGGATTGACTTAGGCAGCGCCTAACCAATCGCCTATGCTTACTGTCTCTCACGAAATTGAGCAGAACGTTTTGCTCGGGTATTGGATTAAGGAAAAATTGGTATCGTTGGAAAGCTAATTCAATTCTTAAAATTTGGTGGGTATAAATCAGACAAAATACCACAATAACAGCAAGTTATACTTGTTCAAAAATGAACCTTGTAAAATCAAACACTAAAACTTGATGGATTCAAAAACTCTTAGCTTGCATTACCTTAAGTGACTCATAGGAACATGCTTAATGCATCATAAGCTATCCTATCTCTAGGATATTCATTTTAAGTCATGAACTCAAGTATTAATCTTAGGATAGGAGATTTCATACGTAGGAATACTTATTCACTTCCTTTCTTAGAAACATGCGGAGTATTACAATATCTCCCCTTTGGGAATATTCATCCTCGAATGAGAATTTACTGAGAAGGGATACAAGATAATAGAACTTGAATATCATGGCTAACATGCTAAACATACTGAACTCAGGCATATCCGATGCACTGACAATTGACACATGAATGCATGAAAAAGTATGAAGTGGTTAATAGTTACAAAGTTTATACTGGAAGCATGAACGTGAAACTGAATATGATTAAGAAGAACTGTTACCGTGAGCTTGATCTGAATTGGAGGGGAAGAGGTGAGGATACTTGGTATGCATATCTGCTTCTGCTTCCCAAGTAGCTCCCTCATGAGACTGATTTCGCCAAAGAACCTTAAATAGAGGGAATTCTTTGTTCCTCAATCTACGAGTCTGATAATCTAAGATTTCGACTGGAATCTCTTCATAAAAGTGGCTGTTATGAATATCGATGCTCTGAATAGGAACAACAACTGCTGGGTCACCTAAGAAATTCTGTAGGAACGAGACATGGAAGACTAGATAGACTGAGGCAAAATCTGAGGGCAACTCAAGCTCATAAGCTACCTTGCCAAAGCGGCAAACAATTCTAAAGGGGCCGATATATGGACTACTGAGTTTCCCTTTCTTCCTGATCCTCTTCACTCCCTTCATGGGAGAGATATTAAGATAGAAATAGTCATTGACCTTGAACTCGAGATCCTTTCTATGAACATCTGTATTGGACTTCTGTCATCTTTGTGCAACCCGAAGTATCTCTCTGATCAACTGAACTTTCTCTAAGGCATAGAATACTAAGTACGGACCTATGACTGAGGCCTCACTAACTTCAAACCAACCAATCAGAGATCAACATCTACTATAGAGTGCTTCGAATGGAGACATCTGACTACTAGAATGATATCAATGGTTGTATGGAAAATCAATCAAAGGCAACTGGTCATCCCAACTTCCCTTGAAGTCAGTTGCACACGCCCTTAGCATATCTTCAAGAGTTTGAATAGTCCTCTCTACTTGACCATCTGTCTTAGGATAAAATGTTGTACTAAGATGGACTTGGGTACCAAAACCCTTTTGGAATGCTTTCCTAAAGTAAAAAGTGAACTAGATACCTCTGTCTGAGATGATACATAGTGGAACACCATGTAACCTGACTAACTCCCTGATATAGAGTTTGGCATAATCTTTTGCAAAATAAGAAGTATGAACAGGAAGGAAATGAGCTGACTTGGACATTCTATCTATAATGACTCAAACTGAATCATGCTAATGACGAGTTCTAGGAAAACCCATCACGATGTCCATGTTAACTTCATCCTACTTCCAAGTAGGAATGGTGAACTCTTGCATAGAACCACTAGGTTTCTAATGCTCTATCGTAACCTGCTAACATGTAGAGCACTTAGCCACAAACTCTGCAACATCTCTTTTCATCTCACTCAATCAATAGATCTCCCACATGTCGCGGTACATCTTAGTAGCCCCTGTATGAATAAAGTATCGCACACCATACACTTCTGCAAGTATTCGCTTTCTCATTTTATCTACACTTGGAACAGATAAATGACCCTAATAACGAAGAACACTATCTCCCTATTGGGAGAAAACCTTGACTTTTTTATTCTAAACTAACTCTTTGAGCTTGACAAGGCTAGGATACCTGTCTTGTTTGTCTTTCACCTCGGAAACTAGATATGACTTTGAACTACTATGAACACATACACCACCTTCTGATGAATCGATTAAGCGAACGCCTAGTCTGGCAGGATGATGGATCTCCTAAGCTATCTTTTTCTTATTATCATCAATGTATGAAATACTACCCATGGAGAGTTGATTGATAGCGTCGGCCATAACATTGGCCTTGCCCAGATTATAAAGAACACTCAAGTCATAATCTTTCAAGAGCTCTAACCACCTTCTCTGGAAAAAATTGAGATCTTTCTAGGAAAAGACATACTGGAGGCTTTTATGGTCTATGAAGACATCTACATGAACTCCATAGAGATATTGCCTCCAAATATTCAAGGAAAAAACTACCGCTGCTAACTTAAGATCATGAGTAGGATTATTCTTCTCATGTGGCTTTAATGGTCTGGAGGCGTAGGGTATGACCTTACCATGCTATATAAGGACACAACCTAAAACCACTCTGGATGCATCGTAATCGACTACAAAACCATTTGAACCATCTAGAATAGCTAGAACTGAAGTGGAGGTGAGTCGAGTCTTCAACTCTTGAAAGCTCTTATCGTATGAATATGACCACTAAAACTTAATCTTTTTCTGAGTTATTTTGGACATGGGAGATGCAATAGAAGAAAATCCCTCAAAAAACTGTCTGTAATAGCTAGCCAAACCCAAGAAACTCCTAGTATCTGATGGAGATACGGGTATGGGCTAGTTTCTTACTGCCTCAGATTTTTGAGGATCTACTCTAATTCCATCGCCAGAAGTAATATGGCCAAGGAATGCTATTTTTTAGCCAAAATTTGTACTTGCTGAACTTAGTGAATAATTAGTGATCCCTGAGAGTTTGAAGAACAATCCTGAGATGGTCTGCATGATCACGCTATGTGTAAGAATAGACTAGAATATCATCCATTAAAACTATGACAAACATGTCCAAGTACTGCTTGAACACACGGTTCATCAAATCCATAAAAGCTACAGGTCATTGGAAAGACCAAATGACATGACTAAAAATTTGAAGTGACCATACCGAGTACAAAAAGCTGTCTTTGAGATATCACATTCTTTAACTCTGAGATGATGATAGCCTGATCTGAGGTCTATCTTTGAGAAGTAACTAGCACCCTGAAGTTGGCTGAATAGATCATCAATCCTGGGAAGAGGATATCTATTCTTGACCATGACCTTGTTGAGTTGACAATAATCAATACACATCCTGAGAGAACTGCCTTTCTTGCGTACGAATAATACTGGCACACCCCATGGGGAAACATTTGGTCTAATGAATCCCTTATCTAAGAGATCCTTCAACTGATCTTTCAGTTCCTTGAGTTCTGCTAGTTCCATTATATATGGTGGAATAAAAATGGGTTGAGTATCTAGAAGAAGGTCTATGCCGAAGTCTATTTCCCTTTCGGGAGGAATGCTTGGAAGATCTTCAGGAAAGATATTTGAGTATTCATTAACAATAGGGACAGTTTCAAGGATGGGATATTTAGAACTAGAATCTTTAACATGAATGAAATGATACACACACCCCTTAGAAATCATTTTATTTTCCCGAAGGTAAGAAAAAAGTTGACCCTTAAACGCTGAAATGCTAACCTTCCACTCTAGGACAGGCTCATTCCGGAAATAAAATTGAACTATCCTATTTCTGCAGTCGACTATGGCATAGAAGGAATAAAACCAATTCATGCCGAGAATGACACCAAAATCAGTCATCCCTAACTCCACTAAATCTGCTGATGAGGATTTCTGAGATATCATAATCGAGCAGTTCCTGTATACCCACCGGACTATTATAGTTTTACCTACTGGGGTAGAGACTGATAAGGGTTCTGCTAGGACTTCAGGACTGATTCTGAAATTGCCTACTATGCATGGAGTAAAAAAAGATAAAGATGCACCTACGTCTAGCAAAGTATAAACATGAACATGGAAAATCAGTACTGTACCAGTAATGACATGAGGAGAATTTTCCTGATCCTGTCGGGACTGAAGAGTTTAACTTGTGATTATGCTCACTAGCAGACATGAATAATGAAGAAAGGGGACAGTTCCTGAAACATGTTATAGCCTCCCGCATATAAATGTGGTGCGCAACACACCCATGTACAAAACTCTACTAGATGCTGCTTTCAGATTTCCTAGGTATCTATTGAACCTTAGGCTCTGATACCAAGTTTGTAACACCCCGATTCGCTGAACGAAAATGCTACACGGTGCTCATGACCTCGAGGGACCACAAGCTAACCCATGACTGATATATGTACCTGTATACTTTAAATCATGATATAATAATGTGGAATAAATAGAACTGTCATGCCATAAGGTTCAATTGAATATAATCATATAGGTGAAAATACCCAAAACAACTTAATCTAAACGTAAATCTGAACATAAATCTGAAAGCCTTTAAACTATCTGAATAAGGAGTTGAAGGAACATGTCTCAATCTAACTCTGTAAAACTGAACTGAAGAAATAAATAAATGGATTAAATCATATTGTCCTTAAATCGATGAGGACTCACTGTGTCTCTGCGAATGGAATGCTACCGCTACTTCTGGGCTGGAGCTTATGTCTCAGAACCTATGGTGTAACATGAAAAGAAAGCACCATAGCACAAATACGTCAGTACAACTGGAGTATTGAGTAGACAAGGAAGGTAGGTTGAACATAAAGGTTTTCATGCATAAACAACACTGACTAACTAATATGAACGTGGGAGTGCAAACACACATATATAGAAACTAGGACCATAGATACGTGATAGCATGACCTATAAGCTAATACGTTGTTTACTAATAACTGTCATAACTAATACTGAAACTGATAACATGGACGAATGTATCTGACAGTCCTGTATATACTGAAATCTGAAGAACGCCCTAGTTCTTTTACTGACACTGATACTGAAACTGTGGGAAGTAGTGTTGAACTGGCATACCCCATGTATTCCGTTATCGCTATGCTGGGGTCCAATCTCTGCCCCGACTGGAGGGCTATCAATACCGTACCACGGGTAAGGACATCCTATGAGTGACCCTTATTTGGCAGGTACTCAATGAGAATGGTGGGAACCCTAAACTAATGGTTTAAGCCACCTTATCAACCCTAATCTGAAGGGTTAAGATGTGTCAACCCGTGCTGGATACATAGTTCTGGAACACAAGGATGACTACTAAGATTCATACCCTGAGCTGGCGGGTGAGTTTCCATCCTTGCGGTTCACTTGGTGCTAACCTCTACTCTTATCTGGAGGGACTGGACATGAATAACTAACTGTCCATGACTTAATCTTACTAAATTCCATTGACTGGAGGAATGTTACCGATATCTGACAACTGACTAAGATCATGAGGTTTTCCTGAGACACATGACTGATTGAAGTATACGGAATCATAGCTTGAGTTTGGATCTCATCAAATATTACATGGATCTAGGCACATAGCTATAGTTTTTGGGTATAAGTACCCCCATGACCTGATGGAAGGAAACTGATACACCTGACTGACATGATCGTAAGAGTAGAGTCCATAATTTTTAATATCATAAGTAGGGATCTCATACTAAGCATGCTTATCAGCAATGTATTGCATGGAAAGGATGTCATATCACATGGAAGTACTTGCACAATCTTAATATCATGTTCATTGCATAATCATATTGGCAACACATACCAATAGCATGGAAGTTCATGTGGATTGCATAGTTATCATACATCTTGTTCATAAGTAGGATTTGTAAGTAAACATAGCATAGTCCCATAAGAATAGTTCATGAGTATTCCAAAAATATTTATAAGGCTAATTATCAACATAGAAGTCATTGGAATGTAAGGGCATATCATGAATCCTTCACTCAGTCACAATTTAGCTATATTGCTTGATTTCTTGTTTCTTAGGCATTTCATCAAACAACTTACATGCACATCTTAAGCATAGGTGAAATCATGAAATTATACGTCATGAACAACAAAATTTACATGTTTCCAACTTATATGATATCATGAATTCACAAAAAAATATATAAAGATTTCATCTTGAGAATCACCCAATATCAACAACATGATCATCAACACCCAATAATATAAAAATCATACTTTATAATGAAAAAGATGGTTTTTGAGCTTTATGGATGAAAGGGATTCATAAATCAATTCACACATACCTTATAAGGAAAGATTCTTAATGATTGAATGAGCAATTTCCTTGAAATTAGATCTTCAAGCTTAGTTACACAACCCTAGTTGTTTTTCTCCTTTAGTGCTCTTGGATAATGAGCTTTGAGATGATAATAGGGTTGTAATATGTTTCAAAGCTATATCTATCATAGGGTTAAGTTTAGGGACATGTAAGGTGTGTTAAAATACTTAAATACCCTTAAAATAACTCAAAACGGAGTGTTTTTGGCACCTGGAATTAACTTAGGCGGTACCCAAGTAATTGCTTAAGCTAGGTTAGGCGACGCCTAACCAATCTCCTATGCTTGGGTTGGGCGGAGCCTAACCAATCTCGTATGCTTAGGTTGGGCGGCGCCTAACCAATTACCTATGCTTACTGTCTCTCACGAAAATAGGCATAACATTTTGCTCGGGTATTGGATTAAGTCAAAATTGGTATCATTGGAAAGATAATTTGATTCCATACAATTTGGTGGGTCTAAATAAGCCAAAATACCACATTAACATCAAGTTATACTCGTTCAAAGATGACCCTTGAAAAATCGAACACTAAAACTTGATGGATTCAAAATCTCTTAGCTTGTATTACCTTAAGTGACTCATATGAACATGATTAATGCATCATAAGCTATCTTATCACTAGGATATTCATTGTAAGTCATGTACTCAAGTATGAATCATAGGATAGGAGATTTCATATGTAGAAATACTTATTCACTTCCTGGCTTAGAAACATGCGAGGTATTATAGATATATCTCTTGAAAAGACCTATTGCTACTATATTTTCTAAGATTGTTAGGGAATTAAATTTCATTTTGGATTTTTCAGAAGATGGAATATGTCCAACCATTCAGGTCCTTTAGAAGGAAATGTTGCTGAATGAGGGAACACTAGGAAGAATTTTTGAAGGTCCTATATATGGGGTAAGAGAAATCTCCAAGAAGATGCCTTCAATAAAATTCATAGAAAATGCGTCCAAGGTCAAAGGGAAATCTGTGTTTGTAGTGTATAAGAACTCACTCTTGAGCGAGTTTCAATTGATTTTTGAGCTTGTGGAAAAGGTAATCCTACCTCGATCACAAAAGATATTCAGGGCCTTAGACACTGACTTACATATTATGGGGTGCCTTAGTATCTTTGAATTTATTAATCTACCTACATTGGTGATAGAACACATTCATAAAGTGGTTCTTGGTAAGAATGGAAAACATGGTATGTTTAACACCTCGCAAGATATTAAGCTCAGTTTACTTGTAGTTGCATGCTTAAGGGGTCCAAAGCTTAAAACTTTCACTAAGTGTTAAGGAATTAGTCATTTTCAGTACCCCTAAACTTCACAAATTTTATTTTTTCCTTCCCGACCCTACGACATTGGTTTTTGAGTTGATTTATGTTTAGTACGGTTAATAGAATGTCTTAATATATTTGGATGAGATTTGACATGTTTTTGGATTTATTAAATAGAGAGACAATGCGATAAGCCAATGACATATTTCTCTCTCCCATGGTAAGGTGGTCCGTGGCGTATTACTTTATCCCTCAGAGTAAGTGATCCAACACATTTCTTTCTCCCTAGAGAGAGAGGCATGTTACAATGTACTTTTCTACATATCTTCTTGATTTAAGTGCTCAAGGGGCATTTGATTCATTTCCCCTCAACTTAATTTGTCTTTAACATAATTTGGTACTTCCAAAAAGGAATCATTTGCCCTTGTCACTCAAAATATCTCTCAAGAAACTCTCCTCTTCTCCCAAGAACAAATCCCAAGCTCTTCCTTCAAGAAATCAAGATTTCAAGATTCCAAGTTGAAGTAACCCTTAAGAAAATTCTAAGAAACTATCTATTATGGTATGCAGGTATTCATAAATGGGTTTGTTTAACCCATTGAGCCCAAAGACCCTATTTTTACTTAAAAGTATATATATTATCCTACTTGATGAAACTTATCCAAGAATTTCATGCTAAATAGATTAAAATTTATGTCAACAAGTTCTTCCAAGTGAATTATGCTATATAATGTTTTAAATTGCAAGTTTCCATGTCATAGTCGATTTATTTTATATTAGATCCCCAAAATATGAATTTATCCATGTAATTATGTTGTTTTCTCATGTTTAACAGATTCCCATGTTCAAATTCATGATTCTTACTTATTTATTAAAGTGTTTATGTTTTGGTTCTTTGAACCATGATCCTATACTGTCGTTTTAAGCTTTGATATTGTATTTTATGATCATTCAGTGGTGGCTCGTTATGAACATCCGATACCTATGTGTTTTGCATAATTACTGATTTTCAAGTAATATGTAATTTAAGCAATAAACCTTATCATTAAACTCAGATATTTATTATCACGATTAGCCCTATCAGAAATAATGTCCAGTTAGACATAGTTTAGTTTAGTACCAGTGTAAGTTCAGTTGGGAGTAGGACTTAGTGAAGAGTGAACGTTGGGATTACGGCTCCCCCGTGATTCATTAGAAGCAATCCATAGGTTCCAAAACTATGTAGCAAACATAGGATATGTGGGGTCACTCGTTAGTTTAGGCTTAACTTTCTCTAAGTGATCCCCCATCAATTTAGTCTTGACTCCTTAGTCCTTTGGTACACAAGTTTAGTGGATTCACACAACCAGTATTAGTACCCGTGGCATGGTACTTACACCCTTTCCACTGGGTTATAGGTTGGACCCCAATTTTCTCAGATTAGGGCATGTCGGTTACATCATACCTCCCATAGTTTTAGTCTGTATTTCAGTATGACTCATCTCAAGTTTACTTGACAAAGTGTGCTGATGGTGAGTTATTCAGTTATCCAGATTTTGTTCTTTTAGATTTCTGGTAATCTCAGTAACATATTTGTGCTTGGTCTTTCATTCTTAGATACTACATAATTATACATTCATTATCAATTATCTCATGTATTTCAGTCAGTGCATATCTCGCATACCAGTACATTCAAAGTAATACTCGCATACTATTCTTTTAGCTATATTGTCTTATAACATAGGTTCAGACATAGTTTCATGACCATTCCTAGATAACTCATTAGCCAACAACAATAGTGGTGAATCCTCATCCATCAACAACATGATATTTTTCTCCCAATTATTTTAGTACTTTCATATGTTTAGTGAGTTAGGTTTAATTGGGGGGTTTTCCCATCAACTCATCATGATGTTTATAGGCTTTCAGGCAATAAATTAGTTAGTTATTCAGTTCTTTAAGTATTTATCAGTTGTTTTCAGATAGACGATTTAGTGTTCAATATTTTAGCAGATATTTCAGACAAGTCATTACTGTGCATTCTAGTAGTTAGATTTGTAGTATTTTATTAGTTTATCTTCCACACATGTGTTGAATTATTATTTTACTCAGTGGTAATAACTGGTACCAGTTCACAAGTTAGCTTATTGTCACTTGTGGTCATAAGCACCATTGTGTCAACTTGGCAGTAGCCTCAGGTCATGACAAATATTGGTATCAGATACTATGGTTTAAAAGTATCCCAGGGTATTTGAAATCTGTGTTGAGTAGAGTCTTGTACATGGGTGTGAAGTATGCCACACATATGGGTAGGAGGCTACACGATATTTTATTAAAGTTTCCTTTGTTTCAATGTTCATGTCGTGCGCAAGAGATTGAGCTCTATTTAATTCCTCTTTCAAACTCAGCCTTCATCCTGTCTATAGATAATACCTCCCAGAAGAAATAGTGGAAGAAGAAATGGAGATCATCCCACACTAACACCTATTCAGGAATATTCCCTGAATGAGCATATCTTTCATGCAGAATTCAGGGCTACTTTCACTACCTTGACCCATTCTGTAGATGCTCAAAATAGTCAGTAGGCAATTTTATCTAACTAATCAAATGGAAAATACAACTGTAGTTAGAATTCAAGATTTCACTCGAATGAATCCGCCTTGATTTTATGGATCCATGTTTGAGTAGGATATACAAGATATTTCAGACATAGTTAAGAAAATAATAGATATCATGAGCATCATGTTGAGTGAGAGTGCAAAGTTATATACATATCAATTGAAGGATGTATTTAACACCAGGTCTAAGTAGTGTGAGGAGGATGAGGTGTTGATTTAGGCCTGGTAGAGTAGGGTGTGTTTGCCACAACTTCCTTAGATAGGTTCTTCCCCCTAGAGTTGATGGACTCTAAGGTTAAGTAGTTTATCAGTTTGAAGTAGGGTAATATAAGCGTGAAGGAGTACTTTATTATGTTCGCTCAGTTGGAGAGGTATACTCCTACTATGGCGGCGGATAATAGGCCTAGAATGAGTAAATTTGTATCTAGTGTACCTGATAATATGCTTAAAAAGTGTAGGAATGCCATGTTGATTAAAGAAATATACCTATGAAGTCTAATGATTCATGCTTAGCAGATTGAGGAGGAGAAGTATAAGAAGAAGGCGAGAGCACAAATAAGAGGTCCAAAGAAGGTAGTTTAAACTTTACTTAGCCAAGGTTAGAAGGCGGTAATTGTTCTAAGTTTTTTCTGAATTTTTTTGCCCCAGCTCCACATTTAGCTATTATGCCAGTGGCTAAGCTTAGGTAAGATAGTTGGGATAGAGCGTCAGGCTCAAAGTCCTAGGGAAGTGTGAACCTTTGTCATCCTAATCTGCATTGACAAAAATATGGTAGGAATCATTAGTGTAAGTGTAAGGATTGTAGTGATGTGTGTTTTGGATGTGGCTAGCCAGGCCATACACTCAGGGATTACCCATGGGTTGGTCAGAAAGTCATTCCAACTATTCTTTAGATCCATCTATCCACCTGACTCAGCAAGGATCCACTACCAGTGAAACCAGTGGGCAGCTGCTAGAATAAATTGTATGCTCTTCAAATTGGCATGATAAGGAAACCTCCCCTTATATGGTTATGAGTACATTGCAAGTCTTTTATCTTCATGTTTATGTCTTATTAGACCCTGGTATACCAAGTTATTTTGTGACTCCTAATATAGAAATAAACTTTTGTGTCAGTCCCAAAACATTAGCAGAACTATTCTTAGTATCTACCCTAAATCTATCATAGCCAGGTGGGTATACAAAAATTTCTTGATTACAGTATTTCAAAAAATCACTTTTCTTAATCTTGTGGACTTAGATATTACTGATTTTGATGTTATTCTAACATGGATTGCCTCTTTTTATGTTATGCCTCAGTTGACTACAGAAACAAAGTCATTCAGTATTATTAAATATAGGGGTTGTACTTCAGTACCTAAATGTCATTTTGTTTCCTATCTTAGAGAAATAAAGTTGATATCCAAGGGGTGTATTTACCATCTTATTCTAGTTAAAGACTTAAATTTTGAGGTTTTGAGTCATGAGTCAGTTCCAATAGAAAATCAATATCCAATTATATTCCCTAAATATCTTTCAAGAGTTCCTCCTATTATGGAATTCAACTTTGGAATTGATATCCTTCTAGAAACCTAACCTATATCTGTTCCACCCTACAGAATCACTCTAGCTGAGCTTAAAATATCAAAGAAACAATTGAGTGATCTTTTAGATAAGGGTTTCATTAGGTTTAGTGTTTTCCCATCGGGAGCTTAATTTTATTAACTACTGTCAGTTGAACAAAGTCACCATCAAGAATACCTATCCACCCCCAAGAATTAAGGACTTGTTCGATCAACTTTAGGGTGCTAGTTATTTCTCTAAGATAGACCTCAGATCCAGCTATCATCATCTCAGAATCAGAGAATGTGATATTTTGAAGACAAGCTTCAAAACTCGGTATGGTTACTTTGAATTCCTAGTTATGTCTTTTGGTTTAAAAAATGCCCCTGCAACTTTTATGGACTTGATGAATAGGTTGCTCAAGCAAAACTTGGAGATGTTTTTCATAATCTTCATTGATGACATCCTTTCTATTTACGCAGTGAGAATGATCATGCAAATTATTTGAGAGTTGTGTTGCAGTCCCTTAGAGATCATCATTTATTTTCTAAGTTCACAAATTTTTAATTTTTACTAAGATTAGTATCTTTCCTTGGCCATATGGTTTCCAATAATGGCATTCGAGTTGACCCTTAAAAGACCAAAGCAGTAAGAAATGACCTAGAGCCATCTCACCATCAGATATTAGAAGTTTCTTAGGTTTTTCTATCTATTATAGACGGTTTGTTGTAGGGTTTTCTACTATTGCCTCCCTATGTCTTGATTGACTTAGAAGAAGGTTAATTTTTAGTGGTCAGATTCATGCAAGAAGAGTTTTCAAGACTTAAAGACTCCTCACTGATGCCTCAATCTTGACTTTGCCAGATGGTTCAGATGGATTTGTAGATTATTGTGATTCTTCCGTAGTTGGTCTTAGTTATGTGTTGATGCAGAGAGGGAACGTCATAGACTTCACCTCTACATAGCTTAAAACTCATAAAAGAATTAGATAACCCATGATCTTTAGTTGGTAGTTTTTGTATTAGCCTTAAAAATTTTGAGGCATTATCTTAATGGGGTTCAGGTTGATGTGTTCATCGATCATAATAGTTTACAGCACATGCTCACGTAGAAAGATCTAAATCTTAGTCAGAGAAGGTAGCTTGAGTTGTTAAAATATTATGATATGAGTGTGTGGTAACATCTGGGCAAGGCCAATATAGTGGCAGATACCCTTATTAGGTTTTCTATGCGTAGTGTTACTCGTGTGGAGAGAGATAAGAGGAAGCTAGTCCGTGAGGTGCATCAGCTTGCTAGATTAGGTGTCTAGTTGATTGATTCAGCTGAAGGTAGTACATGGGATCTGAATGGTGCAGAATCTTTATTGGTTGGCGAAGTGAATGAAAAAAAATATACAGATCCCAGTTTGGTTAAGCTAAAAAGGCAGTTAAAGATCAAAAATTAAAGATTTTCTCGTAAGGGGGAGATGGCATGTTTCATTATTAGGGTAGGTTATATGTTACGTGTGTTTATGGTTTCAGAAAAAAATTATTAGAAGAAGCGCATGGTGCGTGGTACACTATCCACCCTGGTGCCACTAAGATGTATTGTGACTTGCAGGAAATCTATTGGTGAAGTGGTATGAAGAAAGATATTACAAATTTTATGGTTAAGTGTTTGGACTATCAGCAAGTCAAGGTTGAGAACCATAGACAAAGTGGTGTACTTCGGAAGTCAACATCCCCACTTAGATGTGGTAGGTGTTGAGTATGGTCTTTTGAACAGGATTTTGAGAACCATAGACAAAGTGGTGTACTTCAAAAGTCAACATCCCCACATGGATGTGGCAGGTGCTGAGTATGGTCTTCTGAACAGGATTTCCTCGCACACATCATCAACATGATTTGATTGGGGAAGTTGTAGTTAGAATAACCAAATCAGCTCATTTCTTGCCAATTCATATGTCGTACTCAATTGAGGATTATACCATACTATATCTTAGAGAGTTTGTTAAGTTGCAAAAGAATCCATTGTTTATCATTTAAGATAGAGGTACAAAGTTTAGCTCTCACATTTGGAAGACTTTTCAGAAGGGTCTTGGTATCCAAGTATATCTCAATACAACTTTTCATCTTAAGATAGATGGCTAGGTAGAGAGAAAAATTCAGACTTTAGAGAACAGATTGCGGGCCTATGTTATTGACTTTAAAGATAGTTTGGATGACCACTTACCTTTGATTAAGTTTGCTTAGAAGAACAGTTATCACCCAAGTATTCTGATGGCTCTGTTTGAGGCTATCTAGAGAAGGTGATGTAAATCTCCTATTGGTTAATTTGAGGTAGTGAGGCTACTTTGATAGGGACAAATTCAATATTTGAGGTAATGGAGAAAGTTTAGTTGATATTTGAGAGGCTAAAGAACACCATAAGTCATCAGATATCTTATGAAGATGTGAGGAGAATAGATATTGAGTTTTAGGTTGGTGACTTATTTTATTTGAAAATTTTTGCAATGAAAGTAGTGAATATATTCAAAAATAAGAGAAAGTTCACTCCCCGATATGTTGGCCCTTATAGAGTCTTGAAACGTCTTCGGAAGGTAGCTTATGAGACTTAGTTGCTTGCAGATTTGGCATCAGTACATTTGTTGTTCCATTTTCTTTGTTAAAGAAATGTATTGGTGATTTAGTTTTTTTTGTTCCTTTAGGATGAATGGATGTACTGTATAGACATTCCTACGATGAAGTTCAAGTTGAGATCCTTGATCGCCAGATTCATAGGCTAAGGAATAAAGAAGTTCCCCTAGTTTAATTTCTATGGAGGAATCAGTCTGTTGTGGGGCTACTTGGAAAAAACAAGCAGATTTGCTAGCCAAGTACTCTAATATTTTTTTGGCAAACTCAGATTCAGCTTGACGTAACGATATTTCTTAGATTGACCATGTTTTGTTTTCTATTTCAGTTATGTAACCATTCTTATGTCATTGCATGCATTCGCAAAATCAGTTCAGTTCAAGTATCATGCTTCAGACTCAGTTACGTAATAACATTCCAAGTTATGCTTTTTTAGTATATCATCTCAGTTTCTATAGTATCCTTAGATTATCCAGTCTCATTCAAGGACGAAAGTTCCCACTAGGGAGATATTATAATATCCTAAAAGATCCTAAGCTTAGTTCAGTTGTAGTGGCATTATTAAAGGGTCGAAGGCTTGAAATTTTCACCAAGTGTTAAGGACTTAGTGATTTTCAGACCCCCTAAACTTCACAGATTTTATTTTGGCCTACCCAACCCCGAGACATGGGTTTTTGAGGTGATTCATGTTTTGGGAGGTTAATAGGATGTCTTGAGATAGTTTTGTGTTATTTGGAGGAGGTTTGGGACATGTTTGGATGATGAAATAGTAAGCCAACGTGAGTAGCCCACGACGTATTGCTCTCTCCCATGGTGAGGTTGTCCACGATGAGTTGATTTATCCCCCAAAGATAGTGGCGTGGTATATTACTTTCTCCTACAAAGAGAGAGGCATGGTGCATTGCTATTTCCTATACATCTTCTGGATTTAAGTGCCCAAGGAGCATTTGAGTCATTTTCCCTCAACCCAATTCATTCTTAACATGATTTGGAACTTATAAAAGGGCATTATTTGCCCTAAATTTCTCTTAAGAAACCCTCCTCTTCTCCCAAGTATAAAATCCAAGATCTTCCTATAAGAAATCAAGGGTTCAAGCTTCCAAGTTTAACAAACCCTCATAAAATTTTTGAGAAACTATCTATTGAGGTATGTGCGTATTCATAAATGGGTCTCTTTCTCCCTTTGAGCCCAAAAACCTTAGTTTTACTTACAACTTTAAATCTTATCCTGCTTTATAAAATTAATCCATTAATTTTAAGCTAAATCGATTAAAAGTTATGTATACAAGTGCTTCTAAGTGTATTATGCTATCTCAGGTTTTGAATTACAAGTTTCCATGTCATAGTCCATTGATTACATGTTAGATCCCCAAATTACGAATTTAGCCACTTATTCATGTTGTTTTACCATGTTGACCATATTCCCATGTACAAGTTCAAACTTCTTACTTGTTTGGTGAAATATTTTTATTTTGGGACTTTGAACTATGATATCATGATATAGTTTTAAGCTTTGATATGGTATTTTATGATCATTAAGTGCTAGCAGATTATGAACACCTGATACCTATTTGTTTTACATGATTTCATATTTTAAAGTAATTAGTTAGTTAAGACATAAACAAAATTATTATACTCAGTTATTTATGATCATGATGAGCACTATTAGAAATAATGTCCATTTAAACTTACTTCAGTTCAGTACCAGTGTAAGTTTAGTCGGGAGTAGGACTTAGCACCGAGTGAATGTAGGGATGGTGTCTCCCCCGTCAGTTTAGGCAATGTTGTTAGCATCAATCCTTAGGTTCCAGAACTACGTACCTAGCATAGGATATAAGGGGTTACCCGTCAGTTTAGGCTTGAATTCCTTTTAGGTTTCACACGTCTGTTTGGGATTGACTCCCTAGTACTTCGGGACACCATTTTAGTGGATTCACATAGCCAGTGTTAGTACCCATTGCACAGTGCTGATACCCTTCCAACTAGGGTTACAGGTTAGACCCCAATTTGATCAGATTGGAGCATGTCAGTTACATGATACCTCCCACAGTTTCAATCAGTCTTTCAATGTTTCCATCACGACCTGATTTCCTCAGATCATAATGGTGCCAACCATAAACCAACAGTAGGAGAGCCAACCTGTAGTCTGAAATGACTAGTAAAGGAGTACTAAAAAATATAAGGAAAAAAATGATAAATATATTAAATAAAGATCAATACATAGAAGAATTCCAAAACCTAGTGGTATCAGTACAAGAGCTTCTAATATAAGAAGATTACAAAAGTGAAATATCAAGAGGAATACACTGATGCAATTTTTCTCTGAATACAACTTAGAGATTAATCTAATATATAAGAGAGAGACAAGTAATACTCTGAATATGAGAAGCTCACTCTAAGGCTCTGAAGCAGGGCTGCTCCGCACGATGCACACAAAAACTGCAATAACCCATACTATGATCTGCAATCTACAGAAGTGTAGTATAAGCACTAAAAAAATGGTACACAGTAGGCAATTGCCAACTGAGCTCCAAAGATAAAGCATATATATAAAGCATATAGACAGAATGGAAACTACACCAAAGAGTCCATACATAATATGACAAGTCAATGAGAAAATAAGGAATAACTATCATCTTCATGTCCAGGATTCTAACATAATAAGACTAAAGAAATATCAGGGTGACCTATCCTATTTAAGCTACATTCAATATACATCAATGATATGCTGTAAATCCTAGGTTAACATACGAATAAAGAGAGAATGAAAGATACGTAGTAATACACAAGGCGAATAAATGACTATGTAATATAAACAATGAAAGAAGGGATATACGGTAGTACCATTGCTTCATATATCAATATATATAGGTATATATATACATATAAGAATAAGGTCATCTAAAATCATAACCTATATCATTATATTCTAATTTTGAGACCCTGTCATGATACTATCAGGATTTAAATACTATCATACTCGGGCTTTCTTATCCACATCGCTAGACATGAAATAATCATGCAATCATAAGATAGGGGAGACTGAAGATATACCTCAATTCCTAATACAAACTCAATGACCAATCTGTCATAAGCTAGCAATTACGATGATCATCACAATAATAACAACAAATCAATAATAGCGTGAATAATTTGTTACTCTAGATAACCAAATACCTTGCCTAGCCTAAGCATACCCCCATTATTCCAACTTAGAAGGTTCAATCAACATGCAACAACAAAAGGAAAATTCTTCACCTAAATATATGAAACCGTCTCATACCAGCTGATAATTATAGGTGCATACTAGTGATAGGCGATGCGAATGCAGGATCAAATGCCAAGTACTAAATCAATATTACAAATGATCATAAATGTCCTCATCAGGACTGTCATCATCATAATCAACCTCCGGCCTTGCCGGGAATCAACACATCATCAATAAATTTTTAGGCCTTTCCACGTATCAACATCATCATAACAATATCATCCGACCTTGTCGTGTATCAATATATCATCAATATTTCCACTGGCCTTGCCGCTATCAACACATCATCAATAATATCCTCTGGTATTACCAGGTATCAACATATCATCAATATATCCTCCGGCCTTGTTGGATATCAACATCATCATAGTAGTATTGTAACCCCTCAAAATATCATCCCAAGATGCCACACGGTGCCCAAGGCTACACGTAGCCTCAAGCTAACCCTTTAAGCCAAAACACTACCCTTGGGTTCCAACACAACAACATACACGCTACACTAAGGATATATATATAAGTACATATAATATCACATTGAACATGGCATGGAATATCGTTGGACTATACATATATGGAAGTCTATACACAAACCAACCTAACAATACACTAGTATGACATAGCCTCTATACAGCCAAATCAATCAGCCATTGGGACAAACCCCCAACTTACTCAACATACCAAAGGGATCACAAAACAACAGCACCAAAACTAGTAACTTGGTCCTTGAACCATAAGGACTCACCACTGAAGAAACGTAGATGCGACACTCAGATATCACTGTCATGGCTGCTGCTGAGTACCTGAACCTACATCATGGTAAGAAGGTAGCCCATAGAGAAATAGATGGGTCAACACAAGATACGTATTGAGTATGTGGGGGAGCATACAAAATATAAATAATATCATAAATTTCGTAAAAACGTACATATAGACCATAATGACACACCTGGCTTGAGTGACATTGAATCATGCAACTCATAACATCTTAGATAGGAAATGTAGGAGAAAAAACTCATAAATAATTACAGATCTTCATAGGCAACTTGACTTACCACCTCAAAACTCAGAGTGACTCTGTATTTCAATAAACATGACGCTTATGGACAGGGTAGTTTCCTATAACCGATAACCCCACATGAGCTATGTTGAATACAAATATTTGAAACCCCGGTTGGTGGGAGTATCATACTCTTTTCCAGGGAGTATGACCTTAAAACTGCAATAATCACAATCAGGCTCTCTGCAATAATCAAACAACCCTACGGTGGTACATAGGTTAAGGAAAATGACAAAGTTCCCCCTCGGTGCTAAGTGCTACTCCTCGACAAGCTCAGAACGTGTTAGGAAATCCACCACAAGATCACAAGGGTCTATCATAAAGACCTAATCAAATCTTTTTCTCATTTATTAAATCCTATCAATTTGTGAATTCCTAACTCAAAACATTTAAATCTTTCTCAACATCAACAAGATATCAATGCGTTGAACCATAACCGACTCGACATTTGGACAAGGATATGAAGACTCAATATATAATATTTTCAATAATTTAACTCATCAAAACCATCCGAAAAATACCAAGACTCATTGAAACTTCAATATCAACATTTCTCAATTTGCCATCCAACTCTCATTTAAAGGTACTTGAGACATCAACCTATAGTAGAGATATGGAATTTTCAATATCAATTATAAATTCATAATTACAAAATAGTGGAATGATAGTATAAATCAAGGCTTAAGAAATTAAATCATCATACTCTCATAATCAAATACTTTTTGCACATAATTATATCTAAACATCATACACATATCGGATGACATAATCCTATAGCTCATGGACAATAATATATGACATAAAAACATAATTTCAATTCATGATAAAACATGTAAAATCTCATGTTAATGTAATTTAACCAAAATACCGCGCACAAGATTGAAAGGATGATCTTGTTCAAAGCCTCACATACCTAAAAATGGAAGATGAATATGAATTTTCTCCGAATCTTTATTCACAAAAATAAAGGGTGCTTCTCGAAGTCGTTAACATGATCAATTCAAATACCAAATCAATTTGAAATTTCTATGATTCAATCAAGAGACATAGAAAGATGAAATTTGGAGTTGTAGGGTTGGGGTTTGAGCTATACGAAATTTTGGAGAAAAATCAGCTTTTGAATGCTCTTAATGGACTTAAATCCATGTTTTATCCAGATGGATTGGAGTGGGAATGACCAAAATACCCTGAAAAATCAAATAATGTAAAATTTGTCCTTTGGTGGACTATTTTTTTTTGGCTGAAATAGATCGATCATAACATTTTGCTCCGATGGCCAAATTTGATGAAACCAATTTCATCAGAAAGAGGACTTTCAGTGCTTTCTATTTATATATAGTATCTCACACAGATCATTATGTACAAGGAGTTATAATCGTTTGAAGTTGACCCTAAAATTCATCTGGCCTCTGTATTTTTTTCCTGCACATTTACTGTTGATGTTAGGGGTATTTACACGCCTAATGCACCTTAATTTACCCATGTTTTAGCTAAGTTTTGAGATCAAAATATATAATTCCTGCACTTTGAGTCCTTTTTCCTTAAGTAAGCTTACCAACGTGATTAGCAAGTTTTTAGGTATAAATGATGAAGATTTCAGCATTTTAAGGACTGTTGGACGCCAAAGGAAACTGCACGTAAGAAGGAAGGCAGCTTTTGGAAGTCTATGGACTGAAATTGATACATGGAAAACTTGTCCTGGGAAAAAATAGCATTTCTAAAGACTTGGGGGATCAGCAGTAACTTAGTAGGATTAGGACAAGTATGCAGTAACCCAGTAGGACTAGGACAAGGATAAAAACCCTATTTCAGTAGGACTAGAATATGGATGTTATAAAAACCCTAATTTGCTGAATTTTTCAGCACTCACTCATACACTAATTCAATTCAATTCATACTTATTCTCTTCTATTCTTAAATTCGTTGTTGACATTATTCTTCATCTATTCAACTTTTAAATTTTCACGACAAGAGAAACGCTACTAGCAAGGAATTCACACCACAAGTGATGCCAATACTTACTTATCGTGATATTGTTATTACTTTGGTATGATGACGATATCCTCGTGGTTTTCCTTCACAATCATGAGTAGCTAAACTTCTCTGTTAGGGTTATGGAAGACTTATGAGATACTATCTATTGCTATGAGTTTGTGAATTCTTGATATGTATGCTGCTTATATCCTTACTCTCTTCATCTTAATTGAATTCTTGTGGTTGCAAACATATAGAATACGCCAGTATAGCATTAACTTGTTCGAAAGAAAAGTTACATGTCTAGAAAAGAGAGAGTGACAAGGAAATAAGGCTACCAACCCCTGTTTAAAAGTTAGTGTCATAACTGGATTAACCTCTTGGAGAATTCGTACCATTAGTTATACGCTTTAAGCTCGAAAGAGTTAAAGTGAGATAATCCTTGATGGTCGAAAGACACTAGGATTTACCATAGAATACAAAACTCTATAAGGGCATGCGTGTCTGAATTCCTCATAACTCATAGCCAATAGATACGTAGAACTCATAAGGTGGATATAACTCTAACTTACAATTCACATTGATTAAAATCTTACGAAACATATCGTTTTTACTTTACTATTTTAAATAATTTCACTTCATGCATAAAATCCCCCCTTTTTTTCCGCAGAACTTTCACCGAAAGTCTACTAATCATTACATACTTAGTGACCGAGTATTCCCTGTGGGATTCGACACCCAACCCAGTTGGGTTCTTTATATGACAGCGACCGCTTACACTCTTACGAGAGCTGTAGTTTGAGCGTTATCAAATTTTGGCGCCGTTGCTTGGGTATACGGTTGTCAACTAAGTTTGTGATAATTACTAGACCCTTTGGTCAAAGATTCTCATACTTTACTTTTAGTTGTTGTTTTTATTTTCTGCATGTTTTTGTTCAGTGTATGCCAAATACTCGAAGTTCTGGACAACTATTATTACCCATAAACCCTGAACTGCAACTTATTGAAAGGATGGATGCACAACATGAATTTGAGAGAAGGGCTTCTCAACAGGAGCAGGCTAGACTAGCTACGTTGGCCACTGCCCAAGTATATCAACAGAATATTGATAACCCGGGGCGGGCAACAAATCCTGATGATGAGGACCTAGGTGATGACGAGCTACTAAACCCTAGGCGTGATGCTGAGGTGGCGACACCTGCAAACAGAAGAGATCGTCAAACCAGATTTAGGCCTGAACGCCGCGCTATGCAGATGCCTTTCGATGATGATGATGATGACCTGGACGGAGCTGGTGCCACATGAGCTATTATTCCTCCACCCTTGGCACCTGGATCCAAGTTCAATATCACTAGCAACATAATTCAGTTATTGCAGCTCAAGGGATTATTTGGTAGACTTGCAGGAGACAACCCGAATATGCATCTAATAAATTTTATCTCTACATGCAAGTCATTCAACAATCCAGGCGTTGGACAGAATGCAATTCGGCTGTGTTTATTTCCATTGTCTCTATCAGGAGAGGCAACACTATGGTTGAACGGGCTAACTCCTGACTCTATCACTAATTGGAGGCAATTAAAAGAGGCTTTCCTAGAAAGATTCTTTCCGTCATCCAAAAGAGCACAGTTGAGAGATGAGATCAGCAATTTTCGACAGCTTCCAACTGAAGCTCTCCACGAAACATGGGAGAGGTTCAAGACAAAGCTTATGCGGTGCCCAAACCATCATATGACCAATGTCCACTTGATGGAGATATTATACAGATCTTTGAATTCGGTGACTAAGCCAGTGGTTGATAATGCTGCAGGAGGGTCATTCATGGACCTTACTTTTGTTCAGGCAAGTGATATGCTAGATCGTATGACAAAGCAGAGTAGAGCTTGGCATACCAGGGATTCTGAGGTAGCAAGCTCTACTATATCTATTGGCATGGCTGCAGAACAAAGGCAAAGAGAGGAAGAACGTGATCAAGATATGGCGCACATGAAAACACAGATAGATCTTCTTACTAAGCATTTATTATTAGGAAAGACCAAAAAAGTCAAAGCTGTGGTGTCACAGAGAAGAGATGAATCCGATTCTAATGAGGAGGCAAACTACTTGAATAATCAGGGGGGTTTCCAAGGCAATGCCCAAGGAAACCAAGGTCAGAACTATTATGATAGATCTGGAAACAAGGATCGTGATCAAGGTAGTTAGAAGGATAAGAGTGACAGGAGTGGTTTCTATGTTCCTCCTAGAAGATGTGACGCCACTGCATCTGGCTCTGGGAAGATGTCCATGGAAGATATGATGGCTAAGATGTTGAAAGGAGTGGAAACAACCAATACGGGAGTAACTGAGGTAGTAAATGATTTGTCGTCAATGAAGAATTGGTTGACTCGTATTCCACTGCAATAAAAGAACTGGAACAACAAATGAGTCAAATCTCAGCGGCATTCAACCAATGAAAGGTCGGCACCATAACTAGCAACATAGTGCAAAATCCGAGGAATGATTGATTGTGTATGGCTATTACTACCCGAAGTGGTAAAGTGTTAGACAATCCTTCTAAAGGCAAGCAGGTGGTTAATGATATAGCGGATAATGTTATTGATGCAGATTGTGATGATTTTGAAGAAGCTGAAAATCTGAATAAGAACGTTCATGAGAAAACTATTCCCCTTCCACCACCACCTTTTCCTCAGAGACTGAAGAAAAAGGCTAATGACACTCCTAAAAAGGTTGATAATTGGAAGCAAGATAAAAAGGAAGTGGTGGAGAAAACTATTCCCCTTCCACCACCACCTTTTCCTCAGAGATTGAAGATGACACTAGGTTCAATAAATTCATGACAATGTTGAAGAAACTGACTATTAATGTTCTGTTGGTAGAGGTGCTGGAGCAGATGCCTGGGTACGCCAAATTTATAAAGGACCTTTTGAAAAAGAAGCGGGCAGCAAGCTATGAGCTGACAGACAATGTTCATCATTGCAGTGCAATCGCTACAAGATCGTTAGTTCAGAAGAAGGCAGATCCTGGTGCTTTCACTATTCCTTGCACGGTTGGATCTGTGAATTTTGCTAAGGCATTGTGCGATTTGGGAGCTAGCATCAATTTGATGACACTATCCGTCTATAGAAAGTTGGGGTTGGGCAACCCTACACCAACCAATATGCGGCTCGTAATGGCAGATAGGTCGGTAAAATGTCCTATGGGTATCTTGAATGATGTGTTGGTAAAGGTTTCTACCTTCATTTTTCCTACAGACTTTGTGATTTTGGATTGCGAGGTGGATTCTGAAGTTCCCATAATCTTAGGATGTCCTTTCCTTGCAACAGGATGTGTGCTTATTGACATGAGAGCTAATGAGCTTTTATTTTGGTTGAATGATGAAGTGGTCCGTTTTGATGTATGCAAAGCAATAAAGCAACCCAGCGATATGAATGTGTTCTCTGTAGATGATGTTTATTATGAGGATGAGAAAGAATTATCTGTAGAGAAGTAGCTTACTGATGAGCCATTGTCTGCTATGCTTTTTAATTTCGAGAGTGAAGATACTGAGGATTATGAAGAAACTATTTGTGCTCTAACAGGAATAGGGTCCTATTCTCATGCTCTTAGGAAGCTGGACCTTGATCTTAAGCATCGACCTTCACCAATAGTGAAGACTTCCGTTGAAGAGCCATCAGTTCTAGAATCGAAAGAACTCCCCAGGTATGCGTTCTTGGGAAGTGGAAATACACTTTTGGTAAGTGTTGCGGATGATTTAAGTGAACAACATGTAGAGGCTCTCATCTCTGCTCTGAAGAGGTACAAGAGAGCTATGGGTTGGACCATTGATGATATAATTGGTATCCCTCCTGGGATATGTATGCATAAAATTCATCTCGAAGAAGATCGTATGCCTACAAGTAAGTATCAGCATCGTCTGAATCCATTCAGAAAACGATGCCCCATCTATCTCGATAAAGTCTAAGTAATCGAGATAACTATGTCGTGTCGCGACAATAAATCAAGCGCTAGATGGGAGGCAACCCATCGTCTTTAATTATTTTGCTAGGAGTTTGTTTTTGTAGTCGAGCCACGACCAAAACTAAGGTGCTTGATGGGAGGCAACCCATCGTTCTAATCGTTTTTGAGTAAGTGTAGGTGCAAGACGTTTAAAGGAGGAGCTTGGTCTCAAATTTTAATTTGAAAGTGAGCAATGTTAAAGGTGGTAAGTGAGTAATGAAGGAGCAAAAGGTTTTCAGTTAGGCATTGCCTATACAAATATAGGCAATGGACAAGGCAAGGCCTATGTAAATCTAGGCAGCCAACAAGGGAAGACCTATGCTATGGCCTTTGTTCTCTGAATCTACAATGTCATACCATAGACGCATCCTATGTCCAACAATGCCATAGCATAGGCGCCGCCTATGCTCAACTAGGCAAAGAATTAGGCGCCGCCTATGCCTATCATAGGCAAAGCTAAAGGCGCCGCCTATGCCATTGCCTTTGCTCTCTGAATCTACAATGCCATAGCATAGGCGTCTAACCTTCCCAAATTTCCCAAAACTTTTATTTTTGCTCATCTAACCTTGCAAGATCATCTTCCGAGTTCAACACCAAGTAAGTTCTTCGTTTATATTCCGAAGTTGTTACAATCTTACGCTTATAATGGTATTTTAGATCTTAAATTGGTGTTGGTAATTTGAATGTGATTGGTTTTATATGATACATCTCGTTGAGTGAAAGAATATGTATGGGTGTTCTTGATTTTGTTCTGACTTGTATTTGATTGTTATACACTGTCATACGTTTGCGGAGTCGACATGGTAAAGTTAAATGCATAATCTTCAAAATTGAATGCTTGAATGACTTGTTCATTGAGATAAAGATCATGATTGAATACAAGCATGTGATGTTGTGATTATTTTTATGCCATAACTTGATACAATCTCTTTGTAGTAGTCTTGTTCAAAAAAGTGCATTAATCCAAACATGAAAGTATGATAAAGATTACATGAAATAGAGCTGGAAAAGATAGTTAAGACGACATGAAAGTATGACTGTGCTGAACATATTGTTGGAACATATCGCCCAAATGTATGACGATGAAGTCTGAGTAGTCGACATCACTCACTTAATTAGTTTGTACCAACACATTAAGTGTGGGGTGGTGCCACTATGGCTTGTTTGTCAATTGAATCTTCCGAGATGAAGATAACATGACTCTATTAGGATCTCAGGTAGAATGGCCTCAAAAAGGACGACAAAGAAAACAAAAAGTGTCCACCTCACAGAAAGGTCAGAAAAGGGGAAGAAAAGAGCAAGTTGGGTCCTCCTCTTTAAAAATACCGTGACACACTTTTGGGATCAATTGGGGTACAATTTGAGGAAACCCTGAGGATGACGACTCTGATGATGATTCCGACGCAGGGGGTATGACCCCAGACATAGAGGAAGAGTCCGACTAATCAGGTTTTCCATATTTATTTTCCACTAAGGGCAGTGTGTCCCGTCTAAGTGTGGGGTACTGGTATTTGTATGCTGTATTTCTTTGCCTGCATTTATTTATGTTTTTCTTGTTTTAATTAGTCGTAGATTTTTTATTTTTTTTTAGATTTTGATTCATAAAATTGTTCTGATAGGCGGTATGGTATTATGACAAGAGTTTGTGCTAAAATCATTACTATTAAGACGTTTAGGCTCTAAGTATGACTCACTATATGATAAGTGTGTGGTTCAATTCCTTCATTTGTTAGGTCAAGGGTCTATACTGCTCCCAATAAAGTTGACCATGTGCCTTGTGTGTGTGAGGTAATAGTATATTCTGTGTTGTGGCTGATGCTAGAACTTGCCTGGTGTGTGTGTAAAGCGAAATAAAGAGTGCAAGTTTAGGAGATGATTTAGGCATTTCTTTGGCAGCCTGTGATTGTTTACCTTCTTTTTACCTACCCGTGTACATTATCCTAGTTAACCCCCTTTGAGCCTTTAAGCTTTTTTCTTTGACAGTCTCATGTGTAGCCTAATCCATTTTTTTCAAGACCATAATTTGATCCAAATTCCTAAGCTCTTTAAAGTGTAAAGTCATGTGACAAAATAAGACGAAATTGGGTGAGAGTGATTCCTTAGAGTGTATTGGTACTTGAATTTGTTGTGAAAAAGAATGGCTATCATAGTGGTGTGTTATAAAAAAAAGAGAGAAAAAAATATAATTAAATAAATCAAAAAAAAAGAGAGAGAGAGAATATAATTGTGCTTATAATGCTTATAATTGAATAACAAAAAACGGTGAAAAGGGGTGGTAGATAAAAGCAAGGTAGCAGGGTTGTTTAAAAGAGAGTGATAAATGACATAATGTAGTGTATTATAGCGCTTAGGGAACTTAGTCACTATTTCTGGCCAAAATAGTCTTAACTGTCCCTTAGCATACATTACAACCTGTAAAGACCTAGTTGATCCTAAGCTTAGCATTCTGATATTTAGTGGAGCATTACACTAAGGGCAAGCCTATGGTCAGTAGTTGCAACATATGAATTCGTTGCGAGAGTGAGAGCAATGAGAATCTTATACCCATGTTTCAAAAAAAAAATGCAATACTTGTGAGTAATTATGGGTAAGATCTTACGTGAGACACACATGGTTGATGAGTTTTGGGTAGTTTGTATGATTCCTTGTGCCTTAACTTGTGGATACGAATTAACCATCATCACGAGTCGATATTGGAGGTTGAATTGTTTCTAGTAGTGATCAGAAAACTACTCTTTGTTAATAATTGTCGTGCCTGTCTTGATGAATATATTATGCTATTACTGTGAAACCCTGAGTAGAGGTTTATATGGACATGATATTTTGTTCGAGGACGAACAAAGCTTTAAGTGTGGGGTGTTGATGTTAGGCGTATTTACACGCCTAAAGCACCTTAATTTACCCATATTTTAGCTAAGTTTTGAGGACAAAATATATAATTCCTGGACTTTTAGTCCTTTTTCCTGTAAGTAAGCTAACCAACGTGATTAACAAGTTTTTAGGTATAAATGATGAAGATTTCAGCATTTTATGGACTGTTGGACGCCAAAGGAAACTTCACGTAAGAAGGAAGGCAGGTTTTGGAAGTCTATGGACAGAAAGTGATGCATGGAAAACTTGTCCAGGGCAAAAATAGCATTTCTAAAGACTTGGGGGATCAGCAGTAACTTAATAGGATTAGGAAAAGTATGCAGTAACCCCGTAGGACTAGGACAAGGATAAAAACCCTATTTCAGTAGGACTAGAATATGGATGTTATAAAAACCCTATTTTGCTGAATTTTTCAGAATTCACTCATTCACTAATTCAATTCAATTCATTCTCTTTCAATCCATAGTTATTCTCTTCTATTCTTAAATTCGTTGTTGACATTATTCTTCATCTATTCGACTTTTAAACTTTCACGACAAGAGAAACGCTACTAGCAAGGAATTCACGCCACAAGTGACGCCAATACTTACTTATCGTGATATTGTTATTACTTTTGTATGATGATGATATCCTCGTGGTTTTCCTTCACAATCATGAGTAGTTAAACTTCTCTGTTAGGGTTATGGAAGCCTTATGAGATACAATCTATTGCTATGAGTTTGTGAATTCTTGATACGTATGCTACTTATATCATTACTCTCTTCATCTTAATTGAATTCTTGTGGTTGCAAACATATAGAATACGCCAGTATAGCATTAACTTGTTCGAAAGAAAAGTTACATGTCTGGAAAAGAGAGAGTGACAAGGAAATAGGGCTACCAAGCCCTATTTAAAAGTTAGTGTCGTAACTGGATTAACCTCTTGGAGAATTCGTACCATTAGTTATACGCTTTAATCTCAAAAGAGTTAAAGTGAGATAATCCTTGATGGTCGAAAGACACTAGGATTTACCATAGAATACAAAACTCTATAAGCGCATGCATGTCTGAATTCCACATAAATCATAGCCAATAGATACGTAGAACTCATAAGGTGGACATAACCCTAACTTACAATTCTCATTGATTAAAATCTTACTAAACATATCGCTTTTACTTTGCTATTTTAAATAATTTCACTTCACGCATAAAATCCCCCCTTTTTTTCCGCAGAACTTTCACCAAAAGTCTACTAATCGTTACATACTTAGTGACCGTGTATTCCTTGTGGGATTTGACACCCAACCCAGTTGGGTTCTATATTTGACAGCGACCGTTTACACTCTTACGAGAGCAGTAGTTTGAGCGTTATCAACTGTTCACCACTATTCATGGTTAGATCGGAATGATCATAACTCATCGCTCGAGTGTTTGTTTTGGATGATTCACATATCGTTGGAAAGATTATTCGATTCTCTGTGGGATAACGGGTTGCATATCCAGAAATTCCACATAGAAAAATTATTAATAACGATAAAGAATAAAATTCAACACATTTTCGTTCGAGAACATAACAGAAAATTTTTCCGAGGCATAACATCATCTCCACCTTGGAAACATTCGTCCTCGAATGTTGATAGGTAGGTCAAGAATACTATAAAAATGAGTATATACAGAAAAATCATCTTTCCCAAGCATATACTCCTTTCTAGATTTTTTTTGATATTGTAGAAAACACATAAGCCAAGATAAACGTAGCAATAATGATTAAATCAAAAGAGAATGATACCTTTGATATGCTCCGAATTTGTAGGAAAGAGGTGGGGATATTTGGCGCGCATATCCACTTTGACTTTCCAAGTAGCACTCTCCACGGATTGATTTCGCCTAAGCACTTTAACCAAAGGAACTTCCATGTTTCTTAGCCTACGAACTTGAAAGTCAAAACCTCAACCGGAATCTCTTCATATGAAAGAAAATCTTGAATACCCGAGCTTTCAGAAGGATCAATCACAAAAGAATCAACAATAGACTTCTTAAGCATAGAAATCTAAAAAATTGAATGGACGTTAGATAACTCTGCGGGTAATTCAACCTTATATGCTACCTTCACAATGCGATCCACAATCTTATTGGGACCAATGTAACGGGGACTTCGTTTTCCTTTTTTCCCAAATCTCTTCACCCCTTTTATGGGTGAAACATTCAAGTACACTAAATCAGCAACGTCAAATTCAAGGTCTTTCCTTCTTAAATCTGCGTATGATTTTTGACCTCTTTGGGCAGTTTTAAACCTTTCCCGAATTAACTTAACCTTCTCTATGGCCCCAAACATCGCATCTGATCCAGTCACGGCAGCCTCACCAACTTCAAACCAATCAATGGGTGATCTACACCTTCTACCATACAAAGCTTCAAACGAGGCCATTCCAATAGTAGTATGAAAATTATTATTGTAAGCAAACTCAATTAATGATAAGTGCTCATACCAAATACCTGTAAAATCAAGCAAACAAGCCCTCAACATATCTTCTAAAGTCTGAATGGTCCGATCAGCCTGACCATCTATTTACGGAGAGAACGCAGAACTTAAATGAATTTGGGTACCGAGACCCTTCTGGAAAGATTTCCAAAACTGAGAGGTAAACTGAGTACCTCTGTCAGAAATAATAGCCTAAGGGATTCCATAAAGTCTGGCGAGTTCCCAAAAATATATTATAGCATAATATTCAGCTGTATACGATGAATATGAAGCCAATACATGAGCTGATTTTGTCAGCCGATCTACGACAACCCAAATTGAATCATAATGGCGACGAGAAGGAGGCAAACCAACTATGATGCCCATATTCACTTCTTCCTACATCGAAGTAGGAATGCTAAAATCTTGCATCACGCCACTGGTCATTTCATGCTCTATTTTAACCTGTTGACACGTGGAACACTTTGCTACAAATTCTGCTATGTTTCTCTTCATACCGTTTCACCAATAGATTTCCCACAAATTATGGTACATCTTTGTAGCACCAGGATGGATAGAGTATCACGTCCCCTGTGCTTTCACCATAATCCTCTGCTTCAAGATATCAACATCAGGAACACATAATATTTCTTGAAGTCTCAAAATTCCATCTCTCCCTTAGGAGAAAACCTCTACCTTTTGGTCTTTAACTGACTCCTTTAACCTGACCAAGGTAGGATCCTTGTCTTTCTTCTCCTTCATTTCTGAAACTAAAGAGGATTCGAAACCGCGTTGCACTCCTATACTACCCTTAGCATCACCAAACAACCTAAACACCAATCTAGACAAACGATGTACCTCACAGTCCAACTCCTTCTTCACAATCTCCACATGTGCTACGCTACCCATGGACTTCAGACTAAGGGCATATGCTACTATATTGGTGTTTCCCGAATGTATATAGCACACTCATATCATAATTTTTCAATAGTTCTAACCATCGTATCTGCCTAAGATTCAACTCCTTTTGGGTGAATACATACTGTAAGCTCTTATGGTCCATGAAGACGTCGACATGGGCACCATACAAATAATGTCTCCAGATTTTCAAAAAAAAAACCACAGAAGCTAATTCAAGGTCATTGGTAGGATAATTCTTCTCGTGAGACTTTAGCTGCCTGGAAGAATAAGCTATAACCTTGCCCTTTTGCATCAATACGCGATGCAAAATGACTCTGAAAGCATTGCAATACACCAGAAGACCATTAACGCCATCAGGCAAAGTCAACACCGGCGCTGAAGTGAGTCAAGTCTTCAACTCCTGAAAACTTTTCGTGCAAGATTCGGACCATAGGAACTTCACTTTCTCTTGAGTCAAACGGGTCATAGGAGATGTAATAGATGAAAACCCGTCAACAAAATGATGATAATAACTAGCTAGACCCAACAAACTTAGGATATCAGAAGGAGAAATAGGTCTAGGCCAACTCTTTATAGACTTTATCTTTTGAGGGTCAACTCTAATACCTTTGAAATAAATAACATGACCCAAGAAGGCTACAAAGTTTAGGTAGAACTCACACTTACTAAACTTAGCATACAATCGATGAGTTCGAAGATTTTCCAACATGATTCAGAGATGATCCGCTTGATCACCCTTACTTTTGGAGTAAATAAGAATATCATCAAGGAATACTATTACAAATAAATCCAGATATGGCCGGAATACACGGTTTATAAGATCCATAAAAGCCGCTAGAGCATTAGTTAACCCAAAAGACATCACTAGAAATTCAAAATAACCGTAATGGGTTCAGAAAAATGTCTTGGGGATATCACATTCCCTAACCTTAAATTGGTGATAACTGGATCTGAGGTGTATCTTTGAAAAAGTAGCTCGCACCTTGTAATTGATTAAATAAATCATCAATTCGAGAAAGTGGATATTTATTCTTGATAGTAACCCTATTAGGCTATGTATCGGGAAGAAGGTCGATACCAAACTCTATCTCTCTATCAAGAGGTACTCCAGGGAGATCTTCTGGAAAGATATCAAGAAACTCATTAACAACATTAATTGACTGAATGGTCGCGGTTTCAGACTTAGTATCTTTAACCCAAACCAAATGGTTGTGCGACCCTTGGAAATCAACTTCCTAGCTTTGAGATATGATATGAAATAACCCTTAGGAATCACACAACTCCTGGACCATTCGAGGATAGGTTCATCAGGAAACTAAAACTTGACCACACGGGCACAACAATCAATAGACGCATAGCATTAGTGAAGCCAATCCATATCCAGAATGATATCAAAGTCAACCATATCTAGCTCAATAAAATTACCATACATAACCCGATAAAAGATAGTAATGGGACATTTCTTATACACCCGCTTAGCAATGACAGACTCTTCTACCAGAGTAGAAACCAAAATAGGCTCAGAAATTAGTTCAGGATCCGTTTCAAAATTACAGCAACTAGAGATGTCACATAGGAAAAACTCAAACCGGGGTCCATCAATACATAGAAATCAAAATAGAAAACACGGAGCATACCAGTGATAACATTGGGAGAGTCCTCTTGCTCCTGATGAGGTTGTATAGCATAGAAATGATTCTGGCATTGACCATCAGCAGTACTAGATAAGGCACCCTGAGGAGGAACTGGACGGGTTGCCGGAGGCTAGGCACTAGTAGCTTGACTCTGGGGATGGGCATCACGACTTCGCTATCTGGAATACGAGCAGTCTCTAAGTATGTGGCCTAACTTGCCACAATAAAAATAGCCCCACTGCCCCATATAACACTCCCTAATAGTCTTTACCATACTTAGCACATGAAGGAGGATGAGGCCGGTTGCTTATACTATCTTGAGACCCGAAACATACTAACGTATTCCCGAGCTCCTGCCTGCCTTGATATATGGGAGCACTAGCTAAGCAAGGCACAGGTATAAATGGACATCTCTGAAACTAAGGGCGACTTCCTTTAGAGAATCTAGTCTGACTAGACCCCTGTTGCTTCGATGTGACTTTCTTAATCCGTCTTACTCTTTCTCTTAACTTTATCTTGTCTGACTCTAAGTAATGCGGCTTGTCAGATTCCCTAGGACTCTTCACAAACTTAGGCTCTGATACCAAGTTTGTAACGCCCCTAAATATCATCACGAGATGCTACACGTAGCCTCAAGCTAACCCTTTAATCCAAAACACAACCCTTGGGTTCCAACACAACAACATACACGCTATGCTAAGGATATATATATAAGTACATATCATATCACATCGCACATGGCACAGAATATTTTAACACTGTACATATATGGAATGTCTCTACACAAACCAACCCAACAATACACTAGTTTGACATAGCCTCTATACAGCAAAATAAATGAGCCATTGGGGCGAACCCTCACCTGACTAAACAGACCAAAGGGATCACAAAACAATAGCACAAAAATTAGCAACTTTGTCCTCGAACCATGAGGACTCACCATTGAAGAAATGTAGATGCGGTACTTAGATATCACTAACGCAGCTGCGGCTGAGTACCTGAACCTACATTATGATAAGAATGTAGCTCATAGAGAAATATGTGGGTCAGCATATGATACCTACTGAGTATGTGGGGGCGCATGCAAAATATAAATAATATCATAAATTTTTTAAAAACATACATACGGACCATAATGACACACCTAGCTTGAGTGACATTGAATCATGCAACTCATAACATCGTAGATAGGAAATGTAGGATAAAAACCTCATAAATCATTATAGATCAGCATAGGCAACTTGACTTACCACATCAAAACTCGGAGTGACTCAGGATTTCAATAAACATTACTCTTATGGACAAGGGAGTTTACTATAACCGACAACCCCACAAGAGCTATGTGGAATACCAACATTTGAAACCCCCATTGGCGGAAGCATCATAATCTTTGCCAGGGAGTACGACCTTAAAACTACAATAATCTCAATCGGGCTCTCTAGCCAATAATATAATCATAAACAACCCTACTGTGGCACATAGGTTTGGGAAAATACCAGATTTTCCTCTCGGTGCTAAGTACTACTCCCCAACAAGCTCAAAACGCATTAGGAAATCCACCACAACATCACATGGGTCTATCATAAAGACCAAATCAAATCTCTTTCTCATTTATCAAATCATATGAATTTGTAGATTCCTAACTCAACACATTTTAGCTCAATCCATTTTAATCTTCCTCAACATCAACAAGGTATCAATGCGTTGAACCATAACCGACTCAACATTTGGACAAGGCTATGAAAAATCAATACATAATATTTTCAACAATTTAACTCATCAAAACCTTCCAGAAAATACCAAGACTCATTGCAAATTTAATATCAACATTTCTCAATTTGCCATCCAACTCTCATTTAAAGTTACATGAGACATCAACCCATAGTAGGGATATAGAATTTACAATATCAATTATAATTCATAGTAAGGAAATATTGGAATGATAGTATAAATCAAGGCTTAACAAATTAAATCATCATACTCTCATAATCAAATACTTTTTGGACATAATTCTATCTCAACATCATACACATATCGAATGACATAATTCCATAGCTCATGGTAAATAATATAAGATTTAAAACTATATTTCCTATTCATGATAAAACATGTAAAATCTCATGTCAATGTATTTCAACAAAAATACCGAGCACAAGATCGAAAGGATAATCTTGTTCAAAGCCCCACATACCTAAATATGGAAGATGAATATGAACTTCCGACTTTGGAACTTTATTCACGAAAATAAAGGGTGTTTCTGGAAGCCCTTAACATGATCAACTCAAATCCCAAATCAATTAGAATTTTCAACAGTTCAATCAGGAGACATAGAAGGATGAAATTTGTAGTAGGGTTGGGGTTTGAGCGTTAGGAAATTTTAGAAAAAATTAATCTATTGAATGCTCATAATCGACTTAAATCCATGGTTTACTCGGATGGATTGGAGTGGAAATGACAAAAATACCCTTAAAAATCAAATAATATCAAATTTGTTCTTTGGTGGACTGTTTTGATAGGCTAAAGTAGATCGATCATAACTTTTTCTTCTGATGGCCAAATTCGATGAAACCAATTTCATTGGAAAGAGGACTTTCAGAGATTTTTGTTGATATATAATAGCTCACCTAGATCATTATGTACAAGGAGTTATGATTGTTTGAATTTGACCCTAAAATTCGCCTGGCCTCAGTATTTTTTTCCTGCACATTTACTGTTCACCACTATTCACAGTTAGATCGGAATAATCATAACTCATCGCTCGAGTGTCCGATTTGGATGATCCACATATCATTGGAAATATTATTTGATGCTCTACATGATGATGGGACGTATATCTATAAATTATGCATAGAAAAATTATTAATCATGATAAATAATAGAATTCAACACATAATCATCCTAGATCTTAACGAAAATTTTTTCCAAGGCATCACAAGTATCCTCCAGCCTTGTCGGGTATCAATATAATCACAATATTATCCTATGGCCTTCCCAGGTATAAATATTATCCCAATAGTATCCTCCAGCCTTTTAGGGTATCAATATCATCACAATTACTATTACCAAATAAGAGACACTAAAATACTCATAATCCTAGAGATATCACCATATAATATCTATCTAGTCAATACTTCCCAACTACTCATTATTAGATAACTAAAAATTATTATTATTAAATAACTAGTTCTCTATTCATCACATAAATGCTAGTTATCAGCCTAAACGTTATCCTTCACATAATCCTTATTCATGGTATAAAAACTAACCACTATTTTTTTAATAGTGAACATCTAACATCTAGTAAAGGTTAATCATTAGACCAAAATAGTTATTTACCCGCCATTCATTATTATAAACTAATTATCCTATATCCGTTAATCATTACTAGATAACACATTACTACGTGTCGCCTAGACATCTTTTCTTAACTAACACCATTCATTAATTAACCATTGTAGGTACCATGTTTTAACTATGCAAGATTTATTAAATAATACATTAGTTTTCTATCCATTATGTGCTATAGTCCCCCTAATAGACAACTAGTTATCATATAGCTTAACTGTCTAACAAGAAGAGTAGTCATAAGACCACAGTTCAATTATAATCTCATCATTTATAATTGTAAATAATCATGAACGTATTGAATCTATTCAAGCCATCACCGCTATTCAATCAGTGGAATAATAAGCATTATACTGGATTTTCCTCCGTCCCATACTAGAGAAATGTGTGTAAAAACATATACATATTTAGATTCATAAATTCTAATCACATTATGACATATAATGATAAGCACTTCTCATCTATTGAATCAATATCATAACACAGCCATTGGCACATTAATTTATCCATAATAATCACAACATCATAATCAAGGTCTTAGGCCCATACACTAATCCAGGACTCATATCAATAATCACATTTAAAGGTTATCGCATACCTTTAATAATCACACATATATGAGGCATCTAACATATAGGAGGCATAATATTAATAAGCATGTAATCATCTACCACACAAGAGGTATCTCCTATCTAGGAGACATAATATATATAGAAATGTAATTGTCTTTGTGATATCATATTTAAAGAGGTCATAAATCATAACTATGAGGAATATATCTTCTATAGGACAATTTACATATCCATGAGGAACATCATCTCTATAGGTCCAACCATCATCACTAGAGGAAATAGCAACTCTATAGGCCAATCATCAATTCTAAAAGAAAATAACATCTCTATAGGAAAATTATCAAGTCTAAGAGAAAATAGCATCTCTATAGGCCACATAATGTATATAAGAGAAATATCATCACTAAATTTCTAATATCACTTCCACAAGGAGTATCATAACCATAACTTAAAACTCATAATCCGGAAACATCAATACAAGTTACCAAGTTATGGCGTAACCTTATTATAAGGTTTACTTGCCTCATCTATGTATAAAGTCCGCACTAAGTCCACTAGAGTTAACACAATCTTAGGCCTTAGTAGGCAGAATGATCCCACTTCTAATAAAAAATTTCCATAATTAGGCTTACATGCCCCAAACAAGGCTAAGGCATCTAGTTCATCTTGTAGATGTCAAGTAAGCCATATTCAAGCCTATGATCACAATTTCAACTAGAAAAAAGAGGAATCAATTCAAATCTACCCAACTTACGATATAAAGAATACCACACTATCCCAATTAGACTAAATATACAAGTCATGATTTAAATTCTAAAACCATATTGCAAACATAGTATTACATCATATCCTTATTATAACTAATATAAACTAAAGAGGGAATGCAATAGGATACAAAAGGGTTATAAACATGCCATCTTACAATTTAAAAACCCTCATCTATTCCCCAAGAATCAACAATTAAGGCCAAGTTATCCTACTTATAATCAAGCCTAACATCCATATTGACATGCAATATATATAGCACATCATCTACGAAGAAAAGTAGATAGAAGCCTACCTCAATGTCCAACCACAAAACCTCAATTCATGCACCACATGCTCGTCTTCACATTATAATCCTCAAAATTCTATCACACTATCAAAACCATAAACAACTCATCAATATGAGTCTAATGATACCCATATTGCATATTATGCTTAAGGTCCAAAAATGACAACAAAAACCCAAGTGGGTGCTTCATATATAAAACGAGCTTCTGAAATCAACCCAATGTTCATACATGAACAAGGATTCATAACCCTCAAAAAATGAATAAAAATTAAGCATACATTTGGCTAAAATCAAGCCCTAAGCTAAATTGGGGTTTTGGGTGCAAACATTGAAAAACAAGCATGAATTCCATAAATTCTTACCTTAATCTTGAATATCATTGTGATACAAGATGATAATTAGGCTCCTAAGTCACCCCCCATGACCAATTTTTAGTTATTAAACTCATTTGGGGGTTCCTAGGTCTAAATAGTAATAGGGAAATGCCCCAAATGCATCTTAGGGCCTTTATATATCCCCTACAGCTAAAGAGATGCCGCTATCACTATAATACAGGTCGTGATTGTTATCTCATGACTGCATATTCTTGGCAGCGATCGTGGTTGCACTAGATGACAACAAATTCAAATATAAGTTTTTTGACCTTCAGAACTCAATTGGAATCGAAATAACATGATCTAATAGTTAGTTGTTCTTAAACTATATTTTAAATCCATTAGTATCATCAAAACATTCATTGGAGATCGTTTAGGAAAAAAGTGGATCCCATACCTATAGTTTCATCACTTTTTATAAAATTCACTCAATAGGTCAAAATGAGTCGGGAGCCTTGGGACTGTCCAAGGGTATCCCTAGCCTAAAATAAAAATTCTGGATGCGATGGTAAAGTTGTATATTTGATCCGAGGTAATATCAACAAAATATGGGTCACACACCCATTCTTTTAAATTTTTAACTTTTTGACTAATAGATTCAAATTAGCTCGGGTTAATTGGGAACCAAGCAAAAGGACTACCTAGACTAAAATCAATATTTCGAATCTATTGGATCAGTCTGAATTTGAATCTGAGATTATTTGACTAAATTTGTCGCCTAGTCGCCATTTCAAACCAACAAAGATTTCTAAATAGGGAATTACATCTTCAAAATAAATGAATAGCTTAGTAACTGAACCGAACTATTGGTCCCACTGAGTCATAAATAACTTAGGTAGCTATGAAGAAGATCAAATGATGAAGATAAGCATAAATATGGAAAATGACCTTAAGGGTTATTACAGTATCGCAGCTCAAGTTTGCTTGACCAAGTGTCCAAATCATCAGTTATTCAGTTATAAACATTTCAATCTTTAATATTTAAGATTATGTTTGTGATTGGTCTTGCATTCTAAGATATTACATGCTTAGGCATTCATGGTCAGTTCTCCCATATATTTTAGTCAGTTCTCATCTCACATACTAGCATATTAAAAGTTCTAACTACATATATTTCTTTGCGCTATGATGTCTTATATTCTAGGTTCGGACACTCAATTTTCTGATCATTCCTAGATAGAATAGAGTTATCCTGTAGCAGTAGTGGTTATTCCTCATCCATCAAGAATATGATATTTTTTTCTTAGTTATTTCTACAATTTCATATATTCAATCAGTCAAAGTTATTTGGGAGTTTGTTCCATTAACTCCTCATGATGTTTAGAGGATTTCAGAAAATCAATTAGACAACTAGTCAGTTCTTTCAGTATTTATCAATTGTTTTCAGATAGATAATTTATTTTCTAGAATTTTATCAGATATTTCAAATATGTCATTGTTGTTTATTCTAGTATTCTAATATGAAGTATCGTATCAGTTTAAATTTTACACATATGTTGTATTGATAGTAACAGTTAATGATGAACTCAAACATATTTTGAAACTCAAAACCCTAAAATGTTTGAGGTTTCGTATTTTAAAATTTGGTTAGCAGATTATTTTCATTACTTTTCATCATAAATCCTAAAATTTTGATGACAAAAATTATTGGTCCTCAATTCGTCAATCATTTGAGGTGTCATAGGAATAGTAGGGTAAACAATTAGAGCTTCAAAATCTAGTACTATATGAGTACATCAAATACCAGCCAACCCACTTAAAAAACCTAACACCTATTAAACAACCTTAGCAGACATAGGTTGTAAAGCTATAAACCCAACTATTGCTACTACCTCGAGCTCTATTTTCTATTGCTCTATTGCTTCATTCTTTATAAAAATTATCGTGAAATATGAGATATTATATTGAACCTTTTTAGACTAAGTAGCAGTTACTCAAGCTCGACCCTAGGTATGGTTCATCATGTAATAGCCCTCCAGGTCATTTTCTGTATTTCCTCTAATTTTGTTGTTATGAGCTTTCATATAGTTTCCCCAATTCATTTGTGAATTGATGGAACCAATAGATTATTTATCGACCTGTTTTTTTTATTTATTGATATAATTCCCTATTTTGAATTTGTTCTTGATTCAAATTAGCAATTGGGTAAAAAACTTTATCAAGCAACCTCGTATGCCAATTTTGACTATTTAAAAATCTCTGGAATATCAATTTTAGGTTTGATGGACCTTTAGTCTGGTTCTTGAAATTCATAGGCTCATTTTGTGCTATTGGGCTAGAGTTAAGAAAAATGGAAATTGGGTATGGGACCTAATTTATATTAAAGCAAACTCAACTACAAATTTTAACAATGCCCTTGAGTATGGAATATAAAATTTGATAGGGTAGCATAGTTTATATATGTATAAGGATTTAGAATAAACCTTGAAGGGTTGGTGGATTATTTGGTAAAATTGCAAGTCTAAAATCTTGTAGGTGCACCATTTAAGTGCCCTTTTAGGCATATTAAGTGAAGGGGCCTCTAAAGTGACAAACCTAACCCTTAAGCGATCGGTTTGGTTCAGTCGAGCATCGCTAAAAAGAAATCCTAGAGCTTATGTGATGGTCTATTATGTAGTAAAGTACTATGTAAGAGGTACCCGTACAGGAACCCCGATGTTGCTAAACCGGCACTAAGAGGCCGAGTGTAGCTTAAGTGGTACCCAAATTCTTTGGAAATGTGTAAAACCCCACTTAGCACGATTATCCCCATTTTTCAACCATTCTAAATGTTATTAATCCCTAAAAGTGTGGAAACCTTGGGAGAATCATTGGTGGGTGATTTTGGAATGTTTATAAAGTTAAATTACACTTGTGTTCTTTGAATTTGTTGTAAGCTTCCATCAATTTGATGATTTAATTCCTCATATTTTTCATAAATCCACAAAATATTGGTAGGTTCATTACAGCCTCATTAGTTCTCAGAATTCACCTATTTTGAGAGTAAATGTTCGTGAGCATTGAGGAACATTGTGCCAATTTTGAAAGTAAAATTCTGCAAATGGTCCCCACATAGTTTTCTTACATAATTTTTAATCAAAAGCATAATAGTGCAATATGGTTATCACGGTTCTCAATTGGATGATTAGATTGTGATTTTGATAGTTTGGCATCTTGTGGAGGCTTCTTAGAAAGGAAAAATATTTGTTTAGTGGATTCATTGGGCCTTTTCTTTGGGGTGCAGGTATACTAGGTTTCTCTCTTTATACCATGAGTTATTTTGTAGTATGATTATGACATTATCTTTGATATGAGATAGGATTTAGGTGCTGGAGGTTTGATTGATAATATTTAGATTAGTTGGACTACTTAGGATATTTTGATACGATAATTTCGGTATAATTGACTTTCTTTCCCATGTTAAGTAGAATTTCTATCTTAGGGCTCATTATGGCTTATTTAAGATCTATAAGTGGATTGTGATACCTTAGCCTAGTTTAGGGTAGAATTTGCCTTAAAATGTATTTCGAGTATTTAAAGTAAGACCTTCTGATCTACCTTATTCCAAAACTTATGATAGATTTTGTAGACTTCTATGTTCTTGTTAGTCACTTCATAATGGTTATTTTGTGAATTTGAAGATATTTTATACTTAATGGTTAGATTGGTTTATTATTGTAAAGACCCGAGGCTACCCCCTAGTCGTGACACGGTGCTTAGGACCAAAAGTAATCCCAAGCTAACTCTTCTTCTGGCATAACTCATGAGCAACTAAATAAAATACATAAATCTAAATGAAACTATGGGAAGATAAATATTTGCTGAATCTAATCAATACAAAACAAAATTAAAATCATTACAACTCTGCTTTTATAAAATGAAACAAGAATCAAATACATTAACTCTGCTAACTTTCTATGAAGCCACTACTAGTATTTATTGTAGGTAGATGGGACATGACCCCCAGCTATTCCAAATCAATACGATTAAATAAAGAAAAATAAAATACTACTCAAACTATGACTAAATCGATCCCTTGAATCAAAAGGATTCATCACTGCTGACTCGAAGCTGCAAACTGTCTGAATATTATGTGCGTGCTACAACTCATACCTACATTATATAACAATGTAGCTCATAGACATATATGTGGATCTGTACTTTTTGAATATACTGATCATATGGGGATGAATGCATGAGTAAAACAATAATTCTATAATTCAAATAAACTTTCAAAAATTCATGCTAAATGTGAGTGACTCACCTTTGCTTCAATGATCAAAATAGACAAATCATAGATCATGAGTGATAAAGCATAAAAAAAAATTTAGTGATTCATCTCACATAGTTATAATAAAAATGTACCCTAATTATGTTCTATAAATCATGTAAGCTAAGTGAAAAGGGCTCAACATTATCAACCTTAAAACATAAAGTTGAAATCTGATAACTGAAGTCCTAGGTACAACAATATCTTAGTAAATAGATAAGCCTTTACACTTAGTTTTGTTAAAACTATTCTGACATTTTTATTTAGGATTTAGGAACTTTGGGAGGTTCTTCTAACCGACATAAACCATATGAGCTGTAATGGAGTCCAACGTCTAACCCACATTGGGGATAGCTATTCTACCCTTGCCATCGGAATAGAACCTTATTATAAGTAATCACTTTCTAAGCCCACTATGGGCAAATCTTAAGCCTATGGTGGTCGCATAGTTCTGGGGCATGAGACCTTTGGAATCATACCCAACTCGGTGCTAAATAATACTCCCATACTTATTGCTCAGCACTATAGGAAATCCACCTTAAAATAACACAAGGGTTCATATTTAAAACAAATTATTCTTCTCTTCTTTAAATCTCAAAATATACGAACAATGTGGATTCCTTATCTTGGCTTAGGATCAAAAGATCAATCTTTGGTTTTGGAAGCATTTATCAAAACTTGTCAATAGAATTTGAAATCATAATCTCCTTAGAAAATCATCAGTTGTACTTATGACTCAAAATATGAAGCTTTAATGCATTTATAATCATATTTAAACTTCATGCTTAATAATCCTCTTAAAATAATTCAACAATCTCAATCAAGATAGTGAAATATAACTCATAATATGAATCTCATCATTTCAAACAATGGAATATGTAAATCTGTTGCAATTCAAGCCTTAAATAATATGATAATTTCATAAACTAAAAATAATAAGAATTGGCTATCAACTCTATCTTCAATTTATGAAAAATTCAACTTTAAATACAGCTTTAGTCACAATGGTGGAAGAAAACCCTAGTTAATAACCTCACATACCTTGATAGACTTGATTAGATATAGAGAACTTGACTTTGAAACCCAAGGAGATGATCTTGAAAGCTTTCTTGAGATTCTTAAGTTAGGGATATTAATTCTTGGTTTCTAATTTAAGAGGAGAATTGAATTTTTGGATTCTTGGGGATGGAAAGCTTGAGTTTGATCTTGGGTAAAGGGGAGGGGTTACATGAGGTTTTGATGATGAAAAGTAGGCAAATAATGCCTTTTTGGGTGTATTAATTCCTATTTGGACGGCTAGGGTTTAGGGGAATGGACTAAACTGCCCCTTGGACTCTTTTTCCCGTGAAAAGCACAATCTTATCACTACCTCTAGTTGGGTTAAGTAGCATTCGCGATGCAAGGCTATCGTGACCCCTTACTGCCACTCAAAAAAAAAGCCATAACTTTTCAGCCGGCTATTAGATTAAGGAAAAATCGGTATCGTTGGAAAGCTAACTCAATTATCTATAATTTGGTGGGTCTTGTGCTTAAAAATTCTACTTGTACAGAAATTCATGAACATTCAATGTTGATCGTTGTAGAATTGAATACAAATATTTAGCTAAATCAAAGGATCTTAGCACAACTTCACTTTAAGTGTTTCCTATGAACATTTTTCACCTCGAGAGCGTATCACACACTAGGATCATTATCATGAAACTTATATCCACATAGGAATCATTTGAATTAAATTTTATACGTGTAGGAATGACGTTTAGAATTCCAGCACAAAAAATACGAGGTGTTACATTATTTTCCCCTTGGAATCGTTCATCCTCAAATAATGGATAGGAACTTGTTGACACCTTAGAGATATGGTAAAGTGTACATGCTATGTATTCTAAGAAAGTATATAACTGAGATGAAATATTAAATCTTTCATCAGGAAATTGATTTTTGAGCTGGCTTGCCTTTACTTACTGTAAGGAGCTAGTTCAAACTGAGAGTTTAGAAATCTGTTGAAGTGTTCATGATACAATCATACATATAAAACTCGAAAGTAATGACTTATGCAAGAAAAAATCATGAGATAATGATAATAAGATTATATAATGGGCACTATGCTGTCTGAGCTAGAATTCTTAAAAAACTAAGATCATTCACTTAACACTTATTAACTGAATAATGAATAACTATCTAAATCTGAAACTGATATCTACTGTATGGATTGAACAAAATTACCTCACAGAATATCCATACTCATGAAACTTCGGATACTAAGACTACATGGAAAGTTAAAAATCTATAAGAGCTTATCTGCTTGATTGCTAAACTAGATTGCAGGCTATATGGACTGGATCCTACTGACTGCTTATACTATAATGGAGTATTTCTTTAACACTCTTATAAGAAATTGTCATAACATTAGGGATAAAAGAATTTTGGGCATGATCTGAACAAGACATCTGTCTATGGAATCACAACATTTATACAACTCTATTACATGGAACATAGACGTATAACACATAATCTAGGATATAATTAGTAGGCCTTAAGAAATGCAACTTCTTACTTTCAAGATTAGCAACACTTCTCGAATAATCCCTCAGATATACTATTACTCTTAAATACGATAATCATTTGATTCAACTTATAATTCTAACAGGGTTATTAATACATGTATCTACTAATGTCTAAAGTAAACTAAATCTCTCACCATGATCAAGCCTAAATCCAAATCACAAAATACAACATGCCATACCACAATACTAGTCTAAACCACATAATTCAATCTTCAATATCTTTATAAAGCTCACACCCTAAGCATAACGTGCCAGTCCACTTCAATGAATAACTCTAACCTCTTTCTATGGATTTACTAGTGCATATTGCATTCCTCCACTTAAATCCCAACATGGGATTCAATTCTATCTTTATAACCACATATGAAATTCAAGGCAAAAACCCATAAAGGCATACTTCATATATTCTCTAAACCTCTATCAACAACAACTTTCTTGTACTATTTTTAAGAATATACACACCAATTTTCAACTAACCATGACTTGTATCAAAGACATGGCCTCAATATTACTTCACACTTTAGCCTTAGATAGAAAAGTATAAGTAACCTTTCTTAATAAAGGTGATCAACTCTCTTTTATCTAAACAATTGCTTATCCATTATCATCACCACTATCTTAACGCAGGAAAAGGTCATTAAAAGGGCTAACACATACGGACTTGAAGCGTGAAAGAAAATTATACATAAATCAAACACTTAACTGAGGCCTAAAGATTAGAATATCAAAGGTATGGATTTATTAAAGATACCTAAACTGAGGACATACATGATATAGATTGGATTTCACTAGGATCATAAGTTTTTAAGAACTGGTCATACCTTGAAACATGAGTCAATACTTATCATAAGCTATTCAACATAAGACTGGATTTTATACATTTATGAAGGATAACTCGAATCATGGAGTAAAGTTGTTACTTACTTGCTAGAAGTAAAGAATGGACTTAAGTACGCATAAGGTTTATAAGCATTGGACTTTTGCATGGATCTATCACGCAAGACATGGATTTAGGGTGATAATGGCTGGAATCCAAGGAATACTCTAGAGTAAGAAGGAATCACTATATCATCACAACTTTTATTGACATGAATCACAATTTAATTCTTAAAACATGATTTGGTTCAGCACTCTACCATCCCCCCTTTGGTTAAAGTTTATATTCTAAGATTATGTGTCTACTCTATATCCTCGAGGCTGAGCTATAACTTTTTTATTCTATTATCTACACATAAATTCTGAACTCACAAGAATAAACTATATTTTGAACTTACTGACTTCATTCTTGAACAACCCTTTCATATACCATCCTTAACTTTCTATCTTCAATAATCATCATCAATGACTTACACTCTCATTTGCAAACATATCTACCTTACTAAACATATAAATATAGCCTAACAAGATCATACTTCTGTACTTATATTTTTCCCAAATCATAAGATATAAAATAATACTTGAAAGACTCAACACTATCTATCCCAAACTCCTCAGCTTAGCTATTAAGAGCACTATGTACTATATAACTAACCTTCTTCCATTTAGCAACCCAAGGGTACTACTAACAACACATGACACTTATAAACTTAGAAAATAATGCTAATCCATATCACCTTGGGCACACCTTTATATCATACTTCCAGCATTATACATAATTATGAATAAATGAACTTAAACTCTGGTATGCACTATTCAAGCCTACTAGATCACTTCTATATAACTAGTACTACTAACTACGCATTCATTATTTCTTCCTCTATGATCATCCATTGTTCAAACTTAGTGTCTAGTGTTAGACATGATTAACAACCCAACCTCACATACTATTTCCACTTGAAAGCTGTAGAATAACGCATCTAGAAAAACTAGTCCACTAAAGCCTCATAATAATAATAATTGACTATGATTGCATGGTCTATATTATTATAATATATTAGCACATCCCTCTTTAACCCATCTCTAGTACTTATCCATCTACATATATCTAAATTACTTTCATGGCTCTATAAGTTTCAACTAAACTCCTTTTTGCAACCTCAAAGGAAACCTAAATTAGCAATACTCAACCACCCAATACTTTCATTAATAACCAATAGTTTTCTAACAAAATAAGTACTACCAATAACTTCGTTCATACTTCAAGAAAACAATAATTAACCTTAAGTTATCTCTCTTTCTCTACCGTCTACCAAGGAACTTGTACCACATTCATTATCTCTAAACTAACATAGAAGGATATATCACCATAACACAAACTCTATAAAATGGATAAGCTCATCTATATACTTTTAATCAACCTCCATTCCCATTTTTCTTGCCACTAAACTTCTATACCCATACTTCAAACTATAAAAAGGTTCTACTACTCATGAATCATAACACTCCAATTGCAATATCCCTTGAATGCAAACTTTATTTAATAATCTATATTCATGCTATCTCCTCCAATGAGCACTATCTGTATTGAAGGTTTAATGAGAAATCAAAATACATATCTTACCTTGTCTTAACTGAAGGACTCACAAGGATGATGAAAATATCTTTCAACTTAAGGAACTTAAAATGTACTCTTGAGGTTCTCTCAAACCCTTTGAGTAACTTCTGAGGTTACTGACAGTAAATCTGTGAGCATCATCTTGTGTCAAATATAGAATTTACTAATCATGTTACCTCTAGAGTAACTCATCTATGGAGAATTATGGAGTTACACACAAATAGATTTAAGTTTTCAAGATAAAAACTTTATAGAATGATATAGAGTATGAAAGAAAGGAAAATTTTCTTAAATGTCCAATAGCCTCTCAAAGAAAAGTACAGAAGTCTCCATACCATTCCACAAAACTCTAATAGACACGGCTCTACAGACACCCTAGGATATTTAAACTCTGTGCTCTAATACTAAGTTTTTAATGACCCGAGGATACCCCCTAGTCATCACACGATGCTTAGGACCACAAGTGATCCCAAGCTAACCCTTCTACTAGCACAACTCATGATCAAATGAATAAAATATATAAATCTGAATGAAACAAGGGGAATATAAATCCTTTCTAAATCTGATTAATACAAAACTAAATTAAAATCAATACAACTCTGCTTTTACAAAATAAAACTAGAATCAAATATATCAACTCTACTTACTGTCTATGAAGCCTCTACTAGTATTGACTGTAGGTAGCTGGGATATGTCCCCAGCAATCTCTAATCAATATGACTAAATGGAAAAAAAATACTACTAAAATTATGATTGACTCAAGCCTTTGAATCAAAAGGACTCATCACTTGCTGATTGAAAACTGCAAATTGTCTGAATATGATATGCACTCTACAATTCATACCTATATTATGAGACAATATAACATATAGAAAAATATGTGGATCCGTAGTTTTGGAATGTACTGAGCATTTAGGGGTGAATGCATAAGTACAATAATAATGCAATAATTCAAATAAACTTTCACAACTGCATGCTAAAGGTGAGTGACTCATCTTGGATTGAATGATTAAAACTGACAAATCATATACCATGAGTGATAAAGCATGAAAGAAATTCTTATGAGCCATCACACTTAGTTCTAAAAAAACTGTGTTCTGATTATATTCTTTAAATTATGCAGGCTAAGTCAATAAGGCTTACCCTTATCAATCTTAAAACTCAAAGTAGAAATATGATAACTAAAGTCATAGGTAAGACAAAATCTGAATAAATTTGTGAGACTTTACACTTAAATTTATCAAAACTGTTCTGACATTTCCTTTTTGGATTTAGGGACTATGAGAGGTTCTTCTAGCTGACATAAGCCATGTGAGCAATTTGAAGTCCAATGTCTTACCTACATTGGGCAGAGTTATTCTACCATTTCCATCAAAATAGAACTTTATCTTAAGTGATCATTACCTTATCCCACTATGGGCAAATCATAAACCTACATTGGCGCATAGTTCGGGTGCATGAGACCTTTGGAATAATACCCAACTGGATTCTAAATACTAATCCGATACTTATCGCTTAAAACTTTATGAAATCTACCTTAAAATAACATAAGGTTTTGTAATTAAAACCAATTATGCTTATCTTCTTTAAATCTCAAAATTTATGAACAATGTGGATTCCTTATCATATCTTAGGATCAAAAGATCAATCTTTTCTTTTGAAAGAACTTATCAAAACTCTATCAATAGAACTTAAGATAATAATATCCTTATAAAATCATCAGTTGTACTTAGGACTCAAAATATTAAGCTTTAATACATCAATAATCATATTTAAACTTTAATATCAATAATCCTCTTAAAAGCTTTCAAAAATCTCAATCAAGATAGTGGAATATAACTCATAATATGAATCTCATGATTTTAAACATGGATATATGTAAATCTTTTCCAATTAAAGATATAAATAATATGATAATTTTATAAACTAATAATAATAAGAATGCGGTATCAACCCTAACTTTAATTTAAGAAAAAATTAACCTATAATCAAGATTTGGGTACAAGGGTGGATGAAAACCCTCGTTCATAACTCCACATACCTTAATAGACTTGATTTGATGTAGAGAACTAAATGTCGAAACCCTAGGAGATGATTTTGAAAGATTCTTAGATTAAGGAAATTAATTCATTGTTTCTTTCTTGAATATTAGAATTGAATTCTTTGATTCGTGGGGAAGGAAATCTTTAATTTGATTTTGGGGAAAGGGGAGATTTTACATTAGGTTTTGATAATGAAAGGTGGGCAAATAATGCTCTTTTGGGTTTATTAATTAATGTTTGGATTGCTGGGGTTAAGGGGAATGGACTAATCTGACCCTTGGCCTATTTTCCTATGGAAATCACCATCGTGTCATGAAACCTAGTTGGGTTAAGCAACCCTCGCTATGTGGGGCTATTGCAACCCCTTACTGACTCTCACGGAAAAAAGCCATAACATTTTACTCGGCTATGAAATTATGGAAAAATTGGTATCATTGGAAAGCTAACTCAATCATCTATAATTTAATAGGTCTTTATATGAAAAATTCAACTTATAAAAAAATTTATACATGTTCAAAGTCGATCCTTGCAAAATCAAATACAAAGATTATCCAAATCAAAGGCTATTAGCTCAACTTCGCACTAAGTGGTTCCTATGAACAATTTTCACCTCGAGAAAACTTCACACACTAGGATGATAATCATTAAACTTATATACACATGAAACTAATTTGGATTAAAGCTTATACATGTAGAAGCGACAGTTACAATTCCAGCAAAAAAATATAGGGTATTATAATTTTTTAGTAGTTGGTTATAATTTTTTATAAAACCCAATAATTTATTTATAATAGATGTATCTGTTCAAGTACAACTACTTATGAAGATATTGGAATTGAGTTCAAATTCCATCCAACAATTTATGATGCTATTGTTAATATGAGTTCTATTTAAAGTTCTATAATTGATTAAGATATTGGTAATGTGTTTTGATTCAAATATAACAAATATTGTTCTGATATTGATACGATTGATTTAAGTTTGAGTCCTGCACTAAGATTTATTTATTATATGATATGGTATAGATGGATTCATGGTTATGGCTTGATAATTTATACTTTTTGATTCTTCAGTTAGCTACTTTCCTTTGATTGCACCCTCTGAGCTTATATAGACCGGCATTGGGTTATTTACTTTTACAAACTTATTGGCTTATGGGGGATAATTTAGTAGTTATAATTTTGTCATCTTTACATTAATATTCTAATTTTTTTATTCATTTACAACATTGTTGGAGCTTATTTCTAGGTTTGCTCATTTACCTTGACCTAGCTTAACTTGTACTTTATTATATATTTACAATGATTTATCTCAGGAAGCCGATAATATCTACTATGTACCCATTGCTTTTTTTTACAAAAACTTTATATTTATACCTTTTGGTACATATAAGAGTACTAGCAGTTATTTCTAACATAACGATCATGCTATGTTGACTTAAGAAATAGGGTGAGCACTCGGAGTCAGAGTTGCCCCTTTTTCCTTCCATTATCAATGTCTAATATTTCATTTTTGAGATACATTGTTTTTTACTATTTTAGTATTTTTTATTCAATTGTTGATGCTCTTGTACTGACATTCAAAAGTAATGGGATGGTTTTTGATGTTTTATCTATCTTTTAACTATATTTATTTTTCCTTATTATAATTCTAAGCCTTGAATTGTTGATTTCTAGCTTTTAGGACATTTTTCACAAAATTAGCCCATTCCATATAGCTCTGGCTATGGTTTGGCTTAATAAATAGCATGATAAAGTAGGTGGCATCATGAATCATGAATTGGGTCATGAAAAATTAGTATTAGAGCCTATGTTCACTAGTATTATTGGTTAAACAGAAAGTGTCCAATAGTGTCTCAAGGATCAGAATAAGGATATTTGTTTATTATCTTCGGGAGGCTATAAGACATTCTTAGGAGATCTTAACTTCTTTCAATCATTTTATGCTAACAGTTTAAGTTGTTTCTATAGAATTCTATTAGTTTCAATCTTTCACAGATTGCTAGGATACATGTTACTTCTATACAATATGAGGATCTTGCTACTGAGACTATGGATCCTCTTATTTTTATGGGTGACTCAGAGGTCATATAATTCCTATAGATATGTCTATAACTAGGGTAAAGATAGGGCTTATTCACTAGACCGTATTTCTATTCCCCAACCAGAAATTCTTCCATCCCATCAATAGTTTCCCGAGATATGCCCAGACTCCACCATGGTTTATTTAATCTTTAGTGCTCAAGTAATCTTTATTTCATCTTTTTATATTGGTTGGTGGTGCACTATCTAAATGAGTCATATTCTACAGATCAAAGTGGTATTAAGGTAGGGCTGTAATTTATAGTTTCATGCCAAGAGTTATGGTTTCTCCTATGTTGGTCGTTGCTCAGCCAATAGTTTCCTATCCTTTATATTGGTTGAGAAGAATAAGATATTGGGTAGATTCTTGAGATTGTCTCTGCTTATGTTTTTTGGTACACCAGACTAGGATATGTATGAGTTCTTGATTGCTTGTAGGGATAGGCACTGTAATTTGGGCATAGTTTTGACTTATGGTGTGGATTACACTACTATTCATTTAGACCTAACAGCTCAACACTAGTGTAGAGGTCATCTTGATTCAAGGTCTGATGGATCTCTCTCATTTACATGGACTTTGTCCTTCGAGATACTCTTGGAGAATCATATGTCTCATAGTTTTAGGGATTATTTGAGGGACCAATTCGTAATTTTAGTTAAGATATCCATATCTATTATAGAGTGTGAGGCTTGATTCCATAAGTTTTCTATGAATACTATTTCTATTTTGACTGCTGAGTATGCGAGCATTTGCTGCTTTATTCGGGGCTTGAGACTTTTTCTTAGCATGTATGCACAAAGTCTAGTTATGATGGGTAGATCTTTTATTAAGGTTCCTAATCAGGCTCAGGTTATGAAGGAGATACATCACAAGGCCTAAGGAAGCAATGATAAGAGACCATAGTATCAGGGCAGTTTCAGTAATAACAATAGTAGCTCATTATTTAGAGGTAGTGATTCATAAGGTAGGTACCCTCTATGGCAGCTATATAAGAATTAGGATCATTCTAGTAGGCTTATTTTAGCTACACTTTAAATTACTGGAGGAGGACAGACTAGCTTCAGTGATCATCTTATCTAGGGTAGTGGTCTATCTTTGAGGAAATTGTCTCTTGGTTATTCTAGTCATAGTGGTTATTATGGGTCATCAGATTTTTTGCTCTTATTATATTCCTTAGGGGATTTTATGGTTATGGAGCTATTGTACATTTTTAGAGAGACTGCCTCAATTATGGATAAATGATTTCTTCAACTTTGAGTATCCCTACAATTAGGGCGGTGCATCTTGTATCTAAAAATGGTATGCACGGTCATAGAGATGGTTCCCTGGGTTCTTGTAGAGGTTCTTAGGCAAGTAGGATACGATAATGGTTAAGAGTCTAGGAAAGTGGTGGGCGTAGTTAGTTATATGTCATGCCTTCTAGACCCAAAGATGAGAGTTCAGATGTTGTTACCCCAGGTAAGCTCATAGTGTACCATTAGTTGACTTTTTCTTTTTTTTGATTAGGGATCCACCTATTCTTATGTGTCTTCTTTATATTGGGATTCAATATTTATGACATTATGTATATCTACTCATGGTAAATTTTTTAGTAGTTGACTGGGATTTGTAATCATGTGTTATGACTATTTAGGAGCTTGATAATCATAATTATATTATCATAATAAACATGGAGGATTTGAATATGGTTCTAGACATGAACTTATTATCCCAATATCATATGGACTTAGATTGTTTTGCCAAGACTATTTCCTTATCTGTGGTATGGAGTGGTTAGCCATGAGCCAATGATGATTATCTCTTAGATTTAGGTTGAGAGACTAATTTGTAGATTTTGTGAGTCTTATCACACATATATTTGTAATTCTAGTATGGAGAGTCCATTTTGTGACTTTGTTACTCTAGTTTAAGAATTTTCTGATATTTTCTTTATCGATCCACCTAGTCTTCCTCATGTACATGATATTGAGTTTGTTATTGATCTTGAGTCAGGCAACCCTCCTATTTCTATGTTACCTAACCATATGGCACCTATTGAACTTAAAGAGCTGAATGCTTAGCTTAATGTTTTTCTTATAAAAGATTTATTAGGCTGAGTATGTCTCCTTTGGTATCGCCTATGATGTTTATGAAGAAAAGGGATGGCTTCTGCCTATGAGTATTTGTTATAGGTAGATTAATAAGGTGACAGTGAAAAAGTGGTATACTATTTCTTTCATTGATTATTTATTTGACTGGATTTAGGGAGCAACAGTGTTCTCCAAAATTGACTTGAGGTACAGTTCTTATCAGTTGAGGATTTGGGAGAAGATATCCCAAAGATAGACTTTAGGATCCTCTATGGTTATTATACGTTCCTAGCGATGTATTTTTTGTAGAATAATGCCCTAACCGCATTTATGGATTTAATAAATAGTCTTTTAAGGCCTTATTTGAAATCCTTTGTGATTGTTTTTATTAAAAAAGTCCTTATATATTTGATGAGTAGAGAGGATCATATGCAACATTTGAGGATCGTGCTACAGACTTTGAGAGATCATATGCTTTCTCCAAATTCTCAAAGTGTGAGTTTTTTCTTGTGTATTTGTAATTTCTTGGGCATTTGGAGTCTAAGGATGGGATTATTATTGACCCAACAAAGATTAAGTTTATTCATGCTTGGTCCAGGACTAATGTCTATCTAAGGTTCGTAGCTTTATTGAGAGTCTAGCTACTATTACAACACCGATGACCAGATTGATGCAAAAACAGGTTCCTTTCCAATGGTTTGAGGAGTGTGAGTTGGGCTATAGAAAGTTAAAGGGATTAATTACTTCATCTACTATTTTGGCTTTTTCTATTTAGGATGAGGGATTCACCATATATTGTGTTGCTTTTGGTATTGGCTTGGGATGTATGTTGATGCAAAAGTGTCATGTTATTGATTATGTATTGAGATATCTTAAGATTCACGAAGACAACTAACACACTCATGATTTTGATTTGGCGACATTAGTTTTTGTGGTTAAGATTTGGGGGCATTATGTTTATGGCATGCATAGTGAGATCTTTATAGATTATCATAATCTTAAGCATATTATGACCTAGTGAGAGGTTATTTCTAGTCAAGATAGATAGATGGAGTTGCTTATGTATTTCAAAATCTCTATTTTGTATCATCCGAGCTAGATGAATGTTGTAACAGATGCCTTAAGCTGGAAGGTAGTGAGTATGGGCACCTTTGCTTGTATTTCAATTTCTAAAAGGTTGTTAGCATGGGATGTTAAATCCTTAGCCAACTTGATTGTGCGGCTTGATATTTCCAAACCTTAGAGGATTCATTAATGTGTTAAGGCGAGGTGTTTGTAATTTGAGTAGATTTGGAGCTATCAGTTTTAACATATGAGACTTTGCTTCATTTGCGATCAAGTGTTAAGTGGTGAGTCAAAGAGAGTTACCACAGTTTTTGTGGGTGTTTTGATACTTAGTAAATGCATTTGTGTTTTGAGGGTTAATGACTTAATCCAATCTATTTTGCTTAAGGCATCACAACTCTAGATATTCTATACACTCGGGTAGAAGTAAAATGTATAAAGATTTACAATAACATTACTAGTGTAGTATTATGAAGAGAGATATGGAGGACTTGATAGCTCATTGCCTATGAATTTTGTAGGTGATGTCCGAGCATCAGAGACTTGGTAGATCAAGTCATAGGTAGCCCATTCCCGAGTAGAAGTGGAGTAGATTATCATGGACTTTATTAGTGGGTTACCTCAAACTTCTTTTGCTTTCAATCATATTTGGGTCATTATTGGTCCGTTAACTCTTTCCAAAATAGATGTCCTTTAGTGCTGAGAAATTAGTCTGCATCTATGTTCGTAAGATAGTCTTTTTACATTATGCGCTTATATTTATCAATTTAGATAGTATTTTTGTGTTTACTTTGTAATGACCTTTTAGGTTATTTTAAATATTTATGCTTATTTTTGTTGTTTGATCTTCTCCATAGCTACCCCAAGTCATTTATGATTCTCTAGGACTAATGATTCAGTCACTGGGCAGTTTGTTTGGTTCTTGGAGCCAATTCTCTATTTAGAAGTCTTTGCTGGTTCAAAATGGACACCTAGCAAAAACTTCAATGAACGACCCCAAATTAAAAATCTAACTTTGCCAAAGCATTCAAAATGTAGTATTTAATGGGGTTACATATTTTATTTGACCAAAAAAAATTCTAGATGGATCTCAATGAAATGGCCAAAGCTTGGAATAAAATTCCATGTTTAATCCATCATCTATCATGGATGGAGATATTGCAATTTCAGTGGGTTTAGTATGATTGCAATGACCATGATTGTGGCCTAGTGCATATGCATGATTGCACTTTCTGAGAGCCAAGGACTATTTAAAGGCTTTTTTGTCAGAGATATGGCCATTTCTTCCATTTCTTTAAATCTCTAAACCCTAGTAGAGTGTAAATCCCTTAGAGTGAGTCTTGAGGGTTGATTGGGAATTTGAATAGCTTGTGTATTCACGATTAACATTAAATCTAAGTTAAGATTCTTTCAATCTTGGTGTTGATTTCTTGATTTTAACACCCAAAATCCCGAATAGCTTAAGGCTTGATTTTAGACTCAAATATGGTTGTTTTTCACCAATTTCTTGAGGGTTATAATTCCCTAATTGTATTTAAAGAGTAGGCTGTTCTCGAAAACTCATTTTCCAAATATGGGACACACTAAGGGGTTTTGGTGTTTTTTTTTAACCCAAAGTACAATAGTACAATATAGGTATTGTTAGACTTGTCCAGATAAGTAGGTATGGTTTGTTTAGTATGATGGTACTTTAGGGATTGTGAAGTGAACATGAGCATATGGTGCATGGTGTGATAATTTGTGGTTTGGCTTTCAGGTAGGTCACTGTCTACTCCTCTTCATAGATAATGTGTGATATGTATTGCTTTTGAATATAGATGTTAGGCTTGCTTATGCATAGAGTAACTCATTCTTGATAATTGATCCATTGATTAGATAAGGGTTTTGGATCCGTAAGATGATATGTTCATAAGCATTTTGAATCCTAGTCCCTTTTCCCACTAGTCTAGATGAGTTCTAGCATGGTTATACTGTAAAGCTATATTTGGGTTGCGGTTTTAGCATTTGAAGCATGAATGGTGGATTTGACCTTATTTGACTAGTATGGTAGTCTTGTAACCGTAACTTTGGTAAAGTAGACTTGAGTACCCTTGTTTCTAGTTGATGCTCCTATCTTAGGTTTGAGTGTGGATTATTTGATGTCTAGAAGTTGAACTAGATACCTTGGCCTAGTTTGGGGCATGATGTGCCTAATTATAGAAACTGAGGTTAAAAATGTGATTTTTTAGCCTACTTAGCCTAGACTTGTGTAATTCTTATAGACTTTGTTGCGGATGCTAGACCTAAATCACGTTAGTAAACCTTAGTATAAGGTTACATTGTTACTTGGTTGCTTGTATTGATGTTCACTGGATTATGCGTTTTTACCTATAGATATGATACTCTTTGGTGAAGTGATAGTGGGCATTTAGAGATGACATTCCCCTTGGATATGTTATATGGCCTAAAGAGATGCTATTTTCTCTAAGACTTGGTGATTGGCCTATAGAGATGCTACTTTATCTCAGACTTTATGATTGGCCTATAGAGATTCTATTTCCTCTTAGATATAATAATTATGCCTATAGAGATGCTATCTCTTTTTGGTTGTGATTGTTGGGCCTATAGAGATGATATTCCTCTTAGATATGACAATTTCCCTAGAGAGGTGATATTTCTCATAGTCATGATATATGACCTATTGATATAAGATATAATATGTGAGAGATGGTTACGTGCTTATGATATTATGCCTTCTATACCGGAGACGCCTTTTATGTGTGAGATAACTAGAGATATGCTACGATTTATAAAGATGAGTAATGATATCAGTTCTGGATATGTATATGGTCCTAAGGTTGTTATTATGATGTTATGATTATTCCAGATAGTTTATTGGGCTACGGATCAAGTGATGCTAATAATTGGATATCCAGGAAGTGCTTATCAATGTAAGGGATATGATTATAGTTTATGGACTCATATATATGTTTTATATATGTAACTCTTCAATATAGGATGGAGGAAGATGTGGTATGTTGCTTACTACTTATGTCATTGTATATTGGTGATGACATGCATAGATTCGGTACATTCACTATTCTTGTATTTTTAACTTAGGTGATTCTTGATAAAATATAATTTTTTGATAGTTTTACTTAGATAGGGATTAAGCTATTTGGTAGTTAGTTGTCTATTATTAGACTATGGCAATTGGTGGCTAGGAATCAACTATATTAGTCAATGAATATTGCTTTATTGGAATATGGTAGTTAGAGATGGTTGATTTGTGGCTAATGATATTTATGGGTTTAGCATAGGAAAATTTTGGTGATGTTGATGCCGAAGTTTTTTTATATCAATTAGTTGTTAAATGAGGATTTATCCTTTAACAGGGCTAGATAACCAGTGTTGTTTGTAATAAGAGGTGACTAGTTAATAATGATGAATAGTTGCAAAATAGTTAATTAATAAATAGTAAAATGAGAAGTCACTGATTATTCACGTTATTATTGATATTGTTATTATCATTGTTATAATAATTTTAATAGCTACCTTATGATAATTGGCTATTGATTTGGTATAGAGTTTTGAGGTATGTTTTAGCCTTTTTTATCTTATGATTTCATTATTATGCATGATTATATCATGTCTAGCCATATGGATTATAACCCTAGGTATGTAGTATTAGATCCAATTTGTATTACAATGAGGTCTTAGAATAAGGACAGGCTGATCTTGGTTATTCATAAGATAACCTCATGTTTATATATATATATATATATATATATGTATGTATGTATATATGTATATATCTAAATAAGTATGGCACTATTGTATATCTGTAGTACCCTATAGTTTTTCGTAGCTAATTTCATCTTACGAATGTCTAGTATTAGCTTCTAGATTGGATGATGGCTATTCCATTAGGAATGTCCAATATTTTAACTTTTTGTCATGTGGGAAATTCAATAAGTTTCCATAGATATAAGATTTGCCAAAATAGTATAACCGAGTAATAAGTTACGACTATTTTAAGTTCCCATCGTAAAATTTTGCCATATTAGTGACATTTGATGAATTCCAGTATGGGTCTGCGATTATGGTGTGTCATGTCAGGGCCCAAATTCAGAATTGTCCTTTATCAATATCTTAGCACGATTTCCTCCGCGTCACGCCAAAGTTCCTAGTCACAAAAGATGGGATGACGTGATGGCTCCGCAACGCGCCAGGGGCCCAGTTTGGGAAAATTTTACTGAAATTAAATGACGCGTTTAGGGTTAAAAGGGTCAATTTTCTACCCCTATTTAAACCCAATAACAAGTGATTTAGCCATTCTTCACCAAAAATATACAATTTTCTCTCAAGTTTCTCTCAAGAATAATCTAGGGTTTCTATTGGGGATTCAAATTCAAGAAGGTTTCACCGTCAATCATCGTGAAATCATGAACCAAGGTATGAGTAGTGTTCATTCATACACTCTCTTGCTCCATGAAGCCCAAGAATCTCTTTTCTAAGTTTAAGGTTATGGATTTCTTTATGAATTTCATGTTGTGTTTGTTTTATTTATGTTGAGAATGATCAATTAAATTCAAATCCATGTTGGGCGATCAATTTTATGAGGAATTGATTTGTATAGATATATATTCATGTGAACCTATGAATAAACCCTAGATGACTAAATTAGAGACGAATCATAATGATTAATTGTTGTATAATGTTGGCTACATGTGCTATGCCTACCATGTTATTTATTAAATGCCTAGATGAAGGAAAAATGCCCAAGTAGTATAATAACATGAAATCCCCATGTATGTACAAGTTATGCCTATCACATGTTTTGATAGAATACTTTTATAAATGTGTTATGGATTATAATGTTAGTTGTATATTCATGTAAGTTATGCTTGGTCAGTTTCCTTCCATCGAATCCTGGAGGTACTTGTACCCGAAATATTAGTTTTGTGCTTAGAGCCATGTCATGTTTCCATGATACTATCAGTCAAGCTATGAATCCTTAGACTTCAGACAGTCTTATGACTCAAGAATAATCACCATGATCTCATGAACTCAGTCAGTTGTCAAATATCAGTAATATTCTATCAGTCAACTGTATTCAGTAACTCAGCATATGTCCAGTTCAGTAAATTATGTTTAGTGTCTGTTCATATGGGAGTAGAAATTAGCAACGAGTGAACCTAAGGATGAGAACTGACCTGTTATATGAGGGTGTGATTCTTTGAAGGAATACTTGCATTCTAGAACTATGTAGCTAGCCTAGGTTGTGACATCATAACCTGCTATATGAAGGTGGATGAGAAGGGTTAGCCTGCTATATAAGGGTTCCTATCGTTTTCACTAGAGTTACCAGTTATATTAGGGCCAGTCACATGTTGTCCATACTAGTGGCGCGATATTGACACCCTTCTATTCAGGGCATAGATTAGACCCTAATTCAGCTATAGTGCATCATTTGGGGCATGTCGGTTAGATGACTACCTCCCAAAATCTCAATAAAAGAACTCAAATAGTTCTTCAGAATTTAGGGCTGTCAGATACAGTCAACTCAGACACAGTACGGAACTCAGATTGTACCATCAAATTAAGGAATGTCGAATACAGTCACTCATGTTATCAGTTATATTCAGATTCAGTAATCAGGTTATCGAAGAATTAGAGTTAGTTGTTAAGTCCCATGCATGTATTCTCATTCTGATGATAGTTAGTCAGTCATTATTATTGTTCATGCATATGAACCCCATGCATTCAGCCTACTCACATGCATACCAGTACATTCAAAGTATTGATGCATTAGTGCTATGGTGTCTTATACCATGTGTTCAAAGACAGGAGCTCCAGATCAACAGTAAATTCCAGTTTTAGCAGTCAGATTTAGACTGAGTCCTCATCATTCGAGGACCTGATTATTCCTTATTATCTCATTAAATAGTTTATTATTTCAAGTTAGTTGCGGACATGTCCCATCAAATCCTTATTCAGATTATTGAAATAGTAGAGGCTTTCAGACTAGATGTAGACTATCATGTTTCAGACTTTAGTGTTTACAGTTTTTTTTGGGGTATTGTATTACCCCATAGATGTTAGCTCATCCATCTTATACCAATACTGCATGTTTCCGCATTATTTAGTATTTTATGCAGTATACAAGTACAAATATCAGTCATGGGTTTTCTTGTGGTCCTTCTGGGTCATAAGCACCTTGTAGCATTCTGAGTTCCAGATTCGGGGCGTTACAAACTTTTTATCATAGCCTAAGTTTAATAGAGTCCTAGGAAGTTTGAAAGCCACATCTAGTAGAGTCTTTTGCATGGGTGTGTCACACGCCATATTTATGTGCAAGAGGCTATGAGATGTTTAGGAATAGTTTCCCTTCTTTTAGTATTCATATCATGACAGTGAGCATAATCACAAGTCAATCTCTCAGTCTAATTTTCTTCTTCTATTTATTTCAGAATATGCCTCCTAAGAGAAGAAATGAGTCAACCTCTCAGGACAGAACCTTTAGGCAATCATGTTTCTCATGCGGAGTTTAGGACCACATTTAATACTATTTCTCATTCAGTAGCTTCCCATAATGAGTGACCAGCTATCGTTCCGTCAAACCCAGTGGATAATTCAGCTGTAGTTATGATTTAGGATTTCACCCGAATGAATCCTCCTTCCTTACACGGGTCTAAAGTATATAAAGACCCTCAGGAATTCATTGATCAAGTTTAGAAAGTGATAGTCATCATAGGGGTGACTACTATTGAGAGTGATGAGTTAGTGTTATACCAGTTGTAGGATGTGGCTCATACTTGGTTGAAATAGTGGAAGTTAGAAAGGTCAGATGATGCAGGTTCTATAGAGTGGGAGGAGTTTGTCAGTATATTCTTAGACAGATTCTTTACCCAAGAGCGTAGAATGGCTTAGGTGCTAGAATTTATCAACCTTAGGAAGGGCAATATGACAGTGAAAGAGTATTCGCTTAAGTTTACTCAATTAGCCAGATATTCCTCTCATGTGGTTGCAGATAGCAGGGAAAGTATGAATAAAGTTTGTTTCTGGGGTGAATGATAGCGTGGTTAATAAGTACAAATCCACCATGCGGAATAGTCACATGACTTTATCCAAGTTTATGACTCATGCTCAGCAGATTGAGGAGAAAAAGATTAAGATGAGGGAGAAGCAGAATAAGAAAGCTAGGACAGGTAGCTTCAATATTAGTCTGCCTAAATTAGAAGGAGGAAATTGTTCTCAGTTTTATCCTAAATCATCAGTTCCATCTCGTTCTTTATCTAGTGCTTCAATTCCTAAGTTCAGAGAGAGTAACAAAGGTAGAGCGCCAGGCTATAAGACCCAGGGTAGTGATAGCAGTGCCTGCACCTATCCTCTTTTCCAGACTTATGGAAAGAACCATCAGGATATTTACAGAGCTCAATGTGGTATTTATTTCAGATATGGCAAGCCAGGCCACAGATTCAGAGCTGTCCTCAGCCAGGTTCACAAGGTCACCAAAATCATTCCTCATCTCTGTCCATTGCCCAAATCAGTGGGGTGCCACCTTTAGTGCTACTACTGTACAATGCCCAAATATTTTCTATGCTCTTCAGTCTCGACAAAATCAATAAAATTCTCCTGATGTAGTTACTGGTATGTTACAGATCTTTCATGTGTATCTTTATGCTTTGCAAGATCCAGGAGCTTCTTCGTCTTTTGTTATACCCTATATAACATGCGATTTTGGAATAAGTCTTGAAATCCTAGCAGAGCCCTTTTAAGTTTCTACCCCAGTGGGTAAAACCATCATAGCCTGGCGCGTATACAGGAACTTCCCAATTATGATATTTTGAAAGTTACTTAAGCAGACTTAGTCAAATTAGAGATGACTGATTTTGACATCATTCTCGGCATGGATTGGCTTCATTCATTCTATGCCACAGTCGACTATAGAAATAGAATAGTCCAGTTTCAGTTCCCAAATGAACCCGTCCTTGAGTGGAAGGGTAGTGTATGCACTTTCAGGGTTCAGCATGTTTCCTACCTTCAGGCAAGGAAAATGATATCTGAAGGATGTGTCTATCATTTCGTTCAAGTTAAGGACACTAGTTCCAAAACTCCCAACCTTGAATCAGTCCCAGTAATGAATGAATATTCAGATATCTTTCGCGAAGATCTTCCAAGAATTTTGCCCGAAAGGGAAATAGACTTCGACATTGATCTTTTTCCAAATAGTCAACCTATCTTTTTTCCACCATATAGAAAGGAACCAGTAGAACTCAGAGAACTAAAAGAACAATTGAAGTATATCTTAGATAAGGGATTCATCAGGCCCAGTGTTTTCTCGTGGGGCACTCCAATATTATTCGTGCGCAAGAAATACAGTTCTCTCAGAATATGTATAGACTATTGCCAACTCAATAAGGTCACGGTCAAGAACAAGTGTCTTTTTCCCAGAATCGATGACTTGTTTGACCAACTTTAGGGTGCTAGTTATTTCTCTAAGAAAGATCTTAGATCTGGCTATCATCAACTCAAAGTTAGGGAATCTGATATCCCAAAAATATCTTTCTGAACTCACTCTGGTCATTTCGAATTTTTAGTTATGTCATTTGGTCTTACGAATGCCCCAGCCGCTTTAATGGACTTGATGAAGCGTGTGTTCAAGTAGTACTTAGAGAAGTTTGTCACAGTCTTCATAGATGATATTCTAGTCTATTCCCGCAGTGAGCATGATTATGTAGACAATCTCAGAATAGTACTTCATACTCTAAAAGATTATCAACTATTAGTCAAATTCAGTAAGTTCGAATATTGGCTAAGGTCAGTAGTATTCCTTGGTCACATCATTTCTGGTGATGGCATTAGAGTTGATCCTTAAAACACTGAAGCAGTAATAAACTTTCCAAAACTTATCTCTCTATCAGATATTAAGAGTTTCTAGGGTTTAGCTGGCTATTATAGACTGTATGTTGAAGTATTTTCATCTATTGCATCCCCTATGTCCAGATTGACTCGGAAGAAAGTCAAGTTTCAGCGGTTAGACCCTTGTGTGAATAGTTTTTAGGAGTTGAAGACTCGACTTACCTCAGCCCCAGCCTTAGCTCTTCTAGATGGTTCAGATGGGTTCTTGGTGTATTGTGATGCATCCACAGTAGGTTTGGGTTGTGTCCTCATGCAGCATGGTAAGGTCATAGACTATGCCTCCAGACTGATTAAACCTGAAGAGAGGAATTATCCTACATATTATCTTAAGTTTGCAGGCATAGTCTTTACCTTGAAGATTTGGAGGCATTATCTCTACGAATTTCATGTAGATTTCTTCACATATCACAAGAGTCTTCAGTATGTCTTTTCTAAAAAATATCTCAATATTTATTAGAGAAGGTGGTTAGAGCTCTTGAAATACTACGATGAGTGTCCTTTATCATTTGGGCAAGGCCAACGTAGTGGCTAACGCTCTCAGTAGGCTATCCAATGGTAGTGTTTCTCATGAGAAGGATAGTAATAAGAAGTTAGCTTAAGAAGTCCATCAGCTTGCCAGACTAGGCATTGTCTTAGTTGATTCTTTAGAGAGTGGTGGATATGTTTAGAGTAGTTCAAAATCATCTCTAGTTTCAAAGGTAAAAGAAAAGCAAGATAGAGATCCCAACCTTGTCAAGTTGAAAGAGTCAATTCAGGATCAAAGAGTAGAGGTTTTCTCCCAAGGGGGAGATAGTGTTTTATGTTTTTAGGGTCATTTCTGTGTTCCAGGTGTAGATGACTTAAGGCAGTGAATTCTTGTAGAAGCACATAGTTCGCGCTACTCTATTCATCCAGGGGCCAAAAAGATGTATCGCGACTTATGAGAGATCTATAGGTGGAGTGCGATGAAGAGAGATTTTAAATAGTTTGTTCTTAACTGCTCTACATTTATGCAAGTTAAGATAGAGCATCAGAAGCCTAGTGGATCCGTGCAGGAGTTCAGTATTCCAACCTGGAAGATAGAAGTTGTGAACATTGACTTTGTGATGAGTTTTTCTCCAACTCATCCTCAGCATGATTCAGTCTGGGTCATTGTAGATAAAATGACCAAATCAGCTCATTTCCTTCTAGTTTATACCTCTTATTTAACTCAAGATTACGTCAAACTCTATAACATAGAATTGGTCAGATAGCACGGTGTTCCGTTAACCATTATATTACACAGAGGTACCCAATTCATCTCTTATCTCTAGAAAGCATTCCAAAAGGGTCTTGGTACCTAAATTCATCTCAGTACATCTTTTATCCTTAGACAGATGGTCAAGTAGAAAGGACCATTCAGACGTTAGAAGATATGCTAAGGGTGTTTGCAATCAATTTCAAAGGAAGTTGGGATAACCACTTACCTTTGATTGAGTTTGCATACAACAACAACTATCATTCCAGTATTCAAATGGCTCCATTCGAAGATCTCTATTATATGAGATGTAGATCTACAATTGGTTGGTTTAAGTTATTGAGGCCTCTATCATAGGGCCTGACTTAGTATTAGAAGCCTTAGAAAAAATCTAGTTGATCAGAGAAAGACTCTAAGCTGCTCAGAGCCGATAGAAGTCTTATGCAGATGTTCATAGAAATGATCTAGAGTTTGAGATTGGTGACTATTTCTATCTAAAGATCTGTCCTACGAAGGTACTGAAGTGGTTCAACAAGAAAGGGAAACTTAGTCCCCAATACGTTGGTCCCTTCAAGATTCTCAGTCATTTCGGCAAGGTAGCTTATAAGCTTGAATTGCCTTTAGATCTAGCCTCATTTCATCCAGTCTTTCGTGTCTCTTTGCTCAAAAAGTGTGTAGGTGACCTATCAATTGTAATCCCTATTTACAGCGTTGATGTTCAAAATAGTATCTCTTATGAAGATATTCTAGTCAAAATCTTAAACTATCATACTAGTAGATTGAGGAACAAAGAAGTCCCTCTAGTTAAAGTTCTTTGGAAAAATTAGTCCATCAAGGGAGCTACTTGGGAAGAAGAAACAGACATACATACCAAGTATCCTTACCTCTTCTCTGCCAACTCAGATCAAGCTCAAGGTAATAGTTCTCCTTAAGCTTACTCAGTTTCATGATTAGATTTTTATCATGAAATTGGAATTCAGTTTCATGTTCATGTTCCCAATATAAACTTGGTATCAAGTACCATTACATATTCAGTAATGCATTCATGTATCAGCTAAGTTATATAATTATGCATCAGAAATGCATTGTCATTGGGAGAAACTTTGTTCTTCAGAACATTCAGTCATGCATTCATAAATCAGCTACACATGCATCAGATATGCATGTTCATTATTATATGTTCATCTTGTTAGTAATGTCATTCATGAGATCCTATTCAAGTTATTCATGTTCAGTATGTACGTTAATTTTTTTCTTCCCTCTCAGTCAGTCTCATACGAGGACGAATGTTCTCATTCTCAAAGGGGAGATATTGTAATACCCAGTAGTTTTTCCTAGATGATTTCATATCAATAATGTCTAGTATTATCTTCTAACTTAAATAATGGTTATTCCATGAGTAATTTCCAAAATTTAAAATTTTTTTCATATAGGAAATTCAATAAGCTTTCCATCGATATAAGATTTTCCCAAATCCGATAACAGAGTGAGAAGTTATGACTATTTTAAGTTCCAATTGTAAAATAATGCTATATTAGTCAGTGGCACATTGCGCTACAAGAGGAAATGGCATTTGGCAAATTCCAATATGGGTCTGTTATTATGGTGCGTCGCGCTAAGGCCTAAATTTAGAATTGTCCTTCTCCAGTGTCTTAGCTTGATTTCCTCCTTGTCGTGCCAAGTTCCAGGTTACAAAAGAAGGGACGATGAGATGGATCCACATCACACTATCCATAAATTTCCCATATGTCAATTTCCAGTGACACGGTGCTATAACACCGCGTCGCACCAGGGGCCCAATTTGAGTAAATTTTACCAAAATTAAATGACGTGTCTAGGGTTAAAAGGCTCAATTTTATACCCCTATTTAAACCCAATAATACGTGATTTAGTCATTCTTCTCCCAAAATATACTATTTTCTCTCAAGTTTCTCTCAAGAACAAGCTAGGGTTTTTGGTAGGGATTCAAATTTAAGAAGGTTTCACCTTCAATCTTCACGACATCATGAACCAAGATATGCGTAGTGTTCATTCATGGACTCTTTTTGTCCATGAAGCCTAGGAATATCTTTTCTCAGTTTAATTTAATGGATTACTTTATGAATTTCATGTTGGGTTTGTTTTGTTTATATTGAGAATGATCAGTTGAATTGAAATCCATGATAGGTGATTAATATTATGTGGAATTGATTTATATAGATGTATATTCATATGAACTTATGAATAAACCCTAGATGATGAAATTAGAGATGAATCATGATGATTAATTGTTGTATAATGTTCTCTACTTATGCTATGCCTACCATGTGCTTGATTAAATGCCTAGATAAAGGAACAATGCCCAACTAGTATGATATCATGAAATCCCCATGTATGTATAAGTTATGCCTATCACATGTTTTGATAGAATTTATCTATAAATGTATTATGGATTATGATGTTAGTTATATGTTCAAGTAAGTCATACTTGGTCAGTTTCCATCCATCGAGTGTTGGGGGTACTTGTACCCAAAACTTTAGTTGTGTTCTTAGAGGCATGTCATGTTTCCGCAATACTCTAAGTTAAGCTATGAATCCTTATACTTTAGACAGTCTTATAAGTTAGGAAAAATCTCCATGATCTTAGGAACTGAGTCAGTTGTCAGATATCAGTAATACTCCGTTAGTCAACGAAATTCAGTAACTCAATCCATGTTATGTTCAGTAAATTATGTTCAGTGTCTATTCAGATAGGAGTAAAAATTAGCATGAGTGAACCTAAGGATGGAAACTCACCTGTTATATGAGGGTGTGATTCTTAGAAGCAATCCTTGCATTCTAGAACAATGTAGCAAACATAGGTTGAGACATCATAGCCTGCTATATGATGATAGATGAGGTGGCTTAGCCTAATATATAAGGGTTCCCACCGTTCTCACTAGAGTTACCAGTTATATTAGGGTCAATCAAATGTTCTCCTTACCAGTGGCGCGGTATTGACACCATTCCAATTAGGGCATAGATTGGACCCCAATTTAGCTATAATGTATCATTTAGGGTATGTCAGTTAGATAACTACCTCCTACAATTTCAGTATCAGTCTCAATAAAAGAACTCTAATAGTTCTTTAGAATTCAGAGCTGTCAGATACAATCAACTCAGACACAGTACGGAACTTAGATAATTCCATCAAATTCAGAACTGTCTGATATAGTCACTCTTGTTATAAGTTATATTTAGATTCAGTAATCATTTTATCACAGTATTAGTGTCAGTTGTTATGTCCCATGCATATATTCTCATGCTCATGAGAGTGAGTTAGTTGTTATTATTATTCATTTATATGAACCCCATGCATTCAGTCTACCTCTCATGCATACCAGTACATTCAGAGTACTGATGTATTTGCGCTATGGTGTCTTATACAATAGTTTCAGAGACACAAGCTCCAAATCAACAGTAGATTCCAGTTTCAGCAGTCACAGTTAGATGTGAGTCCTCATCATTCAAGGACCTGATTATTCACTATTATATCATTAACTAGTTTATTAGTTGGAGTTAGTTGTGGACATGTCCCATCAACTCCTTATTCAGATTATTGAAATAGTAGTGGCTTTTGGACTAGATATAGAATATCATGTTTCATACTTCAGTGTTTATAGTTTTGTTTTGGGTATTGTATTACCCTACAAATGTTAATCTCATCTATGTTATGTTCAGTATAGAACCTTATGGCCTTTCATTGCATTTTTCTACATTATTAAGTATTTTATGTAGTATACAAGTACAGATATAAGTCATGGGTTAGCTTATGGTCGTTCAGGGTCACAAGCACCATGTAGCATTCTGAGTACTAGATTCGGGGTGTTACAATATCCCTTCCTTCATTTGTCCATATAGTATATTATTTCATGACCTTGTATGATATTCTCTATATATATCTTTATTTACTCTTCATACAAATATTTGTCTATGATAAATGTATCATATTGATGCCTATAGATTATTGTTGGAATAACATAGGCTTCCCTGATGCTTTCTTAGTCTTATTATGTTAGACTTTTGGACCTGAATAGGATAGTTGTTCCCTATTATCTCGTTGACTTGTCATATAATTTTTGGACTCTTGTGTGTAGTTTCTGTTCTGTTTATAAGTTGTATATTTTTTCCTTATATTTAGAGTTAAGTTGATAGTTGTCTATTGAGTGCCATTCATTTGGTACTTATACTACACTTTTGTAGCATGCAGATCATAGTATGAGTTATCGTCGTTGATGTGTGTATTGTGTGGAGTAGCCGTAGTTTGGAGACCAAGGGTGATCTCCTAACTTTTGGAATATTAATTATCCCTCTCTTATGTATTAGACTAGTGTCTATGTTATATTCAGAGATAAGTTGTATCAGAGTATTTATTTTTCACATTTAACTTTTTTACTCTAAATATATTAGAATCTCTTGTACTAATACAACCAGGTTTTGGAATACTCTTATGTACTGATCTTTACTTTATACATTTAGAATTTTTTCTTAATACTGATTGAGTAGTCCGTTACAAGCCGTTCTGGACTTTGGATTGGTTTGCCTATTGAGGGCCAATGGTATGCACCATCATGACCTGAGAAATTGTGTTGTGACACATTTCTAGCTTTTTGAGGGATATTCAAGAGAAGTAAGTTACTCAAATAGATCTTACTACAACCTTCCAATGTTAGACTAATGGGCAGTTAGTGCAGACTATTCAGGTTCTGAATAATATGCCCCGAGCTTACTTTGTTTATTTTGGAGGTCAGTGGGAGAAACACTTAGATTTGTAAGAGTTTATCTATATTAAAAGATACTATTTAAGTATTGAGATGGTGCTTTTGAGTCTTTATGTTTAAGGCGATGTCGTTCTTCGACTAGCTAGTTTGTGACCTTCAATATTAGACCCCATGGTACTACTTGAATTAGGAGTCCTTTGATAGTGTTAGGTTGATTAAGGATAGGTTAAGGGTATCTCAGAGTACATAGAAGGCTTATGCTGATCGTAGACTTCATGCCTTAAGATTTGAACTCGGTGATTGAGTATTCTTTTGTGTATCGCCAGCAAAGGGTATAATAAAGTCCTGGAGCAAAGGCGCACTCAGCCAAAGATATATTGGACCCTTTGAGATTTATCACATAGTTGGTGAGGTGGCTTATGATTTAGCCTTATGATTTAGCCTTATCCTAAGATCTTGTTGTTGTCCATCAATTTTAATAAGTTTTAAATTATGGAGATACATTCATTATCTGTCTCATGTGATTTTACAAGACTCATTCAAGTTGGCTGAGTGGTTAACCTTTGTGGAGGTGTCGGTGCTCATATTGGTGAGTGATATCAGACGGTCGAGCACTAGAGAGATTTTAGTAGTTAAGGTTCAGTGAAGGCACCACCCAGTAAAGGAGGGTACTTGGAATATCAACAGAGATATACAGACCTAGTATCTTAACCTATTCATGGCTTCAAGTACATCCTAATCCTTTACTTTTGTGGACGAAAGATCTTTTAGCACTCTATATTGCAATGACCCTCTAGGTCATTTTATGTAATACCCCATACTTCTACCCAGTTTAAATTCTTCCCAAAAAAATTAAAGACTTATTTTAAAGATAATCCACTTTTATACAGGTAGTAAATTGAATAATCTTTCCATTGGTACCAAATTCGCCCAAATTGAACACCCAAGCAAAGATTTAGAGACTTTTTTGTAAGGCAGTGTCCCACCTGAGCCATCAGTGCGTCACGGAGTAGGTCAAAATGGCAATCAGAAAAATCCAGTGAGCTTCCGCGATTATGGCGTGTCGCGCCAGGGCTTAAATTCATAGTCGTCATATTTCCAGTGTCTCAGCACGATACCAATTCATTGCGGTAAACTTCCATGTCCCAACAAGTATTGCAACATGATTTCACTACGTTGCACAATCATCCCAATTCCCAGTTGGCTATTTCCATAGATACGGCACGATAGTGCTGTGTCGTGCCAGCCTGTGAAATCAACAAATTTTCTCAGAAATAAAATACGCATCCAAGGGTTAAAAGGGTCAATCTCTCAACCCTATATAAACCCAATAACACTTGATTCAGCTATATTTTATCCAAAATATAGGGTTTCTCTCAAGTTTATCTCAAGAACAAGATAGGGTTTTCAATTGGGGATTTATATTCAAGACATAAATTCAAGAATCTCTCTGTCAAACTTTGTAGAATCAAGAACTAAGGTATGAAAAGTGTTCATTCATGGATTTATTTCATCCATGAAGCCCAAAAATCATGTTTTAAATATTGTATGGCGAATATTTTGTTATGGGTTTATTATGTTCATGTGATTATGATTTTACGATTCCCAAGTTAGAATCTTTATATGTTGTTCATGAACCTATGCTAGTATGTGGTCTGAAACATATGAAATTGAGTTTAAATATGATGTTTTGTTGTGTTAAATTGATAATCATACCTATGCCCTAAGTGTGCATGCAAGGTTTTTAATAATATCCGCCAATGAATGAATGATGATCAAGTACTTAGTTTCTATGTGACAAGATCATGTAATGCCTCTTAAGTTATGCTATATCTACTTGATTAAGATGATTCCCATGCAAAACCTAGGCATTATGATTGCTTGATAAGATTTTCATAAGATTAGAAGCATGAAATTATGCCATATTTATATACATTACTTTCCATGTACAACATTATAATGATCATGTTCTTCATGAAATCCCCAACTATGAAATTATGAATTGTTGATATTGGTCATATGTTCAAGAAGTGTCAAGTCTTGTCAGTTTTAGGCTATCGAGTCCTGGAGGTACTTGTACCCGACAATTTAGCAGTGTGCCTAGAGCCAATGTCATGTTTTTATGATACTCTCAGTACACTTAGTATCAGTCCTGTCTCATTCATTAATATTAGTAATCTCAGAAATCTTAGTAATCTCAGTAGTCCAATAATTTCAGTGATCTCATTACTCAGTAATCTTGGTAATCTCAATGTTCCTTCAAATCTCAATAACTTCAGTACTCTCCGTCAGTCCTTAGATCTTAATAGCATTTCTTCAGTTAATAAAATTCAATGAACTCAGTTTAGCTCTGCTAAACAATACCATTAGAATCAGTTCAATTCAGTTAATCAGTTTAGGTCTATTCAGTTGGGAATAGGAGTTAGCCCCAAGTGAACCCAAAGATGGGAACTCACCTGTTATATGAGGGTGTGATTCTTAGCGTTGTATTCCTGAACTACATAGCCAGTATAGGTTGAGACATCATATCCTTCTATATGAGGGTAGATAAGGTGCCTTAACCTATTAGATAAGAGTTCCCACTATTCTCACTAGAGTTACCTGTTATATGAGTGTTACTCATAGCTAGTCCTTACTTGTGGGACGGTATTGGCACCCATCCAATTAGGGTTACAGATTAGGCCCTATATCAGCCATAATGGTATATTAGGGGCATGTCGATTTGATAACTACCTACCACAGTGTCAGTTATTGATCTAGTCTCAGTAATAGAATTGAGTTCAGTTCTACAGAAATCCAAGAATGTCAGATCCAATCAACTCCGTACAGTGCGGAACTCAGTTTGTTCATTAATATAAGGACTGTCAAAAATAGTCACTCATGTTATCAATATTCAGACTCCGTAATCATATTACCATGAACCCATTTAATAGTATATTATTTTATATGAAATTCATGTTATTAGTATTCAGTTTTAGGACAATCATATACAGTCAATCAGATAAGTTCTTTATAATTAAAACTATCAGAAACAGTCATTCCTTTATCAAGTAATATGATATCAGTTCCTTAGTACCCAATAGGATCTGTCATTCAGTATCCCAGTATTAGTACTCCGATATCAGTAAATCAATTTTATCAGAATTCATGATTCAGCATTATCATGATCTCAGTTATAGTTACGTATCCATGCATGTATTATCACACTTATGTTATACAGTCAGTTATTATTGTTCATGCATACGAACCCTTGCATTTATCTTACCTCAATTGTATACCAGTACATTTAACGTACAAACGTATTTGTGCTATGGTGTTTTATAACATAGGTTTAAAAGCACGAGCTCCTGAGCATCCTTAGTAGATTAGACGTTCAACATCTAAACTAGCAGTGAGTCTTCATCATTTGAGGATAGCATGATTATTTTAATACTCTATTATTTTAGTAGTTCAGAGTTAGTTGGGGACATATCCCATCAACTCAATACTTTTCAGAAAGTTTACAGGCTTTCAGACTACAGTATGATTCAGACTATTTATTTTAGGTTTGAGTATTATTATACCCCATTACAGACATTTATTTAAATTTAGTATTAGTTTAGTTTTGAACCTTATGGACTTACAACTTATATTTTGTGTATTTACAGTATATTATTCAATACTCAGTTACAGATATCAGTCATGGGTTAACTTGTGGTCCTTTGGGGTCATAAGCACTGTGTAATTTTTTGAGTGTGAGATTTGGGGCATTACAAAGTTGGTATCAAAGCCTAATGCTTAATAGTGTCTTAGGAAGTCTGAAAAGCCGCATCTAGTATGATCTTGTACATTGGTGTATTGTATACCACACTTATGGACAGGAGGCTATGAGATATTTTAGGAACCGTTTCCATTCTTTCATGTCTCATACTATTCTATAGAAAATTTCTCTAATAAACTCATGTAGATTCTCCTCATTCTTCCCTTATGTAAACTTTACCTTACTTCTAAGGTAACACAAATGGTGAAGCTCAATGTCCTAGAGCTAGGGCTTTCTCAGTTTGTCCCCACAGACAGTTAGTATGGGATTGCCCAAAGGCTTAAAAATATCCTTTCGGTTCATTTATGTTCCATAGTTGTACAAATGTCATTCATGATCATGAGAACTCATTTGCAAACCTAAAATTAGATATGTCATTAGATCCCTTCTTAGAATTCTATGATAGCTTATGACCTAGAGTTAGAACCATGAACCTAGGAGTTTCGTAGTTGTAAATTTGGGATAAAGTTATCTAAATTAAGCATATTATGTATTCATTCGGATAGTTGTACCAATGTAGACAAGTAGGATTGAACAGTGCAAGCAAGGATTTCAGAGTTTTGATCTAAAGTTAAGTATGAAGGTATGGATGTGAATTAGGAGATTCAATATTAGTAGTATATGAAGAAATGGGAGCAGATGATGTGTTTAGTAATGCAAGCATGTGTCGTACATAGTGTAAGTAGGTGATAATAATTGTAATTCAATTCAACGTTTAGTAAAGTTTTCATAGACTTATGATGATAGCTTAAAGCTAAGGGGGAGAAGATAGATCAAGTGACCGAGTAAGATCGCACATGCTGGTAGTAGTTCCAGTATGTATAGAAGAGCATTAAGGGGAAGACGATTCCTCGACCCATCCTTATCTTAGCATAGAATTATGTACTTTAGTCAGCATGATGCCTACGCATGCTTCACATCTCAGTTCCATGAACACAACTTATATTCACATGATTTCCATAGATTCATGTATGATTGCCATCCCCAGCATAAGGAGTTCAGTTCTACTCCCCTAAGTAATGCAAATCATGTCCCAAGAATGCAAAAAACTCCAAACTCAGGATATGCAGTTCACAACTCATGTACTCATGCCATGTTTTATGGTATGTTCTACCCACATGACCTATGTTCTACTCCTAGTATTGGATAAGCTCAGACTATGTCATATATATTCTCAGTTTAAACCTATTTGGTAAATCCATGCTGTTGATATTCTATTCCTCTAGTATCAGTCGTATGTCAGGTTTAGTCAGTATTCATTCATGTTTCAGGTCCTCTTAATCTAATCCTTCAGTAAGCTCTTCCTGTGAAAATAGTGTTGTAATGCGCAGTCACTTAGATGGGAGAGAGTAAATGTTTCATGATTAAGGAAATATTGTTACATGCCTATTTTACACGAAGGTGTAATGATGAAGATAGGCTTGAATTTTATGTTAGTGAGCCAGTAAAGGGCTAGCAAGAGCTTGTAATTAGAAGTTGGAAAAATACGGAGTGTGAGTAAGAGTATACATTTAGATCCTCGACTTATGTAAGTCGTCACTGTGTGGCTATCCAAAAAAATTAGTTACCATGTTAGTTACAGTTTCAGTGTTCAAAACTATGTAATCAATGTTCAGTCTTAAAATTTAGTACTTCAGTACTAGTCTAAACCTTAGTTATCAAAAACTAGTATTCAGTCCCATCTACAGTCTTAGTTACGGTTACAGTCTCAATTATCATCTTTTCTATAATCTCAATACCAGTCCTAGTTTAGTAATTAGATCGGTAACTCAGTTCAGTTTTGGGTTTACTCAACCATAGCATACAGTTATCAGCTACTCAGTTGTAAGCCTTCCAGTACCTCAGTTTATAAGACTTCTTTAGAAGTATGTTGTACTCTTGGTGTTGTATTCTCAAATAATACAGTTACCATCAATTCATGGTCAGTTATCTCATGTCACTCAGTTAGTCCTTATCTCCTATTCATAATGTTCTACCTTTACAGTGCAGTTATTCAAGACTAAGCATAGTGTTGTCTTGCAGACCAAGTATTCAACTATCAGACATTCAGTTAATCATCAGTTAGTAAGGTTAGGCATTTGTGCTCATTGCACATGCGAATATTTTGAGTAGCCTCTGGTAAATAAGAAGTGCTTCAGTTAAGTATAAGTTCTTAGTATGAGTTAAATCGATCAGCCAATAATCCAGTTTAGAAATCAGGCATCAAGTTCGTATGGTGTTGTTTCCCATCTTTCCACCTAGTCCTACTATCAAAAATCTCAGGAATGTAACTATTCTAAGATAAAAAGTTCCAGTAGTTGCGAGATAATCTCAGTTCATGTATTATACCTTAGTTTCAGATCCCAGATGTTTAGTCATGATTTTGTTCATAGGCGCCCTATGCATCATCCCAGTATTACTCAGTACCGCAGTCAAGTCGGTATTATTCTAGGGACATAGTGTCCAAAGAGGGAGATACATATGAACCCCAAATGTTTATGACAAAAACATCCCATTCTTTCTTCATGTAACGAATCCATTTTAGAGTAGTGGGTACCCATAGGTTGACCCTCTAGCTCTAATCTCGATCGTATGTCATGTGTTCAATGTATTTAGTTTTGATCATGTATCATGTTCCAGACCCAGTTACATTCTCATGTTTCTGCTCATGCATATTTAGTTATTAAGCTCAGTCTTAAGCAAAGGTATTAGCTTTTCTTAAGCTTATCCAGTTGCATGTTCACATTTCAGTTATAAATGTAGTATTCAGTTTCATGCTCAGTTTTAATTTCAAACTTGGTATGGTTCCCCTTGAATGTTTTGTTACATGTTCATGAGTTAGTTTAGTCATGTATTCACGCACCTGATATGTGTGACCAGCTTATCAGTACTCTCAGTCATGCATTCATGCATCAGCTTAGTCATAAAATCATGCATCAGATATGCATGCTCTGTATGAATCTCTGTAATGTTAGTCATATAGTCATGTTTTAGTTGTTCATGTTCACAATGTACTTTAGCTTATCATTTCTCCCATCTCAGTCAGTCTCATTCGAGGACAAATATTCCCAAAGGGGAGATATTATAATAACCCATACTTCTACCCAGCTTAAATTCATCCCAAAAATATCAAAGAGTTGTTTTAAAGATGAATCCACTTTTATGCATATGGTATTTTCAATAATCTTTCCATCGATACGAAATTTGCCCAAATTCGACACCCGGGTGAAGAGTTAGAGCTTGTTTAGTGAGACAGTGTCCCACTTGAGCCATCAGTGCATCGCGGATTAGGTCAAAATAGTAATCGTCAAAATCTAGTAAGCCTCTGCGATTATGGTGTGTCACGCTAGGGCTCAAATTTAGAATTGTCCTTTTTCCAGTTTCTCAGCGTGATACCACCACATATAGGTGAACTTCTAGGTCCCATCCAGTAAGTTTATGTGATTTCACTGGGTCACGCCGTCAACCCAGTTCACAGTTTGCAATTTCCAGTGACACGGCATAATAGTTCCGCATCGTGCCATCCTACCAAATCAAGAAATTTTCCCAAAAATAAAATACGCATCCAAGGGTTAAAAGGGTCAATTTCTCAACCATATATAATCCTAATAACATGTTATTAAGCCATATTTTCTCCAAAATATGGGGTTTATCTCATGTTTCTCTCAAGAACAAACTAGGGTTTTCAATTGGGGATTTATTTTAAAGACTCAAATACAAAAATTTCTTCATCAATCTTGTTCCAATCAAGAACTAAGGTATGCACAGTGTTCATTAATAGATTCCTTTCATCCATGAATCCCAATAATCAAGTTTTAAATCTTGTATTATGAATATTGTGTTGTGGGTTAACTATTTTCATGTGATTGTAATTTTATGATTCCCAAGTTGGAATCTGTATGTGTTGTTCATGAACCTATGATAGTATGTGGTCTAAAATATGTGAAATTAAGTTGAAATATGAAGTTTTGTTGTGTTAAATTTATAATCATAACTATGCCCTAAGTGTGCATGCAAGGTGTTTGATAATATGCCCCAATGAATGAATGATGATCAAGTACTTAGTTTCCATGTATCAAGATCATGTCATGCCTCTTAAGTTACGTTGTACTTACTTGATTAAGATGAGTCCCGTGCAAAACCTATGCATTGTGATTGCTTGATGAGATGTTCATAAGATTAGAAGAATGAAATTATGCCATGTTTATACGCTTTACTATCCATGTACAACATTATGATTATCATGTGCTTCATGAAATCCCCAACTATGAAATTATGATTTGTTGATATTGGTCATGTGTTCAAGAAGTGTCAAGTCTTGTCCATTTCATGCTATCGAGTCCTAGTGATACTTGTACCCGATAATTTAACTTTGTGCCAAGATCCAGTGTCATGTTTTCATGATACTCTCAGTCAAGCCATGATCAGTAAAATTCAGTCAGTCATGTGACTCAGGAAAAGTCAGTAAACTCAGTATCAGTCTAGTCTGATTTAGTAATCTTAGTAATCTCAGAAATCTAAGTAATCTCAGTAGTCCAGTAGTTTCAGTGATCTCAATACTCTGTAATCTTGGTAATATTGGTAATACCAGAAATCACAGTAACTTCAGTACTCTTCGTCAGTTATCTGATCTCAGTAGCATTCTATTAGTCAACAAAACTCAGTTAACTAAGTTTAGCTCTACTAACTAATATTATTAGTATCAATTTAGTTTAGTATCTATTTAGTTGGGAGTAGGAGTTAGCACCAAGTGAACCCAAGGATGGGAACTCACCTGTTATATGAGGGTTAGCACCAAGTGAACCCAAGGATGGGAACTCACCTGTTATAAGAGTGTGTGATTCTTAGAAGAAATCCTTGTGTTCCTAAAATACGTAGCTAGTGTAGGTTGAGACATCATAGCCAGCTATATAAGGGCAGATGAGGTGCCTTAACCTCTTATGTGAGGGTTTCCACCGTTCTCACTAGAATTACCTGTTATATGAGAGTTACTCACAGCCTGTCTTTACTAGTGGCGCGGTATTTCCACCCTTCCAATTGGGGATAAAGATTGGAACCCAACTCAGCCATAATGGTGTATTAGGGGTATGTCGGTTAGATAAATACTTACCACTGTCTCAGTTACCGATTTAGTCTCTGGAATAAAACTTAGTTCAGTTCTATAGAAATCTATGAATGTCAGATACAATCAACTTAGTACAGTGCGGAACTCAACTACTTCCATCAGTATTAGGATAGTTAGATACAGTCACTCATGTTATCAGTATTAAAACTTAGTAATCATGTTATCATGAACACAGTTAATAGTATCTTTATTTATACAAAATTTATGTTATCTGTATTCAGTTTTAGGACTGTCATACACAGTCAATCAAACCAGTTCTTCATAATCATAACTGTCAGAAACAATCATTTGTTTATCAAGTAATATGATATTAGTTCCTCAGTACCTAATAGACTCAATCAATCAGTATCCCAGTATTAGTACGCAGATATAAGTAAATCCATCTTATCAGAATTCATGATTTAGCGTTATCACGGTCTCAGTTACAATTACATATCCATGCATGTATTCTTACATTTATTCTATACAGTCAGTTATTATTGTTCATGTATATGAACAATTTTATTTATCTTACCTCACTTGCATACCAGTATATTCAACATACTGATGCATTTGTTCTATGGTGTCTTATACCATAGGTTTAGAAGCACAAGCTCCCGAGCATCCTTATTAGATCATACGTTCAACATCCATATTGGCAGTGAGTCCTCATCATTTGAGGATACTATGATTATTGTATTACTTTATCATTTCAGTAGTTTTGAGTTAGTTGGGGACATGTCCCATCAACTCTACAGTTTTCAGATAGTTTAGAGGCTTTCAGACTATAATATATTTCAGACAGTTTAGTGTATTATTATACCCCATTACAGATATTTTTTTAAATTCAGTATTAGTTAAGTTTTGAACCTTATGACCTTACAGCTTATATTCTGCATATTTACATTATATTATTCAGTGCTCAATTATAAATATCAGTCATGGGTTAGCTTGTGGACATTTGGGGCTATAAGCACCATGTAATATTCCAGGTACTAGATTTGGGGAATTATAAACTTGGTATCAGAGCCTTATAGACTCAGCATCCTCACTGAGGTTTGCCCCACCAAATGGGATTTTCCAACACTCAGGACTGAGGTTTACCCAGCCTTACTGGGATTTGCCTATACTCATTTTAATCTCTATCCCACATCGACAGGGCTAACATTGGAGTGGCTCTAATACTATTCTATCACTTCCCGACCCAAGGCCCTGGCCGTGACAGGCATCCCAAGCCACGAAGGCTCGAGATACCCCTCTAACTCCTTAACCAACTAGTGATATTGTTCACTTTGGGCCCAGGCCCACATGACTTTAAAATACATCACTAGGGAGTAAGGATTTCTTACTTATATACCCAGCATCCCTCCTGTGTTTTGCCGATGTAGGATTCCTTTCAAAGTTTGGGTGTTATATTTTTTTTTATTTCCACTCATTTTATCGATTTAGAACTTTTCTGTATCTTCCCTAATTCAGTTATGACTTGCTGGAACAAACAGTTTTATTATCAGGCAGTTTATTTCATTTTTAGAGCCAATTCCCTATTTTGAAGTCTTTGTTTTTTCAAATTGGCTATAAAACACTAGTCAAAAAACCTCATATGACAATTTTGATTGTTCGTACAACTCTGAAATTTTAATTCTAGGTTGGGTGGACCCTTAGTCTAGGTACCAAGGCTCTTAGGCTCATTTTGGGCTATTCGCCAAGAGTTAAGAAAAATAACAAGTTAGTGTGGGACCCATTTTGAAATAACCGTATATGAAAATTTCAACTGTTTTATCGAGTTTTAAATGTCGAATGAATCTCGTAGGGTTTGTGAAGACTCAGAAAAACTAAGCTAGTGTTGGTTCACCACTTAAGTGCCCTTTGAGGACATTTAATTAAAGGGGCGCTAATGTGAAAAGACATCGCTTAAGGTATTTGGCTAGCCTAGTCAGGCATCGCTAATGTGGACCCTCTACTACTATGGCCACTTAAGCAGTAACTTTGTAGGCAAATAAATTTTGCTAAAGCAACACTAAGTTGCTTATGTTTTACCCAGATAGCTAGGATCATAATATAAAAACCACGCTTAGCCCTATTTTCCCTATTTTTAATCCATTCTCAATGTTATAGAACCCTAAAAGTGTTGAAAACTCTAGATAATCATTTGTGGGTGATTTTGGAGCATTTGTGAAGTTAATTAAAGCATTTTTTCCTCTAATTTGTTGTAAGATTCCATAAATTTCTTGATTTAATTCCTAATATTTTTCTAAAATCCCTCATATGTTGGTAGGTTTATTGTAGCACCATTAGAGCTTGAAATTCACACATTTTGAGAATAAATGTTTCTTAAGTATTGAAGTACATTGTGTCAATTTTGAAAGTGTAATTCCATAAATGGGCCCTATGCGGGATTTTTACGTAATTATAGACCCAAAGAACTATAGTACAATATGGGTATCATTGTTGTCATTTTGAAGATTAGATTGTGATAATGATAGATTGGCATATTTTGGAAGTTTCTCAAAAAGAAAAAACATTAATTTAGCAAATTCTTCAGGCTTTTTCTTCGGCATCTAGGTAAGTTAGGTTTACCTTCTTCTTAGATTGAGCTATTTTGTAGTATGATTATGATATTATGCTAGATATGGGATGGGATATAGGTGTTAGAGGTAAGATTGACAATAGTTGCATTAGTTGGACTGTTTAGGCTATCAAGAAAATGTAATTTAGGTGTGATTGACTTAGTTGTTCATGTTTAGGTAGAATTTCTATGTTAGGGATAAATATGGCTTATTTAACATCTATAAGTATTTTTAGATACCTTATCCTAGTCCAAGGTGGAATTTTCCTTAAACTAGATTTCAGGGATTCGAAGTGGGCCCTTCTAGACAACCTTAAGCCAAGACTTGTGATTACTTTTGTATACTTCAATAAACTTATTATTCACTTCAAAATGATTGTTTTAGGAATTTGAGGAGATTCGATACTTCATGTTTATGTTGGTTTTGTATGTGGGAGTTTGTAATAATTTTGGTTAAAACCTCGTAGATTATTGATAATATGAGTTCTAGTTCAAGTTCCGCAATTGATGAAAATATTTCTATTGAGTTCCATTTCAAGTCTTTAAATTGATGATTATTTTGACAATATGTATTTCAATTTAAGTCTGATAATTGATGAAGATATTGGTACTGAGTTTCGGTTCAAGTCTGAAAATACTTTTATGATGTTAACACTACTGAGTTTCGGTTCAAGTCTGACATTAAGAGTTATTTATGATATGATATAGTATGGATGGATTCATTGTTATGGCTTGACAATTGGTAATTTGCGATTTTTTGATTAATTACTTTCCTTTGATTGCATCTTTAAGGCTTATGGGGTCGCGTTGAGTCATTTACTTTTCTGCACTTATTGGCTTATGGGGGTCAATTTAGTAGTTATAATTGTGTGATCTTTACGTTACTAGTTCGGATTTATTTATCATTCATGTACATTGTTGTTGGATCTTATTTTAAGCTTTTCCCATTTACCTAGACTTAACTTATTTATCTTGCATTTTATCGTATTTGTATCACGATTTAACTCAGTTGGACAATAATATCTATTGAGCACCCATGATTTTGGTACTTATACAAAATTCTTGTATCTTTTTGTGCAGATATGAGTAATAGTAGTTTCCTCTAATGTATCGATCATGACGAGGTGACTTTGGAGATAGGGTGAGCTCTCAAAGTCAGAGTTGCCCAATTTTCCTTCGATTATCTCTGTCTAGTCTTTAATTTTTTGAGAAAGATTGTATTTGACTATAAAATACTTATATTCCATTTTAGTTGCTCTTGTACAGACATTACTAGGCTGTGGGATGGTTGTTGATGTTTTATCTATCTTTTACTTTATATTTATTGTCTTGATATCATTATAACACTTAAATTGTTGATTTCCATCTTTTATGCCATTTCCAATCTAATAAGCCCATTGCTTATTGCCCATTACTGATTTCATGAATCGTAAATCAGGTCATGATATATCTCGTTTCTCTGCTACCTTTTCCTCTTACTCATCCTTTTTCTCTTATGGCTAGCTCTACAGCTGGAGGGGCTGATGCGGGGACTATTATTCGTGTTCCATTTGACCTAGTAGTAATAATATATAGACAAAAGGGTGAAGAATGTTAGATACCAATTTCAATCACAAGATACCAATTCAATTCAAGTTATATCATAAAAGAAGAAAGAATAATAAAGTCTTATACCCTCCCAATGTAAAGTATAGACATCCCGATACCATTTGAGACTCTACTAGATGTATATTGTTTAATGATGTCAACGAATTTGGTCTCTGATACTAATTTTGTCACGACAGAAATGGACGTGAGTGGCAGCCACATCACTCTCTAATCGGAAGACCATTAATCCCAAAAGCTTTAACCAGCACATAGGGGAAATAAAGTAAACTATCTCAGTAGTCATTCAATAAATATCTTGTCTAACAAACTAAGAAATGGGAAATACATACTAAAGCAAAAAACATCCCAAGAATCTGAATATTGGTTTTACCAAAACATACTATGAATGTAAAGAAGGCGATGCAATCCTAAAAACTAAAGAGATATGCATAAGTCTGAACAAATAACAATGTCATGAAGAAAGACTCCATGGTAGCCTGAATGCTTCTCAACATGAAATTTTGAATTAAAATCTAGAATAACAAGTGTGGTATTACACAAGTCCCTGGAATATGAGCTACACTAAAATCGATTAAGGGCAAGTATAGTATCAACACAGAAGAACAATTGTGTACTAGTAGGGTCGTTTGGCCAACCTAAGACGAGAATAAGAACACATAACAAAAATGTAGTACAATAAGTTAATCCATGCTCATCTAACTACACCTAACACAACTAGAATAAATAAAGTAATTCAGAATTAAAATCTACAAGTCAAGACAATTTCACTTAAGTTAAGTTTAGTCAAGTCACATAAAATAATTCACAAAATGTTCAAGCTATTATCAAACAAATAATACATTTCCTGATCGCCTCATAGATTCGTCAAACCTGCCTTAACCTTGTATATGCATGCTAAGGGTATCATAACCAACCTCTAGTCATGACCTACCAGGGAAAATTTTCATCTATGTAGAAAACCCCAAAACATAAGTGTCTCCCAACCTACTTCCACAAATAATCCAAGAGAATATTCAAATACAAAAACATTGCATATTTAACAACAAGATAGGTCAAAATCACATAACAAGATAAATTCATTGAAACGACCACCCCAAAAAAACATTAGCTAAAAATCCATACTAAGAAGTAGTTAACATGCACATATAGTACAAAATGAATTAAACTACAATGACATCACCTACCTCGAACAAAGCTTTACATAATTTAATTAAGCCTGAGCCTTGCTTTTTCATGTAATTTTAGACTGATCTAGGACAATAAATACATACAAAAAAATAATTTATGAAATGACCTACCAGTTTGGGAATTATAACCCTCACCCAACCCTAAAGGATAAATTCATGATCACTTCCTCCCCTTTTTTTAACCTTAATTCACCTAAAACTACCAATTTCATGAAATAATTAGTGAATTTAAAACAAAAAATGGTAATTTTATCATCATTAACCTAAAACCAATTGATTATATGCCAAAGTTACTCCTTTGCACCAGAAAAACAATGAAAATCAACCTTTAACTCTCCTCGAACTGTGTAACCTAGAAAATTTAGGGATATATTATCAATTTACTACTTAACTAGGATGAAATCCTTACCCTATTAAAGAAAAATAATGATTAGCTGATAAATATATCCAAAAATTGCCTCTCCTTTATGCCAAAACATCTTTTAAAATAATAACATATTTGGAAAATTTTAAAATAAAACAATAATTTTCACCGCTATAGAGACATGCCTTGCTTTGACAACACATGTCGTTATAGTAGTTATTGACCGCATTGACTAGGTGATAAAGAGGGAGTTTTACCACATTTAAAAATTTTGTTATAGTGATCTGGATGAGGGATAATACCTAGTTTCACCCAAAAGTATCCTTTTTCAAAACAGACGTTATAATTGGAACATCACAACAATATTCTTTATGCTAAGATCAATTCTGCAAGTTCTAATTATCTAAATGAAATTTTGTAAGATCCTCTGGGTCCCTTACCATATTAGATAACTAAAAATAATGTCAAAGACAACCATACTTATCCCATTAATTCTTTTATTTTAGTATACCTTACTTCTCTAAGATTTTATCTTAAACTAGCCTTGCTTGAAATTTATAACTTCCAATCTAGGAAGGATTTTGTTTTGAAATTTAATTCAGATACCTATACATAGTGATGGAACGCAACATTAGATGTATCCTCCATACAAGTGAGGGTACTTATCTTACATTTCCTTCTTAATTTCCCTTGTATCTTCCTTAACTGGAGGATGCTTCCATTGGATTATTACAAATAAAGTCTCCTTTGTCTTATATTTCAGACATCTCCACAAAGAATGAAAAATTGCTCCTTCTCATAAGTAAGGTTTTTATCTAGAAAAATTGAATCCCAATTGATAATATAATTTCTATCCCTATGGTATCTTTTGAGCATAGATACATGGAATAACAAATAGACCCCCGATAAGCTACGCCAACCTATACACTACTCGACCCATACAATTAAAACTTCAAATGGATCGATATACCAAGAGATAATATTATTACTCTTGACAAAACTAATGACTCCTTCCATAAAAGATACCTTCAACAAAACTTTCTCACCTTCCTTGTATGACACATCTCATACCTTATGATCTGGATACTACTTTTACCTACTTTTGCCTACAAACAACTTGGTTTTGATAAAACTAACCTTTTCTAGAGATTGATTCACCAAATCATTGAATAAAGGTTTAACATTACTAGACTCAAACCACACTACAGGTGATCCATACCTTCTTTCAGAAACTGACTAGATTGGAGCCATATTAATGTTTGAGTGATAACTATTGTACGAAAACTCACACAATAGAAATAACTTGTCCTAATAGATATCGAAGTCAACTATATATGCCCTCAATATGTCCTCAAGAACAAAATTGTTCATCAGTTTGAGGATGAAAGGTTGTGCTAAAAGTAAGATGAGTGCCCATATCTTTATACAATATTTTCAAAAATATAGATGTATATTACGTAACTATATCTAATATTTTGAAAAGTAGAACCTTGTATGGACTTACTATCTCTTTGATATAGAACTTGGTTAACTATTTAGCGTAGAGTCCACTCTAACTAGGATAAAATATTCTGATTTTGTCAACCTGTGTAATATGATCCAAATTAACTAATGCTTTACAATATGCTATCATTTCATTCTTCTACTAAAAATGGTTATCCATTAAACCTAACCTATATCCCTTTTATTATTGTACTTTACCTATTGAATATTGTGAAACTTTTGGATACATACTCTACTATGTCCCTCTTCATTGCGGGCCACCAATAAAGCTGCCTCAATTCATTGTACATATTGGTTGCATTTAGATGAATAGAATATCATAAAGTATGAGCTTTAGCAGAATATTCTGAATCAAATTACCAACCCAAGAAACACACACTCCCACTACAGACAACAATACTCCACAATGCATCAAGTATGGTATCTAGAACTTGACATATACCATCCCATTCTAGAGCCTGTTCAATTTTCCACCATCAAACTGTTTGACCTTTATTTCATCAAGGAATGTTTTCTTTACCTCAACAACAACCAACACTCCACCTCTTTCTTGAACACCAAACTACATGAACCAAGATTTTAGAGCCTTAAAATCCTAAGATGGGGGTCACCTTAACACCCTTAAAAGGGCTAAATTTCCTATACTTACCATTTCCTCGATCAATAGTTTTGCTACCTCGTTGTCCGTACTCAAATGATACTGGATGGTCACATTATAGATCTTTAGCAACTACATCTATCTCTTATATTTCAAGTTCAAATCCCTTTACATGAACACATGATTCTGGATATGGTACTCTATGATTACCGCACACTTGACAACATAAACATAGTGTCTCCAAATCTTGAGTACAAAAACCTTCCCTACCAACTCAACGTAATTGGTTGGGTATTTCTTTTCATGAGGCTTTAAGTATCTTAAAGCATATGAAATCGCATTCATATATTGCATCAATGTAACACGAAAACCTAAATATGAAGCTTGAGCTTTTGAAAACTCTCTTCACACTTATCTTACCAAATAAATGACACCTCCTTTTGGATCGACCTTATTGATATTGAATCTATTTTTACACCTAAGTATTGTACCTTACCTATATTGTATCTTCGTTTGAAGAACAAATTCATATATTTTCTTATGTTTTATGCTATATTGATATAGATGAACTAAATAATGTGATTAGCATTTTTAAGATAAAATATGAATAGAAGGGATCCATAATCATAAGAGAAGTTAGAAAGAGAGTCCTGCGTAATATAAGGAATATTTTATAACTAAAAGTGCCTTTGAGTAGAGATGAACAAAGTTATCCCAGTAACACATAACATAGTTAAGAAAGCTATTGAAAGGCCAACATAATGAGGGGTGTGTTGTGCAACAACAGCCACACATTCCCCTATGTATGATGCAACTTTTTTTATCATAGGATTTTATTAAATTATTGAGCATCTTTTAAAGGGATTGGATTTTAGGGTTCCTCCCTTATAAATACCCTAAGGAAGACCTATAGTCAATGACCAATGATTTTTAGAACAAAATAGAGGGAACAAGGGTTTTTATGAGGGTTCTTCATCTATACACGCTACTATATGTTACTTTGGTGTAATTAACATTAATTCTTGTAGTCACAATCTAATTATGAGTAGATAAATATCCTTGATCTAGGGTTACAACTAGAATATGACTATGTAACATATTATTTAAATAAACTATTAATGATTCTTATTTAATTCAACGCATGTTCTTATGCTTACTTATTTAGTTTCTGTCAAACATTAGAATCAATTTGTAATTCTCATGTGAACTTACCATGAGAATAAAAAAATAGGATGAAGAACATAGGCGATAAGATCATCTCTAGATTAATGTTAGGGTTGATTTGCACCTAGGATAATAATATACCTAGTTTGCCTCATTTGCTTGTGAATGATATAAAAGTATTAATGTATTTGAATTAAAAACTAACATCCTTTCTCAATGATGTAGTTGTTAGGCTAGATTCAATAGGTGATTTAGAGGATTGATCACGCTCACCTATATCATTGTTTTGGGGTAGGTGATCTTTTTCAATATAATATCCAACTTGGATTCAAGGTCGAATCCACGAGGAACAAATTGAATGGTGATTAAGTTAGTTTGAGATTAAAGTTACTTGCAAAAATCAAATGTATGAAATAAATATTTGGGGGTTTTGAATGGTTTTGAAAATATCACAATTTTGACTCGAGGCTAAGAATAACTAGAGTATGATGAATTATGAACGAATCTTGGGGTTATGCTATTCTAGATGTGGATTCATACATGGGTAGTTGAGAATTTTTCAAAATACAGCTAGGAGTTGTGGGTAGTATAGATCTAAAGTTTACCGTTAGTCTTTCAACAAAACATTAATATATCACCTATGGATTCTTTTGAATACCTCGTGGGTGTGGGAAACAAGTTAAGCCAAATCCTCAATTGGGCATCCCTATTTCTAAGAAGATGCCCCAGACATAGGAAATTCACAATCCATCCTTATTTCTAACACAATGTAAAGGAATAAGCTAACATCTAATTATTATTTACAAATACTTGTTACCCATATCCTTCTTCAAGGATGATATGGGATATAAAGGAATACCCACATCCTTTTTTAACGAATGAAATTATATTTTTGGAAATATAGGATTTAACCCACATATTCCAATTAAACAATCAAGTATTAGTCAAACCCTCAACAAATTTATAATTAGGTAGATAACTAAAAAACACCCATTCAGTAATCATAACCTATCCAATCATAACCCAAGGGGAAGAACTAACTACTCATAATGATAGAGAGTATGGATATATAAAACTTTTCATCAAATTGATCCATGAAAGATAAAGAGAATTTAAATCCAAACTTTAAATTGTAATAAAACTTCAATGTAAATTGTCAATCCTTCATTTAGGATTTACTCTAAGGTCTTCTTAACTCAACATTAGCACAAAATTTTTCTCTAATGTCCAAGAGATAAGCTAAAAAAATTAAAGATGAAAAATAGGATAAAATATGGATTATTGCCTTTTGTGAAATTGTTTTAGATTTTTGAGATTCAGGATCATCTATGTGAATATATGAAACCCTTTCAATCCCTTTACACTGCATTGTGATTGCAAAATATGGATCGCGATCACGCTTCCACAAAGTTGATGGCTTTTGATCATGGTCGTTATTGGTGACCTTGTTGACTGATCTTCATCGCTATTCTCGGATAGTGATCACGACAACTTGGGGCTGCCTAATCTCCAGCTCTTGCTCCTTTTTGTCCATTTTCCATACCTTTTAGCTTGATTTTAAGTCATTCTAATCATAGTACCTGCAAGAGCATAAAATATTGAAATTAATGTATTTCAATGTAAAATTAGCCTCATTTACGTAATTTAATCCTATTAGTGTGCAAGAATTGAGGTATAAATGAGTGGTAATTTTACACTAATCATGGATGACTATTCCTAAATCGTATAATTAACCCTAAAATTAACATTTTGAGATATAACATTCATTGAGATGAATAAAAGCTATAAGTGATTATAGTAAATGTTGTAGCATTCGAATTTCCGTTGAAATTGCATACAATCATTGCTTAGATTTTTAGTGTTTTACTTTGTTACTTTTGCTGCACCTAGAACGATATAATTTCACTAACTTTATTGATAAATCATAACACTTTCCTAAAAAACTATTAGAAATCAAATTATATGAATGTCTAAGTGTACAGTCCCTATGTATTTGATATCTGACTCAAAAGAGCTTCTATATTACTTGCTACAATCACTTGAGCTTGTATGTGAGGTAAAGCGAACTATGTTTTTGGCACCATTTCCATAGAGACTATGTTTGTAGGTACGATTTATTCTTCATCCTAGAAAGAGAAAGTTTACTAGTTTAACCATATTTAGAGCCTGAATAAGCATTTCATCGATGAAAAAAAGTAGCTTCTCTTTAATGTCTAATTTAGACTATTCAGCTTTCTCAATGGAAAGAAAATACTCCTGTAAAAATAGTAGCAAACGTAGTTCACGAGGTGGCAATATAATTCACATATAATATTACGTCCAGCATCTATGGATAAGAAATAAAATGTAGATTAGAGGTTAAATAGAATATGGTGCAACTACTACACATTAGTGGGAAGTTTATTGCTCTATCTTATGAGGATCCACAATAGCATTTGTAGAACTTTAAGGAGATCAAGAAAACATATGTTCCTAGTGGTGTCTTTTATGTATAGGAGAGAATCATACTCTTTATTTTTTTATCTATTGGGGGAAATAATGAGGCAGTTGATGGCCAAACCACCATATTAGATTACCATCTTAAATGATTGAGCTAGAAATTTTTTGATCTATTTCTTTCTATCTAAAAAGACTATATAATTCAAAATTGAGATCTTAATCCTAAGACAAAAAATGGTGAAAATTTGTATCTTGGTTGGGAGACGTTCAAGTCCATGATTCATGATTTCCTACACCACCATTAGACAAATAGAGTTTTTGTTCATACATTTATAGAGAGACTTCAGCACAACACAAAGATTATTTTGGATTCAAAAGCTAATGGGAAACGCCTAGAAAAGACATAAGATGAGCTTTATACACTACTGAAAAGCATTTCACAGGGAAACCTTGATTACAATGTTGATACTTTGAGAAGCACCACAACGAAGTCTAAAAGATTATTAGAAGTGGGTAAATTTATACACTTAGAGGCACAAATTGCTTATTTTCAGAACCAAACAAACACTCAATTCTGTAACCTAAATTTAGGAAATCATTAATCTCCTATGAATATGGTACAACAAACTCTATTTTTAGGTGTGGTATGAGGTACTGGTGATCACTCAACTGATGCATGTGGAGAAAATTCAAAATCAATAAACTTTTTAGGTAATGCTTATTGCCAAATGAAACAAATTTTTGGAAACACTTATTACCCAAGTTGGGCGAATCACCCTGTAATACTTTGCAAGATTATAGATGAGTTTTTAGCTATTCTTCCTATGATTAGAAGTCCCAAAGCCATTTAATTCACACTAAGTACAAGTGACAAGACCATTTTAAGACCTCAAGATATGAAATATGTTATTTTTGGACTTCCCAAGTTTGAAACTTTAATCCATGTATTAAAATATGTTTAGGGCTGTTAAAAGAGTCATTCGGGCGAGTTTTGGAATTTTCAAAAGGGGTTTGAGTTATTTTTACACGACGCAGGTAGAATGCCTCTATGATTTGGACATATCATAGAGACAGGCCCTCTGTCATACATGGTGAGTCACAGAGGTTAGTCTCCTCGATACATGTTCTGTCATGAAGGCTAGTCTCCATGCCATAGAGTTTGTGAAATTATATAGCATTATTTAAATGTTCAAAAAGTATTTTTGTCTTTTACCCCTCTCCCTAAACACTCAATTAATATCCTAAAAACCAAGAGGTGCATTATTAACCACATTATCCATCATTTAATGATATTTTAAATTATCCCATCCTAAAAATCACAAAAGTCAAAGCTTTTCCAAAGAATTCACCGTTAAAGGTCCCAATTCGAAGTTTTTCTCAAGGATTCAAGCAACATAGGTATGTGGGATATTCATAAATGGGATTAGTTTTACCAATTATGTCGCATGAACATTTTTTTTTCAAGAATAAATCCTTTTCTCTATTTCATGAAATTTCAATGTGAAGTGTGGAATTACATAAATTATTCTTCATATTTTTGAATAAAAACCATGACTTTGTGTTTCCCCATGTTAATTATACTACTACGTGCTTTATAGTCTCATTCACCCATATCTTGTTCAGTTGATAACATGTCAATTTCTTAATTTATGAAATAAACCATGTGATTATGTTATTGTCACAAGTTTAACATAGCCGCGTAGTCATAGTTATGAATTTCATTTGTTTAGTGGAATATTCTATGTTTTAGGGTTTACAAATCATGAATTCCCTTAAAGTGTTTTAAATAGTGTTATTATGTGTAAAGTCTTATTCAGTGATGGAGGTTTATGAATGAACAATACTTATATGATTACAAATGTTTAAGATTTTCAAGTTTCAAGTTAGTCAGATCATGATTTTAGAATTATATTCAGATTATCCTATTCATGTTTAGCAATTATCAGTTATGTGTCCAGTTAACTAAAAGAAACACAAGTGCCAATTCATTTAGGAGTAGGATTTGGCACCAAAAAAATGTAGGGATGAAGTCTCACCTGCTAGTAGGGCACTAAGATCTTTAGTAGCAGTCCCTAAGTTTAATAACTATGTAGCCAGCATAGCTTATGAGATTTCATCTAACAGTAGAGGACGAACACTCTCTTAGGGGTCATCCACCAGTAGACGACTAAAACCCTATATCTTCAGGACATTAACCTCGTGGATCCATATCGTTAGACATGTGTTAGTACCCATGGAAAGGTACTGACACCCTTCCAACTGGGATTACAGGTCGGATACTGATTAGCTCAAATTGGGGGATATCTATTACATGATATCTCCTATAGTATCAGTTTAGTATTCAGAGTAAGTCATCTTAGGTTTTCATGACCAAATGTATAAATATTAGTTATCAATTATTCTTTTTATTAGTTATTAAGTTATTTAGATCATTTCAGTACATGGTTATGCTTGGTTTTGCATTCATTTACATGTCTATACACTTAAGATCAGTACTTATATGCCTTCTAGTTAGTCTTTATCTAACATACCAATACATTCAAAGTACTTACTGCATAATCTCTTTTCCATTATATTGATTTCACAATAAAGGTTCGAATTCTTAGTTCCTAGATCACCCTTAGTTAGCTCAGTACCCCTCAGCAACAATTGTGGTGAGTCATTATCAATCAAGGACAAGTATTTATTGTTATTTTTAGTATTTTCTTTATTTCAGTCATCCGGATTTAGTTAGGGTCTTGTCCCATCAACTCCTCAGGTCACAGAGGCTTTCAGCTATTTAGATATTCAGGATATGAAACTTGTTTTCAATTTTATCAGTAGTTTTAGATATGTGAAATATTGTTTTAGTAGTACATCTTAATACTATTTCTTCAATTTAACTTCCACATATGAAGTTCTAGTGTTATTTTATTCACTGCTCATAGTAGGTACCAGATCACGGCTTAGCTTGGGGTCACTTGAGGACTTAAGCACCATGTTACGACTAAGGGTAGCCTCGGGCCATGACTAAAATTAGTATCAGAGACTAAGGTTTTAAAGTGTCTTAGGTTATTTGAAATCCGCATTGAGTAGAGTCTTGTGCATGGGTGTGAAACAACCACACTTATGATCGAGAGTCTATTCGACATTTTAGAAAAGTTTTCCTTATTTTAGTAATCATGTTGTGCAAAAAATAGTGAACTCTATTGAATTGAATTTTCTAAATCATCCTTTATATCTTTACAGAAAATGCATCCTAGAATAAATAACGGGAGAAGGAATAGGGATTATCCCACACCGCTACCTATTAAGGTAGACCCTCTCAACGAACATGTTTCGCATACGAAATTCAAGACTACTTTAACTAATTTGGCTCAGACTGTGGCTGATTAGAATAACCAGTAGGTTGTTGCCATAACCAATATATTAGTGAGTATGGAAGTGGCAAAGATTTGAGACTTCACTCCGATGAATCCTCTATTATTTTTTGGATACATGTCTACATGAGATTCTGGATGGTGTGCAGTGTGTGACAGATATCATGGGTGTTACTTCTAGTGAGAGTGCTTATTCATCTTCTTACCAATTATAAGAAGTGGCTCATATATGGTTTAAGCAGTGGAAGGAGGATAGAGGTGTTGAGGTAGGGCTTATAGAGTGGGAGGAGTTTTCTATAACCTTGTTAGACTGTTTTTTCCCTCTCGATTTATGGGAGGAACAAGTTCAGAAGTTAATAAATCTAAAGCAGGGAAACATAAGTGTGAAAGAGTACTCACTAAATTTTACCTAGTTGGTTAGGTATGCTCCCACTATGGTGGTTTATTCTCTAGAAAGAATATGAAAGTTTGTGTCAGCGGTTTCAACAGATGTGGTGAAGGAGTTGACCTTTCCATATTGATGGTCCATGCTTAGCAGATCGAGGAGGAGAAGCTCAAATAAAATAAAATAAAAAATAAGAGTGACTAAACCAGTAGCTTTAAATAGTTATAATAAAGGTCTGATAGTGGTAATTGTTCTCAGTTCTGCCAGAAATTTTTATTACCTTCCCTATCTTTAGCTAGTGCACTAGTGCCTAAGTTTAAGAAAGACGATAAGGATAGAGTACCAAGCTCTAAGTACCAAGGTAGCATGAATAGTTGTCATGCAAATCCTAACATGACCCAAATAAGGTCCTATTCATGTTGGGTGCCTCAAGTCCAACCGAGACCATAGAATAGCCCCAATACCCATCCATAGCTGCCCAACACCCCATGTCGGATGTATTATGAACATATAATAAGATGGATCAATAAATAATTAAAGGAAATAAAAGCATCCATAACCATAACCATCCAATGATATGATCAAACATACAATTGGTGTTAAGCCCAATAGTAATATCAATGACAAGGCTAACACTAATACCTACACTGCCTATGCCAAAAGTAGTAACACAAAGATTATAACCTAAGTAAATAACATTCAGTCGGGATATTTCCCTGACTATATCTAGGACCAAAGTTCATGAAATAACCAAAATGATTAAAAGAAATACATAGCATGAGATGTATTTTTAAGGAGTATGGAAGATCACCACTTCAGTCTGATACAAATGCTATCGTTGAATCCAAGTCAAACAGGATAAGGAGCTTGACTGGTTCCTGCATCACCTGGGGATACAGAGCCCGAAGATGGGGTAGCAGGTGAATACTAGCATATACTCAAGAATAAGGATAAAATAATTCCATTATTCAAATCCAAAGTTAATAATCATATTCAACCACACACATACATAAATACAAATATATACTATGCCGGGAAAGGGAACCAGGTTTAGCATGTATTTAAAACATTAACCTGGGTTGTCTAACATAAATGTCCTAAGACTATCCATGGGATATATAGGTCTAGTGTTACCCCCTAATGGTCCCTAGTGCGTGTGTCCTTATGAACTGGAGATATCATAGTGACTGGGTATTACCGTGTATCTTTCACCCTCTATTATATATATATATATAAGTTTGACTTAGGGAATCCTATGCACCCCAGAAGTATATAGTCACCATGACAAACCCTCATGTCGGAAAACATGATTTTCTAATGTTTTTCCATTGGACTCACACCTTCACGGTTAGGTATCCCATCCCATCATTATTGCCTAATAAAAATCTTTAGCACAAAACCAAACCACTAATCCCAGAATTAATTATCAAAGCATTATACAGTGGTATCGTCATACCGACTATACATCACAAGTAATGTCATTAGAAAACTTCTAGTGGATTCCTATGTTCCCCACAAGTATTATAATTAATATAATCCATGGACACCAAGGCCTTTTTCAAATCATTAAATTCAATCAAATCATTTAAGATTCCATTACCATATTATGCAATACAAGGTTTTCAATAAAAGTTAAATTATTTGACAGAAACATTCTAATCAGCATTTTGACAAATATGTTGAGGGCATAAAGTTTCCAAAACAAAAACCAAGAACCAAATAACCATTTTATGAGTGGTAATCTTATCGCCTATTCACACTATATAGTCGTGCATATTACCTTATTTTAATGAACTAATAACCCATTATTGGGATTGAATGCACTAATATCCACTCTTTATAGGCATTGATTTGGGGGGATAGAAAGATATGGATTGGATCTTAACATAATCAAAAAAAGAGTAAGAAATTAAAGTGGAAGACCTGGAGTAGAAGGGACTTAGTTACCATGTCATAGTCTGAACACCACGATTGTGGCTAGCTAAATAGATGGCATATCCAGCCTCCAGTAATGCTATCATGATCAAAAGACCACAATCATTGTATGTCAAATCTATCGACAGTCTTGGATCTTTCAGTCATAATCGCGACCTTAGTTACACCATCATAGTCAAAGCTTTGCGACCGTGGCAGTTTGGGATAAATTAGTAAAGGGCATTATAGTCAATTCGTACAACTAAATAAAAGGACTTATATAGAGGATGCAAAATACTAAGGATAGGGGTGGAAAAGAGAGAAAAAAGACCCTATACTTTGAGAGTGAAAGATTTATTGTTCATAGTTGTTAAAATTATTTTATTCAAAGAGAAATCTAGCAAACTTTAAGTGTGGAATTGATGATTATGTTTACCCTCTTTCATTATAAACAACAAAGATGAATTATATGGTAATTTTTTTCTTATTTTATGAGCAGCTAACTTATTTAGTCTTGGTATTATGTTGAACTAAAGAGTAATTGTGTGTGGGTTTTGTTTTGATTGTATGATTCTATGTTGATGAGTACGGGTTCCAACATTGATTTAATTTATGAGTTGGAATTGATGGGTGAAGGTCCAAAATCTCCAAATAGGTTTGATGAGTGAGAACCCTAAACTATTAAAACCCTTCAACATCCTTGAAAGAGGGATGGAATCTAATATAAGGTAACCCATAACATCCTTAAAAGAGGGTTATAGCGGGAGACGAAAATGGTTAACAATTAAGTTTATGGTTTAGTACCTTTTGCAATCTTAGAAATAAGAGTAATTGGATTATAAATTATGGTAAAAACACTATCCTCGAAATAAGGATGGTTGATTGAGGTTTTGGGTGAATATAACTTGTACACTTGTTAAGTACTCACAAGAGCCTATGGGTAAAATCATTGTGGATTGATTGTAAGATTGGCCATAATGACTATACACTTGAACTATCCTTTACTTAACAACTAAGTTTCATGTTAAACCATCAACAACCCACATGCATTACCTTTAGGTAGATATAATCCCAAGATCTTCTCAAATCCTTATTTCAAGTCAATTGTATTTCCTTGGTGTGTTGTAGCCATAAATATTTCAATACAACCTAAAATTACATTCCCCCAATTTTATTTTATATGTTGTGTTTATAGACACTCTGGGTTCCCTTCTACTGATTAGTGAATCCATAAGACTCGAAATTTATAATTTTCTCTTTTTGGATTTGACCCCAACTTTAGTTAGGTTATTTGACAATGACCGCCTCACCCCTCAAAGGTGGGAGTGAGTTGAACATTATCAAAATATCAGCATTACCGGATAGTGAAATATATATTTTGCTTGTGCGGTGTAATTTTTACTTCGGTGCACCCATAGTGTATTTCATTTAATTTATTTATTATTTTTGATCTTCGAGTAGATAGACATTATTATTCTCATATAATCATGTGTCACGATGACTTGGTTTATTCTGGAGATCATGAAAGTACCATTCTCATTCCCCCCAGCAAAAAGTATGGAATATTTTATGTTACAAGTGTAATTATGCAATTGCTTCACATGAAAGGACTATTTAGGAGAGAAACTCATCAAGACCTGAATGCTTACTTGAAGTACTTCATGTAATTATGTGCTCCTTTCAAATTTGCACATATATCCTAAGAGTCCATTCGGTTACTTCTTTTTTCATTCTCGCTCAAGGGAAAGGTAGTGCTATGGCTAAGTCCATTGCCCACTGGATCTATTGCTTCTTGGACAAGTCTCATGGAGGATTTTACATGTCAATACTTCCCACAATATAGAAAGTTGAAGTTGAGGGATGAGATTGTTATTTTCAGCCAATATCATGAAGAGACATGGTATGGTGCTTGGGGGAGATTCAAGGAAACAATTTTGAAATTTCCCACCCATAAGGTACAAGCGAAGATGCTTCTCCAAATATTCTTTAGAGAATTGGGCGAACAAAATAAGTCTATAGTAGATAACGCATCCGGTAGATCATTCATCAACTCATCATATGGGTTTATTTCAAAAGTCTTGGGCCAAACGACAATTTTGTGTGAGGTTTGGGACATAAAGGATGCTAAGGTGGTCGTGGTGGCTCTCTCATCATCGTTTATGTACTATGATAAGAAAAATTAAGAGGTTGATATAGATGCAAAGTTGATCAAAGTGATTTTGATGCCTTGAACCCCTAGTTGAGCATATGCTAGTTGACCAAATGGAAAGCATGAGTGTGATAAGTGCCATAGAAGTTGAACTATGTGAATATGAAAAAGGAGGAGGTAATTCACGACAACTGAGGTATGATTCCTAGAAGGTTTGAGGGTTTCTATATTGCCCCACAATGATAATATGGTATCAGGGTCGGAACTGGGAACATCTAAGCTTAGCACATTATGAAAGGAAATAAAAAATTGATAAAGATATTTTGGCATGAATTTTGAGTGTTGTTGAGAGGAACTGAGAAATAGTGAATGAGATGCAACGTGAATTCTCCATGCTCCATCAAACAATCACATATCACTCCACCGCCATCCAATAATATGAGGAAAAAGTAAGCCAAATATCATTTTATCTCATAGAATAATCCAAATATCAATGTATCTCATGGTAAAGAAATGTGAATAAATGCAAAATAGGGAGGAGAAAGAGGCGAAGAGAAAAATATCCCATGGTTAAGAGCTAAATCTATGTGATCTATTGATAGATATATCAAAAGTTAACGGTCGTCAAATTGACTCTATGCCATCAAATCCCATCCATCCTCATTTCCCTAAATTTCCTTTAAGAAAGGGAGAGCATAATAAGCTAAACAAGTTTATTGATAAATTTAGTACCGTTTTTATTAATATTTCTTTTATTGATGAATTACAAGACATTCCGAGGAATGCTAAATTTATGAAAGATTTGATATCTAAAAAAATTTATTGGAAAACGAAACCATAGAGGTGACTCAACATTGTAGAGCTATTATGACAAGTTCTTGTTCCGAAAATAAGAAAGATCCCAATGCTTTTACATTCTTATGCACTATCGGCTCTTTCACTTTTGCTAAAGCATTGTGTGATCTTTGAGCAAGTGTGAACCTCATGACTTATACTATATTTGAAAAACTTGGTTTGGGTAATCTAAAACCCACAAAAATTAATTTTCTCATCACCGATAGATCCAACAAAAATCCCTTGGGCGTTCTTCATAATGTTCTAGTAAAAGTGGATCGGTTTATCTACCCTTCCGACTTTGTTATTTATCTTCCAGAAAGACGTTGGTAGATGTGGATTCTAAGGAAAAGAAGTTTAGACTGAATTATGAGGAGGTATCCTTCAATATATGCAAGTCCATGAAAAAACCAATGTACTTACAAGTCATCTCAGTGATTGATGTTATTGATGGAGAAGTGTCAAACCATTTTGATGTGGGCTTGTTGTCTGACCCTTTAGTGGGTGATATGGAATTGTGAATGAATGAAGTGGAGGAGTGTGATGAGGTGGTAGCATCTTTAACCGAGCTTAGGTTTCAGACCAAGAACCTGATTAAACTAAATCTTGATCTAAAAAACTGTGAAATTCCACTAGTAAAACCCTCCATTCTTGAACCTCCCAAAATTGAATTGAATCCCTTGCCATTTCATCTTAAATACGTGTTCATGGCGAAGGATGATATATTATCATTCAGTATTCTAGTAACCTAAAATCCCCTCAAGTAGAAGCATTGAAGTTGGTGGTGAAGAAATCCATTTGATCCATAGGTTAAATGATAAAGCGGACATAATCGGAATATATCCCGGTATTTGCTCGCTAGAAATTAAATTTGAGAAAAAACACATACGTAGTGTGGAGCACCAATGCATATTAAGCCAACCCATGCAAGAGGTAGTAAAGAAGGAAATTATCGAGTGGCTCGATACGGGAGCGATATAGCATATATCCAATAACTTATGGGTGAGCCCGGTGCAATGTGTTCTGAAGAAGGGTAGTATAACGGTACTTGAAAATCAAAAAAATGATCTCATCCCCTTTCGATCATTCATCGGATAGCGTGTGTATATGGACTACCAAAAACTAAATTCATGGACTAAAAAGGACTATTTTTCACTGCTTTCATGGATCAAATGCTAGATAGGCTTGCAGGAAGAGGATAGTATTATTTCTTTGATGGGTACTCAGGGTAAAATCAAATTTGTATCGCACCTGAGGAGCAAGAAAAAACAACTTTTACTTTCCCATAAGTACGTTTGCATTCAAGTAAATTCCCTTTGGGATATGTAATAGCCTGACAACCTTTCAATGTTGAATGTTGCAATATTCATGGTTATGGTTGAGGATTCGATGGAAGTATTTATGGATAACTTCTCGGTAGTGGGGAACTTTTATTAAACAAAGTTCTTGAAAGGTGCGTAGAAATGAACCTTGTCTTGAATTGGGGGAAGTGCTACTTTACCGTCAAAATGGGATCATACTAGGCCTAAAGATATCTAGAAAGGGCATTCAAGATGATCAAGAAAAAGTTGAGGTAATTGCAAAGCTTCCACATCCTATTTCCATAAAAAGTATAAAAACTTTTCTTGGTTATATTGGGTTCAACCGATATTTAATCAAGCATTTTTCTAAGATCTCATACCACATGTGTAAACTTCTTGAGAAGGAATCTAAATTCAAATTTGATGAGGCATGTTTAAAGGTTTTTAAACATCTTAAGGAATTGCTTATTTCAGCCCCTATATTGCGGATTCGAATTGGTCATTACCATTCGAGATAATGTGTGACGCAAGTGGTATTGCATTGGGTACGATTCTAGGACAATGCAAGGATAAGATATTTCATCCTATCTACTATGCAACTAAAACCTTGAATGACACCCAACGTAACTACACTGTCACCAAGCAAGAATTGTTAGGGGTAGTATATGCCTTTGAAAAGTTTTTGGCCGATTTGTTATGCACAAGAGTATTACTACACACGAATCATTTCTCCCTTAAGTACTTCATAGACAAGAAAGAATCAAAATCATGTTTAATCAGTTGGATTTTGTTATTACAAGAGTTCAACTTTAAGGTGAAAGACCATAAAGGGTGCAAAAATCATGTGGTTGATCATCTCTCTCGACTTGGAAGCAACAATGAAAAGAATGGGGAAATAGAAATTGATAATGCTTTCCTCGGTGTATTGATTATGACCATCGAGCTGAATAATAATCCATGGTATGCTGACTTTGCCAACTGTGTAGTGAGTGGAGTACTTCTCGAAAGATTGAGTTAACATAAAAAGAAATGATTTTTGTTTGACACAAAAAAATATTTTTTGGATAAACCATTTTTGTTTTGGGAATGTGCCAATGGTGTTATTAGGCGGTGCGTCATGGATATTAAAATAAATGATATGTTGGAATCTTGCCAATATTCTCCTTATGCTGGTCATCATAAAGGATTCAGAACCACCGCAAAGATTCTTCAATGTGGGTTTTATTGGCCCTTAATGCATAGGGATACCATTGAATGGGTTAAATCTTGTCACAAATGTCAAATTCATGGTGGTATTTGAAAAAGTCATGTGATTCTCCTCAATCCTAACCTTGAGGTTTAGCTCTTTGATGTATGGGGTATTGATTTCATGGGTCCTTTTATGATTTCATTCAAGAATAAATATATTTTGGTGGAGGTCAATTATGTCATCAAATCGGTATAACCCATCGCACTCCAGACTAATGAAATTAAGTGCATCACCTTATTTCAAAAATAACATATTCTTACAAGGTTCGAAACCCCTCAATCCATATTAGTTATGGTGGCTCATACTTTTACGATTGGGTGTTTGGTGCTCTTCTTGACATGTATGGGGTTAAACACAAGGTTTCCACTCCATATCACTCCCAAAGGAGCAGATAAGTGAAGGTTTTGAATCAATAAATCAAGGCCATACTCAAGAATATGGTAAATATAGGCCTCACAAATTGGGAGAGGTACTTGATGAAGAGCTTTGGTCCTATAGAATGACCTACATATCCCCAACTAGAATGTCTCCTTATTAATTACTGTTTGAAAATGTGTGTAATTTACCTATCGATCTTGAGTGCAATGGTTTGTTGGATTTGAATTGGTTAAATATGAATTGGGAGAAACATATGAGGCGCATATAATACAAATCCATGAGATGGACGAATTGTGCTTAAAGGCGTATGAAAGTTTGGCATTGTCTAAGGAAAAAACAAATAAATGGAATAATGCTCAGATATTAAGGAGATAATTCCATATTGGAGAGAATGTACTCCTTTAGAATTCCCATTTGAAACTCTTCGTAGGGAAACTTTGCTCAAAGTGGTTGGAACTATTTGTGATTTCCAATGTATACCCAAGTGGTGCCATTAATTTGGAAGATAATAAAGGAAATAAATTCTCAATAAATAGTCAAAGGGTGAAACATTACATTGAGAGGATCCCCAAGGTGGACACAGTGGGGTGTATTACTTTCAAAGATACTACATGGTAAAAGGAAAGAGTTATGTTGCGGCATTAAATTAGGCGCTTAATAGGAGACAACCCATTTTTTAACTCACCTTGTGTTGTTTTGATTCTTTGTACGTTTTTGTAAGAACATAAGTAGTGTACTGTAATAAACTATATTTCTCAAGATGAACTTAACTCTAAGTTCATGAGTTATCCAATACAAAAGTTTTGAAACACTTAGTATTTTCAATTTAGAGCCTTCCATTGCGTAGGAAATTAAATTAGCTTTCCAATGATATAAAATATACCAAAGTCCGATGACAGTATAAGAAGTTATGGATATTTTAAGTTTCAGTCCTTATACACTGTCATTCAGTGGAACATCAGGGAGTATGTAAAAATGGCAATTGTTAGTTTCCAGTGAAGTACCGTGATACCGGCGCATCGCGACATAGCTTATTTTAACAATTGTCCATTTCCAATGTATCGAACCAATTCCACCACGTTGTAGTGAGCTTCAAGGTCCAAACCAAAGTTGAAACGCGATACCACCGCATCGCGCCACCATGCATTTTACCAGTTGGAAATTTACAGAGACACAGCACGATAACGCCATATCGCTCCAGGTGCCTATTTCAAAAAAAAATTGACAGAGATTAAAATCTTCTTCAAAGGTTAAAATAGTCCTTTCCCATGATTTTAGCATGCCCTGATACAAGATTTAATCCCTAAAAATGTTTTAAGTCATTACTCACTCAATTTATCCCCAAAATAAAAGCATTCTCTCTCAAAACTACAAACCCTATCTTTAAGAAACCAAGAGCAATCTCAAATGATTAACCAATAACATTAAGAAACTTACAAAATAAGGTATGTTAGGTGTTCATCTATGGGTTCCTTTCACCCATAGAGTCCAAGAATCCATGTTTAAAACTATAAGATTGTTCATTTATGAATTACATGCATGAAATTGTATTGAATTAATGTTCATGTTATTGTTAGGTTTTAATCTGTGATTTAAAATACAAGTTCCAAGAATTAGTCCTTGTATGTTTTGATTTACATGATATTCATGAGAAACCCTTAAATTTGCAAGTGGATTGTTGAAACTACGTCAACCCTAAATGTTTATGATTTAATGATTCAGTTATGCCTCCCTATGTGTTTGATAAAATGCCTATGTGAATGAAATAGTGTTTTGATAACATAATAACATGTATTCCCCATTCATGTACAAGTTAATGCATTACAAGTTTTTGATAAAATGTCTTTATGAATGAATTATGGAAAAGTGTACATTGTTATGTATTTCAATATTATGCTTTGCCTTTCATTTTTGCTATCGAGTCCTGGGGTTATTTAATTCCCGACAACTTTATTACTTACCTAGAGCCATTGTAAATTGCAGAATCTCAGTCATGTCACAATCAACAAAACTCTCAGTCAATTACATAACTCAGTAGAACACAGTCAGTTATAGAACTTAAGAAAACTCAGTAAACTAAGTATTCAGTCCAGTCCAGTTCAGTATACTCAGTTCAGTGTCTTTTAGTTAAGAGTAGGAATCAACACCAAGTGAAACCAAAGATGGTGGCTCACCTGCCAATAGAGGGTGTGATCCTTAGAAGCAACCCTACTGTTCAAGAACTACATAGCCAGTGCAGGTTGAGACCTCAAACCTGCCAGTTGAGGATTGATGAGGTGTTTTAACCTATCAGATGAGGGTTCTATCATTCCTATTATAGTACCTACCAAATGATGGTAACTATTTAGTGTATTTACCCATGGCATGGTACTGATACCTTTCCAACTGGGGTCATACCTTAGACCCTAACTCAGTTATCTTATTTGGGACATGTTGGTTTGATGATTACCTCTCATAATCTCAGTCTTAGTCTTTAGAATAGAAATCAATTTAGTCCTACAGATTTAAGACTATAAGACACAGTCAATTATTATCAGTAAATCAGTTATTAGTAACATCAGATATCTGTTACTCAGTATTAGAACTCAGGACTTAGCTTCAGGTAAGCTTAGTCACATTATTTATTCATATGTACATTAGTGCATACTGAGTTTTTATAGCAGGATTAGTTATCTCGGTATTCTCATGTTGTGTTACTTTATATCATACATTCAGTTATTGTTCATGCATATGAACCCTTGCATTCAGTCAAACCTTATCTAGCATACCAGTACATTTCATGTACGGACGCATACTCTTTATTTTTTCTATGATATCTCATATCATAGGTTCAGGCGCTTAGGTCCTCGATCGTGAATAGATAGACTTAGATTCATCCAGAAGCAATAAATTACTAGTAAGCCCCCATCAATAGAGGATATTATGTTATTTTATTATTTTAATAGACTCAGTATTTTAGTAGATGGAGTTAGTTAGGGGATTGTCCCGTCAACTTCACATTCAGACAGTTTCTGTTAGAGTCTTTTTAGACTAGTTTATGAACAATGTTCAATTTTACAGTTTTGTACTTTAGACAATATAATTTATCAGTATTTTAGATGTTTTGAATCTTATGGCATTTCAGCCTAATATTCTATATTTCTTATAGTATCATGTTTCAGTGATGACAACAGATATCGGTCATGGGTTAGCTTGTAGTCCTTTGGTCGTATGCACCATGTAGCATCCAGGGTGTAGACTTAGGGCATTACAAACTTAGTATCAGATCCTATGGTTCAAAAGTGTCCTAGAAATTCTGAAAGCCATGTATAGTAGAGTCCTATGCATGGATGTGTTGCGCGCCACACTTATGGATAGGAGGCTATGAGATGTTTTAGGAAATAGTTTGCTTTCTTTAAGTATTCATGTTGTGCGAGTGAGCATGATCTCAAGTTAAAATTTTAGTCTAATTCATCTTCTCTTTTTTATTTACAGAATATGCCTCCTAAAAGACTAATGAAAAGAGAAACAGAAATATGTCAGCACCTAAACCCATTTAGGAAGATCCCCTAGATGAGAATGTGTCATATGCAGAATTCAGAGCTGCATTCACTACACAACTCTATTACAACTCAAAATTAACGGTAAGATGTTGTTCTAGCAAAAACAGTGGCCAACATTGCTGTATCAAGAATTTTGGACTTCACTCGAATGAATCCTTCCCTATTCTCAAGATCTAAGCCAGAAGAGGATCCACAAGAAATCCTCGATCAGGTTTAGAAAGTCATAGATATTATAGGAGTCACTTCTAGTGAAAATGCTGAGTTAGCTTCCTATCAGCTACAATACGTAGTACATACCTGGTTTAAGTAGTGGAAGGTATACAGAGGCACAGATAAAGAACCCGTAGAGTTGGAAGATTTTACTACTACTTTTCTAGAGACATTCTTTCCCTTAGAGAGGAGAGAAGCCAAGGTGTTAGAGTTCATCAATCTTCGGTAGGGCAGTATGAGTGTGAAAAAGTATTCTCTCAACTTTACTCAGTTAGGCAGGTATGCTCCCCATATAGTTGTAGATAGTAGGTCCAAAATGAGTAAGTTTGTATCTAGGGTGTCAGATAGTATGGTTAAGGAGTACAAAACAAGAATGTTGATTAAGGATATGAACATATACAGAATCATGGTCTATGCTCAGCAGATAGAAGAGGCTAAGATTAGAAAGAGAGAGGAAGAACAAGAAAGCTAGAACAGGTAGCTTTAATTTTAATCAGCCTAGGTCAGAGGGCAGTAACCACTCCTAGTTTCATCAAAAATATTTAATTCCAACACTGTCCTCAGCTAGTGCTCTAGTTCAAGTTCAGAAATTATAACAGCAATAGGGAGCTTGGCTCTAAATATTCGAGTAGTGTCACCAGTGCTCTATCAAATCCTCTTTGTCAGACATATGGTAGAAATAACAAGGGTACCTGCAGAGTTGATAGTGATGTTTGTTTCTGGTGTGACAAGCTAGGCAATAGAATTAGAGATTCTCCTCATTCAGGTTCTTGATGTGATCTTACTCATTCTTCAGCTAAGTTAGGTTGCCATAATCAACAGGGTTTCGCTTCCAAAGACCACCAGTGGGAAACAGTCAAATAGGCTTTATCCACTTTAGTCCAGAAAAAATTAGGTAAATTCTCTTGATGTGGTCACTGGTATATTAAAGATCCTCCATTTATATATTTATGCCTTATTAGATCCAGGATCTTCTTTATCTTTCGTAACTCCTTATATAGACGTTAACTTCAGAGTCAGTCCAGAAGTCCTAGAAGAGCCTTTCTCAGTTTCTACCCTTGTGGCTAAATCTATCTAATTCCGATGGTTATATAGGAACTTTCTGGTTATGATATCTCAGAATGTTACTTCAGCATACCTTGTAGTGCTAGACATAGCAGATTTTGATGTTATTCTCGGCATAGATTAGCTCTATCCATGCTATGCCTCAGTTGATTCTAGAAATAGAATAGTTTATTTTCAGTTTCCAGATGAACCAATCTTTGAATGGAAGGGTAGTAACACAACGCTTAAGGATCAGTTAATTTCATACCGTAGATCAAGAAAGATGATAACCAAGGGGTGTATCTACTATCTTGTGCGTGTCAAAGACTCTAACTCAGAAACTCAAACTCTTGAGTAAGCTCTAGTAGTAAATGAATTATTAGATGTGTTTCCCGAAAATCTTCTTGGAGTTCCTCCTATTACATAAATTGACTTTGGGATAGACCTTCTTCCAGATGCTCAACACATATCTATTCTTCCATCCAGAATAGATCCAGTAGAAATCAGAGAGTTAAAAGAATAGATGAAAGATCTCCTAATAAGGGATTCATTAGACCCAACATTTCCCCCTGGAGTTCACCAGTTTTATTCGTCAATATGAAACACAGTTCTCTCAGAATGTGTATATACTACCATCAGTTGAACAAAGTCACAATCAAGAACAAATAGCTACTTCCCAGAATTGATGACTTCTTTGACCAACTTTAGGGTGCCAATTATTTTTCTAAGATAAGCCTCAGATCAGGCTATTATCAGCTCAGAGTCAGAGAATGGGACATTTTGATAACAACTTTCAAACCCAATACGGTCACCGCGAGTTTCTAGTCTTGTCTTTTGGTCTTACTAATGCCCCAGCAGCTTTCATGGACTTAATGAATCACGTGTTCTAATAGTTATTGGATATGTTCATTATAGTCTTCATTGATGACATTCTTGTTTATTCCTGTAGCGAGAATGATCACGCAAATCACCTCAGAATTGTACTTAAGACACTCAAAACTCATCAGTTGTTCACTAAATTCAGTAAGTGTCAATTTTGGCTAAGGTCAGTAGCATTCCTTCATCATATTATTTTCAGTGATGGTATTAGAGTTAATCCTTAAAAGACCAAAATGGTCAGGAACTGGACTAGACCCATCTCTCTATCAGATATCCAGAGTTTCTTAAGTTTAGCTGGCTATTATCGCTAGTTTGTTGAAGGATTTTTGTTTATTACATCTCCCATGTCTAGATTAACTAAGAAGAAAGTCCAATTTCAGTGGTCAGATTCTTACGAGAAGAGTTTTTAGGAGTTGAAGAATCTACTCACCTCACCCCTATATTTGACTCTACCAGATAGCTTAGCTGGGTTTGTTGTGAGTTGTGATGCATCCATAGTAGTTTTGGGTTGTGTCCTAGAGGTAAGGTCATAACATACGCCACTAGATAACCTATGTAACGCCCTGAAATCGGGTCTAGAGATATCACACGATGCTTAGTATCACAAGTGACCCCAAGCTAACCCTTCTACTGGCATAACTCATAAGCAACTGAACAAAAAGTATAAATCTATGCAAATCTATGGAAAATAACTTTCTCAATATGATAGATACAAAATTAAATTTACAAGATTATAGCTTTGCTTTTATAACCAAAATTGAAATGGAATACATCAACTTCTACTAATTGTCTATGAAGCCTTTACAAGTACTGACTGTAGGTAGCGGGGTCATGACTCCTAACTATCCTATCTTAATACGGTTGGATAAAGAAAATACAACACTTCTCAAACTATATAAGTAACTCAAGCCCTTGAATCAAAAGGACTCATCACCTGCTGACTGAATGCCGCGAACTGACTTGATCTGAGGATGTACACTATACCTTGTACCTACATTCCAAGAAAATGTAGCCAACATATGAATATGTGGGTAAGTACCATGGAAACATACCAAGCATATGGGGGTGCATGTAATACCCTACATGTTTCTAAGCTAGGAGACGAACCATTTTTCCTACTTATGAAATCTCCTATCTTGTGATTTATACTTGAGTACATGACTTACAATGAGTATCCTAGCGATAAGATAGATTATGATGAGTCAAGCATTTTCATATAAGTCACTTAAGGTAATACAATCTAAGAGTTTTTGAATCCATCATATTTGAAGAAGTATGACTCGATGTTAATATGCTATTTCAGAATATTTATACCCAACAAATTATGTAGAATTGAATTATCTTTCTAATGATACCAATTTCATCAAAATCCAACACCCGAGCTAGGATTTATGGCTTTGCGAGGTAGAGTGCGTCGCCTAACCAATCGCACATGGCCACTAGAAAGCAAAGGCGATAGCATATGTGGCACCTATGTAGATATAGGCGATATCATATGCGGCGCCTATGAAAATTTAGGCGATATCATATGCGGCGCCTATGAAAATATATGCGATATCATATGCGGCGCATATCTTATGGTTTCAAGTGACTTAAACACTCTGTTTTGAGTTATTTTTAGGGTAATTAAGTCTTTTAATACTCTTTACACGTCCCTAAACTTAACCCTATGAAATATATAGTTCCTAATTACATTACAACCCTACTAACATCTTAAGTTCATCATCCAAGACGACTAAATGAGAAAAATAACTAGGGTTGTATAATTAAGGTTGAGGATCCAATTTCAAGTCAATCATCAAGAATCCTCCTTCTAAGGTATGTGTGAGTTGATTCATGGACTCCTTTCATCCATGAATCTCAATAGCCATCTTCTAAATTATGTATTATGATGTTTATGTTGTTGGTGGTTGATGTTTATGTGGTTGGAGTTTGATGATGCATAAGATGGAATCTTTGTATGTTTTATGTGAAGATATAATGGTATTTAATGTATAAATATGTGAAACTGGTCCTTGAATATTTGTAATCTTGATGAATCCACCTATGCCTAAGATGTGCATGTAAGGTGTTTGTGAAAATACCTAATGGAATAGAAATTATGTTTTTATGACATAATAAGTCCTAAATGACTATTCAATGTTCTCAGTTTATGTTCAACGTGATCCCCATGCTATTGTCTTGAATTGAAGATGTTGTATGAGATGCTTATGATATTTTTGTGATATGGAATGACCATGTTATTAAAGATATGCAAGTATATACTTGTTTTCTGCATTCCCGATCATGTGATAGTTTGTTGAGAATCATTCTTATTATGAAATCCTTACTTATGATATATTGAATTATGGACTCTAACCTTATGATCAAGTCAGTCATGTGCATCAATTTCCTTCCATCGATTTCTGGGGATACTTGTACCCAAAAACAATAGCATTGTGACTAGAGCTAGTGTCATGTTTAAAGACATTCTCAGTCAAGCTATGGTCCACAAATTTCAATTAGTCACTTGACTCTAAAAAACTCAGAAATCTCAGTTGTTCAGTAGTCCCAGTACTTTCAGTACTCTCATCAGACCTCAGATCTCAAGTAGCTTTTCCTTCAGCCAATAGAACTCAGTGAATTCAACTTAGTTCATATAAAAAAATATTATAAGCTCAGTTAATCAGTTTATAAATTAGTTCAGTTCAGTTAGTCAGTTCAGCACAGTTAATCCTTTTAGAGTCTTTCAGTTCGGAGTAGGGACTAGAACCAAGTGAGTGTAGGGACGGCAGTTTTTCTTGTTATAAAGGCAAAGCCATTATCAGTAATCCATGTACTCAAAAACTACGTAGACATCGTAGGACAGGAGTCACCCATCAGATTAAGGCTATACTTGACTATTATATTACCTTAGGCTTGATTTCTTGTTCTGGGTTACCCATTAGTGACGCTTGACAATAGTAGAGGTCCCAACCCATGGCACAGTATTCACACCCTTCTAATCAAGGCAAATATTGGACCCCACTAGTACAATATTGGGGCAAGTCGATTAGGTTACTACCTCCCATGGTCACAGTTATAGTTATAGTTTCAGTATTAGTCTTCAGAGTAGAAATCAGGAATCAAGACTATCAGATACAGTCGTCGATCTCAGTAAGGAAATCAGAGAGTTTCATTGATTGCTGGACCATCCTATTAGATAGGCTTGGTCCCATATTCATATGCTTATTATTAGATCTAGAGGTCACCCGGCTAATAGGCTTGATCTCAATTTCAGATTTAGTGAAGTATTCTCATTATCAGTTTTACTGATCACTTAGACTTAGATGTTGACATACAGTTTGGAACTCAGATTGTTTTCCCCAGAATTAGGACTGTTAGATATAGTCATCCATGTTATCAGTCATTTAGTATCTCAGTATCATGAAACTCATGTTGTCAGAGTTAAAACTCAAGTAGTCAGTATCTCTACGAGTTCAGTAGCATTTATGTATGTATGAATATATGTATTGTCATGTTCATATTAGTCAGTATGTTCACGCATATAAACCCCATGCATTTATCCTACCCCCACGTATACTCGGTACTTTAATTGTACTAACGCATTTGCGCTATGGTGATTTTTTTATGTTACACCATAGGTTCTAAGGTGAAGATTCCAGATCAGCAGTAATAGTTCAGTAAGCAGTGAATCCTCATCTTTTGAGGACATTATCATTACATTTATTATTCTAATATTTCAGTTTATTTTTAGTTTAGGGAGTTAGTTGGAGACATGTTTTTTCAACTCCTTATTCAGACAGTTTAGAGGCTTTCAGATGATTATAGAGTTTTTAGATTTAGACTTTAGTATTTTCAATTTTGTTTTGGTACTGCGATACCACCTTATTTTAGATATTTTATTATTCAAGATTGAACCTTACGCCCTCTTTCTTCATATTTCTACATTTTATATGTATAATATGCAGTTACAGGTATAAATATCAGTCATGGGTTAGCTTGTGGTCCTTCGGGGTAATAAGCACCGCGTAGCATTTCGGTTCAGAAAATTGGGGCATCATAATCTTTGTATCAGGGCCTAAGGATCAATAGAGTCCTAGGAAGTCTAAAAGTCATATCTAGTAGTTTCTTGTACATGGGTGTGTTGCACGCCACATTTATGTACAAGAGGCTATAAGATGTTTTAGTAACAGTCTCCCTTCATTCGCTACTCATATCGTGCAAGTGGGCAAAACCTCAAGTTGAACTCCTATTTTAATCCTTGTTCCTATTCTGTTTGCAGAACATGCCTCCTAAGATGAGAATAGGGAATTAGTCAGCCCCGCAGCCCGCAGTTTCTTTGAATGAGAATGTGTCACTTGAAGAATTTCAGGCAGCTTTTCAGGCGCTAGCCTAGGCTGTGACAACTAATTTTCAGGGAAACCGATAGACTGCAGCCCCACCCCAGCAAGATGGGGATTCAGCTGTAGCCAGAACCAGAAATTTTATGAGAATGAACCCTCTAGAAATCTTTGGGTCAGTAACATGTGAGGACTCACAGCTGTATCTAGATGAGGTAAAGAAGATCAACCAAATCACGCATGTGTCAGAGGAGGAAAGCATGGAAGAAGCATCCTATAGGCTGAAAGATATTGCTCATGATTAGGTAGTGTTGTGGAAGAAGAGTAGAAGGAAAGATGCAACTCGCATGACTTGGCAAATATTTCAAGATTACTTCTTAAATATGTTTTTCCCATTAAAGATGAGAGAAGCTAAGGTAGAAGAGTTTATGAACCTGAGAAAAGGCTCCATGACAGTGAAAGAGTATTGTCTTAACTTCAACCAGTTAGCCAAGTATGCTCCTGACTTGGTAGCTGACCCCAGAGTGAGTATGAGTAAGCTTTTAACTAGTGAGTCTGAGTTAGTATTGAAAGAGTATAGAATAGCTATGCTCAAAAGGGACATGGACCTTGTTAGGTTAATGATGCATGCTCAGTAGATAGAGAAAGATATGTCTAAGGAGAGGAAGAGATCTAATAAGATATTCAGAATAGGTAGTTACGACTTTTCTCTGGCTGGGTCATAGGGTGGTAATCGTTCTTACCATAATTAGAAAATTCAACCCCTGTTCCATCTTCAGCTATTGTGCCCACACTTAACTTTGGAGATGCTAGTCATGGTAGGGTGCCAGGCTTAAAAGTCCAGAGTAGTGTTAGAAGTGAGCATACTTATTCACTTTATAGAGAGTGTGGCAAGAATTATCTAGGTGCATGCAGAGCTAATAGTTAGTTATATTTTGGGTACGGTAAGCTAGGCCATAGAATATGGGAGTGTAGAGTGTTAGCTAAGAATGGTAGAGATTCGCGTGAGCAGGCCACAAATCCCAACACCAATAGTGGTCAGCGTTAGAATTGACTCTATTCACTCTAGACTCATCCTGATCCAAAAATTTTCCCCACCCTAGATTCGGGTACGTTACAAGTTTTTCATGATCCTTGTATGCATTATTAGATATCTTGCGCTCATTTGAGCTTATGTTACCAAATGAGTTAGTAAGTAACATTAGCAGGTCTAGTTCAGTTCATTGATCATGCATTAGTCTCAACTCTCCAATGTTTAGTTATAATCTAGTTCATAGATGCCCTGTGTATTACCCCTATCTCAACAAGGTAAACATTCCTAGAGGGACATAGTGTCCCAAGGGGGAGATACCCCACCTTTTCTTGATTCTTTCATGTTGTTGTTTTAAATTAGTTATCTAGTGCCATGGCATAATCAGTCAAGCTTTCAAGAGTCAGCTCAGTTAGACATTCAGGCATTAGATATACGTGTTCAGTACAAAAAGTACTATTTATCAGTATCTTCACTCATACATTTACATATCATGTCAGTCATGTAATCATGCATCAGATGTGAATGGATTTAGCCTTTCAGTTGTGCATCAGATATGCATTCTTATTTTGAGAAAACTCACTTTATTGGAATCCTTAGTCTTAGATTCATTAAATAGCTTCCCATGCATCAGCTATGCATATTCAATATTTTGTTCTCAGCTTTCAGTCATATCAGTCATGAAACTATATTTCAGTAGTCTATGTCTTGTACGTACTTCATCTTATCATCTCTCTCGCCTCAGTTAATTTCCATTCAAGGACGAATGTTCCCAAGGGACAGATATTGTAATACCCCATATGTTTCTAAGCTAGGAGATGAACCATTTTTCCTACATATGAAATCTCCTATCCTATGATTCATACTTGAGTACATGACTTATAATGAAAATCTTAGAAATAAGATAGCTTATGATGCATTAAGCATGTTCATATGAGTCACTTAAGGTAATACAAGCTAAGAGTTTTTGAATCCATCAAGTTTTAGTGTTTGATTTTGTAAGGTTAATATTTGAACGAGTATAAATCGATGTTAATGTGGTAAATCTGCATATTTCCACCAACCAAATTGAAAAAAATTGAATTAGCTTTCCAACGATACCAATTTCATCAAAATCTGACACCCAAGCTAGGAGTTATGGCTTTGCAAAGTAGAGTACATCGCCTAACCAATCGCACATGGCCACTGGAGAGCATATGCGATAGCATATAAGGGGCCGATGTAAATATAGGTGAAAGCATATGCGGCGCCAAAGTAGATATAGCCGATATCAAATAGGGTGCCTATGTAAATATATGCGATATCATATGCACCGCATAGCTTATGGTTTCAAGTGACTTAAACACTGTTTTGAGTTATTTTGAGGGTAATTAAGTCTTTTAACACGCCTTACACGTCCCTAAACTTAACCTTATGAAATATATAGCTCCTAATTACATTACAACCCTACTTCTTAAGTTCATCATCCAAGAGCACTAAAAGAGAGAAACAACTAGGGTTGCATATTGAGCTTGAATATTCAATTTCAAGGAAATTCCTCCATCAATCATCAAGAATCTTCCTTCTAAGGTATGCGTGAGTTTATTCATGGACTCCTTTCATCCATGAAGTTCAAGAACCATCTTTTAAATTATGTATTATGATGTTTATGTTGTTGGTGGTTGATGTTCATGTGGTTGAAGTTTGATGTTGCCTAAGATGGAATCTTTGTATGTTTTGTGTGAGGATATGGTGGTATTTAATGTATAAATATGTGAAATTGGCCGTTGAATATTTGTAATTTTGATGAATCCACCTATGCCTAAGATGTGCATGTAAGGCATTTGTGAAAATACCTAAGGGAATAGAAATCATGCTTTTATGACATAATAAGTCCTAAATGACTATTCCATGTTCTGAGTTTATGTTCAACGTGATCCCCATGCTATTGTCTTGAATTGAAGATGTTGTATGAGATGCTCATAATATTGTTGTGATATGAAGTGACCATGTTATTGCAGCCATGCAAGTATATACATGTTGTGTGCATTCCCGATCATGTGATAGTTTGTTGAGAATCATTTTTATTATGAAATCCTTACTTATGATATTGTGAATTGTGGACTCTACTCTTATGATCAAGTCAATCATGTGTTTCAGTTTCCTTCCATCGAGTCCTGAGGGTACTTGTACCCAAAAACTATAGCTATGTACCTAGAGCTAGTATCATGTTTCAAGACATCCTTAGCCAAGCTATGCTCCATAGATTTCAGTTAGTCATGTGACTCAGAAAAACTCAGAAATCTCAGTAGGTCAATAGTCCCAGTAGTTTCAGTACTTGCTGTCAGACCTCAGATCTCAAGTAGCTTTTCCGTCAATCAATGAAACTCAGTGACTTCAACTTAGTTAATCTAAGAAAATATTATCAACTCAGTTAATCAGTTTATAAATCAGTTTTGTTTAGTTAGTCTGTTCATTGCAGTCAGTCTTTTTAGAGTCTTTCAGTTAGGAGTAGGGACCACCACCGAGCGAGTGCAGGGATGGCAGTTTTTCCCATTATAAAGGCAGAGCCGCTAGCAGCAATCCCTGTACTCCAGAACTGCGTTGCCAGCACAGGACAGGAGCCACCTGTCAGATTAACGCTATACTTTACTATTATATTTCCTTAGGCTTGATTTCTTGCTTTGGGTCACCCGTCAGAGAGGCTTGACCATAGTTGAGGTCTCTACCAGTGGAACGGTATTGACACCCTTCCAATCAGAGAAATGATTAGACCCCACTAGTAAATTATTGGGGCATGTCGGTTAGGTTAATACCTTCCACAGTCACAGTTACAGTTATAGTTTCAGTATCAGTCTTTAGAGTAAAAATCAGGAATCTGGACTGTCAGATACAGTCATCGATCTTATTAACTCTAATAGTTCCATTGATTCCTGGACCATCCCATCAGATAGGTTTGATCCCATATTTAGATGCTTATAATTAGATTTAGAGGTCACCCGGCAGACAGGTTTGATCTCAATCTTGGATTCAGTCGAGTATTCTCATTAAGAGTTTCAGATATCACTTGTTAGCTAGGACTGATCTCAAACTTCGATGTTTAGATACAGTTTGGAACTCAGATAGTTTTCCCCAAAATTAAGACTGTTAGATACATTCATCCATGTTGTCAGTCAGACAGTATCTCTGCATCACAAAAGTCATATTGTCAGAGTTCAAACTTAAGTAGTCAGTATCTCCATGAGTTTTGTAGCAGTTACGTATGTACGTATGTATGTATTCTTATATTCATATTAGTCAGTATGTTCACGCATATAAACCCCATGCATTTATCCTACCCTTACATATACTCAGTACTTTAGTTTTACTTACGCATTTGCACTATGGTGATTTCTTTTTATTTTACACCATAGGTTCTGAGGTGCAGATTCCAGATTAGCAGTAGCAGTTCAATAAGCAGTGAGTCCTCATCTTTCGAGGACATGATCGTTACATTTATTATTCTTATATTTCAGTTTATTTTCATTTTAGGGAGTTAGTTGGAGACATGTTCCTTCAACTCCTTATTCAGATAGTTTAGAGGCTTTCAGACGATTATAGTATTTTTAGATTTTGACTTTGGTATTTTTAGTTTTGTTTTGGTACTATGATACCACCTTATTTTAGATATTTTATTATTCAAGATTGAAGCCTGCCCTGTTTGTTCATGTTTTTGATTTTATATATATATTATGTAGTTATAGGTACATATATCTGTCATGGGTTAACTTGTGGTCTTGGGGGTCATGAGCACCTTGTAGAGTTCCAGTTCAGAAAATGGGGCATTACAGTGCAAAGAATATATAAAATAATATCTTAATATCATCACAATTTATAAATATATGCCTGCTGATATAAATGACTCACCTAGATCGAATTAAAATCATCAAAATCATAAGAGAGTAAAATATATTGGGTGAAACATGTGATTCATCATAATAAATCTCAATTCACTTCCATCTCAAATCCAAATCATCAAAGCAATCAAATCTCATAACAATTCTCCTTGGAATATATGTTCATTAAATCTTTTGAAAACAATGACTTTCTCAAACTCAGTCTTTCAAACAAATATGTTTTCATCTCAGATAGACGAACAAGAATCTTCATATTAGATAGGATAATCAACACACACACATTGGGAGTATCTTACTACCAACATAAACCATGTGAGCTACATGGAGTCCAACATCTAACCAATGTTGGGGAGAGCTGTCCTTTCCTTGCCATCGGAGTAGAACTTTAAATCATCAATCCAAACACTAGTGATCACTAAATAAATCAACCTCAGGATCACAACCTATGGGGGCATGTAGTTCTAGGGAAGTACCAATCCTGATATACCTCCCGCTCGGTGCTAAAGACTACTCCCGGACTTATCTTAGATCTTTTGAAATGAAAATCCACAAATAAACAATTCAAAAATTCATAAAGGGATCCATCAAGCTACCCTTTTTATAATAATCAATAAAGTGGATTTCTTTTCTCATCTCGGGTTCAAATCAACCCCTTTTTACGACCAAAAGGTCAAAGCTTCATTATTATTTCAATTTATTCAAACACAAATTGTTTATAACACATGATTTCCCAAAAAAACGGCAATCTCAATTAGAGTTCAAAACTCATGTCTCAACATCATATGAAAATATATCAACGTTTACGTTTTACATCATAAAGACATATAAATTCCTTCAAAATCTAGAAATTTAGCCATAAGGCACAAAATATCATCATTCTCATATAATTTCACTTCTAAAATATCAAAAACATCATTATCCAATGATAATCAATATAGGATATAAATTCATGCTGCAAAATCATAGTAAAACATATAAAATCCATAACTTCATAAAATAAAGTATTTTTGGGCACAAAAATGAAAGGGTGTTCTTGTTGAAAAACCCCACATTCCTTAAACTTGAAGCTTTGAATGAACTCTTGACCTTAGGACTCAATTCATGAAAATAATGAGTGTTTCTTGTTGCCCTCGGAATGGGGATTCCGAATCTCGAAGAATTATTGAAAACTCATTGTTGAATATTGAGATATTTGAATTTTTAGGTTGAAACCCTAATGAAAAACCCCACATACCTTACACTTGAAGCTATGAATGAACTCTTAACCTTAGGACTCTATTCATGAAAATAATGAGTGTTTCTTGTAGCCCTCAAATTGGGGATTCCGAATCTCGAAGAATTATTGAAAACTCATGGTTGAATATTACGATATTTGAATTTTTAGGTTGAAACCCTAATGAATTTTCTTGGTGATTTTGAGATAAATTAAATTTATTTTGGTGTTATGGGAGTTTAATCATATGTTATAGACATATATAGGGGGTTTTTTGGCACTTGGAAGCAAGGTATGTGGCGCACAACCCATGGCAGACCTTAAGGTATGTGTCGCACACCTTATGGTAGACATTTAAGTATGCCTCGCACTCTCAGTCGCACACATTTGGTTGGGCGGTGCATAGCCCATCGCACACCCTTACTGCCTCTCAAAAAAATGGACATAACTCTTCGCTCAGGTATCAGAATTTTATGAAATTGGTATCCTTGGAAAGATAATTAAATTATCTACAATATGATTGGTCTTGGGATGAAAAATTACTTGTATATTATGAGATATACACGTTTTAAATTAACCCTTGTAGAATTGAATGTCAAACTTTGGATGAATCAATTGGTCTTAGCTCAACTTTGTTCTAGATCATTGCTACGAACATTTTTCACCTCTAAACTACTCCATAGACTTGGATAACGATCATGCAACTTGTATTCATATAAGAATCACTTGGATTAGAGCTTAGACGCACTGGAATGATGGTTAGAATTCTACCACAAAAATACAGGGTATTACATTATCTCCCTCTTGGGAACATTCATCCTTGAATGTGCATAATTAACCTGAAACACAGAGAAATCTTAGTCTTCAAGCTATCATATGTAACTGGTAGAACTAAATCACTGGATCTCAAGAATAATAAGCTACTGAACTGGTTTGCAAGTGCATGAATCCATAAGAAAAATAACTATATGGCTAAGATAGAAACGAGAGTGTCAATTTATGAGTAACCATTACTTTGCACTGGATTTGATCTCATGAGAAAGGATGAGAGGTTTATGACATGAAAACTCAGAGTATTACAACATCCTCTACTTGGGATCGTTCATCCCTAAATGATAATAATTTGATATAAATACTACGAAGAGACTGTGATACTACACGAGATACTTACGAACTGAATCATGACTTAATAACTGAAACTGAAACTGATGCATGAACTGAGCTCAATTCATAATTTAATTGGACACAAACACATTGCCTCTTGGAATTTACATACGTATAAGACTGCGGATAGTAAGACTAGCTGGAAAATTAAGAATCTATAGGATCTTATCTCCTTGCTTTCTAAACTAGATTATAGGATATATAGACTGGATCATATTGACTACCCATACTCAAATAGAGTATTTCTTCAGCACTTTTCTATGAAATTCTATTGACATTAGGGAGCAATGAATTTTGGGCATGCTCTGAACAAGACATTTGATTAAGGAATTACAATATTAATATAACTCTATAGCATGGAATATAATTATATAACCCATAAACTAGGATAGGATTGCTAGGCCGTAGGCAACACAACTTCTTACTTTCAAGCTTAGTATCACTTCTCAAATGCTCTCTCAACTATACTATTCTCCTTAAATAGCATACTCATTCGATTCAACTTATAATTCTCATATTGGAACTATGAAATGTTTCTACTAAGGTCTAAACTAAACTAAGTTCTATCACCATGATCAAGCCTAACACAAAATCACAAGATACAACATGCCAAACCACAATACTAGTCTAAACCACAAGGTTCAATATTCTATAACTTCTAAGAGCTCACACCCTAAGCATAACATGCCTTACCACTTCAATGACCAATTTAAAACTCTTGATATGGATTCACTAGTGCATATTGCATTCATCATCTTACATCCAACATGACATTCAGGTCTATTATTAAAAATCACATATAACTTTAAGGAAAATACCCCTAAAGTCATACTTTGCATATACTCTAAACCTTTATCAACAACAATTTTCTTTCACTATTCTTACAAATATACACACAATTTATAACTAACCATGATATGTATCAAATACTTGGCCTCAATCTTACTTCACACTTTATCCTTAGATAGAAAAACATAAATAATGTTTCTTAATGAGGGTCATCAACTCTCTCATATCTAAACCATTTCTTATCCCCTATCATCACCACTATCTTAACATAGGAAAAGGTCACCGAAGGACTAACACATATGAACCAGAAGCACGAAAACTATTATACATAACATTAACACTTATCTTTGTCCTAAGGAATAAAATATAAAAGGCATGGATTCATTAATGAAATCTAAGATGAGGACATGCATGATTTAATGCAAACTTCACTAGTATCATGAGTTTAAAAACTGGTCATACTTTGAAACATAAGTTTATACTTATCATGAGCTATTCAACATAAGACTGGAGTTCATAGATTCATAAGAGATAATTCGAATCATAGAGTGAAGCTGCTACATGCTGGCTAGAAGCTGATAATGGACTTGAGCATGCATGATGGGTATAAGCATAGGCATGTGGCATAGATTTATCACGCAAGTGATGGATTTGGTGTTGTAATGACTAAAATCCAAGGAATACTCTAGAGTAAGAAGGGATAACTAGATCATCATAACTCATTATTGACAAGTATCAAAATCTAATTCTCAAAACTCGGTTTAGTTCTTCACTAACCATCTCCCTCTAAGGTCAAAGCTGGTATTCTAAGTATGATGGTTTACTCCATATCCTTGATATTAAGCTATAATTTCATCATTCTATAATCTACACATAAATGCTAAACTCACAAGAATAAACTAATTTCGAACTTACCAACTTCATTCTTGAACAACCCATCCATATGCCATCCTTAATTGTCTAGCTTCAATAATCACTATCAAAGACTTACACTCTCATTTGCAACCATAACTATATCTCTAATCACATAATCATAACCTACCAAGATCATACCTCTATTCTTATATATTTTTTTCCAAACCATGAGAATAATAATCAAACTATAAAGGCTCAACATCTTCAATCATAACTCCTTAACTTAGCTATCAAGAACATCATAAATTATCTATCTAGCCTTTATCCATCTAGAAACTCAATGTTACTACTAACCTCACAATATGCAATAATCCTTAAGAAATAATGCAGCCCTATAGCACCTTGGGCACACCTCTACACCATACTTAATTACGAACACATGATCTTACACTCTTGCATACACTGTTCAGGCCTACTAGATCACCTCCATATAACAAGCATGAACAAACGAACGATCAACTATTCCAACTTAATGTTTAGAGCTAAACATAATTTACAACCCAATCTCACACATAATTTTCAGTTCAAAGCTATAGAACATAGCATTAAGAAAAACTAGTACACAATGAAAATCGATCATAATCATATGGCCTATCTTATTCATAATCTGTTAACACATCCCTCTTCTTCACATCATTACTATTTACCCATCTTCATACCTAAATTACTTTCAAAGCTCTATAAATTTCAACTAAACTTCCTCTTGCAATCTCAGGAAAGCCTAAATTAACAATACTCAACTACCAAGTACTTCCATTAAAACCTATACTTTCCTAGCACATCAAATACCATCAATAACACTTTTCATACTTCAAGAAAACAACAATCTACCTTAATTAATAATCTCCTTCTCTAACTTTCACTAAATTAACAAACAGGGATATATCACTTCATTACTAACTCGATCATATGCAAAAAGAAGATTCGGCTATACATACACTAAATAAATTACCTTTACCACCTCTCTTGTCACTACACTTCTAAACCCAAAATTCCAACCGACACAAGAACAACAAGATAAACAACAAGTTGCTAGTGAATTGAAATAGGCCTCACACAACTTCACTAGACCTTGGTTTTTTGTTTTAGTTAAGAAAATTATATGATTAAAAAAGCAACTATGCTAGTGAATAGAAATAGGCCTCACACGGCATCACTTGACTTTGATTTTTCACAAACATAATGATAACAAGATTACATAATAAAAGAGATAGAAAATTACACACAATATTCAATGATCTAAGAATACACCTTACTCTATCTTAATTGAATAACTTGTAAGAATAGGGACATAACTTTAAATTTGAGGGACTTATAACACACTAAAAGGCTCCTCTCAAGCCACTTTGTAACTTTTTAAACTTTTGCTAGCAAATATAAGAGCATTATCTGTAGAGGAACTGGAATTTGTTGATAATGTTGTCTTAAGAATAATACATAGATAAGGAAGTGTAGACTATCATTATGGATTTTAAGAAGAAATTTGAAAGCATATCTGACTCAGGATTAGTGCACGATTTCTACAGGCCTGATAAAGCACTTTAATTTTTAGAACTCAAAAGTACTAATAGGATATTTTTGTAGCTCTCTTACAATTCCATAACTATCTATGGAGAATTTAGCACAACTGTTTCTGATACCTTGGAAATAAGGCAGAGGTGGCCTGACTAGGGTAAGATAAGAATCTGTATAAATTTCTTGGAGAACTTTTCTATAGCACAATTTAAGACTTAAAAGAATAGAGATATTTCCTAAATACCCAGTAGCCTCTCAAAGAAAAGTATAGACGTCTCAGTACCATTTCTCAAGACTCTACTAGACACGGCTTCATAGACATCCTAGAACACTTGAACTCTGTGCTCTGATACCAAGTTTATAACACCCCAAAATTGGGTCTCGAGACATCACACAGTGCTTAGGATCACAAGTAACCCCAAGCTAACCCTTCTACTGGCATAACTCATAAGCAATTAAAGAAAAAGTATAAATCTATACAAATCTATGGAAAATAACTCTTTTCTGAATATGATGGATACAAAACTAAATTTACTAGATTACAACTCTACTTTTACAACCAACACTGAAATAGAATACATCAACTTTTACTGACTGTCTATGAAGCCTCTACTAGTACTGAATGTAGGTAGCTGGGTTATGACTCTTGCTTATCCCAACTCAATATAGTTGGTTAAAGAAAATACAACACTTCTCTAAATTTATAACTAACTCAAGCCCTTGAATCAAAAGGACTCATCACCTACTGACTGGATGCCGTAAACTGACTGGATTTAAAGATGTACACTATACCTTCTACCTACATTCCAAGAAAATGTAGCCCAAATACGAATATGTTAGTTAGTACCATGGAAACGTACTGAGCATATGGGGGTGCACTACATATATAAAATAATATCTTAATATCCTCACAGTTTGTAATATTTACATGCTAATATAAATGACTCACTTAGCTCGAATAAAAATCATCATAATCATAAGAGAGTAAAATATATTGGGTGAAACATGTGAGTCATCATAATAAATCTCAATTAACTTCCATCTCGATTTCAAATCATCAAAGCAATCAAATCTTATAACAATTCTCTTTGGAATATATGTTCATTAAATCTTTCGAAAAAAATAAATTTTTCAAACTCAGTCTTTCAAACAAATATGTTTTCATCTCAGATAGAAGAATAAGACTTTTCATATTAGATAGGAGAATACACACACATATTGGGAGTCTCTTACAACCGACATAAACCATGTGAGCTACATGGAATCCAACGTCTAACCCACGTTGGGGAGAGCTGTCCTATCCTTGCCATTGGAGTAAGATCTTAAATCATCAATCCAAATACTAGTGATCACTATATAAATTAGCCTTAGGATCACAACCTATGGGGAAATGTAGTTCAAGGGAAGGACCAATCCTGCTATACCTCCCGCTGGGTGCTAAAAACTACTCCCGTACTTAGCTCAGATCTTTTCAAAACAAAATCCACAAATAAATAATTCAACAATTCACAACGGGAGCCATCATGCTACCCTTTTTATAAAAATCAATAAAAGTGGATTTTTTTTCTCATCTCGGGTTCAAATCAACCACTTTTTACGACCAAAAGGTCAAAGTTTCATTATTATCTCAATTCATTCAAACACAAAGTGTTTATAACACATGATTTCTTAAAAAAATGACAATCTCAATTAGAGTTCAAAACTCATGTCTCAACATCATATGAAAATTTATCAAGATTCAAGCTTTACATCATAAACATATATAAATTAATTCAAAATATGGAAATTTAGCCATAAGACACAAAATATCATCATTCTCATTTAATTTCACTTCTAAAATATCAAAAACATCATAATCTAGTGATACTCAATATAGGATATAAATTCATGCCTCAAAATAATAGTAAAACATATAAAATCCATAACTTCTTAAAAGAAAGTATTTTTGGAAACAAGAACGAAAGGGTGTTCTTGTTGAAAAACCCCACATACCTTAAACTTGAACCTTTGAATGAACTCTTGACTTTGGGACTCTATTCGTGAAAATAATGAGTCTTTCTTGTGGCCCTCGGAATGGGGATTCCGAATCTCAAAGAATTATTGAAAACTCATGGTTAAATCTTGAGATATTTGAATTTTTAGGTTGAAACCCTAATGAATGTTCTTGTTTATTTTCAGAGAAAGTAAACTTATTTTGGTGTTACAGGAGTTTAATCCCATTTTATAGACATATATAGGGGTATTTTTGGCACTTAGAAGGGAGGTATGTGGTGCACAACCCATGGCAGAACTTAAGGTGTGCGTCACACATCTTATGGAAGACATTTAAGTATGCCTCACACTCCTAATCTCATAAATTTGATTGGGCAGCGCATTGCCTATCACATACCCTTACTACCTCTCACGAAAATGGGCATAACTCTTTACTCGGGTATCAGATTTTTTTGAAATTTGTATAGTTGGAAAGCTAATTCAATTATAAACAATTTTATAGGTCTTCGTATGAAAAATTCCATGTATATTAAGAGACATACATGATTAGAGTTGACCCTTGTAGAATGAAATGTCAAACTTTGGATGAATCAATTGTTCTTAGCTCCACTTTGTTCTAGGTCATTGTTGTGAACATTTTCACCTCTAAACTACTCCATAGACTAGCATAATTATCATGAAACTTGAATTTATATGAGAATCACTTGGATTAGAGATTAGACGCACAAGATTGATGGTTAGAATTCTTGCACAAAAACACGGGGTATTACAGCTTAAGCCTCATAAGAAGAATTATCTGACTCATGATCTTGAGTTAGCAAGTATTTTTTTTCTTAGAGATTTGGAGGAATTACTTGTATGGGTGCATGTTGATGTGTTCACAGAGCAAAAATTCCTTCAGCATGTGTTCTCTTAGAATAATTTAAATTTACATCAGATAAAGTGGTTAGAGTTATTAGAATATTATGATATCGTGTTATGTATCACCCGAGAAATGACAATGTAGTGGTTGATTCTCTTCATAGATTGTCTATGGGTAGTGCTTCTCATGTTGAGGTTGGTAAGAATAAATTAGTTCAGGAAGTTCATCGCTTGCCTGATTAGGTGTCCGCTTAGTCAATTTAGCAGAAGGTTGTGTATGGGTGCAGAATAGTTCTAAATCCTCTCTTGTTTCTGAGGTGAAGAAAAAATAGGATAGAGATCCCAGTATAGTTAAGCTAAAATAGTTAGTCAATGGTAAAAAAGTAGAGGTTTTCTCCTAATGGGAGATGGTGTATTATATTTCCAAGGTCAGTTATATGTGCCAGGTGTAGATGACTTGAGGTAGTGAATTCTTGCAGAAGCACAGGGTGTGCATTACTCTATTCATCCATGGGCCACTAAGATTTATCGTGATTTATAAGAGATCTACTGGTGGAGTGAGATAAAAAGAGACAATGCAGAGGTTATAGATAAGTGCTCTACATGTCAGTAAGTTAATATTGAGCACCAGAAGCCTAGTTGGTCTATTCAGGAGTTCAGTATTCCCACTTGAAAGTGGGAGAAAGTAAACATGGATTTTGTGACAAGTTTGCCTTGTACCCATTATAAGAATGATTCTATTTTGGTTATTATAGACAGGATGACTAAATCAGCTTATTTCTTGCTTGTCCATACCTTATATTCAGTCGATGACTATGCCAAACTCTATTTTAGAGAGTTGGTCAGGTTACACAGAGTTCCAATATCCATTATCTCAAATAGAGGTACCCAATTTACCTCTTACATTTGGAAAGCATTCCATAAGTGTCTTGGTACCCAAGTTCATCTTAGTACAACTTTCCACCCTTAGAAAGATGGTCAAGTAGAAAGGACCATTCAAACTCAAGTAGATATGCTAAGAGCATGGGTTGTTGATTTTATAAGTAGTTGGGATGACCACTTTTCTTTGATCGAGTTTGTGTACAATAACACTATCATTCTAATATTAGATGGCTTTATTTGAAGCTCTCTACGGTAGGAGATGCAGATCTACAATTGGTTGGTTCAAGGTACGTGAGGCCATATTAGTAGGGCTCGATCTAGTGCTCGATGCTTTAAAGAAGGTTTAGTTAATCAAAGAAAGACTTAGGGCTTCCTATAGCTAATAGAAATCATATGTGGATATGAGGAGAAAGGATCTTATGTTTGAGATCGGTGATGTTATGCCCTGAAAATATCTCTTATGAAAGAAGTAAGAGGTTCAGCAAGAAGGGAAAGCTAAGTCCTCGATAATTCAGTCCTTACAGAATTCTCAATCATTTCAAAAAGGGAGCTTATGATCTTGAGTTTCCTTTAGATCTAGCTTCAATGTACCTAGTATTCCACGTCTCCTTGCTAAATACATTGGTGACCCAACATCCATTATTCCCTTAGAGGACGTAAATATTCAAAATGATCTCTCTTTTAAAGAAGTTCTATTCCAGATCCTCGATCATCAGATTCACAGACTGAGGAACAAAGAAGTCTCCTTAGTCAATGTTCTTTGGTGAAGTCAGTCTATATAGGGAACTATTTGGGAAGAAAAAGCAGATATGCGAATTAAGTATCCTCACCTCTTCTCCTAAACCTAAGATCTAGCTTAAGGTAATAGTTTTCCTTAACTTTACTTAGTTCCATGTTCAGCTATCATTATAACTTGGTATCCATTACCATTGCATATTCAGCCATGCATTCATGAATCAGTTCAGTCATGTACTCATGCATCAGATATGCATATTCAGTATGAAAACCCATCTTATCATTAGCTTCAGTCATAAATTCCATATATTTGATATGCATATTTAGTATAAGAGCTCAGTTTGTCATTTGTTCAGTCATGTAGTCATGCATCAGATATGCATTTTCAGTGTGTAAACTCAGCCTATCAGTGTCTCATCTTAATTAGACTCATTCGAGGATGAATATTTCTAAGGGGGAGATATTGTAATACCCCATATTTCTTAAGATTGACTTATCTCTAAGTTCATAACTTATCCAATGTATAAATTTTGAAACACTCAATATTTCTTAGCTTAGAGCCTTTTATTGAGTAGGAAATTGAATTAGCTTTCCAAAGATATCAAATTCATCCAAATCTGGTAACCGGGTAAGAAGTTATGGTTGTTTTAAGTTTCAATCATTAAACACCATCATTCAGGCCAGTAGCGTATCATGGATAACGTCAAAATGACAATTGTTAGTTTTCAGTAAAGTACCATGATACTTGTGCATCGCAGCTTATTTTCAAAATTGTCTATTTCGAGTGTACCAACACAATTCCACCACATCGCGGTGAACTTTTAGGTTCTAATGAAAGTGGAAACACGATACCACCGCATTACGCCACTATGCATTTTTCCAGATGGTAATTTTAAGAGACACGGCATGACAGCACCACATCACTCTAGGTTCCTATTTCAAAAATTTTGATGGATATTAAAATCTTTGTCCATGGTTAAAAGATTCTTTTCCCATGATTTTCGCACGCCCAGATATGGGATTTCATCCCTAAAAATATTTTAAGTCATTACTTAATTTATCCCCAAATTAAATGCATTCTCTCTCAAAACTATAAACCCTAGATTCAAGAAACCATGAGCAATCTCAAAGGATTCACCAAGACCTTCAAAAACTCACTAATTAAGGTATGTTAGGTGTTCAACTATGGTTTCCTTTCAACCATAGATTCCACGAATCCATTTTTAAGACTACAAGATTATTGATTTATGAATTACATGTTCGAAATTAAATTGAATTCATGTCAATATTATTGTTGGGTTTTAATCTATGATTTAAATTACAAGTTCCAAGAATTGATCCTAGTATGTGTTGATTTTCTTGATATGCATGATAAAACCTTCAATTTCCAAATTGATTATTGAAACTATGTAAACCGTAAGTGCTTATGATTTAATGATTTAGTTATGCCTCCCCATGTGTTTGATATAATGCCTATGTCAATGAAATATAGTCATTATAACATGATACAATGTATTTCCCATTAATGTACAAGTTAATGCATTACAAGTGTTTGATAAAATGTCTTTACGAATGAATTTTGGACGAGTGTACATTGTTATGCATTTAAAGATTATGATATGCCTTTTTTTATTCTATAAAGTCCTAGGGGTATTTAATACCAAACAATTTAGCTGTTTACCTAGAGCCCTAGTCAGTTACAAAGTTTTAATCATGTCACTATCTGTAGTACTCTCAGTAAGTAACAAAACTCAGCAGAACTCATTCGGTTATAGAACTAAGGAAAACTCAGTAAACTTAGTATTCAGTCCAGTCTAGTTCAATATACTCAGTTCAGTATACTTAGTTCAGTGTCTTTCAATTAGAAGTATAATTTATCCCCGAGTGAACCCAGGGATAGAGGCTTACCTGCCAGTTGGGGGTGTGATCCTTAGATGTAATCCTTTCATTCTAGAACTACGTAGCCAGTGTAGGTTGAGACATCAAACCTGCCAGTTGAGGGTTGATGAGGTGTTTTAACCTGTCAGAAGAGGATTTCACCATTCTCATTAGAGTGCCTTCTAGACGAGGGTAACTCTTTAATGTCTTTGCCTATGGTACGACACTGACACCCTTCAAACTGGGGTCATAGGTTGGAAGCCAACTTAGTTATCTTGTTTGCGGCATTTCTGTTAGATTATTACCTCTAACAGTCTCAGTCTCAATCTTCAGAATAGAACTCAGTTTAGTTCTAATGAATCAGTACTGTTAAATACACTCAATTAGTGTGAGTAACTAAATTATCAATAACTTTAGGTATCAGTTACTCAGTATCAGAACTCAGGACTTAGCTTTAGATAAGCTTAGTGATAATATTTATTTATATGTACATTAGTGCATACTCAATTTTTACTGCAGGATTAGTTATCTATGTACTCTCATGTTCAGTTACTTTATATCATACAGTCAGTTATTGTTCATGCATATGAACCCTTCCATTCAGACTTACCTTATCTAGCATACTATTATAATCCATGTACTAATTCATACTCTTTCTTTGTCCTATGATGTCTCATATTATAGGTTCGGATGCTCAGGTTCCCAATCGTGAATAGATAGAGCCAGATTCAGATAGCCGCAGTAGATTAGTAGTGAGTCCTCATCATTCAAGGATATTCTTTTATTTTATTATTTCAGTAGACTCAGTATTTCTGTAGATGGATTTAGTTGGGGGTTTTTTCAATCAACTCCACTATCAGACAGTTTTAGTCAGAGGATTTCCAAACTAGTTTGTAGAAAGTGTTCAATTTTACAGATTGTAATTTCAGATGATATAATTTAATAATATTTTAGATGTTTTGAACCTTATAGCATTTCATACTATTATTTCGTATTTATTAGAGTATCATGTTTCAGTTCTTACAACATATATCAGTTAAGGGTTAGCTTATGGACATTCGTGGTCATAAGTACCGTGTAGAATCCGAGGTATAGACTCGGGGTGTTATATGTACCCAAAAAAATAGGGTAAAATATAGTTGGAAAACTGGCAACTGTGAAATCAAAAATAGGGTATAAATAGAGGAGTTCAGTCTCAATTACCATGATAGCGGCCATGTTGATGCAATCGCGGCTCCAAATTCCTATATTTCCTATTCTCTTAAGAATCCCTTCTCATCCCTTTTATCTCTTAGATTTGCTTTAGTGAGGATATTTCTGACCTTATAGTTGGGGGTGTCATACTATTATTTAGGTTTTTCTATGTGAGTTTTGCTACCTATGGATGAACTTTGTCCTATGATAGATTGAGTGATAACATTTTTAAAAATAAAGCATTGAGCCTAGATTATGAAATATAGGTGCAATAGAATTCAAATTATCTGTAGAATAAACATCAAGAATGCAAGGGAATTCTAAGTACTTGTGGCATTGGATTTTGTGAAACTAGCGTTAAGTTGGGAACCATTGGAATAGTTTGAGTAACCATATGGTTGTTTTTCCCATTTGGAGCCTGAATGCGAGACTAAGGTTTTGGTTGTTCCCATAACTTCTAAAATTGTGTGTAGTGCTAATATAAATTGAACAACCCCCTCAGTCTCAATTTTTTTTTCTAAACAAAACCAAGGGCATGGACATGAGCAATTCTGTAAGAAAACTTTTTCTCTTTCCGTGGATTCATAAAATTTGACTTATGCGTAGTAATAAATACTCAAAATTTTGTCTCTCACGGGAGGGACATTTGAGAACCTTTGGAAAATTTTGCATGCTATGTGTGTTGAGATTTTATTATTTATCTTTTGTACACTTGTGTTATCTAGAACTTACCCTTTTGGCATTTTAAAGCTAATTTTTATTGTATTTAGTTAGAGAATTGATCTTAGGATGCCTTTGTTATTTTGAAACCCATTCTAGCCTAAAAAGCCTACCCATAAATAATTATAATCTCTAGTACCCACTTTGAGCCTTTTGACCTTTCTTTGGCAAATGCATCACAACTCTGGATCCATTCTTTTTATATCTCTTTTGAACCAAATCCTCCTTCAACTTAAAAATGTAACTTGAGTCTAAAAGCCTAAGTTGGGGGTGGTAAAGTTTGATGGAAACAAGTTTTGAGCGACAAAGTTGTAGCTATGTGCCTAATTTACCCAACTACTGAAAAGAAACAAATAGAAGAGGAAAGAGTCCTACAAAGAAAAGAATTGTGCTAAAGTTACAAGAAAAATAAATGAAAGAACTAGGTAAACTATAGAAAAAAAATTATGTATGATAAAAGAGAGAAAACAAAGAAGAGTGGCCCATAGGGAAAAAGAAAGATTGAAGAGTGTGATGCAGCTGTTCAAGGAGGGGTGTAGCCATGTATTCCCAAATGATACCCTACCATAACCTGAACCTACGTTATGAGCTTAGAAATTCCTTCTAGATCTCCAACCACTTACTTTCTTTATAGTGGCTATTGAAAATAGGGACAAGCCTATGGTATGGCATTTGTTGCATAGAGATTTCTTTTATAAGGGAGAGAGTTTTTGTTCTTAAAATTCCTTATTGCATTCTTGTAGCTTGGTGTGTAGAATTTTCATTCTTGTGAGGATCAACATGTGAAACAAGTTGGGGTGAGTGATTTTGTCACCTTCTAAGAATGAGGCAAATGGAGTGTAGCTATGTTATGGTAAAGAGGAAGCCACTTCTAGAGTATTTCTTGTTGTTGCTTGGTTTCTCTTTAAAGTCATATTTATACTTGAATGTAGCATCTTAAGATGAGGTGTGTAGTGGAAATTAGCTTAGCCCGTGTGCAATGGGATACTTGTGATAGTAGCTAATGTTGAAGGCATTGTGAGCTGTAGGGCATAAAGTTTGGGCATAGATGATTATTGTCTCATGGTATGAAATAGTGTGCTCGAGGACAAGCAAATTCCTATAAGTTGGGGGTGTTGATGAGTGGTAATCTTACCGCGTATTTTCACTACATAGTTGTGCACATTACTTTGTTTTAAATGAATAAATGAGTTATTATTGTGATTAAATACACTAATTTCCACTTTTTCCAAGCATGGAGTTATGGGGATAGAAACATGTGGATTGGAGCTTAAAATCATAAAAAAGGGAGCAAGAAATTATAGTTGAAGCCCTGAAGCAGAAGGGCCTCGGTTACCATGATTGCTATCTGAATATTACGATCATGGACAGCTAAGTAGGGAGCATATCCATCCTCGAGTAACGTGCTCATGATAAAAAACTTCTATCACTGTCTGTTAAGTCTACCGACAGACCACGACACTTGGTTATAGTCGCTACCATGGTTCCACAATCAGAGTTGAAGCTTTACGATCATGCCACAGTGGGATAAATGAGTAGCAGACTTTGTAGTTATTTCAGACTGCTGAATCAAAGGACTTATATGGAGGATACAAAATACTATGTATGTGGGTTGAAGAGAGAGAAAAAATACACTAGACGTTGAGAGTGAATAAATGATTGTTCATAGTTGTTAAAATTATTTTAGGCCAAGTGAAAGCTGAAAACATTTGAGACGGAATGAAAGATTGTTTTTACCCTCTTTCATCATGAACACTAGAGATGAAGTATGTGGTAAAAATAATTTTTCCTATTTGATGAGTAGCTAACTTCTTTAGTCTTAGAATTATGTTGAACTAAAGTGTAATTATATGTGGGAGTTATTGCGTTTGCATGATTCGTAGTTTTTGAGTATGGGTTCCACCATTGCTTGAATTTATTAGTTGGAATTTGTGTGTGAATGTCCCAAATCTCCAAATGGGTTTGATAGGTGAGAACACTAAACTCTTAAAACCCTTCATTATCTTTGAAAGTCGGATAAAGATGAATATAAAGTAACCCATAACATCCTTCAAAGAGGGTTATAGGAGGACAAGGCAATGGTGGACAATTACGTCTATTGTTTACTACATTTTGCAGTCTTAGAAATAAGTGTAATTGGAGTGTAAATCATGGAAAGAGCATTATCCTAGAAATATGGATGCTTGATTGAGGTTTTGGGTGAATATGACTTGTACACTTGTTAGGTGTTCGAAAGAGCCAATGGGTAAAATCATTTCGGCTTGATTAAAAGATTGGAAATAATGACTATAGACATAGCCTATCCTTTACTTAACAACTAAGTTTCATGTTAAATCCTCAACAACCCGTATGCATCACCTTTAGCTAGACATAATCCCAATATCTCCTCATATCTTGATTTCAAGTCAATAGTATTGCTTTGGGGTGTTGTAGTCAAAACTTATTTCAAAACAACCTCAAATTACACCCCCTCATTTAATTTTATATGTTGTGATTATAGAAACTCCGAGTTCTCTTCTAGTGATTAGAGCACCCATAAGATTCAAAATTTATAATTTTCTCCTTATGGATTCGACCCCAACTCTAGTTGGGTTATTTTTCAAAGACCACCTTTCCCATCAAACATAGGAGTGATTTGAGAATTATCACCATTTACATATAACCAGATAATCAAACCAATATTATAACATGAAAAACCATAAATAAAACTTGGGGAATCATTAGTATCCAAAATGTAATACCTGTACTTTTCCTAGCTTCGAAAGTTTACCAAGAATGTTAGAAGATTTCTTTGAAAGATGAATCCACTTTTGTATACGTGTTATTTTAAATATTTTCACTTTTTTTCATGTGGTAAATTCATTAGTCTTTTCATCGATACCAAATCCATCTAAATCTAACACCCGTGTGAAGAGTTAGAGTCTTTTTAGTGAGACAATGTATCACATGAGCCTTCAGTGCATCGCGGAGATAGCTCAAATGAAAATTGTCAATTTCCAGTATTGCAACACGATAGTGGTGGGTCGCACCAAACTTCCAGGTCACAGACAAGGTGGCAATGTGGTAGATCCGCGTCGCGCCACTATGCAATTTTCCATTTGTTACTTTCCAGTGACTTGGCGCGATAGTGGCACATTGCGCCAAGGATAAAAATTGGGAAATTTTCTCAGAAATTAAATACGTTTCCTAGGATTAAAAAGGGTGAATTTCCCACCCTATATAATCCTTATAACATGAGATTTGTCCATAATTCAACAACTTTTACTTAATTACTATAAAAACTCTCAAGAACAAGCCTTAGGGTTTCCATAGAAGGATCAATTCCAAGGGAATTAACTGACAAATTTCAAGAATCTCTCCATCAATCTTCATAGAATCACAAGCTAAGGTATTCCTAGTGTTCATTCATGGACTCCTTTCGTCCATGAAGCCTGAGAATTTCTTTCATAAGTTTAAGTCTATGGATTTCTTTATAAATTTCATGTTGGGTTTGTTTTGATTATGTTGAGAATGATCAATTGAATTCAAATCCATGTTGGGTGATCAATTTTATGTAAAATTGATTTGTATAGACATATACTCATGTGAACCTACGAATAAACCCTAGATGATGATATTAGAGATGAATCATGATGATTAATTGTTGAATATTGTTGTCTACATCTGCTATGCCTACCATGTTTTTGATTAAATGGCTAGATTAAGGAACAATTCCCAACTAGTATGATATCAGGAAATCCCCATGTATGTATAAGCTTATGCATATCACATGTTAAGTAAAGTGATTTAATATTTGAATTATGAATTAAGTTGTTGGACATCGATTCCTTGGGGTACTTGTACTCGAACATTTAGTTGTGTGCCTAGAGCCATGTCAAGTTTTCCCGATATCCTCAGTCAAGCTATGATCCTTAGAACTTAGTCAGTCATGTGACTCAGGATAACTGAGAAATCTCTGTAATCTCAGTAGTTCAGTAATCTTAGTGATCTCAGTACTCAGTAATCTCAGTAACCTCAGTATTCCCAGTGAATCTCAGTAACTTTAGTATTCTCAATCAGTCCTTAGTACTCAGCATATTCCATCAGTCAATGAAACTCAGTAAATTTAGTTTATCTCCGCATAACAATACCACTAGTATCAGTTCAATTCAACTAACAAGTTTAGTTCAGTTAATTAGTTCAGCTCAATTAATCAATTTAGTGTCTTTAAAGTGGGCGTAGGATTCAGCACCGAGCGAGCCTAGGGATGAGGACTCACCCGCTAGATAGGACTGAGATCTCTAGAAGCAATCCCTAAGTTCTAAACGTACGTAGCCAGCATAGGTACGAGATGTCACCCGTTTGATATTACTGACATACTCAGGGATCACCCCTTAGTGCATTTAAATGTATAGGACTAATCCCAGGGGTCACCTACTAGATTAGAATTGACTCCTTAGCAGTTGTCTTTACCAGTGGCATGGTACTGACACCCTTCTAACTGGGGTTACAGGTTGGAGCCCAGTTATCTTAGTATGGGGCATGTCGGTTAGATAAATACATCCCATTGTTTCATTTTCAGAATTAGGACTGTCAGATAAAGTCAACTCAACTCAGTAGTATAGATTTAGGACTATCAGATATAGTTAGTCTTTATCATTATAAATAGACTCTGGGATCACCCCCTAGACAAGACTAATCTAAATTCTATTCAATCAGTAACAGTATCATCAGATTTAGAAATCACCCACCAGATAGTCTTAGATTCACTTACTCAGATATAGTATAGAACTCATCTAGTTCCATCAAATTTAGGACTGTCATATATAGTCACTCATGTTATCAGTTATCAGAACACATGTTATCAGTATTCAGCTTCAGGACTGTTAAACACAGTCAACCAGACCAGTTTTTCATAATTAGAACTATCAAATAATGTTATTCTTGGATCAGTAACAGAGTATCAGTCCCTCAGATATCAGTAATACCATGTTATTAGTAAACTCAGTACTCAAAACTTAGCATTCAATCCTATTACGATGTCAGTTACAGTTACATATGTATGCATTTATTGTCATATTCATGTAAGTCAGTCAGTTAGTACTGTTCATGTATATAAACCTATTGCATTCAACCTACCTCACTTGCATACCAATATATTCAAAGTATTGCAATATTTGCGCTATGGTGGCTTATACAATAGGTTTAGAAGCACGAGTCTAGAGAACCAGCAGCATCCCAGTTCAACGATCAGAGTTAGCAGTGAGTCCTCATCCTTTAAGGGATACTAATAATATTGGTATAGTCCATCCTATCGCCCTTTTGTACCTCCAAAGCACAGAAATAAGTGCCTCCACCTGCTGGTCTCCTAAATCAGCCATAATAATCATAGGTAACGTGATTTCACAGCTTAGAAACATGTACTGAAGATGTCCTGGCAACTCCTTTAGTTCCAACACCGGTGTCTCCTTAATAGATTGCTTAGCTGGAGGTGTTGGGCAATTTGTAAGATCCAGATCCATCTTCTTAGGAGCATATGAATATGACCCTATTCCCATTAAAGAATAAATAGTCTCCTCATACTCTTCCATGCCCTTACTATAAAAATTTATTAGAATTGTAGGTAAGGGCTCAACAACAAATTTCTTCTCTATCGACACTTCCTTCTCATCCTCATAATAAACATCAACAATAGAAAACACACTCATCTCATTATGCTGCTTCATAGATTAGCACACATTGAATTCCAAAATTTCATCATTTAGCCTGAATAAGAGCCCATTAGCTTGTAAATCAATAAGCACACTTTTGGTTACGAGGAAAGGTCGACCCATGATTATGGGCACCTCAAAATCCACCTCACAATCTAGATAATGAAATCCATAATAAATATAAAGCTAGCCACCTTCACTAGCACAACATACAAATACCAAATTATTGTTTTACCGACCTGTTCACCATCACTATTCGCATGTTTATGGGTGTAGGATCTCCCAAACCCAACTTCTTATAAACATCAAGCGGAATCAGATTGATGCTCACTCACATATCACATAAACCCTTAGCAAAATCAAGAGACCCAATTTTATAAGGGTTGGTGAATGTGCTTGGGTCTGCCTTCTTTTGCACCTAGGAACTTGTTGAAATCGCACTACTATGGTGGAGATTATCTACCGGTTCGTAGCTTATTGCTCCCTTATTTGTCAAAAGATCTTTCATAAGTTTATCATAACCTGGCTTCTGCTCAAGTGCCTACACCAAAGGCACATTCACTGTCAGCTGCTTCAACATTGCCATAAATTTACTAAACTTTATATGGTCAGTCATCTTCTTCAATCTATGAGAAAATCGAGGTAGTGGTTTTTGGAGACTAGTCACTACTTCTTCCTTTTACTTATTTTTCCCTTTATCTAACACATTAACTTACTGATGATTAAAAGGAATATCAGTGCAATCCTATTTCTCAAACTCCACTAGATTACTTTCATCATGGTTAACATCTTCTTGAATCATAGCTTTTCCCATAGAAGGGCTTGGGAATACTTTACTACTCCGTGTGGCAACTATCATGCAAGAGCAATCATTATAAGGATTCTAAACTATATCATTTTGCAATGTTTCACTCTTCCTCTGATTGAATGCTATTGAGACATGGCTCAGTTAGTACTCCAACTATTTTATAGAACTAGAGTGTGAGTTTACCAACTGATTCATGAAAGACAAATCACTCTTTATAGTAGTCACCCTAGAGTTGGTAGCCTTAACTTTCCTTAATAATTTCTCCATCATGTCATCCATGGATATTTTGCCTGACGTAGTTACAGAATTATCTCTGCTTCTAGGAGGTACATATAGTTCACTCCTATTATTTTTGCTCTTCTAGTTTCCTTGGTCCCTATCATTGTACCTAGCTTTGTCATAATAGTTCCGACCTTGATTTTCTTTATTATTGACTCGGAAAACCCCTGATTATCTGTGTAATTTTCCTCGTCTTTGGATTCAGATTTAGTTCTAACTTTAGATACAACAACTTCTACCTTCTCCATTTTTCTAGATAGTAAATTTTTAGTCAGCAAATCCATCTGCGTCTTTAAGTGTGCTATGTCTTAATCACATTCCTCTACTTTCTTGCGGTGCTCTATAGTCATACTAATAGAAACTGTAGGACTTGTTACCACTGAATCCTTGGTTTGCTAAGCTCTACTTTGTTTGGTCATCCTATCGAGTATCTCTAAGGCTTTTGGAAAAGTGAGATCCACAAATGATCCTCCTACAGCAATATACACAACTGGTTTCATAATAGTTTTTAAGGCCCTAATAGAGTCTCCACCAAATGAATATCAGTCATATTATGGTTTGGGCATTACTTTCGCTTCTTCTTTAATTCTCCCAAGTCTCATGAAAAGCTTTGGTTGGAAGCTACTGAAAGTTTCTGATCTCTTCCTTCAACTGTACCCTCCTGGAAGGTGGAAAGAATCTTTCTAGAAAAACCCCTTTCAACAGCCTCCAGTTGGTTATAGAATCGGAAGTCAGTCTATTAATCCATAATATTGCCTTCCCAAACAAAGACAATGGAAACAAACATAGGCAGATAGAATTCTGACCTACTCTGGTTTATCAAAACACTTGCAAATAGTGACAAAATTCACCAAATACATGTTAGGATAATCTTGTGGAAGGCCACCAAACAACCTCTTTAGGTGAAGGAGTTGAATCATCGTACTGGTAATATTAAATTTAGCTCCAGGTGCTAGAGGTGGAGTAATAATAGCTCTAGTTGCACCAGCTATATCTATTCCATCCCAATAATCATTAAGATCAAACTGTACTAGTCGTTAATCCTGCCTCACCCTGAAGGGACAATTCCTATTTATGTTCTAATTCACTGGTCCAGCCACATTCTCTTCATAAATTAGGTTGACAGAATCTAACAAATCATTATCCCCTAAATCATTATCATCAGTAATAGGGTGACATGATTGTTGGTCGTCATCCTTTTGATTAAGTTGAGCTCTAGCCAGAGTGTCTAGTCTTTCAATATCTTGGTGGTCGGTCATTCTACCAATCAACTATGGTTCCAAATATACTGGTAATAATGGTGCACCCGATCTCCATGTAGTTGGCATACACAACAACCACCCTGTACAAAACAAAAACAACAAACAAAGGTAAAAGTTAGGAAACTTGATCAAAGGTCAATTAAACAATACAAACTTAATTGACCTTAGTATTCCTCAGCAATGGTGCCAAAATTTGATATACCAAAATTACACCTCTCTTATGAGAAAGTAAGCAGTCATTGTCAAATATTAAACCCAACTAGGTTGGGTATTGAATTCTACAAGGAATACCATGTTTACTAAGTCTTATGACTGTTATTCGACTATTGATCAAAGGTTCCTGAGTAAAATGGGATTTGGTTTATAGATTATGTTCTAAGTAACAACTATTGATTCTTTTTTGAAGTAGTAATTCAATGATATTAAACAAACTAGAGTTGTGGTTACCAAAATTCTTCAACAGCTAGTGTTGTCAATCACTTTAGAGTTTAAATTAATAACTTCAATTGCAAGAGTAGTTGAATCCTATTGTTTACCCATTAGTTTCTCAACCTAAATGGATAGTATATCCTTTAATTTTCTCAAACTTAAAGAATGCATTACCTATTCAACTACTTTCTCATGTAGGTCAATCATGTTAAGGCATTTGCCATGAATTCAAAAGTTAAAACCTCCAAATATCATGTAAACCCCTTCTTTTCCCAACAAAAATTTCCTATTCAGACAAGTGATGTTTTTGGGCTCGCCTTTCAAGTTTACAAACAAGAGAAGTCATTAAAATGAATAAAGGTTTATGCAATGTTAATTACCCATGGAACTCAATCAGAATCATAACCCAAATTAGTCTTTCACATCAAGGCTCCCATAACCCTAGTTATGGGAGTTTAGTCATATATCTCCATAGAAGAAAGAGAAAAAGTGTTTGTATTAGTCATAAATAAATTCAGAATTCACTTACAAAAATTACAAGGATTAGATCTTGAATCTTCAGTAGAGAATAGAATTATTAAATCCACAAGTTTATCTTGATTCATGGAATATTATGTTATTGGGTTTCTAAAGATGGAAAAACTAATTTAACAATATCCATGATGATGGAAATAAAACCCTAATTGGATATTTATATGCTCCCAGGTAAAAAGGATTTAAAATTCAAAATTAGAAAAATTACGTCCTAGTTAATAGTCACATCAATGGTCTGTCGATGAACTGACGGTCTGCGGAGTGGACCGTAGCTGAAGGTTTCATAAAGTCAAGTTCTGTTAAGAGTTGGCGACTAACTCGGTGGTCAGTCGCTTCAGCAATCGCTTCACTCTCCAAATATTTTGATTCTCTTTAGACCTGATGGAAAAATTGGCAGTTCATTAGATGTTTGATAGTCAGCCAAGTGGACCATCGTAGGGGTCCCACATTTGATACATTCTGGTTTACTCTGATGGTAACCCCGACGGTCCATCACATGGTTGACGGTCTGCTAGTTTGACCATCAGTGACCTTTTTCTGTTACTTTTCTGGGTTTTCTTCTTCAGCTAACTCCTTAACCTGAAAACACTCAAATCTAGTGTTAAATACAACTTTAGTTGCTCGAAAACACATAATTTTCCCAAGAAAAATATGCAAAATATTTTGTCAAAAGCCAAATCATCATTGGACCCGATTAGATTTTTGTTCCCTATGCCTATTAGGCATGTGATTATGGATGTCACCATGATTTGTGTGCTTTTATTTCTCGCATTTATCTCTTATTATGTGTACTCCGGTTTTCATACTCATTGATGAATTGATATTTGCCATTATGTTCCTTATTATTGAATTCATATGATGTTACCGATCCATGGTTTATTTCTTTTATGAGTGATAGAGTATATCTATATTGATGTTTTCAAATATGAGTGTGGTTTTCAAGTTTGATTCCCATTTATTTTGGCACCTTAGCCTTATTATGGCCTGTGAGTGGTACATTATGTTAATTTTTATTTTGATATTGTTGTTCAGTATGTTGATTTTGATATTATCAATTCTATTCTTACCACCGTGTGTGTTTATGGATATTTCTTTATATTATTACTTGATGTTGTTACTTGATGAATTTTATCCTTGCTGGGTAGTTGTATGGACTAGTGTTATCTAGTTAGACTATAATTTTCTTATGATATTATTTGGTGGCTTGAGTATATATAACCCTATTTTATGATTTCTTTCACCTAACATGGCAAGATTAACTATGTTCTCTCTTTGTTATCTGTATCAGATTGATTCAGTGATGTATTATAATATAGAACAAAAGTCAACCTTCTGTGTTGCTAATACAATTCTAGGGTCGGCGATTTAGTTGTATCGCCCGTTCTTTAGCTTGAGACACTTAATTTTGCCTTCTATGTTATAAGGTTATTCCATGTGCTATCTTTTTCTATATAGCCCATTTGTGAGATTGACCAATTTGAGGTTCATTCTTCAGTTGTGAAGATTTTTTCATCCGATAGTGATTTTAATAGTTAGATGTTGTGGATTCATCTCATAGATTTTTTGGATTCGTTCCCTTTTGATGGTTTACCTTTTTTTTATTAGTGTGGAGATTGTGTGCTTTTTACTTTATTTGACATGGTTTTGTATAGTAGTCTAGGAAGGTTAGTGGCAGGTGGCCTTTTTTCTTATCACTTCTTATGTTGGAAAATTAAAAACACTTTAGCTTGAGTTGTTGGTTCTCTAGTGGTGGTTTCGACTTTGACCTTTGTTTTAAGATTGGTATTTCTTCTTCGATGATTGATTCTTTGGTAAATTCAGGAAATCCCTATTTCAGTGTTTGTGCTGCCTAGTGAGTCTTGGTGTAGTGGTTCTTCGTGATGATATGGGATTGTGGCTATTCTTTACTGAGATGGAGTGCTAGATTGATTAGTTCCTAACTTAAGTTACATTTCTCCGTGTTGCTAAATTTTTTGCCTTTACTGGTGTGGTTTTCAGCCTTGGAGGGTTAGAGAATATTTTGTTAGTTCATTATCTCATGTGGAAATGGAGTAGGTTAGGTATATTTTAAGCAAGTGATTCATTCTTTTGCATTATTTCTACTTCGTGGCTATATTTTATACCCTCAAGCATTTATAGAGTTGGTTGCATGTATTTCAGTTGATGGTTATCCTTGAAATTTTTTTTATTCTTCAGATATGTCTCAATTATGGCTTGGTATAATTTTTCTCAGATATGTCATATTTAGATGCTAAATTTGAATTGAATGGTTGGTAATAATATAGGCTTATTGGCTCAATTTTTTATTTTACGCCTTGGATGTTATTCTAGATTTGAAGTATGAATGCCTACCCATTTTTATTTTTGGCTTGGGATGTTAAGATCGTGTGATTGAGCCTTGGTATTGAGATTTTAGCTTTGACCGGTAGATCTTACATGCAACTCTTGTTTTAGACTTGTCTTAGTTTAGATGTCATTTATATGCTGGTTGATCCTACTCTGGAGTCAGTTAGTCAGTCTTCTTAATTTCTGATGGAATGTGGTTGATAAGTATTCACATGATCTCCCATGGACCCGATAGTGGTTCTTTCATCTTTGACATCGAATCTCCAGTTTTCTTTGGGAATTTTTGATGATTTATTCAATGGGAGTAATATACTCAATTTGGATTTAGTATGACATTGTTCTCGGTTGATAAGACATTCTAGAGTGGAATGTTAAGTGATTAGTAGTTATACCTTTTATTTTAATATTACAGTTTGATTTTCATCCAAACTTGTTTCAGCATTGGCATAGATTACATTCATTGATTATCTCTATTTGTGTGCACAAAGAGCGCCTTATGATCTGTTTCTCAAGTTTGTCATATGGACTTTCAGTAGTTTAGCTTCAGTTTCTTTAGTTCAATATAATGAGACCGTGTGGGAGAAACTCAGGTGACTTTCCTCCTGGCTTGGAGTCGCTAGGAGTTACAACATGGTAGTGTATATTTTGATTTGGATTTGGTGTCATGACACATGACTTCGGTTGGCTTTGGCTTGGATGAGCCTTTATTGATTCATATGGATATATAGATAGTATCAACGTGTTATGTTTCAGATGTGCATGCGTTAGACTGTTAAGTTAAATTTGAGGCCAGTTAGTAGTTAAAGTTGAGTTTTGGTTGTTAAGAAGTGGAATAAGAGTGCTGGTTGAAAAAGTAATACCCGTGGAAAAATCAGTTAGAAGCATTTTCTCTTTCCTGAGGTTATCTAGGAAGTCATGCTTGGAGCATGTATGCTCGGTATCTCATCCTTTTGAGCTTTTAAGATTCATTCTATCCATTGACTTTTGAGGCCGAAAGTCTATTTATTAGTGGACATTGTAATGACCCTTAGGGGTATTTTCTATTTTTAATTTATTTTTGTCGTTTGAGCTTCTTCATAGCATCCCAAAACCATTTATGACTTATTAGGACCGACTATTTATTTATCAGGAAGTTCATTTGGTTTGTAGAACAAATTCCCTACTTTGAAGTCTTCGCTGATCCTCAATGACCATCGAGTGAAAATTTCAATAAAATGATCTCGGATGCAAATTTTGATTGCACTAGCAAATACAAAATATCGATTTAAGGCTGGTTAAAACTTTTGTTCGGGTCGCAATGCATACAATCTCATTTTGACCTTTCGATCAAAAAGTACAAAATTTGAAAGTTTAGGTGTAGGATACATATTTTATCAAAACAACCTCGACTTGAAAATCTAATTTTGCTAACATATTCAGAACATTGAATTTAGTGTACTTACATTTTTGATTTGTGAAGATTGGATTCCGAATAAATCCTACAGCAATGTTAGAAACTTCGAAAATTTTTAAAGTTTTATAGGTTTTTGTGCCTCGATGATCATGACATGGAGGAGAAAATTCCAGCACGACGATTGTGGTAAGGCCACGTGATTGTGGTATTACGAACATGTCTCGGGCCTCGCTGATCGCAACATGTTTTTGGGGTCTATAAATAAACCCCATAGTCATGATTTAGGTTATTTTATGTTCAACCGTGAGAGTTTAAGACCTAAAATGGGTATATTAAATAAAAATTGATCATGGTGTGTAACTTTGGATCTTTATTATCATCTCTTATCATGAATATCATTGAATTTAAGGTAAGAAATCATTTGAATTCATACTTAAATTTATTTGTGTTGACCCAAAATCCCAATTTATCTTAGGGCTTGATTTTATCCCAAAATCCAATTTATTTTCACCTATTTCTTGAGGGTTATGATTCCTTGTTCATGTATGAGCATTGGGTTGACCTCGGAAACACATTTTTTGTATGAGGGATCCACTTGGGGTTTTTGTGTCATTTTTGGATCCGAAGCACAATGGTCTAATATGGGTATTGTTAGGCTCGTATTAATGAGCAGATTATGATTTTGATATTATGATGTCATTTTGGGATTGTGATGTGAAGATGGACGTTAGAGAATGAATTGAGGTTTTTTGTATTAGGCATTTAGGAAGATTCCTATCTACTTTTCTTTATATATGATGTGTATATATATTGCATGTGAACATGAATGTTATTCTTGATTATGAGTAGGATAACCTAGTCTTTATTGATAATGTTTGGGGTTTAGATAATTGTTTTGGACCTGTAAGATGGTATGTTATAACTTTTTAGAATCCTATTGCCTTATCCCTAGTATGGATTATTTTGTTGCTTGGATATAATATAATTCTAGGTTTGGGAATTGGATTTGGCATTGGAAGCATGATTTGTATATTTAATCTTATTGGGCTAGTGTGGTGGTATTGAGATTGTGATTTTTGTATAGTTGACTCGAACGCCCTTATCCTAGTCAAAGTTCCTATCTAAGGCTTGAGTATGGCTTACTTAACATCTGGAAGTTGAACTAGACACCTTATCCTTGTTAGGTCATAGTTTGCCTTAAATATGGAAATCAAGTATTAGAAATGGGATTGTCCGACCCACTTTGGCCAAGACTTGTTTTAACCTTATGGACCTAGTTGTGGATGTTAGGCATAGTTGAGACTATGAAACCATAACATAAGCTTACTTAGTGGCTTTGTAAATTTTAATAATGTTCCTTAGAGTGTCGCTTCTGAATTATGGCTATGTTATTCCTTATAGAAATGATAATGGACCTTTAGTGACACTATTCCCTCTTAGACATTATATTGGACCTTTAGAGATGTGGTTTCCTCTTAGACCTTACATTTGGCCCTTACAGGTGCTATTTCTTCCGTTACATGATACTTGACCAATAGAGATGCGATTTCCTCTTAGACCTTACATTTGGCCCTTATAGGTTCTATTTCTTCCGTTACATGATACTTGACCAATAGAGATGCGATTTCCTCTAAGATATGACTTCGGTCCCTTAGAGATGATCATCCTGTTAATTATGATTGTTGGTCCTATAGAGATATTAATCCTTTTAGTTATGATTGTTGAGCCTATAGAAGATATTCCTCTTTGTTATAATTGTTGGGCCTATAGAGATGATTTTCCTCTTAGTTATGATTATTGGGCCTATAAAGATGATATTTTACTTAAATTTGATAATTGGTCTAGAGAGGTAATATTTATCATAGTCATGATGTATGACCTATCAATATGTGAGATATTATAGAAGTTATATGGTTATTGATATTGTGCCCCCTAGATGTATGATGACTCCTATATGTTAGATGATTATAGATATGCTACATCTTATAAAAATAAGATGGTTTACATATTTATTTATTGATACAAGTTCTGGATACATATGTAGCCCTAAGGCTGTGATTATGATTTTATGAATATTCCAATGACCTATTTTGCCAAAGTCTGTGTTATGATATTGAATGGACTTTCAAAATGTAATTATTCTTGTAAAGGATATGTTGTAGTTTAGGACCATAAATGTATATGTTTATATACACATCTCTCTGGTATGGGACAAAAGAAGTTGTGGTATGTTGCTTATGACTTAATTGAATTTGATACTAGTGATAACATGTGTAGATTTGTTACATTCATGATTGTTATATCTATGATTTATGTGATTCTAGATGAAATATGATCTTATGACTTTTCTTTCTAAGTAAGGTTTAGGTTATTTGGTAACCAATTTTCTATTAAGTGACTATAGTACTTGATGGCTAGAAATGTAATGTAATAGTCAAAAAACATTGTCTAGTTGATATAGAGTAGCTAGCAATTATGGGTGATGCGTAGCCAATGATCATGACAGGTTTTTCATTGGTGAAGATTAGTTTCTATTGATTGAAAGATTAAGATGTTGATTAGTTGTTAAATGAGGATATGTTCATTCATGATTCTAGATGATAAGAGATGACTACTTAATAATGATGAATAGGTGATAAACAAGGATTAGTTGGTAAATGATGGTTAGTTAATTAATGGTGTTAGTTAATAAAGGATGGTTAGATTATAAATGGTAATTTGTTAACTAATAACAATTAACAAATATAAGATGATTAGTTGATAATGATGAATAGTGGATAAATTTAAATTATGGTCTACTGATGAATCTCAACTAGATGTTAGGTATTGGCTATTTAATAAATAATTTTTAGTTGTTATTCCATGAATAAAGATTATGTGAAGTATAATGGTTAAACTAATAATAAGAGTTCATCTACAGTATTCAACCCTATCACTTTCTTATGTCAGAGGGTATTTCGACACATTGTAAACTTTTAAAATGATTCAGCCCCAAAGATCACTCTGGGCAATAGGCCTGTGGATTTATCCTCTTTTTGGCTACGTATTCAGACCATGCACCTAATGTATGTCAATAAATATATGTTTACTAATTTTTATAATTATAAAAATACCCAGATAGGCCGGAGGATATTGTGAGGATGTATTGATACCCGACAAGCCCGGAGAAAACTATAATGATATAATGGTACACAACAAGTATATAGGATACTGTAATGGTATATTGATACCCGGCAAGGCCAGAGGTTGATTATGCTATTAATGGACGTGATGATGACAATTATGATAAAGATGGTTATGATGAAATTATGCTATTGATTGGGTACTTTTTATTCATTCCTGCATGTGCATCGCGTATAAATAGTATGCACCTATGTCTATCAGCCGGTGTGGGATGGTTGCATAGATATGTGTAGCGAATATTCCTTATGTTGTAATTTTATTGAACCTTCCGAGCTGAGGGAGGTTGGTGTACGTATATGTTCGTCTAGGTATTTGGTTGTCTAGAGTAGCCAGTAATTCATGTTGTTGTTGATATTGTTATTATCATTGTTGTGGCGAGCTTATGGAAGATTGGTCATTGATCCTATATCGATATCCTAGGTATGTCTATGTCCTCTTCTATCTTATGATGACATTATTATGTACGATTATTTTATGTCCAGCTATGTGGATTAGAACCCTGAGCATGACAGCATTAAATCCTGATAGTATTATAATGAGGTCTTGGTATGCAGATATGATGGTGTAGGTTATTCTTTGATATAACCTCATATTTATATGTATATATGTATATATCCATCTTGATATATGAATCTATAATGCAACTGTATTTTCCTCTCTTTGTTTGTTCATATTGTATATTTGTTTCTTTGCCTAGTATATTATTATATGTCATTCGTTGTCCCTTTGATCTTGTGTTTACCTTCGATATAATGTTTAGTATTGACATCTATTGAATGTGGCTTGGATAGGATAGTTCGCCCGATACTTCTTTAGTTTTATTATGTAGACTCTTGGACTTGACTAGGATAATTCTCCCTTTTTATTCTTATTGACTTTTTATATGATTTCTTGACTGTTCGTTGTAGTTTCCATTCTATTTATATGTTGTATATATCTGCTGTATCCTTAGAGATCAATTGGTAGTTGCCTTTTGTATAACATTCAGTTGGTACTCATACTAGACAATCCCACCTACAAATCATAGTATGGGTTATCGTCGTTGATGTGTGCATCGTGCGGAGCAGCCTTGATTCAGAGACTTAAAGTGAACTCCTAATGTTAAGATTATTTCTCATCTCTCTCTTATTGTAACACCCCAATTTGCTGAACTGGAATGCTACACGGCGCTCATGACCCCGAGGGTCCACAAGCTAACCCATGACTGATATCTGCACCTATATAGTGCAAATAATGATATAATAATCTGGAATATATAGAACTGTAAGGCCATAAGGTTCAACTGAATAAAATCATATGGGTGAAAATACCCAAAACAACTCAATCTGAAAGCTAAGTCTAAAAATAAATCTGAACGTAAATCCGAAAGCCTCTAAACTATCTGAAAAAGGAGTTGAAGGAACATGTCTCCAACTAACTTTGTAAAACTGAACTGAAGAAATAAATAAATGTATCAAATCATGTTGTCCTCGAATCAATGAGGACTCACTGTGTCTCTACGACTGGAATTCTACCGCTACTGTTGGGCTGGAGCTCGTGTCTCGAAACCTATGGGGTAACATAAAAAGAAAGCACCATAGCGCAAATACATCAATACAACTGGAGTACTAAGTATACGATCAAGGTAGGATGAACATGAAGGTTTTCATACATGAACACTGACTGACTAATATGAACATGGGAGTGCAAACACACATATATAAAAACTGGTACAGTGAATACGTGGTAGCATAACATGTAAGCAAATACATGGTTTACTGATAACTGTCGTAACTGATACTGAAACTAATAACATGGACTACTGTATGTAACAGTCCTGTATATACTAAAATTTAAAGAACGCCCAGAGTTCTTTCATTGAGATTGATACTAAAACTATGGGAAGTAGTGTTTAACCGACATGCCCCATGTATGTCGTTATGGCTAAGCTGGGGTTCAATCTCTGCCCTGACTGGAGGGGTGTCAATACCGTGCCACGGGTAAGGACAGCCTGTGAGTGACCCTTATCTGGCGGTTACTCAAGGATAACGGTAGAAACCCTAAACTAACAGGTTAAGCCACCTCATCAACCCTAATCTAACGGGTTAAGATGTCTCAACCTACGCTGGCTACGTAGTTTTGGAACACAAGGATGACTACTAAGAATCACACCCTGAACTGTCGGGTGAGTTCCTATCCTTGGGTTCACTCGGTGCTAACCTCTACTCCTATCTGGAGGGACTGGACATGAATAACTTACTGTGCATGATTTAATCTTCCTGAATTCCGTTGACTGGCGGAATGTTACTGATATCTGACAAATGACTAAGATCATGAGGTTTTCCTGAGCCACATGACTCACTGAAGTCTATGGAATCATAGCTTGAGTTCAGATATCGTGAAACATGATATGGCTCTAGGCACACAGCTATAGTTTTCGGGTATAAGTAACCCCAGAACTCGATAGGAGGAAACTTATACACATGACATGACTTGATCACAAGATTTGAGTCCACAATTCACAATATCATAAGTAAGGCTTTCATAATAAGAAGGATTCTCAACAAACTATCATATGATCAGGAATGAACACAACATGTATATACTTGCATGGCTTCAATAACATGGTCATTCCATATCGCAAAAATATCATGAGCATCTCGTACAACTTCTTCAATTCAAGACAATATTATGGGGATCACGTTGAACATAAAATTAGAACATGAGTAGTCATTTAGGACTTATTATGTCGTAAAAGCATAATTTTTATTCCCTTAGTTATTTTCACAAACACCTTACATGCACATCTTAGGCATAGGTGGATTCATCAAGATTACAAATATTCAACCACCAATTTCACATTTTTATACGTTAAATACCACCATATCCTCACAATAAACACACAAAGATCCCATCTTTGGCATCATCAAACTCCAACCATATGAACATCAAGCACCAATAACATAAAAATCATTATATAAAATTTAGAAGATGGTTCTTGAGCATCATGGACGAAAGGAGTCCATGAATCAACTCACGCATACCTTAGAAAGAAGATTCTTGATGATTGACAGAGGAATTTCCTTGAAATCGGATCTTCAAGCTTAGTTACACAACCCTAGTTGTTTTTCTCTTTTAGTGCTCTTGGATGATAAGCTTTGAGATGATAATAGGGTTGTAATATGTTTAGAATCTATATATTTCGTAGGGTTAAGTTTAGGGACGTGTAAGGAGTGTTAAAAGACTTAATTACCCTTAAAATAACTCAAAACGGAGTGTTTTTGGCACCTGGAACTGACTTAGGCGGCGCCCAAGTGATTGCCTAAGCTAGCTTGGGCGGCATCTAACCAATCGCCTATGTTTGGCTGGGCGGCACCTAACCAATCGCCTATCCTTAATGTCTCTCATGAAAATGGGCATAGCTTTTCGCTCGAGTATTGGATTAAGGAGAAATTGGTATCGTTGGAAAGGTAATTCAATTCTCTACAATCTGGTGGGTCTAAATTAGACAAAATACCACATTAACATAGAGTTATACTCTTTCAAAGATGAACCTTGCAAAATAAAACACTAAAACTTCATGGATTCAAAAACTCTTTGCTTGTATTACCTTAAGTGACTCATATGAACATGCTTAACGCATCATAAGATATACTATCAGTAAGATATTCATTGTAAGTCTTGTACTAAAGTATGAATCTCAGCATAGGAGATTTCATACGTAGGAATACTTATTCACTTCCTAGCTTAGAAATACTTATTCACAGCAGGGTATTACACTTATGTATTAGACTAGTCTCTATATTGTATTCAGAGATAAGTTGTATCAGTATATTTCTCTTAATATTTCACTTTTGTTCTCCTTTTATTCTAGAATCTCTTCTACTGATACCACCAGGTTTTAGGGTTTTATTTTGTATTGATCTCTATTCCATCTATTTGGAATTCTTTTCCTTATATTATTTAGTAGTTTGTTACTAGTTATTCCGGACTATGGGTTGGCTTGCCTACTTGTGGGTTATGATAGGCTCCATCATAACCTGAGAAATTTGTTCGTAACAGGCCAGATCATATCATAATACGAGATTGGGACCAATAATGTGTCTGAAATAATTACAACATCATAATCAAGTCCTTTGGCTCACATAGCTATTTGGAACCCATATCAATAATATTGTCTACAAATCAACTCATATCGATAATCCTTAGAGTATTCACAAAGCAATAACATATCTATAAAACATAAGGCATATCTATAATCATCTTAGATATAGGAGGCCTCTCAAATCTAGGATGAATAATATATCACCAAGTGTATCACATCTAGAAGGCATAACATCAATAAGGTATCTTACATTTATGAGGCATAATATCAATAAGGATCTCATGACTATGAGGAAAATCACATTTATAAGGCATCTCATTTATAAGTCATATATCATGTCTTTGTGGGTTATTATCTCTATAGGCCAATATCAAGTGTATGAGGAATAACATGTCTATACGCCAAATATCACATTTATGACTATGCCTATATTATCAATCATGTTGATGGACCATATTATAAATCATGTCTGGAATGCCATAGCATAGATACAAGCCTTAAGTCATAATCCATGGAAAGCCATAATAATTTTATCAAATCTCAAAGCAACCTAATTCTAAAGGATAAATAGTCTCAACTATGCTTGACATCCGCAACTAAGTCCACAAGGGATAGCACAATTCTTGGCCTAAGGTGGGTTGAGGAACCCACTACTAATCCTAAATTTCCATATTTAGGAAATTTATACCGTAAGTAGGCTAAGATATCTAGTTAAATATCTATATATCAAGTAAGACAAATCCAATATTAAGATAGGAATTTTGCCGAGAAAGAAGAGAATTTACGTCAACCCTACCTAAGTTAAGGTTTCAAGATCATTAGAATAGCCTTATAAAGATTAATCACACTAATCATACTTTCAACACTAAAACCACATCCCACAACTAGCATCATATAATATATATTCTACAATTTAATTCAATCTAGGAAGAAGGCAATATGATTCTAAAAGTGTAATATTCACTTCACCTTATTGGTAAAAAAACGCTAACCTAACCCCCAAACATTAATAATAAAGACTAAATCATCCTACCTATAATAAATCTTAACATTCACATTAACATAAAATATATAACGCACATCATCTTATGAAGAAGAGTAGACAGAAGCCTACCTACAAGCCAAACCGCAAATCTTCAAATCATTCACCAAATGCTCGTTTTTATTTTATAATCCCAAAATGTAATCATGCTATCAAAATGGAAATCCACTAATATAAACAAGAATAACGATACCCATATTGCACCATTATTATTCAGGTTCAAAAATGACAAAAAGAAAAAACCTTATGTGCGTCCCATATATAGGAAACGTATTTTTGAGAAATCTGAAATTAAATGATATTAAAAATAATATAAATCATGTCTGAATATCTGATAAAATTAAAAAATATGGTTGACTATCTGAAAGACTATAAAACATGATGAGATAATGGGAATAGCCCCCAACTATCTCTAAATGAATAAAGTAAAATAAGAAACTAAAAATAACAACATATAACTAGTTATCAAAATATGAGGACTCACCACGACTGCTACTAAGTGGCATAGGAATTTACTAGGTGTGATCTAGGAACTAGGCATTCTAACCTATATTATAAGACAATATTGCATAAAAGAAAGTATACAATTATTAATTTCAATGTATAGAGTATGTGTGATAAGAAAATTAACTGATATAACCGAGCATGAAAGTATGTATAGGCAAACTTAATCAAGGATATAGTATAACATTTACTGAATAAAATGGATAACTTGATAACTGAATACGAGTTGATGCATATTTTAGATGAAACATAAATTTATTATATAAACTAATACTGAATTGAAGACATCAGGAGATAACTATAACTGATATACCCTAATCTAAACAAAATTACTACCCTACTAGTAAATCGAGTTAGATGGGTGCTCGTACCTTATCAAGGGTACCAACACTGGATATAATTAATCCACTAAACTAGTGTCACTTGGTACTAGGGTATCAGCCCTCTACTAGTGGGTGACCCCTCATAAACTACTTTGGAGCCATAGTTCTGGAACATACGGACATCTACTAAAGTTCTCATTTCTGAACTAGTGGGTGAGCCTTTATCCTTGTGTTCACTCGATGCTAAGTATTACTCCAAATAGAACTAACATATATACTGATAACTATTTAACATAATTTATAACTAATAAATTCTCAACATGATAATAATCTTAATTTAACTATACAAGAATAATTTGAGTGAATTGTAACCTAAAAACTAACTTACTAATGATGGTAATTATGGAACTAACCATGGTACAAATAATCATGAACATCATATAATATTGTAATAACTAAACATAATATAGAGATCTGCATTATAAAATATATAGAAACACAATTCATGTAAGGGACCATATTTTCATGGGTCATAATCTAAACAATCGTGAGAAAATTGATATAATTCATGTTTTTCTTAGAATCCTGTAAAAGAGAAAAGAGTTTTACACTTATAAACATAGTGATTTCTTAGGACTCAATGGGTGAATGGGACTCATTGATGAAATCCCACATACCTAAAAATAGAAGCCTTGGAGATATCCTTTCAATTTAGATTGTTCTTAAGAAACCCTAGATTGTTCTTAGGAAGAAGGAAAAATTTCCCCTTTGATTTCTCTGGGAAGAATTTATGATCTCGTCAAGAATTGGGAATTTTGGGTCTTTTATACTACACCTTGGAAAGCCCTAACATTGTGGGTTTGGATTTTAAAGGAGTGTGAAAAGACATAAAATTCCCTACAAAATCCTGCTAGAAAACATGCTCCCAGTCATTATGACTTATCTCATGACTCGTTACCATTGGTCATGAGTTATGGTCTGTGTTGTAACCTAATGTCCTAGAATCTTAGGTATATTTTGGTATGACTACGACTCTCTTACTAATGACTCATTGCAAATAACTATGAGTTATTTTATGGAGTCATAGTTTGAGACTTTATTTGTATCATTCACTATTCACAGAATGAGTCCCTCTTAATAAATAGTTACCATTGGTAACGAATCATGGGGAGGCGGCGTCATCTTTGGGATTAAAACTGAGGAACCTTCTATTGGGATGATGACTCCTCTTAATGACTCGTGAGGTTTGTTCATGGGTCATTATGTAAGTCGTACTCACTGCAAACTTACAAACTCTTAGAGGAAAATTGGCGTTACTTTATGCCACAATATCGGATTTAGGTTACACTTATGGCATTGGAAAACTAACATGATGGAAAATATTTTGAGGGGTCTAGAGTTAAAATACTCGGGGAATTACAATATCACCCCTGTAGTATTATCCTTCCTTGATTAAAATTCCATGAGCTTGAATAGAAAGGAAAACTGAGATCATTCACTAAGCACTCATGAGCCAAATCAAGAATTAACATCTTAATGTCTAGCTGATGGATGGAACCAACTTAATTCATAGATGCATACCATGAAATGAGCATTGCTAGATAGATGAGATAGACATGAAATGATTAATTAATTAAGGAAATCATTACCTCAAGCTGATTCTGGGTTTGAGGTAAAGAGTAGGGGTACTTGGGTAGCATATGAACATTTTCTTCACAAGTAGATCCCTCAACTGACTAATTCCTACACAAAACCTTTACTAAGGCAACCTCTTTATTACTCAACCTACAAATCTGGTAATCAAGGATCTCAATTTGGACTTCTTCATATGTGAGGCAATCTTCCACGCCCATACTTTCAACATGGACTACCAATTCTTTGTCACTAATTGATTTGCTAAACAAAAAACATGGAAAACTGGATGCATTGATGCTAAATTTTTAGGATAGTATACCTAATATGCTACCTTGCAATACTGACTAAAAATCTTATATGGCCCAATATAGAGAGGACTAAATTTCCCCTTTTTCTGAACCACTTTACTCCCTTAATGGGTTAAAATTAAGGTAATCAAAATCCACAACATCAAACTCGAGCTCCATCCTCCCCACATCAACATAGGATTTCTAATTACTCTAGGCTATCTTTAATGTTTCCTTAATATAAAGTTTTTCAAATCACTCTCACGCACCGAATATGGACCTATTAAGGCATCCTTATCAACCTTGAACTAACTAATAAGAGATGTACACTTCCTAAAATAAAAAGCTTCATATGGATTTATCTAAATACTAGAGTGATAATTTTTATTAAAAGAAAACTCAATCAACATCAAGTGACCAACCCAACTACCTCTGAAATCAATTACACATGCTCTAAATATGTTCTCTATGTTTTTAATGGTCCTCTCTATCTTACCATTTGTTTGTGGGTGAGAACTTGTACTTTGATAAACTTAGGTACCAAGACCTTTTTACAAAAATTTTAAAAACGATGAGATAAACTAGGTACCCCTATCTAAAATGATGGTCAACGGGACTAAATGTAACTTTACCAGCTCTCTAAGATAGATTCTAGCTACATCCTTGGATGAATATGATGTATTAAATGGTAGGAAATGGGCTAACTTAGTCATTCAGACTACAATAACCCAAACAAAATCATATTGACATCGCCTATGAGGAAACCGAGTAATAAAGATCATACTCACTGCTTCCCACATTCAAGTGGAAATACAAAATTCCTGAAGTGCACTACTATGTCTTAGGTGCTAAACCTTAACATGCTAACAATTAGAGCATTTAGCCATGAATTTCAAAATATCCTTCCTCATAGAGTCCCACTAATAAATTTCTCTATAGTCGCAATACATCTTAGTGGCTCTTGGGTAAGTAGAATACCGAAAACCGTCAACCACTACTATTAGTTTCTACCTCAATCATCTATGTCTATAACACATAACTTGTCCCGCATAATGAATAATATTATCTCCCCCTTGGGAGAAAATCTCAAATTTCTAATTCTGAACTGCCTCCTTCAACTTAAACAAAATAGTATTTCGATATTGTTTTTCTTTTATTATGGAATCCGATGAAAATTCCTAACCATTTTGAACCACTACACAACCATCAGCCGAATCAACCAACCGAACTCTCAACCTAGCAAGCAGATGAACCTCGTAAACTAGTTTTTTCTTTTTATTCTAAAACTGAGCAACATTTCCCATAGATAGTTTGCTAAGGTTTTTGCCTACCATATTACATTATCCGGGTGATACAAGATGCTCAAATCATAATCTTTCAACTACTCTAACCACCTTTTCAGACAAACATTTAGATCTTTTTGTGAGAACACACACTGAAAACTATTGTGGTCAATAAACATATCAACATGGACCCCATATTCGTAATGCATCCAAATAATTAATGTAAAAATAACTGATGCTAGCTTGAGGTCATATGTTGGGTAATTCTTTTCTTGTCTTTAAGCTATCTAGAGTAATAGGATATAACCTTGCCTCACTGCCTAACATACAACCTAAGCCTACTCTATAAAAATAAAAATAAACCACAAAACAATTTGAACCCTTTGGTATATTCAAAACTAGGGTAGAAGTTAGCCTAGTCTTTAACTCTTGAAAACTCTTCTCAAAAGAATTGGACCACTAAAATTTGACTTTTTTCTGAGTCAGTCTAGATATGGGAAATAAATAGAGGAAAATCCTTAACAACTAGCTATAGTAATCATATAAAGCTAAGAAACTCCTAATGTCTAATGGAGAGATAGGTCTACGCCAGGTTTGTAGTACTTTGGTCTTTTAGGATGAACTAAAATGAATTGACCAAAAATAATGTGACCAAGGAAATCTACTAATTTCTTACAAAATTTACACTTGCTGAACTTAGTGAATAACTAGTGATCTTTAAGGCTCTGCTAGACAATCCTCAAATTGATTTCATGCTCACCTTAAATATGAGAATAGACAAGAATTTCATGTATGAAGACTATGATGAAAATAGCTAAGTACTGCTTAATTACCCTATTCATATAGTCGATAAAAGTTGCAGGATTATTTGTTAGTAAAAGTCATATATGCAAAAAATTCACAATGACCATACTGAGTCAAAATTCTTTCAAAAATGTCACACTCTCTAATATTGAGCTGATGAAATTTATATCTAAGGTTTATCTTAGAAAAATAAGCTTAACCAAGAAGTTGGTCTAAGAAGTCATTAATCAAAGGAATGAGACACTTATTCTTGATTGTGACATTATTCAACTTATGTTAATTGATCCATATACTTAAATAATAATATTTGTTCCATAGGAATATAATTGGAGTAACACAAGGAGAGATGCAAGATCTCATTAAACCCTAATCTTAGAGATCCTTCAATTGTTTTTTCAATTTCTTAATTTCCAATGGAGCCACTCTAAAAGGTGAAATTTAAATAAGATAGGTATTTAGAAGTAGATCTACTCCAAAGTTGAGTTTACAGTACGGAGGAACTATGAGAATATCTCAAGAATCGGGATTATAATACTTTAGTCCTTTACTCAAATGAGATGAGACATAAAACTCTTAGAAGTCATTTTCGTCACACTAAGGAAAGAGACAAACTGATCTATTCGCATTGATGTACTACCTTTCCATTCAAGGAATGGATTATTAGGAAACTGAAATTGAACTATTATATTTATACAGTCAACTGAGGTATATCAAGAATTTAGCCAATCATCACCAAGGATTACATCAAAATTGGTCATATTTAATGCTATAGAATAAACTGAGATGACTTTGTATGATACAGTTACTTTCCAATTTTAATATACCCATCTGGCTATGATAGAACTACCCACAAGAGTAGATACTAAAAAGGGTTCATAAGAGTTTTGGGTCTAATGCCAAAACCTATGACTATATAAGGAGTCAGCAAGGAAATTGTGGCTCTGAGATCTAGTAAACAACACATATAAATGTGAAACACTTGTACCATACTAGTAACTGAATAAAGAGATCCCTACGGATCTTGATGAGTCTGAAAGACATAAATTTGATTGGGGTGTTGGTAACTAGTTGCACTAAAAGTGGCACCTTACTAAGTCAGGTAACTTCTTTGAATTGGTGAGGACTTAGCCTTTCCTTTGTGGCGAAGATCCTTACCCCACTGTGAAACCATTAGGCAATCCCATATTTTGTTACCTAACTTGCCACATCTAGGACAATAATCAATACAAGTCATGCACTTACCTTTATAGTTGAAACCTTATCTTTCTCATGCTGGTTGGTGTGAGCACTCTTCACTCTACCGTAGGACATAGAGCCTGGTTCTCTATCATAAGTATCTTGTTGAAAATTAGGCTCTAGAGCACTAACAAAAAATAGGGATAGAGCTGAAGACTTATAATGGAAGAGATAACAATTCCCACCATCTGACCTTTTTAATAAGAAGGTGAAACTACCAGTTCTGTCCCTTTCCATCTTTTTAATCTTCTCCACCTTAATCTGTAGATCATAAACCATCAATAGGGACAGTTTTATATCCTCAGTAAAAACCACCATTTTGATCTCTTTGATCACATCCTCCAACATAACTAATATAAACTTTCATATTAGAGCCCTGGAATCAGCCATTATTTTAGGAGTATACCATGCCAAATTAGTGAACTTGGGTGAATAATCCCTTATGCTCATGTTAAATTGCCTCAAGTTGATGAATTCTTGAACCTTATATTTCCTCAACTCAAGTAGGAATAACCTATTGTAATGACCCTTCAGGTCATTTTCCATATTGATGCTTATCTTTATCATTAGATATTCTCCATAGCTTCCCCAGATCAATATGAATTACTGGGACCGACGGTTTGGTTATCGGACAGTTCATATGATTTTTTGAGATAATTCCCTATTAAGAAGTCTTTGCTGGTTCAAAATAGCCATGAACCTATACTTTAGTGAAACAATATCAGATGCAAATTCTCACTATGCTAGTAGATCTAGAATACTAATTTTATCTGGGGTAGACCTTTGATTCGGGTTCTAGTGCACCCGAACTCATTTTGACCTATTGGTCAGAAAGATGAAAATTATTAAGAATAGGTGTAGGGACCATATTTGGTCAAAACGACCTCAGATTGAAAATCTGATTTTGCCATCGTGTTCGAAACATCAGGTCCCAAGGCTTATAAACTTTTTTTGGCTTTTGAATGCATTTTATAAAAAAATGATGAAACTATAGGTGTGAGGCCACTTTTAGCCTAATCGATCTTCGATGACATTTATGATAATTCTAATAGATTTGAAATGAGTTCAAACTAAAAATCCACTATTGGATCATGTTAATTGGATTTCAAATGAGTTTTGAGGGTCAAAAACTTATTTTTGAGTTTATTGTCATAGGGTGAAACTGCGATCATAGCCAAGAGTGTAGAAATTATGAGTAGCATGATTGAGGCCCGTATATCCGTAATTGTAAATACTTTTTCCTAGATAATTTCATATCCAGAATGTCTAGTATTAGCTTATGAACCGAATGATGGTTATTCCATAAGTAATTTCCAAGTTTTTAACTTATTGTCATGTGGGAAATTCAGTAAGCTTTCCATCGATATAAAATTCACCCAAATTTGATAACCGGGTTAGAAGTTAGGACTATTTTAAATTCCCAACATAAAACAATGCCATATTAGTTAGTGGCACACCGCACCACAATAGGAAATGGCATTTGGAAAATTCCAGTAAGGGTCCGCGATTATGGTGCATCGTGTCAGGGCCCAAATTTAGAATTATACTTTTCCCGTGTCTTAGCGCAACTTCCTCCATGTCACGCCAAAGTTCTCGGTCACAAAAGAAGGGGCAACACAATGGCTCCATATTGTGCAATCCCTCAATTTTCCAATCGTCAATTTCCAGTGACACGGTGTGATAACGTTGCGTCACGCCAGTGGCCTAGTTTGGGAAAAAAATACTGAAATTAAATGATGCATCCAGGGTTAAAAGGGTTAATTTCCTACCCCTATTTAAACTCAATAACATGTTATTTAATCATTCTATACCCAAAATATACTATTTTCTCTCAAGTTTCTCTCAAGAACAAGCTAGGGTTTCTATTGGGGATTAAAATTCAAGAAAGTTTCACCGTCAATCTTCACGAAATCATGAACCAAGTTATCTCTAGTGTTCATTCATGGATTCCTTTCGTCCATGAAGCCCAAGAATATCTTTTCTATGTTTAAGTTTATGGATTTCTTTATGAATTTCATGTTGGGTTTGTTTTGTTTATGTTGAGAATGATCAGTTGAATTCAAATCTAGGTTGGGTGATCAATTTTATATGGAATTGATTTGTATAGATGTATATTCATGTGAACCCATTAATAAACCATGGATGATGAAATTAGATATGAATCATGATGATTAATTTTTTTATAATGTTGTCTACATGAACTATGCCTACCATGTGTTTGACTAAATGCCTAGATGAAGGAACAATGCTTAACTAGTATGATATTATGAAATCCCCATGTATGTACAAGTTATGCCTATCACATGTTTTAATGGAATTCTTCTATAAATGTATTATGGATTATGATGTTGGTAATATGTTCAAGCAAGTTATGCTTGGTCAGTTTTTTTCCATCGAGTCTTGTGGGTACTTGAACCCAAAACATTAGTTGTGTGCTTAGAGCCATGTCATGATTTCATGATAATCTCAGTCAATACATGATCCTTAAACTTTAGACTGTCTTATGACTCAGGAAATCTCCATGATCTCATGAATTCAATCACTTGTAAGATATCGGTAATATTCTATCAGTCAACGGAATTCAGTAACTCATTCCATGTTTATTTTAGTAAATTATAACTAGTGTCTATTCAGATGGTAGTAGAAATTAGCACCAAGTGGACCCAAGGATGGGAACACACATTTTATATGAGGGTGTGATTCTTAGCAGCAATCTTTGTATCCCAAAACTATGTAGCCAGCATAGGTTGAGACATCATAGCCTACTATATGAGGGTAGATAAAGTGGATTAGCCTGCTTTATGAGGGTTCCCATTGTTCTCACTAGATTTACCTATTATGTTAGGGTCACTAACATGTTTTCCTTATCAGTGGCGCGGTATTGACACCCTTCTAATCAGGGCATAGCTTGGACACCAATTCAGCTTTAATGCATCATTTGTGGCATGTTAGTTAGATGAATACCTCTTAAAGTCTCAGTCTTAGTATCAGTAAAAGAACTCAATTTTTCAGAATTCAGGGCTGTCAGATAAAATTAACTCAGACACAGTATGGAACTCAGATAGTTACATCAGATTCAAGACTGTCAGATATAGTCACTCATGTTATCAGTTACATTCAGATTCAGTAATCACGTTATCAAAGTATTAGTATGATACTGATGTATGCATACCAGTATATTTAAAGTACTGATACATTAGCGCAATAGTGTCTTATACCATAGGTTCAAAGACACGAGCTCTAGATTAGCAGTAGATTCCAGTTTCACCAATAGGAGTTAGAAGTGAGTCCTCATTATTTAAGGACCTGATTATTTCCTATTATCTCATTAAATATTTTATTAGTTGGAGTTAGTTAGGGCTATGTCCCATCAACTTCTTACTCAGATATTTCAATCCATTAGAGCCATTCTAGACTATTATGTTTTAGACTTCAGTATTATCAGTTTTTTTTTGGTATTTCATCCCCCTTTTAGATGTATGTTTTATTTTAGTTATGTTAACTTTATGTCCTTTTAGTTCATATTTCCATATTATTCAGTACTTTATTCATTATATATGTACAGATATCAGTAATGGGTTAGCTTGTGGTCTTTCGAGGTCATGAGCTCCGTGTAGCATTTCGGGTACCAAATTTGGGGCGTTACAAACTTAGTATCAAAGCCTAAGGTTCAATAGAGTCCTAGGAAGCTTAAAAGCCACATCTAGTAGAGTCTTGTACATAGGTCTGTTGTGCGCCAGATTTATGTGCAAGAGGCTGTGAGATGTTTAAGAACAGTTTCCATTCTTTCAGTATTTATGTCATGCCAGTGAGTATAATCACAAGTCAATCTCTCAATCTAATCTGCTTCTTCTCGCTATTTAATAACATACCTCATAAGAGAAGAAATCTCTCAGCCCCTCAGCCTGAAGAACCTTTGGGCGATCATGGTTCTTAAGTAGAGTTTAGGACCGTATTTATCACTTTTTCTCAATTAGTAGCTGCCAATAATGAGTGACCAACTATTGCTTCGGCTAATCTAGTGGCCAATTCAGCTGCATCCAGGATTCAGGATTTTACCCGAATAAATCCTCCATCTTTTCTCAGGTCTAAGATAGATAGGACCCTCAGTAATTCCTAAATTAGGTCCAGAAGGTGACAGGCATCATGGGGGTAACTACTGTTGAGAGTACTGAACTAGTTGCATATCCATTGTAGGATGTTTTTCACACTTGGTTTAAGAAGTGGAATTTAGAGAGGGAAGATGATGTCGGGCCAATTGAGTGCGAGGAGTTTGCATCTACTTTCCTTGATAAATTCTATCCCCTAAATCTTATAGAAGTTAAGGTGTTAGAATTCATCAACCTTAGGCAGGGTAATAAGACAGTGAAAGATTATTCTCTTAAGATTACTCAATTAGCTAGATATACCCATCATGTGGTTGCATATAGCAGGGCATGGATGACTAAGTTCATTTCGAGGGTTAATGAGGGCAAATCCGCCATGCTGAGTAGTGACATGACTTTAGCCAAGCTTATGACTCATGCTCAGTAAATTGAGGAGCAAAATATTAAGATGAGGGAGAAGTAGAATAAGAAAGCTAGGATAGGCAGTGATAACGCTCAAACTACAGCTCTCGTAAGAGTGTAAGCGGTCGTTGTCAAATATAGAACCCAACTAGGTTGGGTGTCGAATCCCACAGAGAATACTTGGTCACTAAGTAAGCAAAGATTATTAGACTTTTGGTGAAAGTTTTGTAAAAAAGGGGGGTTTTGTAGCGTGCAATAATGTAACAAAATAACAAAGTAAAAACGAAAAATAGCAAAGTAAAAAGAAAGAATGTTTGGTTGGTTTTGATTAATGAGAATTGAGAGTTGGGGTTATGTCCACCTTCTGAGTTGTACGTATCTATTGACTATGAGTTATGCGAAATTCAGACATGCATGTGCTTATAGAGAATTGTATTCTATGGTAAATCCAGGTGTCTTTCGACCATCAAGGATTATTTCACTTTAACTCTTTCGAGCTTAAAGTGTATCTAACGGTACAAATTCTCCAAGAGGTTAATCCAGTTATGGCACTAACTTTTTAACAGGGGTTGGTGCCCTATTACCTTGATATTATCTCTTTTCCAGACATATAAATTTTCTTTTGAACAAGTTAATGCTATACTGGCGTATTCTATATGTTTGCAACCACAAGAATTTAAATTAAGATAAAGAGAATAATGATATAAGCAGCATACTTGTCAAGAATTCACAAACTCATAGCAATAGATAGTATCTCAAAAGGCTTCCATAACCCCAACTGAGAAGTTTAGCTACTCATGGGTGCAATGGAAATCACAATAGTCATTATCATCATACCAATATAAGGATCTCATGTGTAGTATATGTTGGTAGGGCTTTATGGCGTGAAGACCTTGCAAGTAGCGGTTCTCTGGTTGTGGAAATTTTAAGTCGAATAGATGAAGGGAAAGTAAATAAGAATTAATTGAAAGCAAATTGTTTAGAGTTGTAGATGAATGAATTAGAATGTGAATGATGAGAATAATCAGAATTGTGAAAAGCTTCAGCAAAATAGGGTATTTATAATACCCATATCCTATTCCTACTAGGCTACTGCGTACTTATCCTAATCCTAATAAATTATTGCATCATTATCCTAATCCTAATAAGTTACTGCTGATCCCTAAAGTCTTGAGAAATGTTGTTTTTGCCCGGGACAGGTTTCCCATGCGTCTCTTTTAGTCCTAGGCGTCCACACTTTGCTTTCCTTCTTTCTTAAAGCTTCCTTTGGCGTCAAGTTATTCATAAAATGCTGAAATCTTCATCATTTATACCTGAAAACTTACTAATCATGTTTGTTAGCTCACTTACAGAAAAAAGGATTAAAAGTGCATGAATTATATATTTTTTCCTCAAAACTTAGCTAAAATATGGGTACATTAAGGTGCTTTAGGCGTGTAAATATGCCTATCATCAACACCCACACTTAAAGCTTTGTTCTTCCTCAAACAAAATATCATGTCCTTCTAAACATCCACTTAGGGTTTCATAGTAACAACACAAAATATTCATCAAGATAAGCACGACAATTATTAACAAAGAGTAGTTTTCTGATCACTTCTAGAAACAATTCAACCTCTAATATAGACTCGTGATGATGGTTAATTCCTATTCAAAAGTTAAGGCACAAAGATTCATATACGACTACCCAAAACTCATCAACCATGTGTATCCCACAATATATCACCCATAATCACTCACAAGTATTGTACATATTTCGAACATGGGTATAATATTATCCTTCCTCTCACTCTCACAAAGAATTCATATGTTACGACTGATGACCATAGGCTTGCCCTTAGTGTAATCCTCCACTAAATATCAGAATACTAAGCTTAGGATCAAATAGGTCTTTACAGGTTGTAATGTAGGCTAAGGGACGGGTAGGACTATTTTGGCCAGAAATAGTGACTATGTTCCTAAGCGCTTTAATACATCACATTATGCCATTTATGCTTTCTTTCAAACAACCTTTCTACTTTCTTTTAATCTACCACCCTTTCTCGCCTCTTTTGTTTTTCAATTTTGAACAGAATTAACTTTTTATTTTCCTTTTTCTTTTCTTCTCTTTTTTTTATAACACACCTCTATGATAGCCACTCTTTTTTCATAACAAATTCAAGTACCAATACCTTCTAAGGCATCACTCTCACCCAATTTCCTCTTATTTTGTCACATGACTTTACAATTTAAAGAGCTTAGGAATTTGGATCAAATTATGGTCTTGAAAGAATGGATTAGGCTTACATATGAGGCTGTCAAAGAAAATAGGCTTAAAGGCTCAAAAGGGTTGACTAGGATAATGTCCATGGATAGGTAAAACGAAGGTAAACAATTACAGGTTGCCAAAGAAATGCCTAAATCATCTCCTAAACTCACACTCTTTATTTCGCTTCACACACACACCAGGCTAGTTCTAGCATCAGCCACAAACACAGAATATACTATATCCTCACACACACAAGGCACATGGTCTACTTTATTGGGAGTAGTATAGACTCTTGACCCAACAGATGAAGGAACTGAACTACACCATTATCACATAGTGAGTCATAATTAGAGCCGAAACATCTCAATAGTAATGATTTTAGCACAAACTCTTGTTATAATACCATGCTGCCCCTCAGATCAATTTCATCCAAGGTAAATTTTTTTTTTTAAAATTTAACTACTAACAAACAAAAAAAACAAACATAAATGCAAATGCACATACAGATAAAGAAGGTTAGCATGCAAATACCAGCACCCCACACTTAGACAGGACACACTGTCCTCAGTGGAAAATAAATAAGAAGAACCTGGTTAGTCGAACTCCTCCTCTATGTCTGGGGTCACACCCCCTTTGTCGGAATCATCATCAGAGTCGTCGCCATCAGAGTTCTCCTCCACGTCGGAGTCTGGCATTCGACGATCATCATCGATTGGCACATCGTCATCAAGAGGTTCCTCAAAGTACACACCTACTCCACACATTTGCCTTGCATGCTCATTCATTGGGTAGTCATAATCCAGCTGTTGGAGCTCTACAGCAGTTGGAACACAACCTCCGCTCATCATGGTAAACCGAGTCATGCCATAAAGATGGCAAAAGAAACTCTCATCTCGAGCATGCCTTTCCGTAGTGGTAAGGTAGACGCCATGCGTGGTTTCAGCATCTTTAACCTTTGTGAGGTCAACCTTCTTCGGGTTATGTGGAAGCTTATGATCGGCTGGTTCCTCTTTGATGTCCTCCTTCCTCAATATTGCGGTCAACAGATTGCCGAAGCTGAAGTGGGACCTCTTATGCAGCCTGGCCTTACGCATTGTAGATCGAATAATTGCCCCAATGTTGATAGGAACATTCGCCATCAACGCGTACACCAAGCACACTCTATCTCATGTTATCTTTGTGTACTGTGTCCCTGGAATCAGGCAAGAGTTGACTATTCGCATCCATATCCTAGCTTCCCTATTTAAGGAAGCATATGGGAAGGTGTTGTGCCAACCGGTGTCCTTGTGTCTGCTTCACCATGCCATAGATCTTGTTCCGCACAATGTGTGTCTAATGGACCTATACGGCGGTCTGTTATACAGCTCTTTGAGTGGTGATGGATCAACAGATGGCAAGCCTAAAAAGTAGTTGAAGAAGTCCACATTTAGTTGCAGAACTTGGCCCTGAATCTTTACTTCACTCCCTGTAGTTTTCGGTGACCAGTTGGCATAGAATTCACGTGTTAAATCAAGATTGAACTCTCCCATATCTCAGAAAATGAAATCAAGATGTAACACCATTATCTTAGCCAACATACGGGGTTCTTTCTTTGCTAGGCTTTCCTTGTGTATCAACTCCACATGAACATATTTTTTCTCTTTATTGTTCCTATACCACTCCTTTCCTTCCTCCTCTAGGACCCATTTAATTCCAAATATGTGGCGACGTATTTGCAGTGAGGAGGATTCTCCTTGCTCTTTTCGTCCCCTTTTTTGGCCTTTTTGTGAAGTGGTTGCTTTTGCTTTCCCTTGTCTTGCTTTTTGTGCCATTGTACCTGAGATTAAATTAATAGTCATGTTGGATTCATCTCGGTGGATACAATCAATAACAAAGCAATAGTGGCACCATCCCACACTTAGTTTGTTTGTACGAACTAGTGAAGTGAACAATTTCGATTACTCAAATTTCATCGATATACATTTAGGTGTTATGTTCCAACAATATAATCAGTGCAGTCATACTTTTCGTATCATCTTAACTATCCTTTCTCAATTCTAGGTCATGTAATTTTGGTAATGCTTTCATGTTTTGGACTACTGCATCACTTTGAATAAAACTACTACATAGATATTGTATCAATTTATGGCTTGGAATAATGACAACATCTTATGTTTGTAGTTAACCATGATTTTCATCGCAATAAACAAGTCATTCAAGCAAGCTTTCAAGTTACAAGATTATACCATTTTCTTGACCATGTCAATTCTGCAAAAGTATGACAGTGTATCAAAATCAAATTCAAGTTGAAAACAAGTCAAGACCATCCTTACGTATTCTTTCACTCACTTAGTTGTATCACAACAAATCAACCACATTCAAATCACCAATACAACTTCAAGATTTAACAATTTAATATAGGCGTAGTAGTGTAGTACTTACAGAATATAAAAGAAGAACAAAGAAGTAATTACTTGGTTGATGGCCTTGGAAGATGTTCTTGCAAAATAAAAGAGGAAAAGGAAAATTTTTGAGAGAATTTGGAGAGGTAGGCGGCACTTTAGGGTGGAATTGCAATGTGTTTTTGATTTAAGACTAAGGTTCTATTTATAGGACAAGCTTGGGTCGGGTTTTGACCCATTTGGAATTGGATTTGGAGACCAAAAGTGACCATAGGCGGCGCCTAATGCTTTGCCTATGCTTGGCATAGGCGGCGCCTTTTGCAAAGCATTGTTGAGCATAGGCGGCGCCTATGCTATGACATTGTTAGGCATAGGCGGCGCCTATGCCATGGCATATAAGATTTAGAGACAAAAATACTTTTGCATAGGCGGCGCTTATGCTATGGCATTGTTGAGCATAGCCGGCGCCTATGCTATGGCACTCTAGAATCCGAAAGCTTAGGCCATAGCATAGACCTTGCCTTTTTCGTGGACTAGATTTACATAGGCCATGCCTTGTTCTTTGCCTATATTTTCATAAGTAATGCCTCACCCCTAGCCTTTTGCTTCTTCATTCCTAACTTACCACCTTCAACATGCAATACTTCCAAATCAAAATTTGAAACCAATCTCCTCCTTTACACCTGTTGCACCTACATTTACTCAAAAACAAGAAAAACGATTTGAACGATGGGTTGCCTCCCATCAAGTGCCTTAGTTTTGGTCATGGCTCGACAAAATCCTAGGAAAATAAAAATAACAAAAACAATTAAAAACGATGGATTGCCTCCAATCAAGCGCTTGATTTATTGTCGCGGCACAACATAGCTATCTCGATTACTTAGACTTCATCGAGATAGATGGTGGATCATTTTCTAAATGGATTCAGACGACAATGAGGCTTACTTGTATTCATACAATCTTCTTCAAGATGACCCTTGTGCGTACATATCTCAGTAGGGATACCAATTATATCATCAATAGTCCAACCCATAGCTCTCTTGTATCTCTTCAGAGCAGAGATGAGAGCCTCTACGTGCTGTTCACTTAAATCATCCGCCACACTCACAGGAAGTGTATTTCCACTTCCCAAGAACGCATACCTTAGATAATTGGGGAGCTCTTTCGATTCTAGCACTGGGGGCTCTTCAATGGAAGTTTTTGTTGTTGGTGATGGTTGATTCTTAAGATCAAGGTCCGGCCGCTTAGGAGTATGAGAATAGGACCCTATTTCTGTTATAGCACACATAGTTTCTTAATGTTCTTGAGCCTCCTCACGCTCAAAATTCAGCAGCTCATCAGATAATGACTTATCAGTAAGCTGCGTTTCTACCAATAATTCTTTGTCATCCTTATAATTGACTTCAGCTACAGAGAACATATCCATATCTTTGGGCTGCTTCATTTCTTTGCATACATCAAAATGGACCACTTCATCATGCAATCGAAATAAAAGCTCATTTGCTCTCATGTCAATAAGCACACTTCCAGTTGTGAGGAAAGGGCGTCCCAAGATTATGGGAACTTCAGAACCCACCTCGCAATCTAAAATAACAAAGTCTGCAGGAAAGATGAAGGTGGAAACCTTCACCAGCACTTCATTTAAGATACCAACAGGTCATTTTATCGACCTATCTGCCATCACGAGCCGCATATTAGTTGGTGTAGGGTCGCCCAACCCCAACTTTCTGTAGACGGATAGTGGCATCAAATTGATGCTTGCTCCCAAATCGCACAATGCCTTAGCAAAATTCATAGATCCAATCGTGCAAGGAATAGTGAAAGCACCAGGGTCTGTCTTTTTCTATATTAAGGACCTTGTGGCAATTGCACTGCAATGATGAATATTATCTGCTGGCTCATAGCTTATTGCCCTCTTCTTTGTTAAAAGGTCCTTCATGAATTTGGCGTATCCAGGCATCTGTTCTAGCGCCTCAACCAATGAAACATTAATGGTCAGCTGTTTCAACATCGTCATGAATTTACTGAACCTTGTATCATCCGCCTTCTTCTTCAATCTTTGAGGAAAAGGTGGTGGTGGAAGGGGAATAGTTTTCTCCACTACTTTCTTTTCCTCATGCTTAGGTTCGAAGATCTTTTCAGGCTGTGGACGTCGAGGAATGACGTCATGAACGTCTTAATCAGTTTCAACGACGTCATCTTCTCATGTATTACCTACGATATCTTCGGCCACTTGCTTGCTTTGGGATGAATTTTCCAGCACCTTACCACTTCTGGTGGTAACAACCATGCATGTTCCATCATTTCTTGGGTTTTGCACTGTGTCACTTGATAGGGTGCCATCTTTTCTTTGATTTAATGTGGCTGAAATTTGACTCAATTGTTGTTCCAGCTGTCTTATTGAAGTGGAATGTGAGTCAACCAATTGCTTCATTGAGGCCAAGTCATTTATTACCTCAGTTACTCCCGTGCTGGTTGCCTCCACTCCTTTCAACAGCTTTGCCATCATATCTTCCATGGACATATTTCCAGAACTAGATGTAGTGGTGTCACGTCTTCCAGGAGGAATATACATGCCAGTTCTGTCTGTCTTGTTCTTACAACTACCTTGATCACGATCCTTATTTCCAAAATTATCATAATAGTTCGGACCTTGGTTTCCTTGGGCATTGCCTCGAAAACCCCCTTGATTGTTCAAGTAGTTGGCTTCTTTTTCAGAATTGGATTCCTCTCTTCCTTTTGACGCAACCGCTTTTACTTTTTCGGTCTCCCTGATAATAAATGCTTGGTAAGAAGATCCATCTGGGTTTTTATGTGCACCATATCTTGATCGCGTTCCTCCTCTCTTTGCCTTTGTTCTGCATTCATGCCAATTGACAAAGTGGGGCTTGCTACCTCAGAATCCCTGGTATGCCAAGCTCTACTTTGCTTTGTTATCCGGTCAAGCATATCACTCGCCTGAACAAAGGTGAGGTCCATAAATGATCCTCCAGCCGCATTATCCACCACTGGTTTAGTTACTAAATTCAAGGATCTGTATAGTATCTCCATCAAGTGGACATTGGTCATGTGATGGTTTGGGCACCTCATAAGCTTCTTCTTGAATCTCTCCCATGTTTCGTGGAGGGCTTCAGTTGGAAGCTGTCAAAAATTGTTGATTTCATCTCTCAATTGTTCTCTCTTGGATGGCGGAAAGAATCTTTCTAGGAAAGCGTCTTTCAATTGCCTCCAATTACTGATAGAATCAGGAGTCAGCCCATTCAACTATAGATTTGCCTCCCAAGATAGAGACAATGGAAATAAGCACAGCCGAATTACATTCTGTCCAACGCCAGGATTATCGAACGACTTGCATGTAGAAATAAAGTTGATCAGATGCATATTTGGATCATCGCCTGCTAGTCCACCGAATAATCCCTTGAGTTGCAATAACTGAATCATGGTGCTCGTGATGTTGAACTTGGCTTCGGGCGCCAAGGGCAGAGGAATAATGGCTACTCTGGCACCAGCTCCATCAAGATCATCATCATCATTGTCGAAGGGTATTTGCATGGCTCGACGTTCAGGCCGAAATCTGCCTTGACGATCTCTTCTATTAGTAGGTGTCGCCACCTCAGCATCACGCCTATGGTTTAGGAACTCGTCATCACCTAGGTCCTCATCGTTAGGATTTGTTGCTCTCCTAGGATTATCAATATTCTGTTGATGCACTTGAGCGGCGGCTAGAGCAGCTAGTCTAGCCTATTCCTGTTGAGCAGCCCTTCTTTCAATTTCTTGTTGAGTCTCCATTATGCCAATATGATGTGGTTTAGGATTGAAAGGTAACAATGGTTGACCAGAACTTCGAGTATGGGGAATGCACTGGATAAAAACCTACAGAAAACAAAAACAACAACTAAAAGTAAAGTACGAGAATCTTTGACCAAATGGTCTAGTAATTATCACAAACTTAGTAGACAACCGTATTCCCGCAATGGCACCAATTTTTGATAATGCTCAAACTACAGCTCTCGTCAGAGTGTAATCGATCGTTGTCAAATATAGAACCCAACTGGGTTGGGTGTCGAATCCCACAGAGAATACTTGGTCACTAAGTAAGCAAAGATTATTAGACTTTTGGTTAAAGTTTCGTAAAAAGGAGGGGTTTTGCAGCGTGCAATAATGTAACAAAATAACAAAGTAAAAACGGAAAATAGCAAAGTAAAAAGAAAGAATGTTTGGTTGGTTTTGATCAATGAGAATTGAGAGCTGGGGTTATGTCCACCTTCTGAGTTGTACGTATCTATTGACTATGAGTTATGCGGAATTCAGGCATGCATGTGCTTATAAAGAATTGTATTCTATGGTAAATCAAGGCGTCTTTCGACCATCAAGGATTATTTCACTTTCGTATCTACCGGTACAAATTCTCCAAGAGGTTAATCCAGTTACGGCACTAACTTTTTAACAGGGGTTGGTGCCCTATTACCTTGACATTATCTCTTTTCCATACATATAACTTTTCTTTCGAACAAGTTAATGCTATAATGGTGTATTCTATATGTTTGCAACCACATGAATTTAAATTAAGATGAAGAGAATAATGATATAAGCAGCATACTTGTCAAGAATTCACAAACTCATAGCAATAGATAGTATCTCAAAAGGCTTCCATAACCCCAACCGAGAAGTTTAGCTACTCATGGGTGCAACGGAAATCACAATAGTCATTATCATCATACCAATATAAGGATCTCACGTGTAGTATATGTTGGTAGGGCTTTATGGCGTGCAGACCTTGCAAGTAGAGGTTCTCTGGTTGTGGAAATTTTAAGTCGAATAGATGAAGGGAAAGTAAATAAGAATTAATTGAAAGCAAATTGTTTAGAATTGTAGATGAATGAATTAGAATGTGAATGATGAGAATAATCAGAATTGTGGAAAGCTTCAGCAAAATAGGGTATTTATAATACCTATATTCTATTCCTACTAGGCTACTGCGTACTTATCCTAATCCTAATAAATTACTGCATCATTATCCTAATCCTAATAAGTTACTGTTGATCCCCAAAGTCTTGAGAAATGTTGTTTTTGCTCGGGACAGGTTTCCCATGCGTCTCTTTTAGTCCTAGGCGTCCAAGCTTTGCTTTCCTTCTTTTGTGAAGCTTCCTTTGGCATCAAGTTATCCATAAAATTCTGAAATCTTCATCATTTATACCAGAAAAGTTACTAATCACGTTTGTTAGCTCACTTACAGGAAAAAGGACTAAAAGTGCATGAATTATATATTTTGTCCTCAGAACTTAGCTAAAATATGGGTGCATTATGGTGCTTTAGGCGTGTAAATACGTCTATCATCAGGCAGCTTCAATTTTAGTCAGCCTAAATCAAAAAGAGGAAACCGTTCTCAGTTTCTTTCTAAATCATTTGTTCCATCTTCTTTTTTAGCCAGTGCTCTAGTTCCTATGTTCAGAGAGGGTAGAAAAGATGGAACACCAAGATCTAAGACCTAGGTAAGTGTTGTAGTGCCCTCTTCTATCCTCTTTGCAAAACTTATGAAAAGCACTATCAAGCTATTTGCAGAATTGGCAGTGGTATTTGTTTTGGATATGGCAAGCCAGGCCGCAGAGTTAGAGACTATCCTCAGCCAGGTCCTCAGGGTCAACAAAATCGCTCCTCACCTCAGTCCAGTCACCTAAATAAGCAGGGTGCCACCTCCAGTGCTACTAGTGGGCAACACCCAAATCATCTCTATGCTCTTCAGTCTCGACAAGATCAGGAAAATTCTCCTAATGTAGTTTCTGGTACATTACAGATCTTTTATGTGCATGTTTACACTTTGATAGATCCAGGAGATTCTTTGTCTTTTGTTACTACCTATATCACAAGAAATTTTGGAATCAGTCCCGAAATCAAAGATGAGCCCTTTTTAGTATCTACCTCAGTGGGTGAAACCATCATAGCCCAATGGGTATACAGGAACTACCCGGTTGTGATGTTTTGGGAAGTCACTTTAGCAGACTTAGTCGTATTAGAGATAACCAATTTTTATGTCATTCTTAGTATGTATTGGCTTCATTCATGCTATGCCATAGTCGACTGCAAAAATAAAATAGTATAGTTTCAATTCCCAAATAAACCTTCCCTTGAGTGGAAGGGTAGTGTATCCGATTTCAGGGGTCAGCTTATTTTCTACCTTCAGGCAAGGAAAATGATATCTAAAGGATGTTTCTGTGATATCATTCGAGTTAAGGATACTAGTTTCAAAACTCCCAGCCTTTAATCAGTCCCAGTAGTTACTGAATATTCAGATGTCTTTCCTAAGGATCTTCTAAGAATTCTTCCTGAAAGGTAAATAGACTTCAGTATTGATCTTCCTCTAAATACTCAGCCTATCTCAATTCTGCCATATAGAATGGCACCAGGAGAACTCGGATAACTAGTAGAACAATTAACAGATCTCTTAGATAAGGGATTCATCAGGCCTAGTATTTCCCCGTGGGGTGCTCCAGTATTTTTTATGTGCAAGAAAGATGGTTCTCTCAAAATGTGGATAGACCACCACCAACTCAATAAGGTCATAGTCAAGAACAAGTATCCTCTTCCCAAAATCAATGACTTTTTTGAAAAACTTCAGGGTGCTAGTTATTTCTCTACGATAGATCTCAAATCTGGCTATCATCTACTAAGAGTTAGGGAATGTGACATTCTGAAAATAGCTTTCCAAACGCGCTATGGTCACTTTGAATTTCTAGTCATGTCATTTGGTCGTACCAACACCCCATCCGCTTTCATGAACTGGATGAACCGTGTGTTCAAGCAGTACTTGGACATATTCATCATAGTCAGCAGAGATCATATTTTGGTCTATTTTTGTAGTGAGCCTGATTATGTAGACCATCTCAGGACAATACTTCTAAATCTAAAAGATCATCAGCCATTCGCCAAATTCAGTAAGTGCAAATTTTGGCTAAGGTCAATAGAATTCCTTGGTTAGATCATTTCTTGAGATGTCATTAGAGTTGATCCTCAAAAGACCGAAATAGTAAGAAACTGGACAAGAACTATCTCTCCATCAGATATCAGGAGTTTCTTGGGTTTGAATGGCTATTACACATGGTTTGTTAAAGTATTTTTATATATTGCATCCCTTATGTACAGACTGGCTCAGAAGAAAGTCAAGTTTCAATGTTCAGACCCTTGCGAGAAGTATTTTCAGGAGTTGAAATCTTGACTTACCTCAACCCCTGTCTTAGCTCTTCCATATGGTTCAGATGGGTTTATGGTGTATTGTGATGTATCTATAGTAGGTTTGGGTTGTGTCCTCATTCAGCATGGTAAGGTCATAGCCTACGCCTCCAGGCAGCTTACACCCCTTGAGAGGAATTATCCTACTCATGATCTTGAGTTAGCTACCGTAGTCTTTGCCATGAAAATTTGGAGGCATTATCTCTGCGGAGTTCATGTAGGTGTCTTCACATATCAGAAGGGTCTTCAATATGTTATTTCTCAAAAAAATCTCAATCTTCATCTGAGAAGGTGGTTAAATCTCTTGAAAAACTATGATATGAGTGTCCTCTATCATTCGAGAAAGGCCAACGTAGTGGCTGATGCTCTTAATAAGCTATCCATGGGTAGTGTTTCTGATATTGAGGATAGAAAGAAGAAGTTAGCTTAGGAAGTCCATTAGTTTGCCAGACTAGACGTTCGCTTAGTCGATTCTTCAAAGGGTGGTGTATGTGTTTAGAGTAGTTCAGAATCATCTCTCGTTTTTAACGTGAAAGAAAAGCAAGATAGAGATCCCATATTTGTCAAGTTGTAAGATTTAGTTCAGGATCAAATAGTAAAAGTTTTCTCCCAAGGAGGAGATAGCTTTTTACGTTGTCAGGGTCGTCTCTGTGTTACAGATATAGATGACTGAAGGCAGTGAATTCTTGCAGAAGTGGATGGTGCATGCTACTCTATTTATCTAGGGGCCACAAAGATGTACCGTGACTTATGGGAGATCTAATGGTGGAGTGGGATGAAGATAGATATTGTAGAGTTTATTATTAAGTGCTCTATATATATGCAAGTTAAGATAGAGCATTAGAAGCCTAGTGGGTCCATGAAGGAGTTCAGTATTCCTACTTGGATGTGGAAAGTTGTGAACATAGACTTCATGATGAGTTTACCTCAAACTTGTCATAAGCATGATTCAGTCTGGGTCAATATAGATAGAATAACCAAGTCAGCTCATTTCCTTCCAGTTCATACCACTTATTTGGCTGAGGATGATGCCAAACGCTATATCAAGGAGTTGGTTATATTTCACGGTATTCCATTGTCTATTTTATCAAATAGAGGTACCCAATTCACCTCTCACTTTTGGAAAGCATTCAAAAAGGTTCTTGGTACCCAAGTTCATCTTAGTACAACCTTTCATCCTTAGACAGATGGTTAAGTAGAAAGGATCATTTAGACCTTAAAAGATATTAACAGCGTGTGCAATTGATTTCAATGGAATTTAGGATAACCACTTACCTTTGATTGAATTTGCATATAATAATAGCTATAATTCAAGTATTCGGATGGCTTCGTTTGAATCTCTTTATGGTAGGATATGTAGATATCTAGTTGGTTGGTTCAAAGTTAGTGAGGACTCAGTCATAGGGTCTGACTTAGTATTCGATGCCTTAGAAAAAGTCTAGTTAATCAGAGAAACACTCTGGGCTACTCGGAGCTGATAAAAGTCTTATGCAGAAGTTCGTAGAAAAGATCTCGAGTTTGAGGCTACTTATCATATCTATCTAAAGATATCTCCCATGCAGGGAGTGAAAAGATTCAACATAAAGGGAAAGCTTAGTCCCCGATATATCGATCCCTTCAAGATTCTCAGTCATTTCAGTAAGGTTGCTTATGAGCTCGAATTTCCTTCAGACCTAGCCTCAGTTCATCCAGCCTTTCATGTCTCTTGGCTCAAAAAGTGCATAGGTGATCCATCAGTTATAGTCCCTATTCAGAGCATCGATGTTCAGAAAAGTCTCTCTTATGAAGAGATTCCATTTGAAATCTTAGACTATCAGACTCGTAGATTTAGGAACAAAGAAGTCCCTCTAGTTAAAGTTCATTGGAGAAATGAATCCGTCGAGGGTGTTATTTGGGAAGCAGAAGCAAATATGCATACCAAGTATCCTCACCTCTTCTCCAGAAACTCAGATCAAGCTCAAGGTAATAGTTCTTCTTAATCTTACTCAGTTTCATGATTAGTGTTCATCGCAAACTTGGTATTCAGTTTCATGTTCATGTTCCCAGTATAAACTTGGTATCAAGTAACATTGTACATTCAGTCATACATTCATGAATCAGTTAGATATGTATCAGATATGAATGTTCAGTATTATACCTTCAACTTGTCAGTCATGAAATCATGTTCTAGTTATTCATGTTCAGTATGTACGTCGGTTGTCTTTTCCTCCCTCTCAATAAGTCTCATTCAAGTATGATTGCTCTCAAGGGAGAGATATTGTAATACCCCATACTTTTTCCTAGATAATTTTATCTCAAGAATGTCTAGTATTACCTTCTAAATTGAATGCTGGTTATTTCATGAGGAATTTCCAAGATTTTTAGTTTTTATCATATGGGAAATTCAATAAGCTTTCCATCGATTTAAGATTTTCCCAAATTCGATAACTGAGTCAGAAGTTACGATTATTTTAAGTTCCCATCATAAAACAATGCCATATTAGTCAGTGCACCGCGCCACAAGAGGAAATCGTATTTGGCAAATTCTATTATGGGTCCGTGATTATGGTGCATCGTGCTAGGGCCCAAATTCAGAATTGTCCTTTTCCAATATCTTAGTGTGATTTTCTCTGTGTTGCACCAAAGTTCTAGGTCAAAACAGAAGGGGCAATGCAATGGCTCCGCATCGCGCCATCCCTCAATTTTACAAATGTTAATTCTGGTGACATCGTGCGATAACGCATATCCCGCCAGGGGCCTAATTTGGTAAAAGTTTAATGAACTTAAACGAAGCATCCAGGGTTAAAAGGGTCAATTTCCTACCCCTATTTAATACCAATAACACGTGATTTAGTCATTCTTCACCCAAAATATACTATTTTCTCTCAAGTTTATCTCAAGAACAAGCTAGGGTTTCTATTGGGGATTCAAATTCAGGAGGGTTTCTCGTTCAATCTTCACAAAATCACAAACCAAGACATGCATAGTGTTCATTCGTGGACACATTTCATCCATGAAGGCTAAGAATCTCTTTTCTAAGTTTAAGTTTATGGATTTCTTTATGAATTTCATGTTGGGTTTGTTTTTTTATGTTGAGAATGATCAGGTGAATTCAAATCCATGTTGGGTGATCAATTTTATGTGGAATTGATTTCTATAGATGTATATTCATGTGAACCTATGAATAAACCCCAGATGATGAAATTAGAGATGAATGATGATGATTAATTATTGTATTATGTTGTCTACATGTTCTATGCCTACCATGTGTTTGATTAAATGCCTAGATGAAGGAACAATGCCCAACAAGTATGATATCATGAAATCCCCATGTATGTACAAGTTATGCCTATCACATGTTTTGGTGGAATGCTTCCATAAATGTATTATGGATTATGATGTTAGTTATATGTTCAAGCAAGTTATGCTTGGTCAGTTTCCTTCCATCGAGTCCTCGGGGTACTTGTACTAGAAACATTAGTTGTGTGCTTAAAGCCATCTCATTATTTCATAATTCTCTCAGTCAAGCCATAATCCTTAGACTTTAGACAGTCTTATGACTCCGAAAATCCCCATGATCTCATGAACTCAATCAGTTGTCAGATATCGGTAATATTCCATCAGTCAATGGAAATTAGTAACTCAATCCATGTTTAGTTTAGTAAATTATGATCAGTGTCTATTTATGTGGAAGTAAAAATTAGCATTGAGTAAACCCAATGATAGGAACTCACCTGTTATGTGAGGGTGTGAATCTTAGATGCTATCTTTGCATTCCAGAACAATGTAACCAGCATAGGTTAAGACATCATAGCCTGCTATATGAGGGTAGATGAGGTGGCTTAGACTTTTATGTGAGGGTTCCCATTGTTCTCACAAGAGTTACATGTTATATTAGGGTCACTCACATATTGACCTTACCAGTGGCTCGGTATTCACACTTTCTAATCATGGCATAGATTGGACCCTAATTCAGCTATAATGCATTATTTGGGGCATGTCGGTTAGATGACTACCTCTCACAGTCTCAGTATTAGTCTCAGTAAAAGAACTCAGATAGTTTCATCATATTTAAGACTGTCAGATATTTTCACTTATGTTATCAGTTATATTCAGATTCAGTAATTATGTTATCACAGTATTAGTGTCAGTTGTTATGGCCCATGCATGTATTCTCATGCTCATGCTAGTTAGTCAGTTATTATTATTGTTCATGCATATGAACCCCATGCATACAACCTACCTCATATGAATACCAGCACATTCAAAGTACTGACGCATTAGCGGTATGGTGTCTTATATCATAGGTTCAGAGATACAAGCTCCAGATCAGTAGTAGATTCCAGTTTTAGTAGTCAAAGTTTGAAGTGAGTCCTCATTATTAAGGACCTGATTATTCCCTATTATCTCATTAACTAGTTTATTAGTTGGAGTTAGTTGGGGATATATCCCATCAACTCCTTACTCAGACTATTCAGTCTGTTAGAGGCTTTCTAGACTATCATGTTTCAGACTTCAGTATTTCAAATTTTTTTTTGGTATTTCATACCCCATTTAGATGTTATGTTTTATTTCAATTATATGAACCTTATGGACTTTCAGTTCATATTTCCATATTATTCAGTATTTTATACAGTATACAGGTATAGATATCAATCACGTGTTAGCTTGTGGTCCTTTAGGGCCATGAGCATCGTGTAACGTTTTGGGTACTAGATTTAGGGCGTTACAGTGACAGCGATATCTCTTTAGCTGTAACGGCTACATAAATCCCCTAAGATGTGTTTGGGGAATTCCCCTTCACCTTTTATACCTAGAAACCCCAAAATGAGTGTAATAACTCAAAATTTGTAAGAATTAACATTTCTATATCAAGTTTCTCCAAGTTTAAGGTAAGAATTTCTTAAATTCATGCTTAAATTTCATAGTTTGGATCCAAAACCCCAAATTATCTTAGAGCTTAATTTTAGGAAAAAGCATGGCTAGTTTTCACCAATTCATTGAGGGCTATGATTCCTTATTCATATGTGAACATTTGGTTGGTCTCGAAAACTTGTTTACCATATGTGGGACCCAGTTAGAGTTTTGGTTTCATTTTTGGACCCAAAGCATAATAATTCAATATGGGTATTATTAGACTCATATTGATTAGTAGATTATGGTTTGATAGTGTGATGGCATTTTGAGGATTGTACAGTGAAGACAAGCATATGGTGCATGAAATGAAGTTTTGTAGTTTTTCCTTGAGGTAGTGTTTAATCTATTTCTCTTCATAGATAATGTGTGATATATGTTGCATGTGAATATAGATGTTAGGGTTGATTATGAGTAGCATAACTTGGCCTTGATATATTGATGTTTGGGATTATGAGCATTTTAGACCCGTAAGATGGCATATTTATAACCCTTTTGTATCCTATTACCTTCCCTCTTTATTTTAGATTAGTTATAGCATGGATATGATATAATACTGCGTTTTGAATATGGTTTTAGCTTTTGAAGCATGATTTGTATACTTATCATGGTCAGGGTAGTATGGTAATCTTAAAACAATAAGTTGGGTAGAGTTAACTTGAGAACCTGTGTTTCTATTCAAAGTTTCAATCTAAAGATTGAATATGATTTACTTGGAATCTAGAAGATGAACTAGATACCTTATCCTAATTTGGGGCATAGTATGACTAATTATTGAAATTATAGATAAGAAGTGGGATCCTTCAGCCGACTTAGGCCTAAGCTTGTGTTAAGTCTTGTGGACTTAGTGTAGATGTTAGACATAGATGAGGATAGTAACCTTAGAATATTCTTACTTCACTACTTGTTAACTTGTATTGATGAATGGATTGCACCTTTTAAGTTATGGTTACTATACTCATTGTGTAAGTGATATTGGGCATCTAGAGATGATATTTGTATTGAACTGATTTGCTTAACTGAAACGCTACACGGTGCTTATGACCCCAAGTGACCACATGCAAACCCATGATAGATATCTGTACCTGTATACTACATAAGATAGCTGAATAATTTAGAAACATACACTAAAAGGCCATAAGGTTCGATCATGAACATAACTGAACGTAACATTTGTGTGGGGTAATAGAATTCCCAAGACAAAACTAAAGTCTAAAACATGATAGTCTGTATTTAGTCTACATCTAGTATGATAGCCTCTACTATCTAAAGAATTTGAATAAGGAGTTGAAGGGATATGTCCAAAACTAACTCCAACTAATAAACTAATCAATAAGATAAAAGAAAACCATCATATCCTTGAAGGATAACGACTCACTTCTACTCTGTCAGGTAAAACTGGGATCAACTGTTAAACTGGAGCACGTGTCTCTGAACCTATGGTGTAACATAAAAAAGAAAGTACCATAGCGTGAATGCGTCAGTACAATGGAATTTACTAAGTATGTATCTGAGGTAGGCTATATGCAAGTTTTCACATGCATGATTAATACTAACTGACTATCTAACATAAATGTGAGAATGCATACATGAATATGTAATTGCAACAGACAATGTGATAACATAATACTGATATCGTGATAGCATGACTACTAAGTCTGGATATTGATAACATGACATAAATGATAATTGATATGACTGATAATACGAAAGACTGTATCTGATTATTACTAATAACATGGGTGACTGTACTTAACAGTCCTAAATCTAGTGGAACTAGTTTAGTTCCGTACTATATCTGAGTTGACTGCGCCTGACAGTCCTAATTTTGTAACATGAAACTGTGGGAAGTAGTATCTAACCGACATGCCCTAAATATTCTATAATAGCTGAGATGGGATCCAACCTCTGCCCTGACTGGAAGGGTGCCAATATTATGCTACTGGTAAGGACAACATGTGAGTAACCCTCATATAACAGGTAACTCTAGTGAGAACGGTGGGAACCCTCATATAACAGGTTAAGCTACCTCATCTACCCTCATATAGTAGGCTATGATGGGTCAACATCTGCTGGCTACATATTTCTGAAACGCAAGGATTGTTTCTTGGAATCACACCCTCATATAATAGGTAAGTCCTCATCCTTGAGTTCACTCGGTGCTAATTCCAATTCCCATATGAATAGATGCTAAACATTACTGAATTGAACTTAGCATGGACGGACTTACTGAATTTCCATGGCTTACGGAATACTATTGATATATGATAACTCACCGAGTCATGAGATCATGGAGATTTTTCTTAAGTCATAATACTATATGAAGTCTAATATTTCATAGCTTGACTGAGAGTATCGTGAAAACATGACATGGGTCTTGGAACAAAGCTAATATTTCGGGTACAAGTACCTAAAGAACTCGATGGAAGGAAACTAACATAACTTGTTATTATTGATTAATGATATGACCACAATACGTTCAATGAAGTATTTCATCAAACATCCAATAGGCATAAGCCTGTACATACATAGGGATTTCATGATATCATGCTAGTTAGACAATTTTCCTTCATCTATGCATTTAATCAAACATATTCTAGGCATACTATATGTAAAGCACATTATACAACAATTAAACATCATGATTGAATCTAATTTTATCATTAAAGGGATTAGTCCTAGGGTTTCATGAATTTATGGCTATAGTAATTAAACCCGCATAGAAATTATCAATAATCACGGAGTAGAATTCATTTTCACATTTATCAAACATGAACATGAGGAGCCAAAATATGAAAAACTTGAGTTTAGAAAAGGGTTTCTTGACCTTGATGGATGAAAAGAGTTCAAGAATAAACACTATGCATACCTTCGATCATGATTTCGTGAAGATTGATGGTGAAACCTTCCTGAATGAATCCCCAGTAGAAACCCTAGTTTGTTCTTGAGATAAACTTGAGAGAAACTAATATGTTTTGGGTGAAAAGTGGTTGAATAACAACATAAAGAGATTATATAGAGGTAGGATGTTGACCCTTTTAACCCTGAACACGTCATTAAATTTTCAGTAAAATTTCCTGAGTTGGGCCTTTGGCGCGACGCGTCACTATCGCGCCGTGTCATAGGAAATTGACATTTGGGAAATTGCATAGTGGCATGACACGGAGCTATCATATTTCCACCTTTTCTATGACATGGATGTTTGGCGCGATGTCCTAGTATCGCAGAGAAACACTAGAAATTGACAATTGCCATTTGAGTTATCTCTGTGAGGTGCTGAAGGCTCAGGTCAAACTCTATCTCACTAAAAGGCTCTAACTATTCACCCGGGTGTCGGATTTGGTCAAATTATATATCAATGGAAAGATTATTCAAATTCCCAAGTGTTAGGAAAATACCATGTGTAGAAGAATAAATTCTTATTTCAAAGCAAGTTTTAACATCCTTTAGATAATTTTTGAGCTAAGAAAAAGCACGGGTATTACAATATCTCCCCCTTGAGAACATTCATCCATGAATGAGACTGACTTAGAGGGGAGACAATGAGATGAACATGAATAACTGGAGCATGATATCATGACAAACGTGACTGACAAGCTTAGTATAACATATTGAACATGCATATCTGATGCATGCATAACTGATTCATAAATGCATAATTGAAAGTTCTGAAGAACTAAGTTTCCTCGGAATGAGAATGCATGTCTGATGAATAACTATATAATTAATCTAATACATGAATGCATGACTGAATATGCGGTGGTACTTGATACCAAGTTTATCATGGGAACATGAACATGAGACTCAATACTAAGTTAGTGATGTACACTAATCATGAAACTGAGTAAGCTTAAGAAAAACTGTTATCTTGAGCTTAATCTGAGTTGGCGAGGAAAAGGTGAGGGTACTTGGTATGCATATCTTCTTCTATTTCCTTAGTAGCTCCCTCTAAGGACTGATTTCACCAAAGAACTTTAACTAGAGGTACTTGTTTGTTCCTCAATCTATGATTCTGATAGTCTAAGATTTCAACTGGAATCTCTTCATTAGAGAGGCTGTTCAAAACATCAATGCTGTGAATAGGGACTATGATTGATGGGTCACCTATATAATTCTTGAAAAAAGAGACATGAAAGACTGGATAAACTGAGGCTAGATCTTAAGGCAATTCTAGCTCATAAGCTACCTTCCTAAATCAATTGAGAATCTTGAAGGGGTCAACATATCAGGGATTGAGCTTTCCTTTCTAGCTGAATCTCTTCACTCCCTTTATGGGAGATATATTGAGGTAGATATGATCACTAATCTCGAACTCAAAATCCTTTCTACAAACATCTGCATAAGACATTTGTTTGCTCTGAGCAGCCCAGAGTGTTTCTCTAATTAACTAAACTTTCTCCAAGGCATCGAATACTAAGTCAAGACCTATGACTGAGGCCTAACTATCTTTGAAACAATTAATCAAAGATCTACATCTCCTACCATAGAAAGCTTTGAATAGAGATATCTGAATACTGGAATGATTGCTATTGTTTTATGCAAATTCAATCAAAGGCAAGTGGTCATCCCAACTACCCTTGAAATCAATTACACACGCCCTTAGCATATCTTCCAAAGTCAGAATGGTCCTTAATTCTTAACCATCTGTCTGAGGATGAAAGGATTTACTGAGATGAACTTAGTTACCAAGACCCTTTTTGAATGCTTTCTAAAAATAAAAGGTGAATTGGGTACCTCTATCTAAGATAATTGATAGTGGAACACCATGCAATCTGACCAGCTCCTTGATGTAGAGCTTGGCATAATCCTCGGCTGAATAAGAGGTATGAACCAGAAGGAAATGAGCTGATTTGGTCATCCTGTCTACAATGACCCAAACTGACTTATGTTGATGATGAGTTTAAGGCCAACCCATCATGAAGTCCATGTTCACAACTTCCAAATTCCAAGTAGGAATGGCGAACTCCTGCATAAGACTACTAGGATTCTGATGCTCTATCTTAACCTACTGACATGTAGAGCACTTAGCCACAAACTCTGTAACATCTCTTTTCATCCCACTCCACCAATATATTTCCCGCAAATTGTGGTACATCTTAGTAGCCCCTGGATGAATAGAGTAATGTGCACCATGCACTTATATATGAATTCGTTGCCTTGTGTCATCTATGTATGGAACAGATAGATGACCCTAACAATGAAGAACACCATCTCCACCTTGGGAGAAAACCTCTATTTTCTGATCATGAACTGACTCTTTTAGCTTGACAAGGCTAGATCCTTATCTTGCTTTTCTTTTACCTCAAAAACTAGAGATTATTCTGAACTACTCTTACTACGTTGGCCTTGCCTAGATGATAGAGGACACTCATGTCATAATCTATTAAGAGCTCTACACACCTTCTCTGACAAAGATTTAGATATTTTTGAGAAAATACATACTGAAGGATCTTACGATCTATAAAGACATCTACATGAACTCAAAGGAGATAATGCCTCCAAATCTTTAATGCAAAGACTACGGTTGCTAACTCAAGGTAATAAGTAGGATAATTCTTATCATGGGTTTTAAGTTGTATGGAGTCATAGGCTATGACCTTACCATGCTGCATGAGAACACAACCTAAACCAACTCTAGAAGTATCACAATATACTATGAATCCGTCTGAACCATCGAGTAATGCTAGAACTAGAACTGAGGTAAGTCGAGTTTTTAATTCCTAAAAACTTTTCTCGCATGGATCTGACCACTGAAACTTGACTTTCTTCTGAGTCAATCTAGACATAGGAGATGCAATAGAAGAAAATCCCTCAACAAACCATTTGTAATAGACAGCCAGACCCAGGAAACTCTTGATATCTGACGGATAGATAGGGCGAGGCCAGTTCCTTACCGTTTTTGGTCTTTTGAGTATCACTCTAATGCCATCACCGGAAAAAATATGGCCAAGGAATGCTACTGATCTTAGCCAAAATATGCACTTACTTAATTTGGCGAATAACTGATAATTTCTGAGAGTTTGGAGTACTATTCTGAGATGGTCTGCATGATCAAGCTTAGTGTGGGAATAAACCAAAACATCATATATGAAGACTATGAGGAACATGTCTAAGTACTGCTTGAACACACGGTTCATCAAGTCCATGAAAGTGGTTGGGGCATAGGTTAGACCAAATGACATGACTAGAAATTTAAAGTAACCATACCGCGTATGGAAAGTTGTCTCTGGGATGTCACATTCTCTAACTTTGAGATGATGGTAGCCGGATATCAGGTCTATCTTGGAGAAATAACTGGCACCCTAAAGTTTGTCAAATAAGTCCTTGATTCTAGGAAGAGGATATTGTTCTTGACCGTAACCTTATTGAGTTAACGGTAATCTATGCATATTCTCAGTGAACCGTCTTTCTTGTGCATGAATAAGACTGGTGCACCCCACGGGGAAATGCTTGGTCTAATGAATCCCTTATCTAAGAGATCTTTCAACTGTTCTTTTAGTTTCTTGAGTTCTGCTGGTGACATTCTGTATGGAGGAATAGAGATAGGCCGAGGGTCTGAAAGAAGATCAATACCGAAGCCTATTTCCTTTTCAAAAGGAATTCCTAAAAGATTTTTAGGAAAGACATCGAAATATTCATTCACTACTGGGACTGATTCAAGATTGGGAGCCTCGAAAATGGAATCTCTACAATGAACTAGATAATAAACATATCCCTTAGATGTCATTTTCCTTGCCCGAAGGTAGGAAATAAGCTGACCACTGAAAACAGATACACTACCCTTCCACTCTAGGACGGGTTCATTTGGGAACTAAAACTGAACTATTTTATTTCTGTAGTCGACTGTGGCATAGCAGAAATAAATCCAAATCTACTGACGTGACTTTCTAAAATATCATAATTGGGCAGTTCCTGTATACCTACCAGGCTATGATGGTTTTATCCATCCAGGTAGAGACTGAGAATAACTCTACTAGAATTTCAAGACTAATTACAAAATCAAAATCTAGATATATAGTAACGAAAAACAAAGAAGCTCCTGGATCTAGAAAAGCATAAACATGTACATGAAAGATCTATAACGTACCAGTAACTACATCACGAGAATTTTCCTTATTGTTTCGAGTTTGTAAAGCATAGAGATGATTTAGACTTTACTCTCTAGGACCACTGGAAGTGGCACCCTACTGATTTGGGGGATCGGACTAAGCTGAAGAGTGATTCTACTGACCCTAAGGTTCTAGCTGAGGATAGTCTCAAACTCTGTGGCCTGTCTTGCAAAAACTAAAACAAATTCCACTACCTGCTCTACAAACACCTTGATGGTGCTTACTATTAGTCTTGCAAAGAGGATAGGTATGGGCACTTCTAAGAATGCCCGGTTACTCAGAGCGTGGCATTCTATCTTTGTTACCCTCTCTGAACTTAGGAACTTGAGCACTGGCTATAGAGGAAGCTAGAACTAATGACTTAGGATGAAACTGAGAGCGGTTTTCTCCTTGTGATTTAAGCTGAGCAAATTTAAAACTACCTGTCTTCGCTCTCTTATTCTATTTTTCCCTCTGCTTAGTTTTTTGCTCTTCTATCTGTGAGCATGGGTCATAAGTCTTGCTTAGGTCATGTCACTGTTCAGCATGGCGGATCTGCACTCATTAACCAGTTGTCATTCACCCCTAAAGCAAACTTACTCATATTGGACCTACTGTTTGCAACCACATGAGGGGCATACCTGGCTAATTAAATATACTTAAAAGGATACTCTTTTACTATCATGTTGCCCAGCCTGAGGGTAATGAACTCTAAAACCTTGGCTTTTCTAGGCTCTTGGGGAAAAAATCTGTCTAAGAAAGTAGTGACAAACTCCTCCCACTCTATAGGACCTAATCTGATCTTTCAAATTTCCACAGTTTGAACAAAGAACGAGCCACATCCTGTAACTGGTATGTAGCTAGATAAGCACTTTCAACAATAGTCAGCCCCATGGCATCTATTATTTTCTGAACTTGATCTAAGAATTTCTGAGGGTCTTCATCTACCTTAGACCTAAGGAAGGTTAGAGGATTCATTTGGGTGAAGTCCCGAATTCTCACTGTAGCTGAGTTGGCTACTGGATTGGTCGGAATAACTGTGGGCCATTCATTATGAGTAGCGACTAATTAAGCAAGAGTGTTAAACGTGGTCCTAAATTCGTCATTAGAAACATGATCTCCCAAAGGTTTTTCAGGCTGAGGGGCTGACTGATTTCTTCTCTTAGGAGGAATGTTCTAAAATAAAGTGAAGAAGCGGATTAGACAGAGAGACTAACTTGTGATTATGCTCACAGACATGACATGAATACTGAAATAGAGGGAAATATTCTTAAAACATCTCATACCCTTTTTCCCATAAATGTGGCTCGCAACACACCCATGTACAAGACTCTACTAGATGCGGCTTTCAGACTTCTTAGGACTCTAGTGAACCTTAGGCTCTGATACCAAGTTTGTAACGACCCGATTTGCTGAATTGGAATGCTACACGGTGCTCATGACCCTAAGGGACAACAGGATAACCCATGACTGATATTTGTACCTGTATACTACATAAGATAACTTAAAAATACATAAACATAAACTGAAAGGTCATAAGGTTCGATCATGAACATAAATGAATAACGTAACATCTCTGTGGGGTAGAAGAATACCCAGAACATCTCAGCCTCTACTGTCTGAACAATCTCAATAAGTAGTTGATGGGACATGTCCCTAACTAACTCCAACTAATAAACTAATTAATGAGATAAAAAAATCATCATATCCTCGAAGGATGAGCACTCACTTCTACTCTAGCTGGTGAAACTAGGATCTACTGTTGATCTGGAGCACGTGTCTCTGAACCTATGGTGTAACATAAAAAAAGTGCCATAGCGTGAATGCATCAGTACGATTGAATATATTGAGTATGCATATGAGGTAGGCTATATGAAAGGGTTCACATGCATGCTTAATACTATAAATATGAGAATGCATACATAAATACGTAACTGTAACTGACAACGTGATAACATGATACTGATATCGTGATAGCATGACAACTAATTCTAGATACTAATAACATGAGATAAATAATAGGTGATATGAATGATAACATAAAAGACTATATCAAAATAATACTGATAACATGGGTGACTATACTTGACATTCCTAAATCTGGTGGAAATATTTAAGTTCTGTACTGTATCTGAGTTAAGTATGCCTGACAGTCCTAATTTGGTAACATGAAACTATGGGAAGTAGTATCTAACCGACATGCCCTAAATGTGCTATAATGGCTGATATAGGGTCCATTCTCCACCCTGACTGGAAGGGTGTCAATACCATGCCACTAGTAAGGACACCATGTGAGTAACCCTCATATAATAGGTAACTCTAGTGAGAACAGTGGGAACACTCACATAATATTTTAAAACACCTCATCTACGCTCATATAGTATAATGTCTCAACCTATACTGTCAATATAGTTTTAAAATGCAAGGACTCCTTATAGGAATCACACACTCATATAATAGGTGAGTCCCCATCCTCAAGTTCACTCGGTGCTAATTCTAACTCCCATCTAAATAGATGTTAAATATTATTTATTGAACTGAACTAAGAATGGACTAAGTTACTTAATTTTCATCGCTGAGGGAATACTACTGATATCTGAAAACTTACTGAGTCATGAGATCATGTAGATTTTTCTGAGTTATAAGACTATCTAAAGTATAAGAATTTATAGCTTGACTGAGATTATCATGACAACATCACATAGGTCTAGGAACACAACTAATATTTTCGGTACAAGTACCCCTTGTACATGATGGAAAAAAACCTGACATGACTTGATATTCTTGAATACATGATAACCACCACAATAAGTTTATTGAAGTATTTCATCAAACCTCTAACAGGAATAAGGTTGTACATACATTGGCATTTCATGATATCATGATAGTTAGACAATTTTCCTTCATCCAGGCATTTAATCAAATATATTGTAGGCATAGTACATGTAAAGCACATTATACAATAATTAAACATCATGCTTCAGTCTAGTTTCATCATTTAAGGGCTTAGTCATAAGGTTGCATTAATTTATGGCTATAGTAATTAAACCCACATAGAAATTATCAACAATCATGGAGTAGAATCAACTTTCACATTTATCAAACATGAACATGAGCAGCCAAAACATGAAAACATATAGAAGATCCATAACTTAAGTTTAGAAAAGGGATTCTTGAACTTCATGGATGAAAGGAGTCCATGAATGAATAATATGCATACCTTAGATCATGATGTTGTGAAGATTGATAGTGAAACCTTCCTGAATTTGAATCTCCAATAGAAACCCTAGTGTGTTCTTGAGATAAACTTGAGAGAAACTAATATGTTTTGGGTGAAAAGTAGTTGAATCATGTGTTAAATGGATTATATAGGGGTAAAAAGTTGACTCTTTAATCTCCGGACATGTCATTAAATTTTTAGTAAAATATCCTGAGTTAGGACCTTGACGCGATGCGGTGCTATCACGTCGTGTCACAGGAAATTGATAATTGGGAAACTGCACGGTGGCGCAATACAGAGCTATCGTGTTGCCACCTTATCTACGACTTGGAATTCTATCACGACGTGCTAATATCATGAAACAACACTGAAACTGAAAATTGCCATTTGAGCTATATCCACGATGCGCTAAAGGCTCAGGTCAAACACTGTCTCACTAAAAGACTCTATCTCTTCGCCTGGGTGTTGGATTTGGGCAAATTATATATCGATGGAAAGATTATTCAATTTTCCACATGATAGAAAGTGAAAATTATAAAAATACCATGTGTATAAGAATGAATTCTTATTTCAAAACAATTTCTAAAATCCTTAAGATGATTTTTAAGCTAAGAAAACTCATGGGTATTCCAATATTCCTCCTAGATACGTTACGTGGATGCTATATTCTCTTAGATTTGATGATTGGCCTATTGAGACACTATTTTATCTTAGACTTGATGATTGAAGTATTGAGATGCTATTTCCTCTTTAGACATAATGATTGGCCTATGGAGTTGTTGTTTTCTTTAGTCATGGTTGTTGGACCTATAGAGACAATGTTTCTCTTGGATATATAAATTGCCCTTGAAGATTCATATTCATCATAGTCATTATGTCTCACCTATTAATATAAGATATCCTATAGATGATTATATGTCTATATATATAAAGCCTCCTAGATGCGAGATGTCTCTTGTGTGATAGATGATTACATGTCTACCAATATTATGCCTTTTAGATGTGAGATGTCTCTTGTCTGAGAGATAATTACATGCTTATTGATATTATTCTTCCTATAGGCAAAATGTTTAGAGATATTCAATAGATTATATATATGATTATTGATATAAGTCCCAAATATGTTTATGGTCCTAAGCTTGTGATTATGATGATGTGATTAGTCCAGATAAATTAATAGGCTAAGGGTCCTGTTATAATATTCATTTAATATCCTAGAAGTGTTGTTCATCATAAATGATGTTATTACAAATTATTAATATGAATATGTATATATTTTTATACATATCTCTATGGTATAGGATGAATAAAGATACAATATGATGCTTACTATTCCCCTGATTGAATACTGGTGATGGCATGTATAAATTTGGTACATTCATGATTATTATATCAGTAATTTATATGATTCTAGTTGACATACAATTTTATGACTGTTCTTCCTAATTAAGGGTTAAGCTAAGTCATAGCTAGATGTCTTTTAGTTGGCTATAGTACTTGATTCCTTGAAATATAATATACTAGTTAATGAACCTTTCTTAGCTGACATATGGTAACTATCGATGATTGATATGTTGCTAATAATGAAGTTTAATAGTTCATAAATAAGGACTAGTTAGTAAACGAAGGTTAGCTAATGAAGGGTGTTAGTTAATAAAGAATTGTTAGATGATAACTAGTAATTTTTTTAATATTAATTATTAATTGATATAGTGTGATAAGTTGATAATAATGAATGGTGGATAAATGGCAGTTTTGGTCTAGTGATAAAACTTTACTAGATGTTAGATTTTGGCCATTTAATAAGTAGTTGTTAGTTACTATCCAGTGAGTAAGGATAATGTTTAAGCTAACACCTAGAGGTTATGTGATGACTACTAAACTAGTGATTCTGTTATAATAAGTATTGGTTAACTAATAACGAGTAGTTGGGAAGTATTGACTAGATAGATATTCTATGGTGATATGTCTATGTTTATGAGTATTTTAGTGTGTCTTATTCAGTTATGGTAATTGTGATGATATTGATACCTGGCAAGGTCGAAGAATATTATTCTGTTTTTATTAATACCCAGTAAGGTTGGGGTATACTATTGTGATGATATGGAAAATCGGTAAGGTTAGAGAATACTATTGTGATGATATTGATACTCGACAAGGACAGAGGATACTATTGTGATGATGGATACCCAACAATTCCATTGGATACTATTGTGATGATATTTATACCTGACAAGGCTAGAGGATACTATTGTGATGATAATGATGCCCAGCAAGGCCAAAGGATACTATTGTGATGATGTTGATACCTAATAATGCTGAAGGTTATATTATTGATATGTTGAGATCCTACAATGCCGGAGGTTGACTACAATAGATATGGTCGTGATGACGACACTTATGATGAGTTTTGATATTAATTGCATACTTTACATTAATTCCTGCATTTGCATCGCCTATCACCAGTATAAACCTTTGTCTATCAGTTGGTATGGGATGGTTGCATATATATAGGTGAAAAATATACGCTATGTTGTTGTATGTTAATTGAACGTTCCAAGATTGGGGTAGTGGGGGTACGCATAGGCTCGACTATGTATTTGGTTGTCCGGAGTATCCAGTTATTCGTGTTGTTATTATCATTGTTATGATTATTATTAATATTGATATCTTATGAAAAATTAATCATTGATAAGGTTTTAGTATTTGAGGTACGTCTTTAGCCTCTCCTATCTTATGATTAAATTATTATGTATAATTATATCATGTCTAGACATATGGATTAGAAACCCAGAGTATGATAGTATTTAAATCTTGAGTGTATTGTAATAAGGTCTTAAAATCATAATACGATGACATAGGTTATTCTTTGAGATGATCTCGTAGTATTATATACACATATATATATCTATATATAACATGCTATATTAAGCTATGATACTACCGCATATCCTATCCTTCATTGTTCATATTGTATAGTTTTTTCTTTAACTTGCATATTACTATATTTCTTTCTTTCTCTCTTTATTTGTATATTGACCTGGGATATATGGTAAAGGATTGACGTATATTGAATGTAGATGGAATAGGATAATTCACCCTGATAATTCTATAGTATTATTATGTTAGCCTCTTGGACATAAATAGGATAGTTGTTCTTTGTTATCTTATTAACTTGTTATATGATTTCTGGACTCTAGTGTGTATATACCATTTTTTTTTATTTTATGTTTATCTGCTTGATCATTGGAGCTCAGTTGGCAGTTACCTACTAAGTAATATTTATTTTGTACTCATACTACACTTCTGTAGCCTGCAGATCATAGTATGATTTATCGTCATTAATGTGTTCATTGTATGGAGAAGCCCTTTTTCAAAGATCTTGAGTGAGCTCCTGACATTCAGAGTATTACTTATCTCTCTCTTATATATTATACTAGTCTCTAAGTTGTATTTGGAGGGAAGTTGTATTGGTATATTACTCTTGATATTTCACATTTGTACTCTTTTTATAATAGACGCTCTTGTACTGATAACATCAGGTTTTTGGATTCTTTTATGTATTGATCTTTATTTCATATATTCCGTATTCTTTTCCATATATTATATAGTAGTTCGTTACTAGCCGTTATGGACTATGGGATTGTTTGCCTACTTGTGGATTATGGTAGGTGCCATCATGATCTGAGGAAATCTAGTCGTGATACCTATCTAGAAAGCATTTGCAAACTCGTCCCATTCCAAAAGCCCGACATTAAAATATCTCTCCTCCTTCCCCTACATAAACGAAGTATGAGACACTCCTTGTAATTAATAAGTAGCTAAAGTAGAACTCCCACTCAAAGTAACATTCATGATATCAATAACCTTCTACACAAAATCTAAAAACTCCTACAGATACTCCTCAGACTTGGATCCAGAGAATACTAGGGGATTCATCTAAGGATATCTCAAATATTAGTTCTTTCCGTATTCACTACTAGATTTGTTGGGGCAATAGCCTACTGGTTATTTTGGGAAGGCCTGACTTTAGCATGGAAGACCCGTTCATTCATAAGGTCTTCTTGAACTGGCGGTGGTTCTTCCTTATCCCTATTACTCCTTCTATTGGCCCTTCTAGGAGGATATTTTTTTAAATAGATAGATAATAAGTTAGAAATAGAAGTTTAATAGAGCTTACGCTCCATGACAAGACAACGAATAATGAAAAAAAGGAGACTTTACTAAAATGTCTCGTAGCCTCTTGACCAAAAGAGTGGCATACTTCACATCCCTAACAAGACTCTACTTAACGCGTCTTTCAGACACCCTAGGATACTCTAAACCTTTGGATTCAATACCAATTTTATCACGAATAGAGACTACCCCTTAGTCATAACACGATGCTTAGAGTCACAAGAGCCTGAGCTAACCTAAGGTCTGGTACATGCTTTGAGCACTGGAGAAAAATAACAAAATACTGTGTGGAAGATAACTAAAAAATCTAATATTAAATGATACTAAAAATAATACGAATCATGATTGAATATCTAATAGAATGGAAAACAGGTCTTATTGTTTAAGCTTAAAAACATAAGGAGATTATGCGACAATCCCCAAACTAACTTTTTCTAACTGAATTTAAAAAATAATGTAAATTACAATTGAATTAACGACTGCTGCTGAGTGGAATGGTAAAGGACTAGGTGTGATCTAAGAATTGGGCATCCAAACCTATATTACAAGAAAATGCACTGCAAAAGAAAGTATGCAATCAGTACTTTGAATGCATTAAGTATGTGTGATGACAAAGCTAATTGGTATAATAGAGCATAAATGCATGGATAGGAAAATTAAATGCAAGACCAAGTATAACATATGCTAAAAAACTAGATAACTGGATTACGAAATACGAGGTTATACATATCTGATCTTGAACATAAACTGTAAATATAAGATAATACTAAACTAAATACGGTAGGAGCTAACTATAATTGACATACACAAATCTGAGCAAAATTAGGGACCAACTAGTAACCCAAGTTGGATGGTTGCTAGTACATTTCCAAGGGTACCAACACTGGCAGGAAAAGATGCACTAGACTAGTGTCTCAAAGGACTAAGTTGTCAATCCTCTACTAGCGGGTGACTTCTCATAGGCTATAGTAGAAATGTAGTCCTTAAAATTAGGGACTTCTACTTAAAGTATCAGTCCTCAACTGGTGGGTAAGCCTTCATCCCTGTGTTCACTCAGTGCTAAGAACTACTTCTAACTATACTGATACTGGTATTGTTAATTTTTTAACATGATCTGATAATGATAAGTTCTCAACATGATAATATTTTGAATTTAATGTTACAAGCATAGTCTAACCTACAACCACTGACTAATGCATACTGATCATGGTAAATATGGAACTAACAATGGTACAGAAATCATGAACAACACTCAATGTTTAAATAACTGATCATGATCTAGACATTTTAATGATAAAAAATGCAAAATCAAAATTCTCACAAGTGAATATATTTTCATGACTCATAATTAAAACAATTGAGAGAAAGTTTATAAAATTCATGGTTAACTTTGAATCCCATAAAAGAGAAAAGAGTTTTATGTTTATAAACATAGGGAGTTATTTGTACTCAATGGGTAAAAGCGACACATTGATGAAATCCCACATACCTGATAGTGGAAGCCTTAGAGATTTCCTTGGAATATATCTTGTTTTTCATGAACCCTAGTTTGCTTCGAGAAAGAAGGAAAAATCTTCCTATTGATTTCTCTAGGTGGAATTTATGATTTTATCATGAATTGTGGAATTTATGTCTTCAATACCACTTTATTGTAAGAGTAAAAAGCATGGATTTTGCTCTTAATGGAGTGGAAAAATACATAAAAGTTCCAAAAAATTCATGAAGGAAAACTCGTTCTCAGGCATTGCGACTCACCTTACTACTCATTACAACTGGTTATGAGTCGTAAGCTGAGGTACTGGGATCTTAGGTCCATTTTGGTATGACTAAGACTCTTGTCCTAATGACTCGTTATGGCTGGCTATGAGTCATTGGGTAGAGCCGAAGTCTGATGAATGATTTTTGGATCATTCACTGTTCATTTGACAAGTCCCTCCTAATGATTCATTGCCACGAGGAATGATTCGTGGGGTGGGGACTTCATCACTATGCTAAAACCTGAGGTCCCTTATGTTTTGACAATGAATCAATGTAACAACTCACTCTATCATTTCATGGGTCGTTAAGTGAGTTTTAGTCACTGGCAGATGATAAACTCTTGGGGGAAATTAGCATAACTTTTAGCCACAATATCGAATTTAGGTGAGACTTGTGGGGATTAAAAAATATCCCAATCACAAATCTTTTGATGGTTCTATAGCTAAAAAAAAGGGGGTATTACAATTAGAGCGAGGTAAGTAATACTCCAAATTTTAGGAGCTAACTCTAAGTGATCAAACCTGTTCTACTCTACACGACTCATACATCAATATTGATAAACCATACTATGATCTACAGGATGCAGTAGTGTAGTATGAGTACCAAACAAATGGTACTAAGTCGGAAACTACCAGCTCAGCTACAAAGAAAATGAAGATATTCATAGCATATATATAGAATGGAAAACTGCAATTGAATTTTGAACAACCATATAATACAACCAATAAGATAATAAAGATAAACTATCCCAATCATGACCAAGATACTAACATAATAAATCTAAAGAAGTACTAATAATGAACTATCTTATTCAAGCCATACATACGAATCTCAGCACTATACAATATAGCACAGGCCAGTATATATAGTAAAAGCGGAAGAAAGATATATATATGTATACAAGTCAAAAAAATAAATATACGATCTGAGTCAATGAAAGGAAGTGATATAAGGTAACACCATAGCTACATATAGCTAATTATGAATATATATATATATATATATATATATATATAACCAGGTCTACTTGAAGTACTACCTAAATCATCTGACTCGCTATTCAAGATCTCTTAACTATAAAAGGAGATAGTGCTAGAATACTAAGGGTTATATTGCATATATCAAATCATCTGATTATCATGCATACCAATATAATCATAAGATAGAAGAGGTCATAAGTATTCCTCATGTTTTAAACTGAATCAATGATCAATAAATCAAAAACTAGCCATAAAAATAATAATAACGATCATTAGAATAATGTCAATAATACCGTTTTTAATCAGCTGGTGTGAACAGCTAAAAATATAATCGAGCCTATTAATTTCCCCTACCTTCCATGGCTCAGTAGGTTTAATTAACACATAGTATGCCATAACGTATACTCATCACCCATACCTATGCAACCCCTTATATAGGCTAATAGATATGGGCACAAAGTGGTGATAGGTAATGCACATACAAGAATAAATTCAAGGTAGATAGGGCTAGAAAAACTAATAGTGATAAGTATACACATAGGAACATTTATATAATCATCCTTCAGCCTTGCCGTGTATCAATATGATCATCATACTATCCTCCAATCTTTTTGGGTAAAAATATATCATAAAAATAACCTCCATCCTTGTCAGGTATCAAAATATCATCACCATGTCCTTCAGCCTTGCCAAATATCAATATATCATTACAACTTACTCCGGCCTTATTGGGTATCAATATCATCATAATATTATCCGACCTTACTAGGTATATAATTAGTATCATCATAATCATCAACACATATATATACATCAATTGTATTGTTTGTCAATATATTTTACTCAGAATTTATATTATCACTACAGCATTGTAAGACCCCACAAAATTCTCTCCTAGTTTGAGCCTTAGAGCGTGTTTAGTGAAGTGTTAATCCATCCATAAAAAGTTGAGAAGTGTCTTTCCAAGTGAGAATTATTTTGAAACGTATAGAATTTCCCTAATATTCATATTTTTCCATGTAGATAATTGAATAAGCTTTCTGTTGATACCAAATTAGCCCAAATCCAACACTCGAGTGAATAGTTAGAGCCATTTTAGTGAGATAGTGTGCCACCTAGAACTTTAGCGCATTGCGGGGCTACCCAAAATAGAAATTGTCAAATTCCAGTGAGCCTCCATGATTTCACCTCATCAGGGTATAGTTCCTGTTCGCAACAAAGGCGGCAATATGCTTTCCACCGCATCGCGCCATCATGCAGTTTCCCAATTGTTCAATTTCCAGTGAACTGGCACGATTAGGGTGCGTCACACCAGCATGTAATTGGGATTTTTCAATTTAATTCCAAGGGCTTTTTGATCTTTTCCCATTTTTTTCAGCCCCTATATATACCCAATAAAAGGATCTCAACCTTATTTCCCATCTTCTACATCAAAACTAGGGTTTTAGAAAATCAAAACCCTTATTTATTCTTCAAGAAAAACAATAGAGACCAAGAGAAATCAAAAATCTCTCCAAGGTCTTTGAAGAAAATTGATTCCCCAAGGTATGTAGATGTTGATTCTTGGGTCCCTTTCATCCACGAACCTCAAGAACCATTTTTCTATAATTCAAAGATCTTATGTTTATGGGTATTGATGATTCATGTTAGTTAAAATTGATGTTCCTTCTATGATTGAGTTATGATTCATGTTTTTTACAAGGTTATCAAGATTTGACCTTAGTATGTGATACTCATGTGATGTTCATGATAAATCCTCTTCAAGTTTCTTATTAGATGATTTGTTTATGTCCATTAAGTGTAAAAATAGGTGAATAAGAAAAGCATTATCCCCATTTGTTTGATAAAATGCTTATGTGAAAAAATTACGGTCATTATAGCATGTTGATTAGGAAACCCCCAATTGTGTACAAGTCCATGCATGTCTAGTGTTTGTTGAAAAGCCTTAGTGAATGTGTTGAGGCATGATAGTATGAAATTCCCCAAGTTCGTGCTCTTTGATATATGCTAAGCCTCTAATATATGCCAAGTTCTTGACGAGTGAATTGTGACATGATAGTATGAAGTTTCCCCAATCATGCGTTATCTGATACATGCACAAACTGACCTACGTGCAAAGTACTTGATGCAATACCTTGTTGAATGGAGTATGATCCAATAGCAAGTTTCCGCTACTCTATTACATGTTTATGATCCCTGAATTTTTGAAGAGATTCTCTACTTATTGTGGTAATGAATGATGACCATGGTTATGACTAGTAAAGAATGGTTATGTTTTACTTCTATGTTATCAAGTTCTCGGGGTATTTGTATCTGATAATTTGGCTATTTTCTAGAGCCTATGTTAGTTCTCACAATAATCCTATTCAGGCCATGATTCTCAGAACTTAGTGAATTATACAACTCTGTATCCTCAGATAGATACAAGACTTAAGAAATCTCAATAATCGCAGTAATCTACGTGATCTCAGTATCTCTAGTAATCTAGCCTTAGTTCTATACATAGCTCAAATCTAGTTGTAGTCAATAGTTCAGTTCTAATCCCTATAGTAAATAAGTACTCTATAAACTCTGTATCATCAGTCAGATACCATGATTCTATAGTATTCCTTCAGATATAAAATTAAGAGAATTCATCTTAACTCAGTCAGATCATTTGAGAAATGTGATCAGTATCAGATTTAGTTCAGTTTGTGTTTAGTTGAGAATCAGTTCAGAATCTTTTAGTTAGGAGTACGAGCTAGTCCCGAGTGAGGGAAGGAATGACGGCTCTCCTTCAGAGGGAGAGGTCGAGTCATTAAGAGCAATCCTTAAACTCCAAAACTCAATAGCCAGTGTAGGATACAGGAGTCACCATCAGTAGAGGATGTCACTCGTAGAAAGAGGTTTGACTATTATATTGACTTAGGCTAACTTACTGTGAGGGTCAACCACCAAAGAGGTTTGACTAGAGAGGTCTTCACCCGTGGTATGGTATTGACACCCTTCCAACTGGGGTCAGGTTGGACCCTACAAGTGGGAGGTTGGGGCATGTCATTTAAGTAACTACTTCCCACAATTGCAGTTTAGTATCAATCTTTAGATATTTGGACTATAAGGTATAGTTGTCTATCTCAATGAGGAACTCAGATAGTTCCGTTGATTCATGACCATCCGTCAGATAGGCTTGGTCTCATATATAGATTTTTGTTATTAGATCCATAGAACTCCCGATAGATAGGCTTGATCTCAGTCTCAAATTGTGCTGATTATTCTTGTTGTCAGATTCAGACATGATCATTTTCTTATTATTAATAATAGATTACAGAATCATCTGTTAGACAGGTTGATCTTCGATTCGGTCAGTCGAGAGCAGTGAGCTAAAAATTTAGTCATTGATATGAGAACATCTAGTTAATCAGTTATTAATATCAGATAATTGAGTGATTTAGTATCTCGGTGTTAGTAGTCAGTTCAGATGACAGTAAAGCGGTATCCAAGTTTCAGTATGTAGATTTGTGATGTTGTGATTATAGTTTGTGCATTCTTGTATGTGTTCTCACTTAGTATTCTCATGATTATTTTGTTAAGTAATTGTTCATGCATAAACTCTTTCATTTAGCCTTACCTTATCTGCATACTCAGTACATTCCCGTACTGATGCATTTGTGCTATGGTATTTTATTTGACACCATAGGCTCAGAGGAACGAGATCCAGAGTACCCTTAGCAGTTCAGTCCCAGTCAGTAGCAGTAGATGCAGCAGTGAGTCCTCTTCATTCTAGGATGATCCTTTTATCATTTTTTATCAGATTTTGTTTATTTTTAGTAGATGGAGTTAGTTGGAGACATGTCCCATCAACTCTACAGCTCAGACAGTTTTATAGGCATTTCAGTTTCATGTTTTTAGTATTTTTAGATGTTTTGAACCTTATGGCCAGTTTTTAATTTATTATCTATATTATGTAGTGGTCAGGTACAAATATCAATAGAGGTTTGGCTTGTGGTCCTTTGGAATCATGAGCACCGTGTGACATTTTGATTCTAGAAAATTGGGTCATTACAAACTTGATATGAGAGCCTCAGGTTCAAGAGTGTCCCTGGGAGTTTAAAAAGCCGCATCTAGTAGAGTCTTGTGCATGAGTGTGTTGCACACCACATTTATGTACAAGAGTCTATAAGATGTTTTTAGGAGTAGTTTCACTTTATTCAGTATTCATGTTATGCGAGTAAGCATGATCTCAAGATTGATCGTCAGTCTAATCCACTTCTTTCTTCCATTTACGGAGTATGCCTCCCAATAGATATTATGTCCTTGGGGTTAATGACCAGCCCCCTCATCCAGTAGATCCTAAGAATGATTGTGTGTCACATGTCGAGTTTTGGGTAACTTTTTATGCGCTAGCCAAGCTATGACTAATGTTTAGGGAAACCATCAGGTTTTATCCCCACCTCAGCAATCTGGGGGTTAAGCCACATCTAGGATTAGAGATTTCATGATAATGTTTTTGACTAGTATGTAAGGACCCAAAACTTTATCTTGAGAAGGTGAGGAAGATCACCCAGATTATGCATGTTTTTTAGGAAGAGTATGTCGATTTAGAAATCTTTAGGCTAGAGGATATTGCTCATTATTGGGTAGTGGTGTAGAAGGAGGGTAAAGGGGAAGATACAACTCTCGTGACTTGGCAAGAGTTTTAGGATGCCTTCCTAGATAGATTTTTCCCACTAGAGATGAGAGAGGCTAAGGTGCAAGAGTTCATGAACCTAAGGCAAGGTTCCATGACAGTGAAGGAGTATTGTCTAAGTTCAACCAATTAGCTAAGTATGGTCCCAACTTGATAGCTAACCTTAGAGCGAGTATGAGTAAGTTTGTGACTAGCGTGTCTGAGTTAGTATTGAAAGAGTGTAGAACTGTGATTCTCAATAGATACATGGACTTTTCTAGATTTATGATGTATGCGTAGCAGATTAAGGCAGATAAGATAGAGGAAAAAGAGAGAGTGAGAAAGAGGGCCAGGATAGGTAGTCGTGGTTTCTGTCATGTAGGGTCACAGGGTGGTGGTCAATCCTAGCATAGTCAAAGATTTTTAGTCCCAGTTCCATCCTCATCTAGTGTACCCGCACCTGAGTTTGAGGGTGTCAGTTATGATAGAGCGCCAGGCTCCAAATCCCAGAGTAGTGTTAGTGGTGTTTGTACCTATCTACTTTGCAGAGAGTGTGACAAGAGCCACCTAGGCATGTGTAGAGCTGGAAGTGATATGTGCTTTGGGTGTGGTGAGCCAGGTCATAGAATGTGAGAATGTAGAGTACTAGCTTAGAGGGGTAGACTCCATGCGCTTCAAGCTCTCTTTGATCAGGAAAGATTCCCCGAAATAGACTCGGGTATATTATGATCCCTTCATCCTTGTGATATGTATTATTAGATCCTTTGCTTCCATTTTGATCTTATATATTAGCATGAGCATGCATGAGTTTTAGATCTAAGAATGTCAATCATGACCCAGTTTGTAGGTGCCCTATGCACCGCCCTAGTGTTTCAGCGAAGAGTTTGTATAGGGACATTTAGTCCCAAGGGGGAGATACCCCATGATAGTGTGGTATTTGCATGTCTTTAGACTCATTCAATTACATGTTTAGACTCTCCTTAAAAAGTTTACCTCATTTATCATTGCATAGCCAGTCATTCTTTTGAGAGTAAGTTCAATAAGGCAATCATGCAGTAGCTATGCATGTTCTATAGAAAGAGTTCAGCTTTTCAGTGTATTCAGTCATGCATTCATGAGATCCACGGAATTCATATTATAAGTATCCTTAGTCGAGTGTTCCATGCATTAGATATGCATGTCCAGTATAAGAACTGGGAGTATTAGTGGTTCCAATTGGGTAGTCATGTTGTAGATGCTCCCATTCCTTGAGCAAGTTCAGTCGATCAGTATTCTTTACCTATCAAGAAAAATTTAAGGACAAATGATTCAAAGGGGGAGATATTATAAGACCCTGCAAAATTCTCTCCTAGTCTGAGCCTTAGAGCGTGTTTAGTGAAGTGTTAATCTAGCCCTAAAAGGCTGAGAATTTTCTTCCCAAGTGAGAAGTATTTTGAACCATATAGAATTTCCTTAATACTGTCTTTTTATCATGTAGATAATTGGATAAGCTTTCCGCTGATACCAAATTTACCGAAATTTGACAATCAAGTGATGAGTTAGGTATATTTTAGTGAGATAGTGTGTGACCTGACACTTTAGTGCATCGCAGAGCCAGTCAAAATTGAAGTTGTCAAATTCAACTAATCCTCCATGATACCACCTCATCGTGGTATAGTTCTAGATCTCAACCAAGGTAGTAATGAAATTTATACCACATCGCTCCGTTATGCAGTTTCCCAATTGTCCAATTTCCAGTGAACTGGTACGATTATGGTGCATCGCACCAGAATTTAAAATTGGAATTTTTTAGTTTAATTCCAAGGGCTTTTTGGTCTTTTCCCATTCATTTTCATACCCTATATATACCTGATAAAAGGCTCTCAGCGTCATTTCCCATCTTCAACATCAAAACTATGGTTTTACAAAATTAAAACCCTTATTTCTTCTTCAAGAAAAATCAATAGAGACCAAGAGAAATCAAAAATTTCTCCAAGGGATTTCACGGAAAGAGTTTTCCCAAGGTACGTAGATGTTGATTCTTTGGACCCTTTCAAACAAGAAGTTCAAGAACCCTTTTTCTAAAATTTAAAGATCTTGTGTTTATGGGTCTTAATGATTCATATGAGTTTAAATTTATGTTCTTGCTATGATTGAATTGTGGTTCTTGTTGTTTACAAGGTTATCAAGCTTTGACCTTAGTTTGTGATACTCATGTGATTTTCATGATGAATCCTCTTCAAGTTACTTGTTAGATGATGTGTTCATGTCAATTAAGCGTAGAAATAGTTGAATAAGCAAAGAATGCTCCCCATATGTTTGATAAAATGCTTATGTGAAGAAATTAGGGCCATTATAGCATGTTGATTAGGAAACCCCCAATTGTGTTCAAGTCCATGCATGACTAGTGTTTGTTGAAAATCCTTAGTGAACGAGTTGTTACATGATAGTATGAAATTCCCCAATTTTGTGCTCTTTGATATATGTTATGCCTCTAATATATGCCAAGTGCTTGACTATTAAATTGTGAAATAATAGTACGAAGTTTCCCCAATCATGTGTTATCCGATACATGCCAAGACTGTCTTACGTGTGAAGTACTTGATACAAGACCTTGTTGAATGGAGTATGATCCAATAGCATGTTCCCCCTACGCTATTACATGTTTATGATCCGTAAATGCTTGAAGAGATACTTTGTGATTGTGGTGATGAATGAATGACTGTGGTTATGACTAGTCAAGAAAGGTTATGTTTTACTTTTATGTTATTGAGTCCTGGCAGTATTTTTACCTGACCATTTAGCTGTTGTCTAGAGCCTGTGTCAGTTTTCACGATAATCCCAGTCGGGCCATGATTCTCAAAACTCAGTGAATTATAGAACTCTGTATCCTCAAACAGATACAGGACTTAAGAATCTCAGAAATCTCAGTAATCTCCGTGATCTCAGTATTGCTAGTAATCTAGCCTTAGTTCTATGCGAAGCTCAGATCTAGTAGTAGTCAATTGTTCAGTTCTAATCCTTGTAGTAAATGAGTACTCTATTAAAACTATGTTGTGTCATTCAGATACTGTGATTCTGTAGTATTCCGTCAGATACGAAACCAAGTGAATTCAGCTTAAATCAGTTAGTTCATTTGAGAAATATGATCGGTATCAAATTTAGTGTAGTTCATATTCAGTTGAGAATACAGTTCAGAGTCTTTCAGTTTGGAGTAGGAGCTAGCATCGAGTGAGGGAAGGGATAGCATGTCCCCGTCAGCGAGAGAGGCCGAGTCGTTAGGAGTAATTCGTGAACTCAAAAATTGCGTAGCTTCTGTCACCCGTAGAGATAGATTTGACAATTATATTACCTTAGACTGACTTCATGTGAGAGTCAACCACCAGAGAGGTCTTTACCTGTGGGACGGTATTGATACCCTTCCAGCTGGGGTTACAGGTTAGACCCCACTAGTGGGAGTTCGGGGCATGTTGGTTAAGTAACTAATTCCCACAGTTGTAGTTTCAGTTTCAATCTTCAGAAATCAGCACTATTAGGTACCGTCATCTATCTCAGTGAGGAACTCGGATAGTTCCATTGATTCATGAGCATCGCCAGATAGGCTTGCTTTCATATACAGATATTTGTTATCAAATCCAGAGATCTCTTAATAGATAGGCTTGATCTCAGTCTCAGATTCTGTTGAGTATTCTTGTTGTCAGAGACATGATCATTTTATTATCATTGATAATAGAATCTGAATTCATCCGTTAGAGAGGCTGATCTCCAATTCCGTCAGTCAAGAGCAGTGAGCTCATAATTCAGTCATTGATGTGAGTACATCTAGTTAATCAGTAATCAGTATCAGATGATTCAGTGATTTAGTATCTCAGTCTTAGTAGAGAGTTCAGATGACAGTAAAGTGGTATCCAAGTTTCAGTATGTAGAGTTTTGATGATTGTGATTATAGTTTGGGCATTCATGCATGTGTTCTCGTTTAGTACTCTTATGATTATTTAGTTCAGTAATTCTTCATGCATGAACCCTTTTATTTATCCATATTTCATCTGCATACTTGGTACATTCTTGTACTGATGCATTTACTCTATTGTGTTTAATTTGACCCCATAGGCTCAGAGGCACGAGATCCAGAGTACCCTTAGTAGTTCAGTCCTAGTTAGCAGTAGTAGATATAGTAGTGAGTCTTCTTCATTTGAGGATAATCCTTATATCATTTTTGTATCAGATTTTGTTTATTTTCAGTAGACGAAGTTATTTGGGGACTTATCCCATCAACTCCACAGCTCAGACAGTTTATAGGCTATTCGAACAGATGTATCAGTATTTATTTGTCAATTTTTGAGTATTTTTAGATGTTTTGAACCTTATGGCCAATTTCTGCTTTGATTATCTATATTATGTAGTTTTCAGGTACAGATATCAGTAGAGGGTTGGCTTGTGGTCCTTCGTGATCAAGAGCACTGTGTGACATTTCTGTTCTAGAAAATTGAGTTGTTACAAGTATATTCCTCCTTCCCACACTAGAGAGAAATATATGTAGCTATAATAGGTTCACAGACTCAAGACGTGGATAAAAGAGTGTAAATCCATAAATTCATTGTCCAGAGTGAACTTTGGGGCTAAATCATTATGAAGGTACATAAAGTGTTTGAAATCTCTCACGACTAGAGTAATTAGTAGTATCAAATAATAGATTGGAATCTGCCTTGGTCAAATCTTTTAAAACATCATTATTAATATCTTTTGCATATAAGTAATTCTCTAAAGCAAACATTTATTATTACAAAAAAATTTATTTTAAGGTAGAAAGTGGGTTTTAACCTTTATTTAGTAACAACAATAATAAGGTTATAATCTAACTGGAATCTTATCCATCATCGATGCAATGACCATTATGTACTAAATCTATCCATGACATCACCAGTATTCAGATAATGGAACTATAAAGAGTTAATATATAAACAAACTACAATCACATCATTTACAAGGATAAACACTTCTCAGATAGTCAACTATTATCATAACAGAACCTTTTTCCCAACAATATGCCTGAAATAATTACAACATCATAATCAAGGCCTTTGGCCTACTTACCTATTTGAAACCTATATCAATAATCTTGTCTATAAATCTTCTCATATCTATATTCCATAGCATTTTCACACGGTATAATGTCTATATAAGATATAAATCATATCTATAATATCTCACATATAGGAGCCATCTCATATCTAGGAGGCATAATATATCAACAAGAATGTTACATCTCGGAGGTATAACATCAATAAGGCATCTCACATCTATGATTCATAATATTAATAAGCATCCCATAACTATGAGGCATATCGAATCTATAAGGCATCTCATATCTATATGTCATATATCATGACTATGAGGAGTGTTATCTCTATAGGCCAAATATCACCTCTATAAGGGATATCATCTCTATAGGCCAATTATCATATTTATGGCTATGCCTATATTATCAATCATGCAAACAGAACATAAAATAAGTCAAGTCTAGAATGCCATAGCATTGATACAACCATGAGTAATAATCTGGGCAAAGCCATCATCACTTATCAAGTGACAAAGTACCCTCATTCTAAAGGCTCAATAGTTTCAACTATGACTAACATCCCTAACTAAGTCCACAAGGCCTAACACCAGTCTTTGTCTAAGGTTTATTGAGCAACCCACTTCTAAACCTCAATTTCCATGTTTAGTCAATTTATACCCCAACCATGATAACATATCTTGTTAAATTTCTTGCTATCCAGTAACCCAAAACTAACCCTAAGATAGGAATTTCCCCCTAGAAATATGGGCATTTAAGTTAACTCTACCTATAACGGTTTCAAGATCACTAGAATAGCCCAACTAAGATCAATCAAACTAATCATATTTCCAACACTATAGACACATCCCAAAACTAGCATTATATCATTTCTATTCTATGAATTAGTTCAATCTAGGAAGAAGGTGATAGGATTCTAAAAGTGTAATAAGAACTTTACCTTACAAGTCAAAAACCTTCATCTAATCCCCAAACTTCAACAATCAAGACTAAGTCATCCGACCCATAATCAATCTAAACATTCATATTCACATGCAATATATAACACACATAATCTCTCAAAGAAGATTATATGTAAGCCTACCTCAAATTCAAACCGCAAATCTTTAAATCATTAACCAAATGCTTGTTTTTATTTCCCAATCCCAAAAATGTCATCACGCATTAAAATTGGTAATCTACCCTTTAATATAAGAATAACAATACCCATATTATCCCATTGTTATTTAGGTCCAAAAATAACATAATAAAACCCATGTGGGTCTCATTTATGAAAAGGTGTTTCTGAGACAAATCCAACATTCAAATGTGATCAAGGAATCATAACCCTAAAAATAGATGAAATCTAAGCTAATTTGGGGCTAAAATCGAGCCCACATGCTATTTGGGGTTTAGGGTCAAGAACCAAGAATATTATCATGAAGGGATGAAATTTTACGTTGAGTTCAAAGATATTTTCTATATAAGAAATGTCAATAAAACTCCCAAGTCTCACCCAAGACTCAATTTAAGGTTAATAAGGTCAGTGTTCAGGTATAGAAATCGCTCAACTATATGTGTAATCAAACTACTTGGCTGTAGGAGCATGTATGGAAACCACCATAATCCTTAGTGCGATCGCACTACTTGTTGCCAGAATAACTGGCAACTGAAAATTGGAGAAAATACAATATTTTACAAATACCTTGGGATTTAATTAGAATTTGATATACAAAAATTAAATATGTAACCATACGAAATTTGACATTCCGAATGGAATGGAAAAGTCAAATTTTCCATCTAATATTTCTTTGACCAAATGTGGATCTCATACCCATATTTCTAATTTTTCAAATTTCCAATCAACTGGTCGAAATGAGCTTTGGGGCATCGAGACTTAAACCAAAGCTCTACTAAACCAATGATCTATATTTCAGAGCTGTTGGCGCAGTTGAAAATTGCATTCAAGATCATCTTATATATGTTTTCAGCCAGTGGCCATTTGAAATCAATGAAGAAATTAAAGAAGGAATTATCACTAAGAACTACACAAACTACCCGATAATCCAACTATCAGTCCTAGAATGTCATAAATGGCTTAGGGCAGCTATGGGAAATCTTTAACAGCAAAAAAAATAAGAAATACGAAAAACGACCTGGAGGGTCATTACATTGCATCCCCCTTATTCCCCTAATGATTTCCTTCAAGGGTTCATACTTTCAACAGACCAAGTATTATTATAAATATCTTAATCAAGGATCGTAGGAAGGTTTTAACACTTAGAAAAATATTCTCACTAACCACCACACCATTTATAGAGATTTTATCATATGATTTAGAAGGGTCACATAACCCATTTCGTATGATCAAAAGATCTGATAATTTTGCCATAGGTGGGGTCTATCTAAACTAAGGCAAAGATCAATAAAAAAATATAAAGCTCTCACTTCACACTTTTTAGATGCTATCAATAGAAGAATAGTAAAATGCTACAAAATAAAAATATTTATCAAAAAACTTTTAAATTAATATATACAGAAAGATTGAATAAAAAAACCTAAATAAATGCTTATATCTCTGGTAGTGGGGCTAAAAACTTATTTCCTCCAAACGCAAATGCAAGTGTATGAGTTCGTACAAGTAATATAGGATTGAGAGTCCAGATATCGTACCCAAAGGGACTTGTCAATTGACTATTTTTCTAACTTTAACAAATCCTTATTATTTATTCGGGAAGTAAATCCCAAAAAGCGTATACATGAATCAACTAAACTAAAAATAATAATAGAAAATAAAATAACTAATAAACAATTAATCAAGATAAATAATCAATTTTATGCAATGAATGAATGAATTGATCTAGGATTTTTTAACACATCAGTAAATATTTTATTTTTTTATAATATTTTTGGAGGGAATAACTTTTAATCTATAAAAAATTACGTGACATGCACATTTTATGTAAAGTTATATTGTGTATATGTTATACGACTTTCATAGTAAGTGGAGTGAACTAGTAAGCCCTATCTAATTTTGTTAAGTAGACCAAGGTAATATTGACACAACTAGAACTAGGGCCTAGCTGTGACAGGCATCTCAAGTCAAACAAGGACCAGAGAACACCCCCAATACCCAACCATAACCACCCTACACCCTATGTTAGATTATTTTAAAACATATAACATGATAAAACAAGAGTAATTTAAGTACATTAGATAAAGTCTAAAATTATAATCTAACATATTCAATTAAATACACAACCGTTGCCTACCCTAATCCTTCTATAATTACTAAGGTTGCTGACAGTGCCGAAGCACACACGCAAGTGTACGTGTTCTTATCAAGTAGTAAAGTGACCTTCAAGAAACCAAGTTTGATCCCATAGAGACTTGATTCAACAACAATTCTATTTTACTTCATAATTTAGACTCAGTTGATGCAAACGTAATCAAACAAAAAGTTTGGAAGTTGTAAATTCTAGAAAAGTAAAAATTGAGTAAACGAAGATCTTGAAACAAACAATAAGAGAAAACACATTGTTAAAGCACTTTGAACATTCATACTATGACGTTGAAATTAATTCGTTAAGTTTCTTATCTTTGTTGTTGATTCGTAGGGTTAATTGCATCATTATGGTTTCCCAACCTCTAATCCTATAGCTAAGTTTATCCTTACAACTACATCGTTGAGCGGGGATGTAATGGTCTACTTAAGTTCTTTTAAAGTTATCATGCTACATTTAAATCAAGTAAGGCATCTAAAGAAATACAAATCATACTTTGTTTATTCCAATTCTAAGGGTTTTGAATCCTTAAAATAGTTATAACAAGAATAAATAAGAAACCAATAATGGTATGCCGATCAAATAAACTTCCTTCAAAATAATAATATTCATATTCTTGGCTTCAACCTCGAAAAGAGGGCATTTAGCCACGCATACTCATAATCCAAATCACAAAGTTGTAATTAACGACTAAAAACATGTATGAACTATACTAAAATAATAAAACCCTAAATAAGTAGTTGTAGTAGGCCCTTGATCTACAAAATATGTCTAAAGATAGTAAAAAATGTGTACAAGGTGTGTTTATATAGTTAACCAAGCCTTATCATCGTAGGTGTGGGATTTTATGTTAAATTTTGACCCCTGAATTGGAGCATGAGTCACACTCACTATTATATAGGAATGGATTCATCTTGTTTTCCATAGTAACAGAGCATCCGATGCACGTTTAACGTACGGTGCCACTGTAATTTGTGTCCCAAATTTTAATTAAGTATTGGCCGTTCCTTCTTTCATTCCCTATCTTGTGGTATCTTTCAAATGATTTTCCAGCCTCTTAATCATCCATATATCATCATAAACATCTCACAAAGGATCCTACAAAATCAAAACACACGAATTAGGGAATTTAACAACACTATATCCATAATGATAAATCACAACAAGAGTTAAGACTAGGCTAGTTAATGTTGATCTTCCACTTATTGTTGCGCTTCCACGCTTAATAAAATTGAACTTTACATATACTCAACAAGTTATTCCACTCATAATCACACATTAAAACCATTTTGAAAATACTAAACACAACAGAATCCATCAAGATAAACTAGACAAGCAACTAGCTCAAGCTAGAAAAACTAGTTTTCTCTATTGAACTCTAATTGACTCAATTAAGTACAAACTTGTTGGAAAACACTTGTAACCATTTTAAACACATCCTTGAACACATATATGCACATTTGTCTCATTATCAACCTATATAGCATACTAATCATCCTCAAAACAAGGCTAAAAAGACTAGAATAGTGACACTAATCACCACCCCACATTTAAACCTTTGTTCATCCTCGAACAAATCTTAACTATAATCATCCTTAAATAAGGAGACTCTACACTTCTACTAAATTCAAGACACTCAAGATAGTACTACAATGACTATATGGACTATAAGTTACTATGCTAAGAATGTTATTTACATAATTGAACCCTCATGAACCCTACTCCAAAACATCCTATCCTCAAGAATTGACTCACCTAGTCGGCAAATTCATGCTTATCATTCAACCAAGGACATCATAAAAATTTCCGACATTCATCAAACATGTGCCTATAACAACAAGAGAGTTACCCATAATTACTAATGGTTAAGAATTTTGAAACATGATTGGTACAAGAATCAAATTACACTCACTCTCACGAATAATTCTCAAGTTACACACAATGAAAACTAAGCTTTCCCTCAGTGTAATGCTCTACTAATATTAGAATGATGAACTTAGGACCAATTAAGTCTTTTTCGGGTTGTAATATACGCTAAAGGATAGGTAAGAACTATTTGGGAATAATGACTAACCTCTCTAATCGCTTTTAATACACTACATTATACATTTAAAACCAAACTCCAATAACCAAATTTCAATTTTTCATCCAACCCTCACCTTTATTTTGCCCTATCTCTTTTAAACATTTTCACAAACACTTGGTGGATTGCATAATTTACTACCAGATGAATCAGTTTTTCTCTTTTTTCACAACCATGGAAATATTTCTACCAATAAATTATATCATACCCATCCATCAAACATCAATTATCAACACTAATAACCATTACCTTGGGGTATCAATTTCACATTTTTCTTTTTATTTGTAAAACTCCTTACTCAATTATTTTTTTATTAAAGCACTTAGGAACTTGTTGGATTTAGTAATAGTCTATTAGAGAAGGGATTAGGATACTTATAAGGTTGTCAAAGAAAAAATCTAAAGGGTCAATTGGGGTTATCTAGGATAATGTACAAGGGTAGGACAAATAGAAGGTATAAAATAAGGCTATCAAAGAAATGCCTATATTATCTTCTAAACTCACATTCTTTATTTCGCTTTACACACACACTAGGCAAGTTATAGACATCACACACAACAAGGAATATCCAAATAGATCACACGTATATGGTACATGCTCAACTCAATAAGATCATCATAGACTCTTCACAAAATGATAGCACAAATTCAAATTTATGCCAACCAGTACAAGAGTCACATATATGAAACTGGGAGTCTCAAAAATAGTAATTCATTAAATCAACATGCTTTTACAAACCAACCCACTTGCATCATATCATCAAAAATAGAACCAACTCAAATAACTCACTTATTCCTATCGATTTTTTTAAATTGAGCCAAAAATTAGGAATTTCCTCTACCCTACACTTAAAAATCTATTTTATCTCAAAAGTGAATTTAAAAGTAAGAGATAAAAATACTCTCTGAGGCCTACAAGCCTAGCTAGTAGCATCATTTTACAAAAAAGAAGTTTGGAGGACCCCACACTTAGTCTTTGTCATGCTTTTTATCTCAAGTTTATAGTACTCTGACTTCCCATCAACCAGTGACTCAACCAAAATCAACAACTACGTGAAGTAAACAAAACTAAAAACTAAAAAATAAAACATACCTACTTAACTTAGGTTTCCTCCTATGCAACACCTGATTTAGTATCGCGGCGCAACCTAGCTCAACTCAACCAAATTACTTTATCTTTTTCCTCAATCTTGGAGGCCATCTTCTTATTCTTTTTACCCCTATTGGAGTTGAATTTTTAAGAGCAACAGGTTTTAAGTTTAGCCTTTTCAGGCTCCTCAATTATCATGATGTCAGGCTTAGGTGGTAGAAGCTTATGCTGCTCAATCAGGTAGTTTAAAGAGGTCATTGGTGGACTAACCACCCAACACTTGTCCCCTTCAATAGAACTAATCATACACAAATAATTATATTAGGACATTACATTGGGTGCTTTGTAAATATCAAATACCACCTCTTTATCCTTTACCATTTTTTTAGCATACCTTCTCTAACATCAATCAAAGCCCCTCCAGTTGCTAAGAATTGATGTCCCAAGATGATTGGAACCTGTTCGTCATCCTTGAAATAAAGAACAATAAAGTCAGCAGGGAAAATAAATTTACCAAACTTTATGAAGACGTTCTCTATTTTTCCTTTTGGAAGAGCTATGATTCCATTTGCCAACATTAGAAGAACGGAGCTCATTCTAGGTTTCCCTAGCCCTAATATATTGAATAGTAGGCATCAGTTTAATGCTTGCCTCTAAATCACTAAATACATGGACCACTTTCTTATTGCCAGTCTGAATGAGGAGAGTGAACTTCCCTGGTTCTTTGATCTTTCTGGGAATCTTTAGAGTGACTCACTGAATGTTATCACCCCTACATCCTGTAATTTCACCTTATTAGAAATCACCACCCTCAAGTACTTAGCGTAATTGGGCATACCCTGTAAAATATCTAACAAAGGTAAGTTAATATGAAGTTGTCTGAATGTGTCAAAGAACTTATTAAACATTGCATCCTCCTTTGCTTTAATTTTCCTCTACGGGAAGGGAATTGGCAGTATGTTCTTCCTCTCTGGTTGAACAAGTTTCATTTTACAATACTCAGACTTCCTTGACTTTTCAGCAACTTCCTCATTTATCTGTTTAGTGTCCACATCAACATCTACCTCCTTAGTTGCCTTTAGAGGTTCATTTCAAATATCTTTACAATGCCTTATGGTGATTTCCATGACTTGCTTTGGATTTTTTGTATTTATTAGCAAACAACCATGTGGCCTAGTATTTAAAGCTTCCTATAGTGGCCTAATTTATAACTCTATGCTTTTAAGAGAAGCTTACAAATTTTTGATGTCCTCCACAAACTGATCTGATTAGCTAAGATTTGTTTTATCATCTCCTACATATTGATAGTTGACTGATTTTGTTTGGCCATGGCTGTGGGGCGTTCGATGGTTGATATATTGGCTGAGTCTTCCACTTTATGTTATAGGCATTACCATAATTTGGATTTTGTGCATTTCCTACATACATCATAGATTCTTAATTTAAAGCACACACGGCCACAGAATGACCACAATTTTAGCATACCTCACACCAAACACTAGTTTTCTGAAATGCATTGACTACTGTTATGGGTTGTGGATCTCTAATTTTGAGGTTGCTGAACTGAGTACTTATCAAATTTTGTAATGCAGAAACCTAGGTTGATAAGGCTGTGAACTGATCTACCTCTAATACACCTACAATTCTTTTTGTGTCACTTCTAGAATCTAAATGCCATTCAAGATTTCCTTTAGCTATGCAATTCAACAATGTGTACAACTCATCATAAGTCAATTCTAGCACTTGACCACCTTCCGCTGAATCTTTGTATTGTGATCAAGAGATTCTACAAAAGTATGAACAAGTACTTCATTGGATTGTTGGTGATATGGATAATCCCGCAATAGGGATTTGAAGCATTCCCAAGCATAATATAGATATTCATCTTGCCTTTGATTAAAACTTACTATCTCACTGTAAAGTCTCATAGTTTTTCCAGATGGGAAGAATCTGATGAGGAACTTTCTTGATATGATAGAATTTGAGAGATCAATATTCAACCACCTTTTAGCTTCCCCCAATAGAAAATTAGGGAAAAGTTTCAGCCTCACATAATTTATATTCACCCAAGTTTGAATGAATATGCCTGTAAGCTCAATGAAATTCCGTAAGTGGAATTGTGGATCCTCGTGTGAAATCACTTTAAACTATCCACTGCAGATTCCCCACAGAATTCCGTCTTTAAATTATGGAAGACAACTTCGTTGGAAGTGGTACTGCCACTTCGCTAAATGTCCTTTAGACTGCTTGTTGTTCAGCTATTAGAGCAGGAACTACTTGCTCTTCTTCTGTTTATGGAAATTATGGGAGAAAAATTATGTCTCTCCTTCTTTGATGCAAGTGTTTTTCGTTTTTGGGGCTTGGTTCAACAAAATCCCTACCCCTTGCCAGCTTCCTAACCTTAAAACTTGTTTTCTACAATCACAAAACAAGACAAAGCATATAAACATCAAATAAATCTATAGAGCAAAATTAAAATTGCATTTACCTATTGCAAGTCCCCAAAAACGACACTAAAAACTTGATAGCACCCAAAATGTTTAGTGGTAAGTATTCCCACATGTCATACAGAACACCCGATTTGTATCCCAAACAATGGAGACAAAAACTTAATAGTGCACACGCAGTTGTACATAGTTTTATCAAGTAGTAAGGTGACCTTAAAGAATCCAAGTATCGATCCCATAGGGAGTTAATTCAACCAAAACTCTATTTTAGTTCATACTTTAGACACAGTTGATGCAAATGTAACAAAAAAAGAGTTTGGAAGTTGTAAACTGCAGAAAAGCAAACAATGCATAAATAAAGATCTTGAAATAATCAATAAGAGAAAACCCAGGGTTAAAGAACTTTGAAAATTTATACTATGATGTTTAACTTCATTCTTTAACTTGATTATCTTAGTTGTTGATTTGTAGGGTTAATTGCATTATTATAGTTTTCTAACCTCTAATCCTTTACCTAAGTTGAACCTTACAACTACATCGTTGAGCGAGGATATAATGGTCCACATAAGTTATTTTAAAGCTATCATCCTATGTTTAAATCAAGTAAAGCATCTAAGTATATCCCTGTCCTAGACACTAATTGAAATTTCTTATTTTAAACTGAAATACAAACCATACTTTGTTTATTCACATGTTCTATCTCCCTATTCCCCCTTTTGAGTTCACAAGGTTTACAATAGATGTATTCTAAGGGTTGTAAATCCTTAAAATACTTATAACAAGAATAAAAACACAATCAATTAGTAATAATAAGATCAAACGAACTTAATTCGTAACAATAATAATCATATTCTTGGCTTTAACGCCATAAAGACGGCGTTTAGCCATGAATAGATATAATCGTAATCAGAAAGTTTTAATTAACGACTAAAAACATGTATGAAATAAATTTAAATAATAAAAAGTTTTAGAATCCCCTTTATCTACCAAATATGTCCAAAGATAGTAAAAAAATGTGGACAATGTGTGTTTATATAGTAAGCCAAGCCTTATCCACGTAGGAGTTAGATTTTATGTTGAATTTTGATCCCTGAACTGGATAATGCGTATCCATCTCTATTACATAGGAATGGAGAATGCAACACACCCTCTATTCCATAGTGATAGAGAATGCGACACAATTTTATCATACGATACCACTGGAATTTGCGTCCAAATTTTTGTTAAGTATTGGTCGTTCCTCCTTCCATCCCTTGACTTGTGGTGTCTTTGCAATGATTTTACACACTCTAAATCATCCATATTTCATCATAACAATCTCACAAAATATCCCACAGCATCAAAAAACACTAATTAGAGATTTAAACAACTCAATATCCATAACGATGAATCGAAACAACGACTAAGATAAGGCTAGCTCATGTTGATCTTCCACTTTTTGTTCCACGTCCACAAATAATAAAATTAAAATTTACCCATACTCAAAAATTTATTCCACTAATAATCGCATATTAAAATCATTTGGAACACATTAAACACAATAGAATTCATCAAGATATACTAGACAAGAAACTAGCTTAAGCTAGAAAAACTAGTTTTCTCTATTGAACTCTAATTGACTCGATTAAGTACAAACTTGTTGGAAAACACTTGTAACCATTCTAAACATGTTCTGCAATACCTTTATGTACTTTTATCCCATTATCAACCTATATATAATACTAATCATCCTTAAAATAAGGCTAAAAAGACTTGAATTATGACACTAGAACGCATAAATATAACCAACATCAGCTGCCAACAATACTGACACCTCTGATGCCCATAGTTGTCTGACAAAGCATCTATCAAAAATCACTAACATCTAGTCGTTAAATGCCCCCAACCATAGCCAAAACTAAAGAAAAGAAAAGAACAAAAATAGAAGAAGTTCATAGCATGAAATAGAGCCTTCCTCATTATTAAAGCTCACCACTATAGTCTGACTCAAAGTTGTCCCCAAATCTAACTCATTGAACATGAGGAATGGTAGTGTGGCCGATTCCAACATCATATGGGGAAACAATGCCTAAAGATGGTTGGCGGAGTTTATGCTAGCATGTATTGAGGGATAATGAAAAAAATAAGGCCATCATGTTAAACCAAGGTAAATAACCATAAGATATCACAAAGATACATATATATATAATGTCATGAAAGGGAACTGAGCTTGGCATTCATTTAAAACATAGACCTGGGCTGAGTAGCTTGATTGTCCTAAAAACACCCATGGGCTATATGGGTTCAGCTCCCTCTTCTAAAAGGGCCCAGTGCATGTTAGCCACACGATCGGAGAAAAAGAACCTTAGATGAAAAGTAAATCTCCCAAAATGTAAAGTCTGACGTAATGCACACGGTCACCAAGGCCACCCTCACATTGGAAAATGTGAGTTTCCAATAGAGATCCCTCGGTACCCCCACATTCCAAGGCCTTGCTACTTAACCCACTTTAAGACCAATTAAACCTTTTTCAAATTAAAAAACCATATACGAAGGAGTCTTTCAATTAGGCTTTAACGATTGGCAACGTCATAAAAAAATTAGAGCCTGTCAGTCTATCCTTTTAAGCCATAACAGAACTAGTAAATCAATTGACTCCCAAGTTTCCAATTAAATAAAAAACATGGCCACCAAAACCTTTCCAAACCTTTTAAAAACAACCAAACCAATTTAAGTTTCATTATATCTTATGCTATGCAAAGATTTCAATAATATCCAAACAATGTAACAACCATTCTTGTTGAGATTTTAGCAAACATGTTGATATAACTTACAAATAAAAAACCAAATATCAATTTAAATTTCCAATGCAACCATAATTAGCACATGAAAAAACATAAGTAAAACATGAGAAAACATTATCCACTATAAACAACCAAAACACTCAACATTTATTTCAAAACCAAAATAATATCTTAATTATACCAGAAAAAGAATTCATTCAAATATTCTTTTAGTTGAACTAACAATGAGGTAGTATTAACATGCCTTACAATCTAAAGAAAACAAAGAGAAACCACCCTTGAAAGCCTTAATTGATTATCTTGAAGAAACCCTAGACTTTTGATTGGAAGAGAGTTACGAAAGATTTTAAGAGTGTTTGATAGAGAATAATAGGTTAATGAAACCCTAAAAGGTGTTTTACATTGTTGTATCAAAGGGAGTTACATAGGAGATATGTCCAGCATTCCCCGAACATAATACTATAGAAAACTCGCAGGTGGGTACGAGTTGACCGTCTAACTTATCACCACAACATACGACTTGTATCATAGAGTCATTAACAGAATAGAATGTTGTACACTACATTATTTCCAACGTATGACTCCCATACCAGATTTGTCACTAAACCATACGATAGGTATGGTTCGTACCCCAGGCAAAACCCAAAGGGATTGGACACTCAATAACATAAGAACCTATTTTACTGCTCGTACCCTACCCTGATGGCTCTTAGTTATCCAGTAGTACTCAGAGCCAAGTCAAGTTACTAATTTATTGATTTGGTTAAGGACAACAAAATAAACCATCCCTGCTCCTAATGACCTGTACCCAAAAAATCATAACCACAACAGAAACCCAATAATGCTTCACTGATCTCTTAAAAAATAGTGTCCCCTAACCCATACCCAAACCATACGACTATTATGGCTATTTGTTACAACATGTAACTTTATAATCTTATGTAGATACAACCTTGTATAATCCTTAGCAGTGAATTTTTTATTGCATTGGCAAGAAGTAAGCGGACTTTGTCATCCTATCCATGATAACCCAAACAAAATCAAACTTATTTCAAGACCGAGGAAGATCGATAAAGAAATCCATATTGATCACTTCACACTTCCATAAATGAAACTCAATTTACTGATACGACCCTCCGGTCCACAAGTGCTCAACTTTTACTTTTTGGCACACCATGTACTTAACAACAAAACTAGCTAAATCCTACTATATTTTGTTCCACCAATACATCTCCTTTAGGTCATGATATATTTTAATCAAACCAGGATGAATGAAATAGTGTGTCTCATGCCTCTTAGAGAATATCCTCGCTCACAAACTATGCATATCGAGAATGCATAACCTCCCTTGGTATTGTAAGGTACCATCACTAATAATCTCGAAGGATATTATCTTATTCCGACATACATAACCTTTGATCTTCATCAAACCATGATCTAACACTTTTTTCTCTTTTACTTAAGCACCAAGATACGACTGCGCCTCCTCCTACAAAACCACACCACCATCCTTAGACTCTAAGAGATGAAATCGAAGGATAGGTAGATGGTGAGTATCTTTTACCAAATGTAACTTCCCTTCATCCATGTGAGCCAGATGCCCCATGGATAACCTGCTAAGATCATCAGCAACCATATTAACTTTAACTAGATGGTAGTGAAGACTCATGTCATATTCTTTGAGCAGCTCAAGTTATCTACTTTGGTTGAGATTAAGCTCATTCTAAGTAAATACGTATTGCAGGCTCTAATTATCAGAAAATATATTCATATGCACGCCATATAGATAGTGATGCCAGTTTTTCAATGGGAATACCACGACTAAAAATTATACGTCATGGGTCAGATAATTCTTCTAGGGCACCTTCAACTGTCTAGAGGCATATTTTATCACCTTGCTATTACACCAAGATGCAACCAAGTCCCATATGAGACGCATTACAATAACTACAAAACCATTAGTACCTCCAGGTAAGGCCAAGACAGAAGTCGAAGTTAGTTTATTCATCCATTTCTCATAACTACCCTCACAAGCATCCGACCATAGGAATTTACCTTCTTCTGAGTTAACTTAGTCAACGGGACATCCATAGAAGAGAATTTCTCAACAAACCTCTTGCATAAACAGCTAAACCCAAGAAGCTCTAAATATTAGTTGGAGTTGTAGATCTAGGCCTCCTCTTAACCAGTGCAACTTTCTGCAGATCCATCATGATCCCTTCACTAGAATTGACATGAACTAGAAAAGTGACAATGTTCAACTAGAACTCATATTTTGAGAACTTTGCAAACAATTGTTGCTCTTCCAAGTTTTGCAATAGTATACGGAGGTGATTAACATGATCAACCCCACTCTACAATTATACTAGGATTCTTCTATGAACAAAATGATGAACAAATCAATAAAAATCACTAAAAAACTTATTTATCAAATCCATGAATGTTGTTGGGGCAATAGTCAACCTTAAATACATAACCTTAAACTTAAAATTCCCCAAACTGGTCCGAAAAGCAGTATTAGAGATAACCACCTCCCTCACCTTAAACTAAGGATACTCAAATCGAAGAATAATCTTGGAGAAAAACATAGCATAATTTAATTGAACAAATAAATTATCTATCCTCGGAAGAGGGTACTTATTCTTTTCTATCACCTTCTTCAGCTGGCGGTAGTCAATACATATCCAAAGGGAACTATCTTTCTAATGCATGATGCAGACTTACTAGAAAGGTAGAAACCCTTGTCTAAAAGAACCTTTAGTTTCTCCATAAGCTTCTTATCTTAGATGGAGCCATTTTATATGGGGAAAAACAAATAGGATGAGTGTCCAAAACACGATCTATCAAAAAATACATCTCCCTATCAGGCGGAACACCAGGAAGGTATTCAAAGAAAACCTCAAGAAATTCATTCACCACCTGGATGGAATGCAATAAAGGACCCTTAATGTTAGTATTTTTAAATCGGAATAGATGATAGAGATATCCCTTAGAGATACTTTGAGTTCTAGGATAGGATTTGACCTTTCCTTTAGTATCTAGGTAATCACCCTCCAACCTATTAACTAGCTCATTATAAAATTTAAAGATGACATTTTGGGTTTGTTAGAGTAAAGAAGCATAGCACGACTATAACTAATCCATCCCTAATATAACATTTAAATAAACCATATCTAATTCAAATAGATCCACCTGAGTCTCCCAACCACCCAAATATACAACACAACAACAATAGACTCTTCTAGACACCACAAAGTTACCCACTATGGTAGAAACAAAAAAGTGTTCTAAAATAGACTTAGGACAAAAACCAAAATGCACAACCACAAATAGGGTCATGTAAGAGAGAGTGGACCCAGAATCAAGTAAATAATACACATCATAGGAAAAGAGTTTCAACATACTAGTCACGATATTAGTTGATGCCTCAGGCTCCTAGCGGGTAGTGAGAGCATCAAGATAGTTTAGACCAATGCTAGAAATAAATGGTGCACCCTTCAGTGACAAAGCTAAAGAAAAGGTAGCAGGAACGTTGATTTCCTTAGAATCAACCTTGGTAACAAGACAACTTATAACTATGTTACCTGGCTAAACATAGTTGAAGCACTTAACCATTCCATTATCGCTATAACACCCGATGCGACCGACCATAAAATCTGTAGAAAAGATATGATACAGATGACCGAGCCTCACTAGCTAGAGATTGGGCACCCTGTACCCTATATTTATCTACATTCTAAAAAATTTCGGTCACCCGAAGACATTTGGTAAGGAGCATAAGTTGTCAAGTAACACCTAGAATTTCCTCAGTTCTTCTTGGGCCACTTCCCACTATCCCTGCAACTCAGTTGTTGGACATTACCCTACTTAGAAAATCTAAAATTCTTTTTCTACCTCTCTCAAATATCTTCCTACTTCTTTTTTTCTTTCTCGACTTGTTGCATGTACACAATCAACTTTGAAATATCCATTTAATTGTTCAACAAGGAAGCCTCTCCAAAATCAAGTCTTAAGACAACCTATAATAAAACTTCCTCATCCTAGCCCTTATGATAGAAATCAACTCTAGATCATATCGAGATAACTAGTGAAACTTTAAGGCATACTGCTTGACTAATATTTAGCCTTGATTCAGATAAACAAACTACTTTTCCTTTATTCCCTCAACTCCTAAGGAAAGACACAATCCAAAAAAGCACTTGAGTTATTATCCCATAGGGCTTACTCAGCATCGTCACCCCTAGACTATTCTCGTTCCTCATACCATTGATATGATATATCTTTAGTTGGTAGGCAACAAATTCTACACCCTCCATATTGGTAACATGCATAATATCAAATATATTTTCCATCTCATCCACAAAATCTAGAGGATAATCCTCTTTCTTAACACTAGTGAACATATGAGTGTTCCACCTCATGAACTGGATCACCTTTCGAGCCTCAGAATATTAAGTAATAGAAGAACCACGCTCGACCTGATAATCTACCAAATTTGCCAATTGGTAACATGCATAATATCAAATATATTTTCCATCTCATCCACAAAATCTAGAGGATAATCCTCTTTCATAACACTAGTGAACACATGAGTGTCCAACCTCATGAACTGGATCACCTTTTGAGCCTCAGAATATTAAGTAATAGAAGAACCATGCTCGACCTGATAATTTACCAACTTTGACAATAAATTAATAGACTCATGAATCTTAACATTTGTTACATCAGTTTTAGCAGCTCGACAAGGACTGTAGGCAATCGATGTAACTCTAAGATTACAATTAGGAACTGGAGCACTAGACTGAGTCTAGACCCCATTAGTATAATGAGTCCCATCAATATTATCCTCAAGTACGACCGATAAGTTTTTATGAGCTTCAGATCGTCAAAGAGGAATGATTTGAAATGAGAACAAACAAGAATTAGAGATGATTTCAAGACCATAGACTTTATTGCTTTAAAATAGAACACAAGAAAGAGAAAAATCCCTAAATGACTTCAAGCCTCTCCCTTATGAGTGTGGCGCACTACACACCCTTAAAAGAGACTATAGTTTACATAGCTTTGTCGAACACCCAATAGACCATGAATCTAGGGCTCTGATACCAATCTAACATGACCCAAATTAGGGCCTAGTCATATCAGGCATCTCAAATGAAACCAAGAATAGAGACCACACCAAATACCTAACCATAATCAACTGGCACCCTATGTCAGAAGAATTCCATGGATATTACAAGATAAAACTGAAACAACCCAAAATCGGGACTTGTCATATAGGCATCTATAGACCAACATGCACCGAAGACCTCCTCATTAATGCAACCTAACAATCATCCCAATCCACAAGTGTCAGATCAACTCCCACTATAATTAAAATAGCGGAAAACAAATGTAATATCAATCACAGACAAGCCCCCGATAATAACAAAACCAAGTCTAAATAAGTCTATGAAAAAAGGTAATAGACTAAAAAATATATGCCTTTTTGAGTAGGGAATCTCACCTTTTCATAGTCAGTACACAAACCACTTCAATCACCTAGTCACTGAGCAGGAAGAGAATAAGAACCTTCGGCCCCTATGTCGCATGGTGACATAGTGTTCAAATAAGGTTAGCGGTTGGAACATTACAATGTAACTCAAAGATAGGAAGAAAATAGAGTCTTCATTTAAAACCAACTAAAAACATCAGATTCAACCACATTATATACATAGGCATGTAAAAAGATACATAATATGTTCATAACATTCCAAAAGGACAAAACTTAGCAAGCATTCTTGATGCATTCTATCTTGAGTCTTAAAGTTGAGGACTCCGACCTTCCACAATTATAGATTCAAACATTTCTTATTAGGCAAGGGATATTAACGAAATACATTGTTATTAGGAATAGGACTTTAATAACGAGAAATTTCGTTGGGAATGGGACTCTAGCCTCAATCCATATTAGACAGGGAAAATAACCACAAGCCGACGTATTTAGGCAAGGGACTCTAATCTTAAGCAATTTCATTAAGAAAAGGACACTAACCATAAGAAACTTTATTAAGAGTGGGACTTTAAGCACAAACCACTTTAGTATGAAAGGGACTTTAACCAAAAGATATCGTGACATTCATTTATCGACATTGGGACTTTAACCCTTAGTCTGTACTTCAACAGTCATTCACTTTAACACTTAGGGACTCTAACACATTAAACCAGTTTACTAACATCAATGACCATGAGGTATTGATGGATTAATTTATCAATCAAACACTTTAATATAATAATACCTTATTTCATTTTGTTTTATGGTCATCAATACCTTTACGAACCATTTACCCCTTATTAGTATAATACCCAAGCTTTTTGTTAGCTTGAAAATCATCTCAAGGATATTAGAACTTGCTTTGAAATAATAATTCATTATTATACATGTGGTATTTCTCTAATTTTCACTTTTTATCATTTTAAAAATTGAATAAGATTTCCACCAATATATAATTTGCTCAAATCCGACACCTGGGCGAAGAGTTAGAGCCTTTTTAGTGAGATAGCGTTTGACTTGAGCCTTCAGCGCGTCGTGGAGATAGCTCAAATGACAATTGTCAATTTCCAGTGTTTCTTCATGATACTGGTGCGTCCTACCAAATTTCCAGGTCATAGACAAGGTTTCTATACAATAGCTTCGTGTTGCGCCACCGTGCAGTTTCCCAATTGTCAATTTCTAGTGACACAGAGAGATAACGCCGAATTGTGCCAAGGGCCCAATATGAGAAATTTTACTGATAATTAAATTACATGTCCAGGGTTAAAAGGGTCAATTTTCCCCCTCTATATAAGCTTCCAAACACGGGATTTAGTCCTTATTCATCTAAAATATTGATATTTTTCTTAAATACCCTCAAGAACTCAAGCTAGGGTTTTTATAGAAGGTCCAATTTTAAGAATGTTTCATCATCAATCTTCACAAAATGATGATCTAAGGTATTCATAGTGTTAATTCATGGACTCCTTTCATTCATGAAGTCTAAGAACTCTTTTAACTACAACTTATGGATTTTATTCATGTTTTCATGCTTTGTATGTTCTCTTTCATATTAATAAATAAGGAATTGATTTCTACTCCATGATTTGATGACAAATTCCACGTGTGTTGATTAGTATAGATAAAGATTTATGAAATCTCATGACTAAGACCTTGTATGATGGAATTGGAATTGAAGAATGATGTTTAATTACTGTACAATGTGCTTTACATGTACTATGCCTACAATGTGTTTGATTAAATGCCTAGATAAAGGAAAATTGTCTAACTAGCATGATATCATGAATTCCCATGTATGCACAAGATCATGCCTATTACATGTTTGATGAAATGCTTCTGTGAATGTAGTATTTATTATGATGTTAGTCAAGTCTTCAAGTAAATCATGCTACATCAGTTTCCTTCTATCGTGTCTTGGGGATACTTTTACTCGAAATATTAGTTGTGTGCCTAGATCCATGTCATGTTTTTCATGATACTCTCAGTCAAGCTATGAACTCTTAGACTTCTGATAGTCTTATGACTCAGAAAAAATCTCCATGATCTCATGACTCAGTCAGTTGTCATATATCAGTAGTATTCTGCCAGTCACAGAAATTCAGTAACTCAGTCCATGCTCAATTGAGTTCAGTAAATCATGTTTAGCATCTATTCAGATGGGAGTAGGAATTAGCACCGAGTGAACCAAAGGATTGGGACTCACCTATTATATGAGGGTGTGATTCCTAGAAGCAATCCTTGCATTCCAGCACTATGTAGCCAGCATAGTTTGAGACATCATAGCCTGCTATATGAGGGTAGATGACGTGGATTAACCTGTTATGTAAGGGTTCCCACTGTTCCCGCTAGAGTTACCTGGTATATCAGGGTTACTCATATGTTGTCCTTACTAGAGGCACAGTACTGACACCCTTCCAATCAGGGCATAGATTGGACACTACCTCAGCTATTATATCACATTTGAGGCATGTTGATTACATACTACTTCCCACAGTTTATAGAATCAGGACTGTTAGATACAGTTAATCTGTCTCAGTAATAGAACTCAGATAGTTCTTCATATTTCAGGACTGTCAGATATAGTCAACTCAGTTACAGTATAGAACTTAGATAGTTCTATCAGATTCAGGACTGTCAGCTACAGTCACCCATGTTATCAGTTATACACAGATACAGTCATTCATGTTATCATTCATGTCATATTATTGGTATTTAGATTTAGTAATCATGATATCATATTGTCAGTTATAGTTGTGTAATTATGTATGCATTCTCACGTTCATGTAAGACAGTTAGTTAGCATTAGCATGCATGTGAACCCTTGCATTTAGCCTAGCTCACATGTGTACTTAGTACATATGTAATTTCAGCAGTAGAAGTAGAAGTGAGTCCTCATCCTTTGAGGACATAATGATTTTCTATTATCTCATTAGTTAGCTTATTAGTTAGAGTTATTTGGGGACATATCCCATCAACTCCTTATACAGATTCTTCAGACAGTAGAGGCTTTTAGACTAGATACAGACTAGATACCAACTATTATGTTCAGACATCAGTATTCTTAGTTTTACTTTGGGTACTCTATTACCCTACATAGATGTTACGTTATTCAGTTATGTTCATGATTGAACCTTATGGATTTTCAGTGCACATTTCCGCATTGTTATGTTATCTTATGCAGAACAGGTACATATATCAGTCATGGGTTAGCTTGTGGTCCTTCGAGGTAACGAGCATAGTTTAGCATTTCAGTTCAGCAAATCGTGTCGTTATAATTAGCAATCTTATACCTTAGTTTAATTCAAACAAACTTCAATTTCTTGTTTTGGGACTTTAACCCCTTTGTATCCATCAAACCAACAAGGTCATACATTAATTAATTATATGGACATAAATGCATTTACAATACTATTTACGATCTACTGATATTTATTGGTCTATTTCCCTAGTCCAAAACATTGTCAGCATATGACTAGACATTTCTATCAGATATTTTCACAAATATCTTATGGATATACCTTTAACAAGGCAAAAATAAAAATAGAAATAATCAATATTAAGGTTACTCAAGACCCATTCATTAAACCAAAACATCAAGCACACGCATGCATAAGTAATCACCAATATTATGCATAAACACAAGTCTAAGCAAGAACAAACATTACTCATCACTAGTCATCAATACCCTTAGCATTTGGTTTCAAAATTATCACTTGCAAATCTTAATCCAAGTGTAAAATACATGGTTTTGGAGTTAATAACAAAGTAAAGAGTCACATGCCTTAAAAAAGATGATTCCCCAAGGAAACTTGACTCCTTTTTTGCCTTTAGATGAACACCCTTTAGAACCCTAGCCTCCAATCTTCAATAGTGTGATTCAGAGATTATTTGGGAGGTTTTGACCTTGCAAAAGAGTGTTTAAGAGACCACAATACATTATATAAGGAAGGGAATGAAGGTTTTTGGGGTGGGAAATGTCCATAGGGCCATTGACTTAAAGCTGAAAAGTGACTTCTCAGATGGGTACGACTCACTCAGCTCAACCATTCTCTAGGGTACGAGCAGTACCCTAAATCGTACTCTAGGCCTCACTATGGACCCATACACTAACTAAGGTACAACCACCCATCCTTGACTTTTACCTAATGGTAATAATGGTATCCAAATCCATACCCACAAACCATACTTAAAATAGTGTCAACTATATTAACGCAACACTCCATACGACTAGGTTTGGTACGACTCATATTCTAACATATGACCATGGGGAGGCTAAGTCATATCTTTGAGAGTGTGTACCCCCACCACACTACCTAGGATACAAGATAGGTGGTCACTAAGTCGTATCTAAGTGTACGACTAGTACCCAGAGTGGTACCTAGTCCAAAAAGCAGCTAAGGGTATTTTTATAAGAGTCCAAAACCTAGGTGTTTTAGTTGTCCCCCACTTGGATCATTAGTCTTGGAATGATGGATAAGTCAAGCATTAAAACAAGTTAAAACATCAGTACACATCAACTATCCCTTGAAAAATTTAGAAATCAAGACATACAACAAAGATAAGGTACATGCAAAGATCATTATCAATCAACCATTCATTTCGTTGACTTTAGGACTTAAACCCATGATTTATCAAAGAATCTTGCTAAATTCAAAGTTTAGGTAATTCAACCAATTGTATAACAAAGAAATATTTGCAATTAAGAATATTAACACATACCTCAAGAACAAGTCTCCAGAATGTAAAACAAATGCGGATATTTGGACTTCATACCATCTTCTGCCTTCCAAGTAGCTTTCTCAAACTTTTGGTTCCTCTATAGAACCTTCACTGAAGCTACCTTATTCATTTTCTACCAGTGAACTTACCAATCAAAGATCCTCACCAGGACTTCCACATAGGAAAAAGTGTCTGAAATACATACATCCCTCAGAGGGACAACCAACGAAGGATCACCCACACATTTTTGCAACATAAATACACAGAAATAGGGTGCATAGGAAATATTGCCAACCTTCTTCACAATAAAATAGGGACCAACATACCAGGGACTAAGCTTCCCTTTCTTACCAAATTGTATCACTCCCTTTATTAGAGGCACCTTCAAGAATACCCAATAGGCCACATTAAACTCTATGTCTATATCCCTTACATCTCCATAGGACATCTGGTGACTTTGAGAAATTTTTAACCTATCACCATTCACCTTCACCTTCTTAAAGGCTTGGTGAACCAATTCGGGGCCAAGTAACTTAACCTCAGCAACTTCATACCACCCAAAAGGATAACGACATATCCTACCATAAAATGCCTCAAAAGGAGCCATATCAATGCTCGAATGGTAATTATTGTTATAGGAAAATTCAATCAATGGAAAGTGGCCATACCAAATACCACCGTAATCAATCACACATGCACTCAACATATTCTCTAATATTTGGATGGTTCTCTCTGCTTGTCCATCTGCATGTGGGTGGAAAATAGTACTAAGTCCTATCTTAGTCCCCAAACCTTTCTAAAATGATTTCCCAAATTAAAATGAGAATTGAGTGGCACGATCTGAAATGATAGAAAATAAAGAATCATGCAATTTCACAATCTCAGCAAGATATAACTTGGCAAAATCCTCAGCCTAGTAGTTAGTCCTCATCGGCAAGATGTGAGCGGACTTGGTCATTTTATCCACAATGGCCCAAATAGAATCATATTCACTCTTAGACAGGGGGAGATCGGTAACGAAATCCATATTAATTACTTCCTACTTCCATTTAGGCAATCTAATGTCTTGATGTGATCTTTTGGGCCTCATGTGTTCAAATTTAACTTGTTGACACATCATATACTTAGCCACATAGCTATACACATCTTGCTTCATATTATTCCACCAATAGAACTTCCTATGATTATGATATGTCTTTGTAGAATCAGGATGAATAGCATAACAGGATCCATGAGTTCTCCCACTATCGTATACCTATACCCATCGACATTGGGAACACATAGCACACCTTGCTTACTTAAGATACTATGACCACCAATCACGATGTCAATGATATTTTGTTGACCCACATTACTCTTAATACTCATCAAATCGGGATCCAATATTTTCTTTTCCTTTATCTCAACAACAAGACACGACTGCATACTTTATACATAAATACACCACTATCTTTGGAGGTCGTAAGTCAAACCCTAAGATTAGCACAATGGTGAATTTCTTTCACCAATTCCCTCTTATCCATATCTGTGTGGGTTAATTTTCCCAAGGATAATCTTCTAAGAAAATTTGCGACTATATTAGCTTTACCTAGATGGTAATAAAGACTTATATAGTAGTCCTTACAAAACTCTAGCCACCACCTTTGTCTTATATTCAAATCATTTTGAGCAAACACATATTGAAGACTTTTATGATCAGTAAATATATCAACATGAACCCCATAGAGGTATTGTTGCCAAATCTTCATTGAAAAACAACGACTAACAATTCCAAGTCATGAGTAGGGTAATTCTTCTCATGAACTTTTAGTTGCCTAAAAGCATAGGCTATCACCCTACCATGTTGCATCAACTCACAATCAAGAATAATATGAGAAACATGACAATATATTATGAAAAAATCATTATCCGTAGGCAAGGTAAAAATTAGAGTCAGAGTCAATTTATCTTTGAACTTCTCAAAACTATCCAAACATGTATCCGAGCATAGGAACTTGACCTTCTTCTGGGTCTATTTAGTCAATGGGGAAGTTATTATTGAAAAAATCTCTACAAACCTCCTAGAGTAATCGTCTAGACCCAAGATGCTCTGAATATCGATTGGAATCATAGGTATAGGACACTTCCTAACTACTATGACCTTTTGGGGATCCACTATGATCCCTTCACTAGAGATGACATGACCAAGATAATTCACAACCTTTAACCAAAACTCCCACTTAAAGAACTTGGCAAACAAACGATGATCCTTCAAAGTCTTAAATAAATCAAAAAGGTGATCGACATGACCTACATCGTTTTTAGAATAGACCAAGATATCATTAATGAAAAAAATGAAAAATAAGTCCAAGAAAGAATGGAGGCCCTATTCATCCAATCCATGAATATAGCGGGGGCATGGATCAACCAAAAAGGCATGAATACGAACTCATAGTGACAATACTAAGTTATAAAGGAAGGCTTAGGGATATCCTCTTTGTTAATTTAAGCTGATGGTAACTCTACCTAAGGTCAATCTTAGAGAAACACTTTGCACCTTGAAGCAGATCAAACAAATCATTAATCCTAGGTAGAGGATATTTATTCGGTATGGTCACCTTGTTCACCTGATGATAATTAATGCACATTCGAACAGAACCATCCTTATTACACACAAATAACACGGGAGCACCCCAAGGTGCCACATTAGGACTGATAAAACCTTTATCTAAGAGATCCTTCAATTGATCCTTAAGATCTTTCAACTCTGTCGAAGTAATCCTATAAGGAGATATAGAAATTGGATCAGTGTCTGAAAATCATCCATCTAAAAATCAATTTCCCTATAAGGAGTGATACCAGGAAGGTCATCGAGAAAACCTCAGGAAACTCATTAACCACTAGAACGAATTCTAGAGAAAAACCATCCGAGTTAGAATCTTTAACTCAAACAAAACGATACAAACACTCTTTAGAGATCACCTTTTGGGCTCTTAGATATAAGATAAACCTTCCCTTAGGCACTAGAAAAAACCCCTTCCCATACAATAATCAGATTATTAGGGAATTTAAATATGACCCTACGAGTCCGACAATCTAAGGTAGCATAGCATTAATGCAACTAATCCATCCTAGAATAAAATCAAAATCGACCATATCTAACTCTATCAAATCCATAAGAGTTTCTTTACTATTAACAGCTACCATAAACCCCTATAGACTTTTTTAACAATTACCAATCTCTTAGCAGGGTAGAAACATAAATAGGAACTGATAGACACTCAAGTTAAAACTAAAATACACAGCCAAAAATAGAGTCACATAAGAAAGGATGGACCCTATATCAAGAAAATAATACACATCATAAGAGAAATGTTTTAACAAACCCATGACAACATCTAGATATGCTTCAGAATCCTGGTGAGTAGAAAGTTCGTACAAATAATTTAGGCCAAAGTTGCTACCAGAAACAAAAGAAAAGTAGGAATAGATGTAGCAATAGGGGTATTGTTGTCCTAAGATGCCTCTAAAGAGGAGCACTCTCTCTACATATGTCCAATCTAACCATATCTCTAGTATTGGGTCCTTTCCTTCTCATACCGACCATGATAAGGCTAACCACATAATCTACAAAGTGGGTAGGATGGAGATAATTAAGGCTTACTAGTCTGAGATTGAGAACTCGGTACCTAGAACCAACTACTAAATTCAGACCGAATATCACATTATGGCTTCGGGTATGGAGCACTAACTGAGGATAAAGAACCTAAACTCCCCCACTTATTTCATGGACACTTACATCCATCTTTAATACTTTTCATAAAATACCTAAATCTCTTCTAGTGTATTTTTATAAACTCAATCTATCTCTTTTTCCATCCCTTCATTTGTTGCATAGGCACAACCAATATAGAAATGTCCATGTTGATGATCAACAAAGCCACCTTGCTCTAAAACACTAACTCACAAGGAAATCCTAAAGCAAACTTATGCATTCTGCCCCTCATGCTAGAAACCTTCTCAAGTGCATGCCTAGATGACTGATGGAATTTCAAGGCATACTCATTTACAAATGTACTTCCTTGCTTCAAATTTACAAATGCTTCCACGTTTGCTTCTCTTGGCTCTTGAGTAAAGACGTGATCCAAGAAGGCCATAGAAAAATCTTCCCATAGGGCAGAACTATAATCCATACCTGTAGAAAATTCCCACCCTTCGTTCCATTGGTAAGCTATATATGTCAATTAGTAGGAAGAAAACTCAATAGCCTAAACCTCTGAAGCATGCATAATTCATATGATCTTCTCTATTTCATCAATAAAACTTTGAGAATCCTCCTCAACATAGGTAATCGTTAACATAGGAGGGTTCAACGCAAAAGTTTTCCAACTCTCATGGCTTTAAAAAAATATAGTCGGAGCAACATACCCCAATTGAAAGGGTACCAATTGAATTAAGAGGTTTATAGAGCGATGAAACTCAACATTAGTAGCATCCCCTTTAGGTGACAAAATAAGAGAATCACTATCATAGTTGAGGTTAATAGGGATAGGTGGAACTCCACAAGCATGGTAAGATACTGCAGCTCTAGCCTGGGTCTAGACCCTGAAAGTTAGATAAGTTGTATCCATAGGTCCCTTAGTTGGGGATGAGTTGTTTTCTAGTACATTAGATCACCTTGGAGGTATGATCTAAAAGTTAAGCAAATAGAAATCTAAGGAATCCAAGACCTTAGCCTCTATAGCATGAGATTCAAACACAAAAAAAAAGGAAACATTCCTAAATACCTCATAGCCCCTCTTTAATAAGAGTGGTGCACTATACACCCATAAAAGAGAATCTACTTGATACGACTTTATGGATACCCAACTAACCATAAACCTAGGCTTTGGTACAAACTTGATAGGACCCAGGATTGGGCCTTATCGTATGGGAATCTCAAGAATAATATGGACCAAAGACTGCCCCGTTAACCCAACCTAACCATCATCCAATGACAAGTACTGGATAAACTCAGACTATAAATAAAAATAGCAAAAATCAAATCAAATAGAAAACTTAGACAATGTCTAAACATTTCATTTACATCAAAATACTAACTAACATACCCAAGCCCACAGTCATCTATAATTCCTCAATGCAAATCCCATGCCTATGTATATATATGCTAGAATAAGCCACCGAAAATAGTCTAACCAAGTCTAAATAAGTCTACAACCAAAGATAAGAGAATATGAAATGTATGGCTTCTGGAGTAGCAAATCTCACAAATTCAAAGTCAACATATGAACCGCTTTGATCACCTAATCACTGCTCAGGAAGAGAAGAATAAGCTCTGACCCCTATGTGGTTTGGGAACATAACATTCGGAGATGCTTAGCGATTGGAACACTATGATGTAGCTCACGAATAAGGAGAAAATAGGGTCATCATTTAAAACCAAGTCAAAACACCATATTCAACCATATTTATAAACATAGTCATGCATGAAGGCACATAATATGTTCATAACGTGCTAAAAAGAAATAATTCTTTGCAAGCATTCTTCATGCATTGAATCATGAGTCTTGAAGTGGAGGACTCCAACCTTCAACACTTAAAGATTCAAACATTTCTTAGTAGGCACGTGACTTTAACCACATATATTTTCAGTATGCATAGGACTTTAACCACAAGTAATTTTAATAGGCAAGGGACTCTCACCTCAATCCACATTAGATTGGGACTCTAACCACAATCGGGCATATTTAGGCAAGGTACTCTAACCTTAAGTAATTTTATTAATCAAGGGAATTTAACCGTAAGCCACTATATTAAGTGAGGGACTCTAACGACAAGCCACTTTGGTAGGCAAAGGACTTTAACCACAAGTCGTCGTGACTATCACTAGTCGATATTGGGACTCTAACGCTTTATCCATAATTCAACATTCATTCACTTCAAGGTACTCTAGCCTATTTAAAAAATTCAACACCAAATATGACCCCGAGGTCTTCATGGAATCATTTAATAATCAAACACTTCAATAAGACAATGCCTTAATGAAATTCATCTTACCTTTCATTTTATGGTCTTCAAGACCCTTATTAACCATTTATCCCTCATTAGAAATCTTTTACAACAGGTTAGTTCTAATATACTTTAATTTCAAGTTTAGGGAATTTAACCCTTTTTTAACCATTAAACCAACAAGGTCATACATTAACAAATTACATCGCTATTAAAGCCTTTACAATACCATTTACCATCAACTCACACCTATTAGGCCATTGCCTTAGTTCACAACATTGTCAAAATGTGACTAGACATTTTCACAAATATCTTGTGGACGTGCCTTTACAAAGGCTAAAATCAAAGTAGAAATCATCAATATTAGGATTACACAAGACACATTTGTTAAAACACAAAAATAAGCACCCACATGTGTAAATCATCACAAATATTATGTATAAACAAAAGTCTAAGCAAGAACAAAAATTACTCATCACAAATCATCAAAATCCTTAATATTTGATTTAAAAATCAATATTTATGAATCTTAATCTATGTGTAAAATACATGGTTTTTGAGTTAAGAACAAAGGAATGAGTCACATGACTTAAACAAGATGATTCCCTAAGAAAAATTGACTCCACTTTTGTCTCTAGAAGAACACACCTTGGAACTCTAACCTCCAATCTTCAAAAGTGTGCTTGAGAGAGTATTTTGGAGGTTTTTGATCTAGAAAAAGAGTGATTATGAGGCTACAATACATTTTATAGGCAAGGAACATAAAGGTTTTGGGATGGGAAATGTACATGAAGCTCTTGACTTATAAGATAAAAAGTGACTTCTTAAGTGGTTATGATTGACTTAGCTTATCCGCACCCAAGGTTATGAGTGGTACCCTAATTCATACCCTAGGCCTCACCAAGGATCCCTAAGCTAACCAAGGTACGACCGCAAACCCTTGACTCATACCTAATGGTACAAAAGGTACCCTAAACCTTACCTATAAACCATACTTAAATAGTGTCAACTAGGTCAACTTAACACTGCATATTACTAGGCTTTGTATGACTGGTATCCTAACCTATGGCCATAGGGAGGCTATGTCCTATCTTGGAATATGTGTACCCCCACCATATGGCTTAGCATTGAAAGAGGGGTCACTACATTGTGTCCAAGGAAATGACTTGTACCCTAATTCGAACATAGTTTAGAAGATTCAAATAAGGGTATTTTTTTAAGGTTACAAAGCCTAGGAATTTTAAAAACAACAATAATTTAAAGATATTAGATAATGTTTACAACCATAATCTGATAACCTCAATAAAATACCCAACCAGTTCCAACCCCAATGTCAATATCAATGCCAAGGATGACACCAATACTAACACCACTCATGCTTATAGTTGTATGACAAATCCTCTATCTAAAATCAATAACATCTAGTTGGGACATGCCCCCAACCATAGCCAAAACCAAATGAAAGAAAGAACATACATAGAAAAAGTCCGTAACATGAATTGGATCCTTCTATAGTATGGAAGCTCATTACTTTAGTATAACTCCAAGTTGTCCCTAAATCCAAGTCACTGAGTAGGAGAAATAGTAGTATGGCCAATTTCTACATCACCTGGGGATACAACAACTTAAGATTATTGGTAGAGTGAACACTAACATGCAATTAGGGATAAAGATAAAACAATGATATTATTTGAAATCAAAGTAAATAACCATAAGCAATCACATAGATTCATATATATAGTGTCGGGAAAGGGAACTAGGTTTAGCATGTATTTACAACCTTAACCTTTCCTGAGTAGCTTGACCATTCTAAAAATCACACACGAGATATATAGGTTTAGCTCCCCCTGCAAAATGGGCCCCAGTGTGTGTTAGCTGCATGAGTAGAGAAAAAATCCTGAGATGCCTAGTACATCTCTCAAAATATAAAGTGTGACATAATGCACACGGTTACCAAGCCCACCCTCACATCGGCAAATATGAATCTTACGTGGTGATACCTCTAGGACCCCCACCATCTATGAATTTTCTACTCAACCCCCTTTAAGCCTAATTAAAAAAATTTCACATAAACAAATAATTTACAAATGAGTTTTCTAATTAGACATTAACTATTTGTATCATCTTACCAAAGTTAGAGTTGGCAAGTCTATCATTTTATGCCATACCATATTGACTTCTAAATTTCCAATTAAATAAAACCCATGTCCATCAAGGCCTTTCCAAACCTTTTAAAACTAACTAAACCAATTTAAGTTCCATTACTTCTTATGCAATCCAAAGATTTCAATAATAGTCAAACTATGTGACAAAGCCATTCAGATTGGAATTTTAACAAACATATTGAGGGCATATAAATTCCAGAACCGAAACCAAATATCAATTGACCATTCCCATGCAACCAAAATTTCAAACAATAAGTATCACATGAAAACCACAAGTAAAATAAGGGAAAAATTATAAAATCATAAACCAAAAACCCCAACAGCATTTTCAAAATAAAAAATAATACCACAATAATACCATAACAACCATTCATTAAAACATAAATTTAGTTTAACTAATAATGATGGAGGAGTAACATGCCTTATACATAAAGGAAGACAAAGAGAATCACTCTTGAAAGGCTTAATTAATTTTCTTTAAGAAACCTTAACATTTTTCTTGAGAGAGAGCTAAGAGTGATTTTAAGAGTGTTTGATTGTTAATAATAAGTTAATCAATCCCCAAAGGTTTTTTTTTATATTTTTGTACCAAAGGGAGTTACAAAGGGTAAATGTCCAGAATGCCCCCAACTTAAAACTGTGAAAAACTCGTTGGTATTTATGACTTGATCCTTGAACTGATCACCATATCATATGACTTGTATCATTGATTAATCACCAAAAGATAAAGATGGACATCACGTTATGTCCAACATGTACTTCCTTACCTATTTTTCACTAGACCATACTACTGGAATGGTCAACTCATTCCAAGGCAAAACCCAAAGGGATTGAACACTAGACAACATATGACCTTAGCTTTACCCTACCCTCATGGCTTTTAGTGAGCCACTCTTACTCATAGAAAATTCAAGGTACTATATTGCTAATTTGGTTAAGGGACCGACCAAACAAACCGTCACCACTCGTAACAACTCATACCCGCCAAATGATAACTATGACAAAAACCAACCACCCTTCATTGGCCTCTTAATAACTAGTATCCCCTGACCCGTACCCAAACCATACAACTCATATGGTGAGTTGTTACAATGTCAATGAGTCTAGAAACTAGGAAATTTTCTAGGGTCAAAACCCAGGGTGTTTTAGGTATAACTGTTAATTTTAGAAAACGTTAGGAAGTTAAGGAGCTTATTATTAATATATTTATGAAAATATATAACATTTGGTGCACATATTTCTCTTTTGGAAACCAAAGAAAAGTACAGTACTAGTATCTCATAGATCTTAATATTTCTCTTTTAAAATTCTTCCTCTTCTCTACTCTCTTTTAACCATTGTTAAGGAATTTTTTTCTTTAAATTCTTATTTTTTTGTAAAGATTCAAGTTTCAAAAATAGTACAATATGTTTTTATTTCCTTCAGTGGTGTCATGACAATTGAAGATTAATTTTATTTATGTAATTTGTCCACCCTTTACTTGAATAGTATTATGAAATTCACTCTTGTACTATAAGAGGAGGTAGCAATTGCCATTTTAATTGAATTTCAAACCGTTTCTTTAGTGGATCTTATAATTAAGGTTCTTGAAATGCAAGAGGGGAAGAATGTAATTGTGATAAAAGTAAAATTTATAGATATTTCCATTGTTAGGGTTATATTTAATATTGATATTATAAATGAAATTTGCTTAATTTTTAGTGTAAGGGAAGAATAGGGAAATAATTTGTTAAATGAACCTCTTGACTATTGATCAATATACGTATGTATTTTATGTTGGGATGATTTCTCACCATTTGTATGGTAAAAGGTATTTGTTGGTTAGTTGCAAACTACGACACCTAGGAGTGTTGAGTTCTTTGAAACTCATGATTTTATCATTTGCTACTGAGGCATCAAAGGTATGTAAAGCTAACTCCTCCTTCTCCATAAAGGCACGACCCATAGTCATTTGTTTCTCGTAGTAGAGTTGACATAGTTTACTTGATATAAAGTAAAAAATCTTTCACCTTCTATATATCTAACACATTACTATATGCCTACTATCGCCACACTATTCATGTTCCCTTTAAATTTGAAATTACTTGTTTCTGTCCTTTATGCATCTATTTGTTGTAGAATATTCATTTTACTCATGTTGAGTCATGTATCTATTGAAACACACTAAGCCTTGGCCCATCAAAAAAATCATGGTTTTTAGACATTCTGTCTATGGTATGACTCATGGGTGCCAATCTACCCTAAAATATGGTTTAGGTTGCCTCTCTCATTTATTAGGCAGTGTTTTTTAGTTTGGGTTATGCTCAAGGTATGACTCAACATCATATTAGTCATATGGAAGGATATGAGGTATAAGATGCCAAGTCATATGAATTTTATGGACTAGCCTAGTTGAATATGTCCGAGATGATAAGGTTTATCGGTACTTTCTTTCCCTAAGATATGACTTAGACCTAGGTGGTCATATAATGATCAGTAAAGGGGGACATGGTAGGGTCTAGGGTATGAGTTAGGGTAACAATCGTACCCTAGAGTATGGCTCAAGGTGTTGGGTCAAACCCTTCCAGGACTTGGTTATTTAGATTTTAAGTTGAGGTTAGTCTGGATATTTCCCAACTCAAACAATTATGTAACCACATTATATGACCCTTGATGGCCTCTCATAACACACTTTGAAGAATAGAAACACTTCAAAATACTCTCTCAAACTCACTCTTGAAGATTAGAGGCTAGGGTTTCTATAAGTGTTCTTCAAAGGGGTAAAGTGTCAATTTTTTCTCTGGAATATTGTTTTATAAGGAATGTACTATATTTTATTGTGACTTAAAAATGGATTATGAATTATAAATTATGGTTTTGAAACCAAGTATTGATGTTTTTCATGGATGTTGTGAGTATTGTTTACTCTTGATTTAAAATATGTTTAGATATGATTTTGGTTTTGGTGTGCACATGTGGGTTCTTGTTGGTTATGGAATAAAAAGTAGCTCATTAATAACCCTAAACATGATGGTTTGTGGTTTGGTTATAGTCTTGGTAAAGGTATGCCCTTAAATTGTTTGGTAAAATGCTGAAGAGAATGTTTTTACTTTATTGTTGAATTTTTGTTGGAACTTTTACATAGTTTAATTTGGTAATGAAACCCTAATATATTTGTATGGTTTAAATGGTTTGAATGATATAAATGTTTTTGAATGGTTTAAATAATATGAATGGTTTGGAGTGATTAAATAGTAAAGCCTTGATGGCTACGAAATTGATTTGAATAAAAACCTAGTGGAGTACACGGGAATCCGCCAAATGAATGAAATGATGGAATTCATTTGAATGGATAGTTTCTGGTGGGATACAAGGGAATCCCCCAAGAAATATTAATAATGAAATACTTGTGGGGTAAAAGAGAATACCCCAAGTAACCTTAATAATAATGTACTTATGGGGAACATGGGAATTCCCTATGTAAACTAAATAATGAACTAATGGGGTACATGGTAATCCCCTAAGGTTGGCTAAGGACTTTTTTTGTAAGCTATAGTCATCATGACAATACCACTTGTAATATCCTTGATTGAAAATAAATGGAATAATAGTTTTGCTGGATGGCAATTGTTTTAATCGGGCAATAAAAATGGGGTGTGATAGATAATTATGAAGGTGTGATTCCAATGGATGTATACTAAAAACTCATGTTTAGTGACACGATGATTGGGCATGGTGACCCTATACTTTAGGGGCATATGTCAATCCCCTATCACTTGTATATATGTATCATAGAGAGCGATAGGTACACCGTAATCCCCTACCCCTATGGTATCTCTGGTTCATGTGGCTACAGATATCGAGGCATGTCCAGGTGGTGACATTGGACCTATATATATCTTGTTTTTTGGTATGAGGAAGGTTAATCTATTTATACCTAGATTAATGTTTTTAAAGGCATGCTAAAATCGGTTTTCTTTCCCGGCATGGTTATATATACGTATTTAGGGTTGTGAATACATTGGTTTACTTCTTTTTAAATGTTTGAACTATCTTTTACTTATCTTTAGTGCATGCTAGCATTCAGCTGCTAACCTATCCATACTACTCCTCCAATTTATTGATTGAATTTCAGAACACTCAGTGTTGGATTAAAGTTGTAATCTTCCATATGTCAAATGGTGTAAATTTTATGTTATGGATTACTTTACATAGATTCTTCTTTTCATAGACTTGGGATTTGGCTATTGTTGGGGGAATACCTCGACTAGATACTCTTTTGTTTTATTTTAGAGGCTTTCCACAGACAATGTGGACCTGGTTATGGATTAATCATGTTATATATATATATATATATATATATATATATATATATTGGGTTATCATTTTAATTTTGGTTCATTTTTTAGTATGGTTAGTGATTTCAGTTATTGGATAGATTGACTTGGGTTGTCCCTTGATATGGTCTTATCCAAATTTCATTACATGGTAAGTTTGCTATTTGATATATATTTAAACATCATCCGACTCAAGTTCTATGTGTTTAACGGTTGGGTTAGGTTTTAGGGGAGTCTTTGGTCTAGGTTGGTCTTAAGATTGCCCATTATCACAAGTACCCAATTTAGGTCATGTAAAGTTGGTATCAGTGCCTAGGTTTCAGTGTCATGGGGTGACCACAAAGCCATTCAAGTAAAGTCTTACTTATGTGTATGTCATGCACAACACATATAATCAACAGACTACGAGGCATTTAAGAATGTTGCATTTTGTTGCTGTTCTACTTTCAGTCTATGGAGTTTTAGGTGTTGAACTTTCCCTAAATCTTCTTTGGTTCAGTTTTAAGATTATCTTCTCTCTACAGTCTAACGTTTATGGAAATTCACCTATACTTCTTAAAGATGACAAGGATAGATTTAGTCTAGCTTATGAGGCATAGACTCAGTCAAGGGTCACAAATTCTAGTTTTTGTAGTAGAGTGCTATAGATCTCCACTGACCCTATCTCGAAAGGTGTCACTAATTCTTGATTACTTTAAGGAGAGGTTACGAATGTTGACTTTTGTCATTCTATGAATCTATTAACCCAGATAGTAACAACTCTGTCATGCCAGTCCAGTCCTGTTAGTACAGGGGTGAATAAGGCAAGGTTGGGAAATAGGTAGAGTAAGAGGTCTCAGTTTTTAGGACCAAGTAGAGGCTAATATTGTGGTGGTATGTAGTCCAAGAAAAAGAGTTGGGTGGGTCCTAACTCAAATTCTATGGCTAGTGCTCCCTACACAAAGTTGTTAAGGGATAAGCATTTTTAGAGTAGTAATGATTCTTGGGAACAAGGTCCCCAATATTGAGCCATTGGGGCCTAATTTGCACAATCCTATCCTTCGTGTAGATTTTACTGTTGGTCTCATCTTGGTTGTTGTAAGAAAGGGTGGAATTGTTTCTTTAATTATTGTTAATTGGGTCATATGCAATGGGAGTGTCCCATAATGATTGCCACTTGGGAAAATAGGGTCATTTACACTTTTATGTTAAAAAATCACTTTTTTATGATGTTTTCTTGGTTGGGGGTCCCTACTATTTTGTCACCCCAATTATGGTTATGCATTTTAGTTTTGCTCCTATGATTATTTCAGATTCTTTTCTTTTTTTTTCTTCCTTGGTAGGTGATTCTACAATTGCTAAAAGTATCTATGGCGGTAAGTGGTATATGTTGGTCTTGATGGATTGGTTTGACTCGTATATGGTGTATTTTGATGTCATTCAAGTGATGGATTGATTATACTTGTGCTATACATTATTATATTTTTGTATCTATAAGGTTATCATTAAACTTCATAGTGAGTAAGTTGTAGAATGGAAGAATGGTTTTGTTTCCGAACTATTAAGGGAAAGGTTACATTATATCTTTGAACTCTGGGATTGGTCTCTAATAGGTGTCTCGATTATTAGGTCTGGGTTAAAGATTCTAACTCAAAAAGCCTTTCTTTGCATTTGGTTTTTGTGATGTATTAACTTCTTGGGGTCCTTTCTAATAACCCTTGTCGTTTCATTCCAATTGGGAAGTGGAGTTTTGGATCGGTCTTAGTTAAGACACTAGTCTAATTTCTAATCTTTCTTTATAGATTGGTTTCGATTGAGTTACAGGACCATAAGGGTAATGAATTCCTTGGTAATGAATAGGTCTTTGGTGGGTGAATTGGGAATCTCAGGATGTCCTCCTTGCCTTGTAGACCATATGTGTATATTCTATATGGGGTACTATAATGCCCTGAATTAGGTACCCGAAATGCTATATGGTGCTCATCACCCCAAAGGACCACAAGCTAACCCATGACTGATATCTGTACCTATATACTGCACAATATACAGTATAATGCAAAAACATAAACTGAAAGGCCACAAGGTACAAAGCTATAAGACAAGATCTGATAAATCTTACCATATGGATGCGGTATAGTATACCCAAATTAACTGAAATAACTAACTGAACACGATAGTCTGAAAAGCCTCTAACTGACTGAACTGTCTAGATAAAGAGTTGATGGGATATGTCCGGAACTAACTCCAACTAATAAATTACTTAATGAGATAATGAAAGAATGATCATGTCCTCAAAAGATGGGATGCACTGCTAACTCTTACTGCTAAGACTGGAATACTATTGATGCTCTGGAGCTCATTCTTCCGAACCTAGGGTATAAGACAACATAGAGCAAATGCGTCAGTACTTTGAATGTATTGGTATGCATGTTATATAGGCTGAATACATAGGGTTCATATGCATGAACAATACTGGGTAACTGACAATACAAATGTGAGAATACATGCATGAATATGCAGTAACTATATCTGAGATAATGATAACATGAATTTACTTATAACTAACATGAAAAATGACAAAGTTCTGATAAATAATACAACTGATAACATAAGTGACTGTATCTGACAGTACTAAATCTGATGGAACTAGATGAGCTCTGAACTGTTCTGTGTTGACTGTATCTAACAATCCTGAACCTGAATAACTATCTGTGTTCTTTTACTGATACTGATACTGAAACTGTGAGAAGTAGTTATCTAACTGACATGCCCCAAATGATGCATTATAGCTGAATAGGGGTCCAATTTGCACCCTGATTTGAAGGGTGTCAATACTACTCCACTGGTAAGGACAATCTACGAGCGACCCTCATATAATAAGTAGCACTAATGAGAACGGTGGGAACCCTCATATGAAAGTTTAATCCACCTCATCTACCTTCATATTATAGGCTATGATGTCTCAACCTATGTTGGCTACATAGTTCTGGAATGCAAAGATTTCTTCTGAGAATAACACCCACATCTAACATGTGAGTTCCCATCCTTGGGTTCACTCGGTGTTAATTTCTACTCCCATCAGAATAGACACTGAACATGATTAACTGACTGACTGACTGAACTGAGTTAACTGAGTTCAATTGACTAACGGAATATTACTGAGGTTTGATAACTAACTGAGATTTACTGAAGTTACTGAGCTTTCCTAAGTCATGAGACTGATTGAATTCTACTGAACATGTCTTAACTGAGTGTATCTAGAGAACATGACATAAGCTCTAGGTATACAGCTAAATTGTTAGGTACAACTACCCCCAGGACACGATGGAAAGAAACTGACAAAGCATGACTTTCTTGAATTCATGACCAATATCATATTCCCTAATTCATTTATTAAGGCACTTCATCAAATAATTCATATGCATAAACTTGTACTTAAATGGAGATTTCATACTATCATACTAGTAGGGAACTTTTTCTTCACATTGGCATTTAATCAAACACATGGTGAGCATGGTATATGTAGAAAAAATCACACAATATGTAAACATCACGATTCAACTCTAATTTAACCATTCAAGGGTTTAATCATGTATTCACATGAAACTACACCTATAATAATCAATTCCACTTATGATATACCACTAAACATGGAATAGAATTCAATTGGTCATTATAAACATGAACCAAAAAAAAACCAACATGAAATTCATAAAAATCCATACACTTGAAATTTTTAAAGAGATTCTTGGGCTTCATGGACGAAAGGAGTCCATGAATGAACACTATGCATACCTGGGTGAGTGATTTCTTGAATATCTATGGAGGAAAACTTGAATTCTTGCCTTGGAATTAACCACGTAGGGTTCCTTATTCTTGGGGATTGATCCTTGAGAGAAACCCGATTTTATTATTGTAGAAGAATTATTAACTTATGACCTATGGTCGGGTGTAATTAGACGTTAAATTAGGTGGAAAATAACCCAAATATCCTATTAAAAATGGCTTTAAAATAACTGAATGGGATATGCGATGGCTCATATGAAAGTCCATCACTGTCTTGACGCTTCATTATTTTGACCGTCATTAGTGGACTAGGATAAGGACTCACTACTTAAGTAGCGACGGCTTAGGGGATGATCCATCGCAAGATCGACGATCCGTCAACCCATTCATCGCACCTTATACAGAAGGTTGCCTCACTTTCTTGTCTATGACAGTCAAGGTGACGGTCCATCACTAGGTCGACAGTCTTTCAACCTGGTCGTCGCACCTGGGTGATTCTTACAAATTTGAGTAATAAATTCATAACTTTTTACTCCGATACCGGATTTGGACAAAATTTGTATCATTGGAAAGATAATTCAATTTCCCACATAATAAAAAATAAAAATATTTAAAATTGCCCGTGCACAAAAAAATGGATTCATCTTTCAAAGTAAATTTCTAACATTCTTTAGACGATTTCAAGCTAAGAAAAGTACAGGGTAATATAACATTTCCCCCTTAAGAACATTCATCCTCAACTGAGACTAAAAGAGAGGGGAGAAGATAAAATGATGTACATACTGAATATAAATAATTACAACATGACTGACATGACTGATAGTTGAACATATCATACTGAACATGAATATCTGATGTATGCGTAATAGATTAATGAATGCATGACTGAGTGTTACCTAGAGCTTGATCTGAGTTGGCGAGGAATAGGTGAGGATACTTGGTACACATGTCTGCTTCTGTTTCCCAAGTAGCTCCCTCGACGGACTGATTTCACCAAAGAACTTTGACTAAAGGGACTTCTTTGTTCCTTAGTCTATGAGTCTGATAGTCTAGGATTTTGAATGGAATCTCTTCATAAGAGAGGCTGTTCTGAACAACTATACTCTGAATAGGGACCACAACTGCTGGATAACCTAAGAACTTCTTGAGCAGTGAGACATGGAAGACTGGATGAACTGAGATTAGATCTAAAGGTAACTCGAGCTCATAGGCTACCTTTCCAAGACTACTGAGAATTTTGAAGGGACCGATTTATTGGGTCTGAGATTTCCCTTCTTTACAAATCACTTCACTCTCTTTATGGGAGAGATCTTTAGATAAACATAGTCACTAATCTCAAACTCGAGATCCTTTCTGTGAACATCTGCATAAGACTTCTGTCGGCTCTGAGCAGCCCGAAGTCTTTCTCTGATCAACTGGACTTTCTCTAAGGCATCGAATACCTAGTCAGGTCCTACAATCAAGGCCTTACTAACTTCAAACCAACTGACTGGAGATCTGAATCTCCTACCATAGAGAGCATCGAATAGAGTTATCCGAATATTGGAATGATACCTATTATTGTATGAAAACTTATTAAAAGGCAGGTGGTATCTTAGCATATCTTCTAGGTTCTGAATGGTCCTTTCTTCTTGACCATCTATCTAAGGATGGAAGGCTATACTGAAATGATTTTGGGCACCAAGACCTTATTGGAATGATTTCCAGAAATGAGAGGTGAACTGAGTACCTCTATCTAAAATAATACATAGTGGAACACCATACAATATGACCAATTCTTTGATGTAGAGTTTGGCATAATCCTCAACTGAATAAGAGGTATGGACTGGAAGAAACTGAGCTGATTTGGTCATCCTATCTACAATGACCCAAATTAAATTTATTAATGATGGGTACTAGGCAAACCCATCATGAAATCCATGTTCATGACTTCCCACTTCTAATTAGGAATACTGAACTCCTGGATGGACCCACTAGGCTTCTTATTCTCTGTCTTAACCTGCAGACATGTAGAGAACTTTACCACAAACTCTACAGTATCTCTCTTTATCCCACTCCACCAATAGATTTCCCACAAGTCATGGTACATCTTTGTGGCTCCTGGATGAATAGAGTAGTGTGCACCATACACTTCTACAAGAATTCACTGCCCTAAGACATCTACACCTGGAACACAGGGACGACCCTGATAACGTAGAACACAATCTCCCTCTTTGGAGAAAACCACTACTTTCTAATCCATTACTAACTCTTTCAAGTTGACTAAACTAGGGTCTCTATATTGTTTTTGTTTAACCTCAAAAATAAGAGACGATTCTAAACTACTCTAAACCCATATGTCACCCCCTTCTATATCGACTAAGAGAATGCCCAGTTTGGCAAGCTAATGGATTTCTTGAGCTAACTTCTTCTTAATGTACTCAACATGAGCAAAACTAACTATCGACAGTCTACTGAGAACGTCGACCATAATGTTAGCCTTTCTAGGATGATAAAGGACCCTTATGTCATAATCTTTCAAGAGCTATAACCATCTTCCCTAATGTATATTGAGATCTTTTTGAGAAAAAACAGATTGAAGACTCTTATGATCTATGAAAACATCTACATGAACACCATATAAATAGTTCCTCCAAATCTTCAAGGAAAATATAATGACTGCTAACTCAAGATCATGAGTAGAATAATTCTTCTCATGGGGTTTAAGATGTCTACAGGCGTAGGCTATGACCTTACCATGCTAAATGAGGACACAACCCAAACCTACACTGGATGATCAAAATACACTACGAATCCGTCTGAACCCTTTATAAGAGCTAGGACTTGAGCTAAGGTGAGTCGAGTTTTCAACACCAGAAAACTCTTCTGGTAAAGATCTGACCACTCAAACTTGACTTTCTTCTATGTTAATCTAGACATAGGGGATGCAATAGAATAAAATCCCTTAAAAAACCATTTGTAATAGCTAGCTAAAACCCAAGAAACTCCTATTGTCTAATGGAGAGACAGGGTGAGGCCAGCTTATCACTGCTTTGGTCTTTCGAGGATCTACTCTAATGCCATCACCGAAAATAATATGACCAAGGAATACTACTGACTTTAGCTAGGATTATGACTCAATCTCTGTAGATAGAAGATCAAAACATTAAGATGAGAGAGAAGCAGAATAAGAGAGCAAGGACAGGTTGTTTCAACTTTGCTTAGCCGAAATCAAAAGGAGGAAACCATTCTCAGTTTTGTCATAAGTCATTAGTTCCAGATCCTTCTTCAGCTAGTGCTCTAGCTCCTAAGTTTAGGAATGGTAACAAAGATAGAGCGACATGTTTTAAATCTCAGGGCACTGTTAGCAGTGCCCGCACCTATCCTCTTTAATAGATTTATGGAAAGCACCATCAAGGTATATGCAGATTTAGTAGTGATATTTGTTTTGGGTGTAGCAAGCTAGGGTACAGTGTCAGGGATTGTCTTCATCCAGATCCTCAGGGTTAGTAGAACCATTACCCAGCTCAGACCGGTCGCCCAAACCAGTAGGGTGCCACGTCTAGCGCTACTAGTGGGCAACGCCCAAATAGACTTTATGTTTTTCAGTCATGAAAATATCAGGAAAATTCTCCTAATCTGGTTACTGGTACATTATAGATCTTTCATGTATATGTTTATGCTTTGCCTATATGGTGCTCATGACCCTAAAGGACCACAAGCTAACCTATGACTGATATCTGTACCTGTATATTGCATAATAAACTGTATAATACAGAAACATAAACTAAAAGGCCACAAGGTTCAAGATTGTAACATAAGATCTGATAAATCAAACATATAGATGGGTTACAATATACCCAAAACAAGTGAAATAACTAACTAAACATGGTATTCTAAAAATCCTCTAACTAACTGAACTGTCTGGATAAGGAGTTGATGGGATATGGCCCTAACTAACTCCATCTAATAAATTAATTAATTAGATTATGTTGGATGGTAGCTTCTAGTATTATGGATCAAATATCTCTAACTAACCAAGTTTGGTGAACTCAAGAGGCTGAGAGGGATTTTGGTACTTATGCCATTAGAGTTGCAAATGACTAGAGAGTGGCTAAGGATTCTACAACTTAAGTGATTTTTAATATTAAGAACTGATATAGGTGCATTGTAAATATAGCTCGCTATAATAAATATGAAAATAAAAATGTAGTAGAAGCACAGAGAGAAGTTTCCAAAGCTTATGGGTCAGAAATAGAGGAGGAAGAAAAATATCGATATCGTTACTTAACTATTTTCCAAGCCTAAGGGCAAGAAAATAAGGGTCAAAAGTATTATGATACATAAAAAAACTGTAGTAGAGAGTGATATGGTGACTGGAGAAAAATAGATGACTACTGAGAAGGGGGGATAGGTACATTCTACCAAGAAGCAGGGATATAGAATCTAGAATAGAGGCAATACTGACCAAGATGGAGGGTCAAAAAATAAATTAGGAGAATAACCTTAAGGAGATTAAGGCTGAAATTTACCAGTTGACCCAAAAGGTTAAATCTCATTGCACTATTATTAAGCAGCTACAACACCAGATAGGGCAAATGTTAGCAACACCAAAATAGAGGCAGGCAGGTACCCCTCTAAGTAATACTATTCCAAATCCATAAAATAAGGTTTATGTCATTTTTATTACCACAAGGAGTGGTATAACTACCATGGAGCCAAAAAAGTCATCATATGGTAGTGATAAAATTAGTGAGAGCAAAGGTAATGTTAAAATCATTGTGCCAGAAGTGAGATAAATTCCATGACCACCCCCACCTTTACCTCAAAGACTAAAGTAAAAGAGAAAGAAAATGAATTTTAAGCGATTAATTAAAATACTGAAATAGTTGAGCTTGGACATCCCTCTTCTAGAGGCATTAGAGCAGATTCCTGGATATGCCTTGTTTATGAGTCAATTTGTTGCAAAGAATAAAAGGATATTTATGTGGATGTTTGTGGATCACACCACTATAATTTAGTCATGACTAAGTCTCTAACCTAGAAAAAGGGTGATCTCAGAGCATTCACTATATCATCCACTATTAGGTCATCCTGATTTTCCATAGCCTTATGTGACTTTGGAGAAAACATAAATTTGATATCGCTAGTTGTATTCAAGAAATTGGGTTGGAGCCCACCTGAACTAACTATCATGCGATTGTTGATGGCTGATTTTACTATGAAGAGAATGGTGGGCATTTCTTTTGATGTGTTTGTGAGAGTTTATAACTTCATCTTTTTGACTGACTTTGTCATTCTAGAAAATGAGGTTGATGCCAAGATGCCCATCATATTGGGTAGACCATTTATGGCCATAGGTAGAGTGATAGTTTACATAGAGAAGGGGGAGCTAAAGTTAAAAGTTAATGTCAAGGAGGTCACAATCAACAATCAAAAAACAATCAAGTAGCCGACCAACATGAGGGTGGCTTCAGTGATAGATTATATTGATGACCTAGGAGGGCATTCCTATGGGTATCTTGATGAATTCTGAGTAAGAAAGCTACCCACGTCATGCTGCTTTATTAAATAAAGCACTACAAGAGAGGTAACACATGGGATTTTTGGTGAAGTCAGAGTTACAAGCATCGCCACATTATACCGCTAAATTAAATCAAGTGCTGAGTGGGAGGCAACACACTATTTTAGTGTTCACTTGTGTTTGTTTTTCCTTTTGTAGGTTTAGAGCTTATTGAATTACCTAGAATACTGTAGGATTGCTACATTAATAATTTTAGAGGTAGGGGGATTTTGTGACACACTCATTAGAGTCGCAAGTCCAACTTATGCCAGGTAATGTTGCAAGACACTCAAAACGATGAAATTTTGAGGACACTAAAAGGAATTTTGGACTTTGATACATAATCCCACTTATAAAGTTTTAATTACAAGTTACAGAATGATCAATAGAAGGGTAATCATCAAAATACTTAGTTTGGATAGTAAGAAATTTGAAGAACATTGTGGCCTTCTTGTGGTTGCACATACGGACCGATGTACAACATGTGGCCCGTATATGGCAGATGCAAGTGGCCAAGTTGTGGGCCGAAATTTTATTTAATATTTTGGGTCCACCCATGCCTGAATAATACCTAATCTGCTTTCTCTTACTATTTAATCATTTTTTAACTTGTTCAAATATTCAAAATCTCATTTGTTCTTTTAGAACCAAACTTCCCTCTCAAATATTAATATTTTCCCACACTGAGAAAGAGGCTAAATTGGAACTTAATTGTGGTAACAGCTTGCTCAAAAGTTATATACAAGAGTTACAACTCCATGTTTACTTCACTTATTTGCAGTGCACTTCCATTTTTGATTCAAAATGGTAATATTTTTGGGCTCCTACTCGTAGTACTATGTGATGAAATTGAGAACAAGTATTTGGTAATTGTATTGTTATGCTATATAGATTGTAATCAAAAGAACTCATTAGTTAGGATCCTAACCTTATACTAAAACATTAATTTAGTGCATAATTCTCAGACTAAACCCTAAAATTATGCCCTACCCAGAAATAGTACTTTAAGATATCAAGGAATACCAAGAGTTTAGCATGCTAATGATAGTGACAAATATAATTACTGATAAAGTGTATCCACATTGGAGTTGTTGGGACTCCTTTCAAGTATAGGGATCTGAAAATTGAAGAAAAATTTGAAGTTGATAAATTTCGAGTTTTTATTTGAATTTTACAATCCCTCATTTTTTGTTAGAAACTAATGCTTGGTTTTTTAGGTACAGATACAACCCAAAGTTGTGAAGAATAATGTTATTCCATTGAGAAAATAGGATGAGTCCTTAATCCCAGTGAATAGATGGAGGAGTACCCCATTACACATATTAGGGCAACTGCAATTGAGGTGACAAAAAGGTGAGTAGAGGCTAGGTGCGGCAGACAACTAAGACTATTATTTTGGGATCTATAGGAGAGCAGTTGCATGAGCACTCATAGTGGGGGATCAAGACCAGCCTTCAACTAGGCTAAGTCTCATACTAAGTCTATTTAGGCTTCCCGAAATACTCTAGGACAATTTAGGATGAACTCAGACTATAGATCACCTTTACACTCTCCTTCACAGAGCAATAATGATGATAAAGATGAGGCATATTCTGAGCTAGTTCCACATGGTGTTTTCTAAAGGTCCCCAATTTGAGGAGGAGTCCTAGGATATGTTTGAGGTTTCAGTTCAGGAGGAGTCATCAGTGGCACTCCAATTTGAGGAGGGTATAAGGCAGGATTCTCATGAGGTGCCAATTCGAGATGAGGAGGCACCATCACAGTAAGGATCGAGTTCCACTCCTACACATTCCTTAGAGGTACCTCTTGAGGAGGACAACCCAAGGTGGGGTGTGGAAGGAATGAAAATGATATTTTATCTAGACAGGCATATTTCAAAGATCGATCGACCTTAGAGGCTCATTTTTTAAGTTTACAGGATTGAGCTATCTGGGTTGAGTAGATTACCACTGTTGCGGGTAGCCTTTAATTATCATTAGTTGGAGTGGATGACAATACCACTCGGTTCTTAAATCTCAACTTTGGTATAAGAGTATTATGCATCATATTATGTCATGGTAGTTCTTCCAATATGCAGATATATAGGTTTACTGATACATATGGAGCTTCCATAGCTTGAGTAGTCCTTTGTGAGGGTGGTTAGGGCTGATATTTTAGCTGCAACCATTTGTTGAGTTCTTTTTGTTCTAAACTATTTTGCCCCAGCATCCTCAATAAAATGCGACTATAGATGGAGAGTAGAACATGATAGATATATTATATGGGTGGCTGAGCATAGACATGAGAGATTTGATATGGCTAGGTGGATAGTCGTCTACATTTCACCTTAGGGTGATGAGACCCTATAGATTGAGGGTCAGGGTATGATAAAAAGGCATCGTTAACTTTTGCTGGTAAGTTTTGGTTATAGATCATCAGATATAGATTGTTCTTGACTATTTCTATAATGTATTAACTTAGAAAGGAGATGCCCTGATTGCTACTATGATGGCTAGGTATGATATTAATTTTGCTGCCATCCTCCGATATGATACTCATGATAGAGGCTTTGGGGAGATGATGAATTTACCATTTCCTTATATTTTTGAGATTATGTTATGATGTTGATGTACTAGAGATACTGAGAATTGATGAGGGAGTACTAGTGATAGCCACTTCATAAACAAAGAATATAAAGGATCCGGCATGCCTGACCCTTCCTAGGATACCTAGCGGGTCTGCAACAGTAACTTTGGCCCAATTTGAGGGCCCATCAATAACTACATATCCTAGAGAGATAGAAATAGGGGATGTAGAAGAAGGTATATATTATAATATGGGAGCATAAAGAAACCCCCAAGGTTAGTACAAAGGGTGAGAGGACCCCAGTGACATCCTTATCATCCTCAACTTTTACCTCTGCACCAGTCGGCATATCTTTAGAGGGCCCACCTATCAACTATAGTTGTTGTATTAGGTATGACTATGATATCTTGTGAGTTCTTCTAGAGCTGGTTGTTGAGACCTAGGTGTCTACTTTATATAGAGATATCTAACAATAGGTTCAGACTAGACTAGAGATGGTAGAGGCTAGATAGGATGCCACACACATAGATGCTATGTTAGAGTTATGTGCTAATTTATAGCCATTATTAATGCTTTCAAGAGATGTGTTGCAGCCCAATTTGTAGAGATAGAGCCACTGGATCTAGGCCATGTTGTTGAAAAACAAATTTCCCTTGCTAGTGGTAATTTGTGGTAAAATTGTGCTTAAATAAAAAATAATTAGGTGTGAGTTGAAATTAAAAGTTGTATTCGATGTACGTGTAGGGTTCAAACTTTGAATTTGTATGTATTAAAGTGCTTAAGGAGGTATAGTCACTATTATCCATATGTATCCTACCCTTCCCCTGGATCATATTACAAGAAAACTATGTCCTACTTGATCTTAGACTGGAGGACCTTGAATAATTGGAGTATTACACAAAGGGAAAGACTATGGTGCATTATTTATGGAACATGAACTATGTTTCTAAAAAAGAGTGTAAATTTTGTATAGGTTTAGTCCCTTATTATCTTAAATTTTATATGTGTCAAACTATTCCCTATCATCTGTGTGAGCTACACATGATTTTTGGAAGGCACGATATACTCCTTGGCACAATTAACAGAGTAAATATGTGAGGTGGTTAAAAGTGCTTAAGAGTTGAGTCTTTAGGTTAGGTGATTATGGACTGGTGATTTGATTGTTTTAAATATTCTTAGCAAGATGAATTAGGAAGAGTTCTTGGAAAGTTGTTCATTCTATAAAGTGTAGTTTGATTGCTCAAAGAAGAGCAACAATTTAAGAGTAGGGTGTTGATGGTCTGCTATAAATATGAAGTTTTAGCTATTCATTTCCAATTATTGTCATGACCTAAACCTATCAATGGTGAGACCCACAGTAACCCTGCAGTAAGAGAACCAATTAACCTAACAATCCATCCAGCATAGCCTAAATTATGAAACTAAACTAATCTATTAGATAAACAAACATTTGATATCTTAAATGAAGAATAATAAAAACATATGCTAAATAAAACATCCCCTAGAACCCAAAAATCATTGAACCAAAACTTTAGTAATTGTCGAAAAATGGATGCAACTAAAAAATCCAAAGTAACATCTAGGTCTAAGACAATGTAACAAAAAACAAGTTAAGAACTCACAGCGGCCCAAAAGATGCAGCTCACACTTGAGTTCCAATATGTTCTAAATCATATTTTAGGTATCAAAATGGTTATTTGAATATTCTATGCAATAAACAAAAAGAAGAGCACGTGTATTATGAGTACATGAAAAAGAATATTGTATTTATATGGTCATTGGCCAACCCAAAATAAGAAATATGAAAATATAACCATACCATTGTACAACAAGACAACCATGAATACCTATAATGCAACCTTATTTAAAGTTAATAAACTTAACCTTATTCATAAACATCATGGAGTTTGGTCAATATGAGTCAACAAAGATAATAAGTCAAATCAAACTATGACTACCTGTAATTCCCTGTATTTCTCAAGCTTAACTTAACTCTCAGTTTACGAGTTATTCAATATAAAATTTTTTAAATACTTGGTATTTTTCAGTTTATAGCCTGCCATTGTGTAGGAAATTGAATTAGCTTTCCAACAGTATACAATTTTCCTAAATCGGATAACCCGGTAAGAAGTTATAGGTATTTTAAGTTTCAGTCGTTAAACACCATTATTCTAGCAAGTAGCGCGTCGCGGAGTATTTCAAAATGGCAATTATCAGTTTCCAGTGAAGTACCGCGATATTGGCGCATCGCGCTAACGATCCAATCCACAATTGTCAATTTTCTGTAAAGCATCGCAATTGTACTGCATTACGCCAAGCTTCTAGGTCTCATCCAGTATTGCAATGCGATTCCACTGCGTCGCACCACCAGCCACATTCCCAGTTGTCATTTTCCAGTGGATTGGCACGATAGTGGCTCGTCGCGCCAGGTACCCAAATCGGGAATTTTTTAATAACGATTTTAAATCATTCCCAGGGGTAATTAGATATTTTTCCATGACCTAAGTTAGCCTTTAACACATAAATTACCCCAAGTTAACCTAGTTACATCATTATTATTCAATTTTCCCCAAAACAAAGGTATTCTCTCTAAAGAAAAAAAAACCCTAAATTCAAGAATCAAGATCAAAACTAAATAATTTCTTCAAGCACCTTTGAGAATTAACTCTCCAATGTATGTTAGGTGTTCATCTATGGGTCCCTTTCACCCTTAGAGTCCAAGAATCCATTTTTAAACTTCAAGAGTTATTATTTATGGTTTTCATGCTTTGAATTTAATGTATTTATGATTATGATAGTAATTTGGATCCAATACATGTTCAATTATATGTTTCTAAGAGATTGAGATAGTAATGTGGTGAATTATATGAATTGCATACTTAATCCTTGAATTTGAAATTGAATGTTGTATTCATTATTACATGTGTTGACCATCATCATGTGAAACACTTCATGCTCCCTAAATGTTTGCTAAAATGCCTATGTGAAGAACATAGTGGAATAGTGATATGTCATTATGTAGTCCCAATCATGTACAAGCTTATGCCGTACAAGTATTTGATGAACTGCCTTTATGAATGAATTATGGACAACTATGCAATGTTTTGTATCTCAAGATCATGCTATGTTTTATTTTCATACTATGGAGTCCTCGGGTATTTAATACCCGACAACTTAGTTGTTTACCTAAAGCCAGTGTCAGTTACAGAATAGTCTCAGTACTATCATAATCAATAGTATTCTTAGTCACTTACATAACTTAGTAGAACTCAGTCAGTTATAGAACTCAAGAAAAATTAGTAAACTCAGTATTAGTTCAGTATACTTAGTTCAATATCTTCCAGTTAGGAGTAGGATTTAACACTGAGTGAACCCAAGAATGGGGTGTTACCTGCCGAAGAGGGTGTGATCCTTACAAGCAATCCTTGCATTCTAGGACTATGTAGACAGTGTAGGATGAGACAACAAACCTGCGAGTTGAGAGTTGATGATGTGTTTTAACCTGTCAGATGAGGGTTCAACCATTCTCATTAGAGAACCTGCTAGATGAGGGTAAATCTTCAGTTTTTTAACCCATGGCACGGTACTGACACCCTTCCAACGGGGATCACAGGTTGGACCCTAACTTAATTATCTTATATGGGGCATGTTGATTAGATGATTACCTCCCATAGTCTCAGTTTCAGTCTTTAGAATATAACTCAATTTAGTTCTACAAAATCAATACTTCAGATACAGTCAACTAGTATCAGTATCTTCAGATATCAGGTACTCAGTATCAGAATGTAGGACATATCTTTATATAAGCTTAGTCACAATATGTATTTATATGCACAGGTGGTGCATACTCAGTATTTACAATTGTATCAGCTATCCACGTACTCTCATGTTTAGTTACTTTAAGTCATGTAGTCAGGTATTGTTCATGCATATGAACCCTTGTATTTAGCCTTTCCCCATCTAGCTGTAATGCCCCGTGTTTCGGGCTAGAATAAAAATCATCATTTCTATGTGTAGGTGATCCAAAAGCCATAAATCCTTTGCAAATTTTTCATGTTAATCAAGTATGTAGTGTCGTAACCTATTTGGGCATGAATTGAGATCATAAAGGTCTCCTAACTCAAGGTCAAGTTGAATGTTTTCCTATTATTCGAGTTTTAGTAAGCGTCAAAACTTGAGTCAACTTCAATTGACCATATCTCCTTATATATAACTAATTGGATGGCCTACTATATATCAAATAAAATATCTTTCAATTAGCTTTCCATCGATACAAAATTTGCCAAAAACAGACACTTGGTCAAGAAGTTAGAGAATTTTTAGTGTCAGCATTCCCGATTGACTGGCTACCGCATTGCGATGAGCCTTTAATCGACAATTGTCAATTCCAGTAGCTCACCACGATTTCCAGTGCATCGTGATGAAGCCTTTTAGAGCATTTCAATCCTAGATTTTAAATTCCCAGGTCAAACTAGACATTTTCCATAGCCCCAAACCCATCCAAACATGGGATTTAATCCCAAATACAACTAAATACATACATTTTCACCAAATTTCATCAAGAATGCTCTCTAGGGTTTCAAACAAGAATCCCAAATAATTCAAGATTTCAACCGTGAGTTTTTGAAGATAATTAGAGATTTGGAATCCCCAATTCGTATTCTTCAAGAATCATTCATTATTCTTCTAAATAGAGGTACACAGGGTTTTTCTAAAATCTCATAGACATAGAAATCATGATTTTAAGAAAGGGGTCTTCAGATTTATGAATATATTTATGTTTTAGAAATCTTGACGGTATTGTTTTGGTCTTTTGACCTTCTCCCACATTGATTTGAAATTGTATATATATGTATGCTTGTGTTTTAAGGTTGATGATTTAATTGAGAGCATGACTTATGTAAAATCACTCTCTTGTTTTGATTTTCCTTTACTTATCATATGTTATAGATGTTTTGAATGCATCCTTGAAAAGCATGGTTTTAAAATGTCTTGAATTGTGTTATGATTGGATTAAAATTTGGATTTCAAAAGAGACGGTAGTTGTGTTGATAAATGTTGAAAATATTCATACAAGGAAATAGTGCATGATTTCGCCAAAAGCACATGACCACCATATGTTTAAAGGATTTTTGCATAGTTTTGATTTATGCTTCAGAACATGATATCTCTTGTACTATTTGCATGTTTGGGTGGTCTAAAATATATTTTAATGAAATATCATGCTTATTATAATATGGATCAGAAATAGGACTTGCAAGTCTTGGTGTGACGACACCTATTCAGATTATACCATGATAATTCAGAAAAGAATAGAATGCATGCTAGAAATCATACTTTCAGATTTTAAGATTTAGAATGATGTATGTTTAGAAGTGGTTAAAACCAAGCATAAAGAGACATTAGTTGGTTCTCCAAAGGAGGCATGATTTCAGACAACTCATTGCCCGAAACTGTGATTTGCCGATCTAGGTATATTAAATTATGTTGGCCTAGTGTCATGTGATATATCAAAATAGAAACTCCAACCCTTGCGGCACACTCGGGTTGGGGGATTCCCCGCCGAGTCAATGGCGGATTCCATACATCCTGTGGGATTTTAGAATTGTAGAGGTGTACCACCTAACTCAGAAGTAATACAAAGAACAGATAGTGCATTGACAAGAATGACATGATTTTCAGAAAGTGCACATGTGTTTTGAGAACTATTTATGCATGATGTTTTAACAAATTTCTCTCCACTCTTTCACTTGTATAAAAGTTTTATTTTGGATTACTTTGCGTACTAGTACATCTATATTAACCACCCCCTCCTCCCTCCAAGTTCTATGGCTCAGTCTAGGGGTCCAGAAAAGTAATAAATTTTGTCAGACAGAGTTCCAGTGCAAAGTTGGTGAGCCTTCTTTATTCCAGAAGGCATGTTTACTTTCAGACAACTATTATTAGATATGGTTTTGGTCTATTGGGGTCCTTGTCCCAGTTTCAGACAGTTATCAGATTTTTATATAGTAGAGATTTCCCAGAATGAGTCAGATGTTATTTAGATGTTGTTGATTTACAGTTTCCGTACTTATGATGAATTCAGAATTGACCATTTTTCGTAGTTGATTAGGTTTCTGCATCTTCTTTTATTATATGAATGTTGTGCATGATTACCAGGTAGAGAAGGGAGTTTCAGGCCTTCATGGTTACTATGATGTCTTATGTCATAGGTTCGAACGCTGAGGTTCCTAACCGTACATAGATAGATCCAGATTCATCTAGAAGTAGATTTAGTAGTTATTTTTCATATATTCTTTCATTTCATAATTACAGTAGATTCAGCATGTTAGTAAATGGAGTTAGTTGTGGCATTGTCCCATAAACTCCACATTCATATAGTTTTAGATTAGACTCTTTTCAGACTAATTTTCAGACAGTGTTTAGTTTTATAGATTGTTATATTAATTGATACACCTTCAGTATTTACAAATTTTAAACCTTATGGCATTTTAGCCTTTTTTTTTCGCATCTATTACAGTATCATGTTTCAATGCGCACAAAAGATATCAGACATAGTTTAGCTTGTGTTCTTTTGAGGTCGTAAGCATCATGTAGCATCTGGGGTATAGACTCATGGTGTTACACTATCAAAAAGACACCATGTAAAAAATGCATTACTCAATAATTGCACAAACTATGTCCCAATTACACATCTGAATATACAACATAGAGTTATACCATAACTTGCAACTGACTTGGATCACTCAAATATCCATAAAAAACAACAATGGAACTTATCGTATGTCTCGATTTGTATAAAGAAACAACCTATTGCATTTAAGCACATACTCGGTTCACTCAAATAACCAACATAATAAAGAAAAGACATAATCCTCGGTTCACTCAAGGAACCGCCACACTCACATGTACCTTGTACATACATGCATAAGGTCTTATGATTACCTACTATCCATAACCAACAAGTTACCACCTCTTGTCCATGTACAAAATCCCTGACATCTAATGTCTACAAAACATGTAATAACCAATCACATGAAAATATCCAATTACCATTACATCCCGCAATAATGATAAATATCACACCAAACGCAACCACAATAAATACAAAACAGAACTTATAACAACCAACAATCTTTACATTTAAGCTCATTGCATGCAATTAACACATAGGATATCAAATAATCATTAAATTTCCTTGATCATACATTGTAAAAGAAATTTCACTAAATTATTATCATGCATGCATAAAACAACTTGGGTCTTAACAATATTAAACCATCACCTATGTCAATACAAGCCTAAATTTCTTTAGAGGTCTTGATTTTTCTCTTTTGTTGCAACCTTGACTTGATTGTGGTCTAGAAATAGAACTATAATATATAATAAAGTAACTGACCTATAATATTGAGAATAATAACCTAATCCCAAACTCCAAGTCCAAGAACATAATCATCCAACCCATTTTACAATTTTTCTATCATAAATTAACTTTAAAACTACCAATTTCATTGTTACATTAGTGAATTATAGTAATGCAAAATTAAGCTTTCCATTTTTTTCTAAAATCCAAAGGTATTACACCTAATTTACCCTCTTGCACTAGAAAATTCAAATATTTCTATCTAAAACCTCCCCAAAACTCTTAAACTAATAATTCTAAGGTTCAAGAATCAAAAAACTAGTTAATGGTTATAAGTACCTTACATTTATGATGAATTATGGTGGAAAATAGATGAAAATCGCACCAAATAATCTAAGCCCTTTCCAAAATGAGTTTAGAAATAATAAGTTACTTTTGGGTAATTTTATACCTAAAAAATAATTTACCCTACTATAGCAACTGATACCTCTATAGTGGTATCGCTACAGAAAAATCTGTTTGTGATCTGAGGTGGATATATGAACCTTAGTGTTGTTATCTATGCATAATTAGTCTTATTTTGAGCACTGATTATGTTCTTAGTGAGTGATTAAAGATATAATTTAGCATATAATTTTCTAAGTACTTGATTATAATTTTTATGGTGTCTTTCAAACAAGTGTGTATTTAATTTGCTCACTTATACATCAAATAAGAAAACTAGTGTTACTAGCTTGAGCTATGTGTATGTTTGGTTTATCTCTGAGGATTCTAGTGAGTGTGTTGAGTCAATATGGTTATTATTATTTAATTATGTGTGGTACAATGTTTTTATAGTGTTCAATATTCATTTGTATCAAGCCTAGAGTCGGACAATAAGTTAAAGATCAAAAAGGGTAATACTAAATCTTATCTTAAGTTTCTGGTTCATTGTCCTTGATATTATGTTATCTTGAGCTCTAATCCGTGTTTTTAGATGATATAGGATTCTTGGTGAGTTTATTATGATATTATATGGATGATAAATAAATTTGAAATCAAGTGGAAACAATACACATGGCTTGGGATGGATGGACAAGTGCATGGAACAAGTTTAGGGGTCAAATTGAGGTCGTGAATGTATGGGGAGTCGCAGACCTTGTCCATGGTATGAAAGGGGCATCGCGGATATGGATATGGATTAAAATAAGAATTTCAAGTGTGTCAGCATGATGAATCCTCAAAAATCCTAACCCATGGAATAGATGGGGTAACATGGACCTAGTCTATAAAACGTCCAAATTGTCCTCCTATAAATAGAACACTTGAACTTGATGTTAAACACCATGGAAGACTTGGAAATGTTGAGAGGTTCTAGAAACACTTTAAAATAGGTTTTTTATTTCTTTAATTTAGATTATTTATGAATTTTAACACGTATTCATTTATGGTGAATATGACTATGTCCATGAGTGGCTAAACACCCACTTTTAGGGGTTAAGGTCAAGAACATAATTACTATTGTTTTGAAATGATTAGGTTTTGGTTGATTATAATATTTGGTTGTTTATTTATCCTTTTTATAACTACTTTAAGGATTTTAAACCCTTATGATACATCCATTGTCCTCTTTGTGAACTCGACAGGGGGAATAAGTGGATAGAATGTGGGGATAAATAGAGTAGGATTATAAGCTTCTACAGAATGAAGTTGTAATTTTCATGTAAAATAGAGATCTACATACGAGACCTATTTTTATCTCTATAGGATGAAATACAAATGTCTTTAGCTTAGTTATCACATCCCCACTCAATGGTGTAGTTATGGGTCTAAGTTAGATAGGTGATTAATGTCAACCCCGTGGATCAACAACCAAGATAAGTACTCTAACCAATGAAGTTCAATAGCTGAGAATGATCGTTCACAGAGCCTTAACCCTTGGTTTATCCTTACTTATTGTCCAATAAAATTACTTTTACGCATTACTAACTTTAATTTCAGTTTATAAATCAACAAAATATTTTTTTACGGTTGCATCAATTTAATCTTAATTGTTAACTAAAATTAGATAGTTCTTAAAACAATTCACTTCCCAATTTACTACTTAGTAAGAATATGTACACTTGAAAGTGATCTTGTGCACAATAATATTTTAGCTCCGTTGTTGGGGACTTGTAATTTGGAAACTATTTTAGTTTTAGTTCTACTCTTTTGATTTCTTTGACTCTTTTTGCTTGGTCTTGGTTCTGATTTTGAAATAAAAGGGTTAATATAATAGTAAGCTAGAAAGGGATAGGGAACTAGTTTAACCAAGCCCTGAACTTAAGCAACACTTTCACAAATTAATAAGAGTAGTAGTCCTTCTCTACCGCATTCTGCAAATCTAAAAAGACCAAGATATCCCTACCCTTATGGCTAAAGATTCACCAGACATTTCGCAAAGTCTCAATCCCACTTGAGATAATTTTGACCTCCGCTTTTTAGAAATTGACTTTTGAGGTAACTTTGAGCTAAAATAGAACATGGTGAAGCTTTTGATCAGTAGTGGATAGTTTACCGGTCTTTCACATGAAGATCAACAAGGACACTGTGGAACTTCTTGGAAATTAGTGATACATTCTTCCCTAAGGGTGTTTCAAGTGACTATTTTAGGCTGACACCCTTTTTTCACTATAGGGGAAGATAAAAAGTAGTTGAATGCTGAGTCGGTAAGTTCAATAACAACCATGGATAACTTTGCCCAAAAAATCCTCATCCAATTCTTTGCATCTGGCAATACTGTGAGACTGCATAGTGAGATTGTAAGATTCAAATAGAGGCTTGATAAGAACTTATATCATGTTTGAGAAAGGTTCAAAGATCTTCTTTAGTATTTTCCACATCATCAATACTCCAATGAGGTACTAACTCACATTTTTGTTGAGGCACTTGATCACAACATGAAAAATTTGCTAGATTTAACTACAGGTGGTCATGTGGTGTTGATGATTTATGATGAGCTATATACCTTCTTGAATAGAATTGCTTACGAAAATCAAGAATGGTTTAGTGATACCTTAAGAGGATCAATGAAAAGTCTCCAGGCATGATTAATGTTAACTATGTTACAACCTTGACAGCCCTGCTATTAGCCATGCAAAATAAGATAATGAGCCAACTAAGAAAATTGAGTGTCAATCAAACTGCGGCTCAAGTGAATGCAGTGTAGCAGACCGCAGGTTCGTGTGAGATTTGTGGCAACAGTGGTCATTCTGTAGCTATGTACACTACAAATACTGAGTTAGTGATGTTTGTGGGCAATGTTCAAAGGTCAAATTATGGGAATTCCTACAATCCAAAGTGGCAGAATCAGCCACCAATTCAATTATCTAATAACCAACAATAGTAGTTTCAGCAACAACAACAACAAAACACACAGACCAATAGCATAGAAGACAGGATAAAGAAGATCATGGCCACCAAAGAACAAATGACTACTGAACTAAAAAAAATCAGCAAATACTGCAAAAGAATTTTGAATACCTGTTTGGGCAAATACAGTAGCCCCAAATGCAAAGCCTCAAGCTAATTTTATAAATGATATTGAATCTCCTAAACATGTAATGACAATCACTTTTATGAATGGTAAAGAGCTCAATGAACTACCTCCAAAGATAACTAAGGCAGTAGATATAGAGTTGGTTCCTCAATAGCTAGATGACAAAGTTACTGAAAATTTAAGGAAGTCTGACTACTCGAATACAAAAGTTGTTGAATAAGTAAAGGAAATACCACCACCACTTTTCCCACAGAGGCTTAGAAAAACAAAAGAGGATACATGCTTCAAGAATATCTTTGATGCATTCATAGACCTTCACATTAACCTTCCTATTTTATATGTTTTGTAGGGAATGGCCAAGTATGCTAAGTACTTGATAAATGTGGTTACTAATAAAGTTAAGCTGTAGGATGTTAAGATAGTAGTACTCACTGAGGAGTGTAGTTGTGTGTTGATGCAGAAAATACCAAAAAATCTCAAGGACCTTGGGAGTTTCACTCTTCCTATCTAAATTAGAAATAGTGAGGTAGTCTATGCAGCTACTGATTTAGGGGAAAGTATCAACTTGATACCCCTCTCCTTTTTTAACACTTTGGGTTTGGGTAAGTCGAGACCAAACTCTATGATACCTGAATTGGAAGACTGGACCCTAGCCCATCGTAAAAGAATCTAAAGGATGTTCTCATCAAGGCTGGTAAGTTTATTATTCCTGCTGATTTTATTATTTTAGATTTTAAGAAAGATTAAAGAGTGTCAGTTATCTTAGGACGTCCATACTATGAGATAGGATGAGTATTAATAAATGTTAGAGAGGTCACACTCACAATAAGGTAGGATGATAAATTGGCAATTTTCAAAGTTTACAAACCAATCAACATACTATCTCACTACAATGATTTGTACATGATTATAGTGATTGGAGGGGATAATTATGGGGTCTTGGATTTTAGTCTACCAAAGACCTCTTTGTACTCCATCATTAAGTGGCCCAAGCCTCTAATACCTAAGTCTAAAGATTTTTTAATTGATGAGCCTGAAAAGGCTAATGTTGAGAAAAAAGATGGCCATGAGCTTTCACACTGAAGAGGTTAGAAATGAATAAGAAGATGGCCTCCAAGTCAGAGGAAATGTATGAATAAAAATGGCTAAGTAGATGTAGGTCATGTCAGGACACTAAATTAAGGGTTGTTTAGAAGGCAACACAAGTTAAGATAGGTTTTATTTTTAGTATTCTTAGTTTTCATTTCATGTAGTGTTTTCGTTGGGTCACAGATTGATGGGAAATCTAAGTACTGAAAAACATGAGCTAAGGATCATGGCGAAGACTAAGTGTGGGGTCCCAGGACCTTATTAATGCAAGAAGATTCTACTAGATAGTCCTAGAGGCCTCAATGAGTACTTATATCTCTAATTTTAAGTACACATTAGGGACAAAGTAGATTTTCAAGTGTGGGGTGGGGAAATTCCCACTTTAGGAGTAATTTTAAAAATTTCAAAAATTGTTGTTTAAACAAAGTGAGATATTATTATTGGTATATTAAATGATTACAGGATAAAAGTGTGTTTTAAATGAAAAAATCATATGTATTGTGTGTGGTACTACTTTAGAGACTCTTAGGATCTCATTTAGGACTCTTGTACTTGTTGTCTTAATGATGAATTCATGTAATTGTTTGGTTGAGAGTCAAGAATGGTCCTACTTGAGTTGAGCATATGCAATATAAGTTTGAGGTGTTCTATATTCCTTGTTATACTTGATGTATAGCACTTTCATATTGTGTGTGCAAAGAAAAATAAAGAGTGTGAGTTTAGGAGATAATATAGGCAATTCTTTAATAGCCTTATTTCATACCCTCTTTTACCTACCATTGTTCATAACTATCTAACCCCATTGAGCTTTTAGATTATTCTTTGGCATCCGAATATGTAGCATAATCCCTTTCTTTGATTTATCATAATTTTATCCAAAGATCCTATGCATTTAAGTAAAAATTAATTAAGTTAAGGAGTTTGAAATTCAATTAGGGAAATGGTGAAATTAAAACCCCTAAGTAATAGCTTTTGGAGTTCAAAAATTGATGTGTTATGATTGGGAGTTGTGTAATAAGAAGAATAAAGATTATTCAAATTGAATATTGTGTACATAGAATACTCCCACCATCGTGTATGTTAGTAATCTTAATGAGATGGGGAAAAACAAAAAGATGTGGGTAGATAAAAGTTATGGAAATTGGTTTTTAATTGTGAATTGAATGAAGAAAGATGTATTAAAGCTCTTTGGCAAGATAGTCACTATTTTGATCAAAATAGTTCTTACTCGGCCCTTATCCTAAAATACAACCCTTTAGAACCAACATGATCTTTATCTTTAAAATTCTGATATTAGTGGACTACTACACTAAGGGTAAGACTATGGTTCATCTTGCGTAACTTGTGAATTCTATCGGAGAGCGGGCATAAATTGATTCCTGTACCCATTCTATAATAAATTGTGTTTATTTTAGTCATAATAGGTAACACTCTTGTTGGGAGAGCACATGTTTGACGATGGTTTGGTGATTTGTATAATGTCTTTGATTGAACAATATATATGAGTATGCCAACTAGGTAAGTCAATTCTAGAGTCTAGGATGTTTCGAAGTCATATTCTTGAAGTTCCAAATGTTTATGTAGCATGCTTAGTGTAAGGACTTTCATTCTAAATAGTCATTATAGTACTAGCTTAAGTTTTTTGATTGTAGTAGAAGTGTGGACTTTTCTCTTATTATGATTTTTATAGTAAAGAGTTGTGTGAATATTGATTTTTAATGGTGAATTGAATGAAAAGCGTGATGTATTAAAGCTCCTAGGTAAGATAGTCACAATTTTCTTATCAAAATAGTTCTTACCCTTAAAGTCCTACTTGATCCTGATCTTCAACATTTTGATATTAGTGGAGTACTACAGTAAGGTCAAACCTATGGTTCATCTTTTGTAACTTGTGAGGCTAGGATGTTTCGAAGTAGTGTTCTTGATCTTTCAATTGTTTATGTAACATGCTTAGTGTAAGGACTTACATTATAAGTAGTCATTGTAGTACTAGCTTAAGTGTCTTTCTTGTAGTAGAAGTGTAGACTCTTCTCTAATTATGATTCTTATAGTAAAGAGTTATTCAAGGATGAACAAGGCTTTAAGTGTGGGGTGATAATCTAAGGTGGATTTATGTACCTCAGTGTTGTTATCCAGGCTTATTTAGTCTTTTTTAAGACTACTTGTGTGCTTAGTTATTGAATAATTATATAATTGTGTGTGTACTTGATTACAATGTTTATGGTGTCTTTCAAACAAGTTTGTACTTAATTTAACAGTTAGAGGTCAAATGAGAAAACAAGTTTTACTAGCTTGAGCTAGGGGTTTGTTTAGTTGAACTTTAAGGATCATAGTGAGTATAATGAGTTCCTAAGGTTATTATTGTAAAATTATGTTTGGAAAAATTGTTTATAGAGTTCAATAATCTATTGGATCAAGCCTAGAGTCGAACAATAAGCTAAAGATCAAAATGGGCAGACCTAGTTCTTAGCTTAAGTTTTTAGTTTGTTGTCCTCGATATCATTTTGTTTTGACCTCTAATACATGATGATTGAGGCAATAAGATGCTTCGTTAGTTGATTATGATGATATATGCATGCTTCTGGTGTAGTTTTGGGTTGTGTATTGATGTATAAGGGTTGTGTTATTGCTTATGATTATAGACAGCTTAGGTACACAAGCGCAGCTACCTCACTCATGATTTTGTGTTGGTGGTGGTTTTTTTCATCCTTATGATTTGGAGGAATTATCTATATGGGGTGCATGCATTGTGAGATTTCCACTAATCATCACAGTCATAAGTATTTTATGACCCAGAGGGAGCTTAATGCTAGACAACATAAGTTGATAGATTTTCTTAAGAAATATGATATTTTGATCTTGTATCATCTAAGAAAGAAAAATGTAGTAGCAAATACGTTCGGCTAGAAGGCATTGAGTATGGGCAGTTTGGCTTGTATTTAAGTTTCTAAGAGGCCATTTTCATGGGACATTCATTCTTAGCCAATTTGATGGGTCACCTTGATATCTCAAATTTGAGGAGGATTTTATCAAGCTTAGAGGCGAGGTCATTGCTACTTGAGTATATTCGAGTTCATCAGTTTTAGTATAGTAAGCTTTGCTTCCTTTATATAATGACCCTTTAGGTCATTTCCATAGTTTCATTTATATTTTCAATTAGATTGTTTCTAAAACTACACTAAGTCATTTATGACTTGCTGGGACTTATAATTTATCTACCAAGTAGTTCATTTGTTTTTTGAGCCATTTCCCTATTTGGAAGTTTTTGTTGGTTTCAAATGGCAACCTGGCAAAAACTTTAGTAAAAATATTTTGTATATAAATTTTAACTGTGCCAATAGCTCTAAAATATCGATTTTAGGCCAGGTAGAACTTTGATTCAGGTCCTGAGGAACCCACACTCATTTTTACCTATTGGTCTGAAACTTAAGAAAACCAAATATGGGTGTAGGACACATATATGGTAGGAAACGACCTCAAAAAGAAAATACAATTTGGCCATTGACTTTGAAATGTTGAATTCGGTGTGGATACAAAGTTCATTTGCATATACGGGATTCCAAATGAATCTCGAGCACCCATTTGAAGTCCATTTTGGACATGGAAAATCTGGTGCATCAGATTTTTTGGTGCACCATGATTTAAAGTTTTGGCGTAACGGAATTGCCTTGATTACTTAGACTTCATCAAGGTCAATATAAGTTATTTCATTCACCTCTTCTGTATTTACTATATTGTGATTTGTTATGTGACCGTTTACCTTGAATGGTTGTGAACCATCCTTCTGTAGTTCTAAATCACCATATGGATAAACTTTTGAAACTGTGAATGGGCCATGCCATCTAGACATCAGCTTTCCAGGAAACAAGTGAAGCCTGGCGTTATGCAGTAGCACTTGGTCACCTTTCTCAAATACCATCTTCTCGATCTTCCGGTCATGATACAACTTCTTGTTATCTTTGTAAATTGCTGAACTTTCATATGGCTAGAGCCAGAATTCATCCAACTCATTGATGTTATTCAACCTTTACTTAGCTGCATCCTTCAACTCTAAATTTAGTTTCTTCAATGTCCATGGTGCCTTATGCTCAAGTTAAATTGGTAAATGATAAGCTTTGCCATGCACAAGCTGATAGGTTGAAGCATCTATGGGGTTTTTGTAAGTGTAAGGTAAGCCCATAATGCATTATCTAACCTTTTTCCCAATCAGTCCGGTTAGAATTCACAGTTTTTGCCAATATGGACATTATTTCTCTATTAGACACTTCAACTTGTTCACTAGTCTTCTCATGATAAGGTGTTTCCACCTTGTGATTCACTCCATATTTTGCGATCAATCTCTTGAATAGATAAATACAAAAATGTAACCCTCCATTACTAATAATAGCATGTGATATACCAAACTGAGAAAATATATTCTTTCTCAAAAATGTCGTGACGCTCCTTTCTTCATTGTTAGGAACCACAATTGGTTCCAGCCATTTATAAACATATTCAACAACTATCGGTATGTACTTCATGCCATATGAACTAACAAAAGGTCCTATGAAATATATGCACCACACATCAAACACTTCTAATTCTAAGATAGGGGTCATAGGTTGTTCATGTCTTCTAGTAATAGTAACTTGTCGTTGACATTGATCATAGGCAATATCATATATAAGCACATCTTTGTATATGGTTGTCCAATAGTACCCGCATTGCAGGATCTTATGAGTTGTTCTGGCCACTCCATGTTGACCCCCAACTGGTGATGAATGACACACCTCTAGTATGCTCATCATCTCCACCTCAGTATGCACCTTTGAATGACTCCATCTGCATAAATTTTGAAAATATAAGGTTTATCCCAAAAAAACTTCTTAACTCATACATGAATTTCCTCCTTTGCTGATATGACAGATCTTCTGGAACTAGATTTTTGGCTTGGTAATTTACAAAATCTGCAAACCATAAAATAAGATCTTGAGAAGCTGCTAGTATCTGCTCTTATGGAAAACTATCATCAATCTACAATCCTGTAGCAACATTCTACATGGATTCCACCTCTAATCTAGATAAATGGTCTGGAACTTGATTTTATGTGCCCTTTTTGTCCTTTTACTTTGAATTAGCCTAGGCTTTGCATCCTTCTTAGCCATTAAGTACTGCAATGCTACATTGTCTGTGTGCACTATCACCTTAGTCACAATAAAGTAAGATCTAAACTTTTCAAAGGAAAAAGGAACTGACAACAACTTTTACTCAGTAATGGTATAGTTCTTTTGAGCGGGATTTAGTGTCTTACTAGGATAGTAGATATGATAAAGGATATTTTCTTTCTGTTGGTCTAGTATAACCCCTAAGGATACTCTTCTCACGTCAGTCATAATCTCAAAAGGTAAGGACCAATCATGAGACACAATGATTGGAGAATTCAACAACTTCTATTTAAACTTCATGCATGAGCCATCAAAATTAAATTTTACCTCCTTCTTAAGAAGCTTGAAAAAAGGGCCTGCAATTTTTGAAAAGTCCTTGATAAATCTTTTATAGAAACCTACACGTCCTAGAAAGCATCAAATGCCCTTCACAGAAATTGGATAAGGTAATTTTTCAATCACTTCAATCTTCACTGGATCAACCTCTATGCCTCACTTCGAAATCATATGCCTAAGCACAATCCTTCTTTAACCATTAGATGGAACTTCTCCCAATTAAGTACCAAGTTTCATTCTTCAGATCTTTGAAGAGATTTTTCCAAGTGAATGAGACATTCATTAAAAGAGTCAGCCACCACTGAAACATCAACCATAAGGACTTTAATGGTGTTTATCACCATATTATATAAAATGGACATCATATATCTGTGAAACATAGTCGGGGTATTGCATAGCCTAAATGGCATTCCTTTGGATGAAAAAGTCCCATAAGAGCATGTAAAAGTATTCTTCTATTGGTCCTCGGGTGCTATAGTAATCTTGTTATAACACAAGTACCTATCAACAAAATAGTACCATCCACTTCCCACTAACTGCTTAGCATCGGACCCATGAATGGCATTGGAAAATGGTCCTTCTGGGTCTATTCATTCAACTTTCTATAATCCATCCAGTGACTATTCTTATAGGCACAAGCTAATTCTTCTCATTAGGCATAACAGTTATTCCGCCATTCTTGGGAACGCATTGAATCGAACTAACCCACTTGCTATATGCAATAGGAAATGCCACACCAGTATCTAAGCAATTGATGATTTCCTTCTTAACTACCAGGATTAAGTTTACATTGATGTTCAAAAGATAGAACACAATTTGATTCAAGCTAAATTTTGTGAGTACACAAGCTTGGTTGAGTACCCACAATGTCTGCAATGGTCAATCCAATGGCCATTTTGAAATTCTACAAAACTAATAATAATGCTTCCACTTCTGACTATCTCAGGTCAGTTGAAATACTAACTGACAAAGTGTTGTAGGCCCCAAAAAATACATATTGCAAGTGAGATGGGAGGGCCTTGAACTCTAACACTGGTGGTTCGTCAATAGATGGGAGAAGAGGCGGAGTTGTTATATTTTTCAAATCTAGATCAAGCTTCTTTGGTGAAAAATTATCACCATTATCATGCAATGCACCACGAAGCTCCTCATATTACTCTATGCCATAAGAGTCAAAATTCATGATCATAGCTGCAAGTGCCTCAACACGTAGTGTTTTTTCAAGAGGAACAACCACATCGGAACCATCACCCCACAAAGTTATCGTATCAATATCATAAAATGAATATGCTTCTTCATAGTTGACATTGATCACTAAAATCACCCTCAACTCATCGGGCTTCTTTATGTATTTCCCTATGTCAAAAATCACTTGTTCGACATTGAATCTCAGCATTAGAAATCACCCTCAACTTATCGGTCATTTTCCATAGTTTCATGTAATTTTACTATTCGAGCTTCCCTTTATCTACCCAAATTATTTATGAATTACTACAACTGATAGTTCAGTTATCAAGAAGTTCATTTAGTTTTAGATTTGCTTCCTTATTTTTAAGTTTTCAGTAGTTCCAAATGGCCCTTGGGTGAAAACTTTAGTCAAACGGACTCGAATGCAAATTCTAGCTATTACAATAGCTCTAGATTATTAATTTTAGGCTAGGAGGACTCTTTGTTTGAGTCTCAAGGCACCCAGAATTATTTTGACCTATTAGTAGAAAGTTAAGAAATTAAAAGTTGGGTATAGGACATACATTTCATCGAAATGACCTCTGATTGAAGTTTTGACTGTGCCATTGATTCTGAAATATTTAATTTAGTGTGGCTAAGTAGTTCATTTGAGTATATAGGATTCTAGAAGAATTCCTAATGCTTGATAGAGCGTAATATAGTGCACCCATTATTGCAGACCAAGGATTGCGATCGAAGTCTGGAAGCACCAGCAAGTGCCGCAATTGTGACACTTCAAGGTATGAATACAACCTCTTTCCAATCCAATATAACCACGATCATGGGGGTAATGTTGATATTGCGACATACTCTGCTGGTTCCTTGCATCATGATTGTGAAGGTCGGGTCATTATAGCATGACCCGAGCACATGGTAAGGATATAAATACCCCTCTTTTTCCATGAATTTGCTTATTCTTCATCCATATTTTTGAAATCTAAAACCCTAAATGGTGAGATAGCATAAAATTAGAGATTGTGGGTGATTTTGGAGTTTTACTAGCACTTATTTACACAATTATGTTCCAATTTGTGATAAGATTTCACACTTTTCTTTGAAGAAATTTTCATCTATTGTTCAAAAATACCCAAAACTTGGGAGCTTGATTTTAGCCCCAAATTAGCTCAAATTTCACTCAATTTTTAGGGTAATGATTCCTTGAGATTGTGGGAACTTTGGGCTTGTTTCAGAAACATAATTTTATGCAAATATGATGTACATATGATTTTGAAATGATTTTTTGACCCAAAGCACAATAGTAAAATATAGGTATCATTATTCTTGTACTGATTTGTAGAATGTGATTTTGATAGCTTGGCATCTTGCGGAAGCTTCACAAAAATGAAAAGCAATCATTTAGAAGATTTTGTGAGCTTTCTTCATTGTCCAGGTAGGCTAAGTTTTACCTCTTGTTCGATTGAGCTAATTCATAGTATGTTTATGATTTTGTTTTATATTTGGATGGGTTTTAGGTGTTGGTGTGATTGATTGAAATACTTGGGATTAGTTGGATGATTTAGGCTATTTTGTATGTCCTTTTAGGCATAAGTAGTCTAGTTAATCATACCTCACTTGAAGTTGACCTTGTAGGCTTATTCTTAGGTAGGAAATGCTTTAGTTACTAAACAAATGAGCAGATTTCCTTGGTTACATGTGTTTAGGATGAAACTTACCCAAGTTACCTTACCATAGATGAACTTGACTTAGTTTCTCTATATTAGGAGGAATTTCTATCCTTGGACTAATTATGGCTTGTTCAACATCTAATAGTGATTTGAGATATCTTAGCCTAGTCCGGGGTAGATATTGTAATAGTTATTGAAGACTCTTTTTTAAGCTTGTGTACATCTGACATGACCCGAACTAGGGCCTTGTCGTAATGGGCATATCAAGTCCAACAAGGACAGAGACCACCCTGAATACTCTATCCAACAAACCAACATTTGTTCTTAGTCGGATAAATTCCATACATATAACAAAATAGAACATATAATAAAAATTAATGACTTTGGGATAGGTCTAGAACAAAGACCGACCCAAACAAGTTAAATTAACCGATAAGAAAGAAAAACTCAACAATGAACAAAACCATATCAATTTCATACCCAAGTCCACAGTTGTCCATACAAAGCCTCTAAACCAAACCAAAGAATATTTAGGCAGGACATGCCCATGACCATCATCAAAACCAAATCTATAATATGGCAAAAATATGTAAAAAAATCCATGACATGAAATAGAGCCTTCCGAAATATGGGAGCTCACCACTTCAATCCAGCACTGGCTGTCCCTAAGTCTGATCAATGAGCAGGAGGAGTAGTACGGCTGATCCCTACATTGCGTGGGGATACAACGCCTAAAGATGGACTAACTGGTGAATGCTACCATGTACTCATGATAGGGATAAAATAATGCAAACCTTTAAGACCAAGTAAGCAAACATATATATATATATATATATATATAAAAATATATATATAGAATCCATGCCAGAGAAGAGAATCGGGTTTAGCATACCTCTAAAACCATTAACCTAGGTATGTATAGCTAAAACATCCGAGAACCACCCACATTCTATATGTGTCCAGTGTTACCCCCTGGACGGGACCCAGTGTTTGTAGCCGCACAGACTAAAGATACCATAGGGGTAGGGGATTCTCGTGTAACCTTCACCCTCTATGATACATATATACAAGTATAACTTGGGGGATTATGATGTACCCCACAAGTATATTGTCTCCATGACCAATGCTCATGTCGGAAAATATGAGTTTCCAGTGTCCGTCTATCTGACTCATACCTTCACGGTTAGCCATCACAACCCGCAATTATTTCCTAATTAAAACAATTAAAACACAACCAAACCACCCTTCTATTTATTATTAACCAAGGCCATAAGTAGTGGTATTTTCATACTAACTATAGCTTGAAAGAAATGTCCTTAGCCAACCATTGAAGGGATTCCCATGTACCCTAAGATCGCATTATTATTATTATTATGCTTTTTGGGGGGATTCCTATATACCTCACAAGTAGTTCATCATTATGTTTGCTTGGGCGATTCCCATGTAGCTTGGGGGATTCCCTTGTACCCCCACAAGGCTATCAATTAAACAAAATCATAACAACCAAGAACATACCATTAACCATTTAAAACAATTTTATACCATGCAAAGTTTTCAATAAAAGTTCGACAATGTAACAAAAGCATTCTCAAAGGCAATTTATAAAACAAGTTGAGGGCATATTTTTTACAAACCAAAAACCAAGTACAAATTAACCATTCCCATGTAACTACATATTAAAACCACTATTATAACATATGAACCATAAGTAAAAACATGGGAAAACCATAACAAAACAATCTATCACTAAATCCCCCAACATATAATCCAAAACCCAAAATACCCCAATTATTCCATTAAAACCATATGTTAAATCATGCCTTTAGTTGAACTAACAGTAAAGGAGAAGTTGCATGCCTTATTTATGAAGATTCATTAGTGATCTCGATCATTACACCTCTAGATAGACACCTTGGGTAAACCCCTGCCCAATCTATAAGAGAGAGTTTAAAGAGGATTTTAAGAGTGTTTTAATCTTTACAAGTGAGCTATGAGAGACCACCAAGTTTAGATAACATGGGGAATTAAGGGTTTTGGGGTGGGAAATGTTCGGACTACCCTCAGCTTAAAAGCTTACAACTTGACTGTAGGGGTACGACCACACACCTAAACCATACCCTAGGGTACGAGTAGTACCCTTATCTCATACCCTAGCACAATTTTGTACCTCCATATTGACCAACATATGACCACCTAGGGCTAACGCATATCCTAACATATGAGAAGTACCCCTTAACCCGTACCCTACACCGAATATATTAGGAAAATATTAGGGCATCATAAGACTTAGACATGTACACCTCATACCTAACATACGAGAACTAATATGCCTAATCATACCTTGGACAGAAACTAACAAAAACTCAATAACTAACATAAGAGTGGGGGACCCTAAATCATATCCAAGAATACGACTTGTACCCATAAGTCATATGATGTCCAAAATCATCAAATCTCAATAATTTTCTCAAGGAACAAAGTTAGGGGTATTTCATTCTCACCCACTATGATTATCCATCCTCGAATAACTAGTAAAGGAAAGAAAAACATGAGCCGACACATTAATACCCATCAAACTTCCCTTCAACCAAGTTAGAAACAAAGATATAAAATAAAGATAAGAAGATCGACACATACCCCAAGCATAATTTTATGATATCGAAATTAAGAAGGAGTACTTTAGACTTTATGTCCTCCTTGGCGTCACAAATGGCTTCCTCAGAATTTTAGTTTCATCATACAACCTTCAGCAAAGCCATGTCTTTTGTTCACAACCGGTGAACTTACCGACCCAAGATCCTCACTGGGACCTCCTTATTGGACAAAGAGTCTGAGATACCAATTTTCTCCAAGGGAAACAACCAACGAAAGATAACCCACACCCTTCCACAGTAAAATCATGTGAAATACCGGATGAATGGAACTCATGGTAGAGGGGAAGTCCAATTTTGCTTACAATTTCCCATAGGCATATCACTGCGAGAGACAAAATCTAGCTATACACTACTTTCGTGTTCAATCCTATTCAAGGCTTAAAGAAGCTAACTTAGGCAATGGGGTTCTATTTCTTACATCCATCCCAAAACACTACTTTGCTTCCATCACTACAGTCAACCATCATGCCCTATCAAGATTCTAAAAAACTCAACACAATTATTTGGTATGTCCATCAATCATCACATTTGAGCTTACCTCTTCTATACATGCAGTATGTTCTACCCTTCCAAAGACTTAGTAACCTCTATTATTTTCACAACGATCTTAACCACCTACTCCTCTCCTAGTTATCCCATATGACAGCAACCTTACCCTACCTTCCCCTTCTTCTCTATAACCTTTGTTCTAGTAGATACCTTACAATCTTCCCCATAATGGGTATCTACTCCCTCTCATTTCAAAACATCACAATACTTCCTAGTTGCTACCACCTTAACACTAAGAATGGTAGAGGGGGGTTACTTTAAAATTACAACTCCTATTTACTATAATACCCAAGGCGAGACATATAAAATGAGACACAACACAATATACACAAGGTACTTCATAGTACCTGCCTAGGTCATAAATTAAGATTCATTATGACTTAACACACCATAAAAGGACTACTTAGGACTAGACATTGAAAGAAGCACACCTAAATACATCATAGATAATATACCGTATGGTCAAGATTCATTTCTAGTAAACAAGGCAAAGGTAGAATGTGAACCTCAGGCATAAGCGCTATCAAAATGTGTGCAACACTAGAAGAGTGCCCTCTTAACTGAGAAATTAGCAAATCACTAGAATTGAAGTAAATGCTCCTCAACCTTCTCTTGAAGTCCACCTCTAGAAGAAAATTTAAGATTAACCCTCGAACTTCATCTTATTGCACCTGTAAGCACAATACTCTGCTCTAATGTGTATTACCAAGGGCGTACAATAGGTACGTTTAGTTCTCCTATTCCTAAAACCTCATCCATCCAAATGCTACCGAGAGTCCATCATAGTCATATAAACTCCATGCTCTAACCCATCAATTGACTTAACCCTCAATCCACCAGTTCAACCTGAACCCCCGACCTACATGTCATAACTTTCCCACTATTGTATTCCCCAAGTCATCAACCTTAACCTGCCTAAAAACCTCACTTAGCCTACCAATCTACCTCTATGACTTCCGCCTTGCTATCCTCGAACTAAAATACTCCTTTCAATACAATCAACATCTAAAGTTCCTCTTAGTGTATATTAACCATTATTCACTACCACCAGAGTACCCCATATAGAATAAACATATATGGTCTACTCCACAAGGAAGAAACCCTAAATTCCTTATTCACCTACTGATAACCTATATATTCCTAGGGAAAACCATCCCCATTATGCATAAAAGAATGAAAGCACCCCACGAAGAAATACTAGAATGAATGAAACCTTAAACTAAGAGATCCTTCAATTGCTCCTTAAGCTTCATTAACACAACCGGAGTCATTCTATAAAAAAGCAACAAAAATTAGATAAGTGTCCAGAACAAGATCAATCCTAAACTCAATATACATATTAGGAGGACACCAGGAAGTTCATTAGGGAAAACCTTAGAAAATTCATTCACCACCAGAACCAAATATAAGGAACGATCATCCGAGTTGGAATCTTTAACCTGAACCAAATGATAGAGACACCCCTTGGATATCAAGCTCAAAGCTCTATGATATGATATAAACTTATCCTTAGGGGATTGGAAACCATTCTCTCATTCAATAACTGGCTCTACCATATTGAATGGTATTGGTGAGAATTATCACCTATCCTAACAAGTAATCACGAACTAAAATGCATCCTCAGCTGGTGCCACTAAAAATCTAGGTGGAGTCTATCTCAAAAATATTTCCAATATCTTCTTCTCCTTAATAGAAATAGTTGTCTTTGTGGCTATCGGCTAAGCAACAACAAATGTTGCAAGGACCTCAACTCTAGGAGTAGTACCTACTGGCTTACCCCCATCATTTATTCAACTTTGATCTAAAAAATGAGCAACCTTAGACGGGGTATCACAAACTAGACCCAACAACTAAACTATGGCATCTTTAAGATATAAAGAATAAATAAACCCTGGTGGAGCCAGGGCTTCCCTCTAGCCCATCAATAGATTCGGTGGTAGAATATCTCAATAAGGAGAAATAGCAGGATCTTGTGAAGGCTCCTTATACTGACCTTTATCTGGGACCATAACTCTCTTTTTACCTCGTACTTGGGCTGGCCACGGCCTATGATAGGAGCCCTAGCCTTAAATTTGAGGTCCTTGTCTCTATTCATCAAACCTTGCATCCTAACAATCTATAAAAGAGTGAAACTACGTGAATTTTAGAAACCAACGCAGACTCAAAACAAAATAGGAATGAAGAAAGTGATGTTCTCCTAAGAATGTCCTATGGTCTCCACAAGAAAAGAAATGGATGTCATCATTCTAATCACCGGGACTCTACTATACACTTTCTCTTAAACTAATAATACCAATGAACCTAGATCTGATACCATTATGTCACAACCCAATTTCTAAAGTTCGATGGCATATGCGAAGCCTATTGAACGGCAATCCAAAGCGTACCCCAGAATGCTAGTAATGGGATAATTGGTGAAAAATATAAGATATACAAAAACATAAAGCATACAACTTGATTGCAAGAAGACAAATATAAGTGCAAAATACTAAATGAAAATGGGGAATGAGAAATTGTACAAGAGCACTAAATACAAAAGATGTGCATTAGATAATGTCAATAAACAGGTAGACTCAAAAGTAAATACTATATAAAAGTAGTAAAAGAAGAGAAGATCAGCTCTACCTCTTAAAGATGACCCTATATCTAAGTCTCATAAGAAAGTTAAATAACAACAATACTGGTGATTAGTATCTAGTCTACATAAGAAAAACATACAAAAGTATAGTATGAGTACAAAAATAATGGGTACTAACTAGACATCATTGACCAACTAAGATAAATCATAATTAAAGCATAATAAGATGTGAGAATATAAGCTAAATTTAGGGATAAAGGGACAAACCTAAAATAATACTCCGACTAACAGATAATAAATAATGAGGTAAATAAATTCCAAGGAATACAAGCTTACTATAGCCTAACTAGGCCCTCATAACCCCAAAAGAGATAAATAAGATAAAATAATCCAATTGAGTCCTCATAACCTTGATAGGTTTAATATAGAGAGAACCATTGAGAATAATAAAAATTATTAAGTAACGGACTACTGAAACAAAATCTATGAACCCTTTTTGTACCGTAGCCACTAGACTTGAATCGGATCTTTGACATAATAGGAACCTAATTAAAATGACTCAGAGTGGACTCTAATATCATATATTTCTGACTAAAATTGGAAATTCTGCATCATAAGTGAAATAGAGTCTCAAACTTGGGTTGGTCTTTAAAGTAAGTACAAGGTTACAATGTAGAATGTTTAAAAGATGTCTAAATCATACTAACCTTCAATAATATATGCAAGGAAATGAAAGAAGATTTCCTATATCAACACAGAGATAATTAGGATATTTGACCTAAAAAGGGGACAACAAGGCCCTCTACTAAACCTCAAAAGTCTATACTAAGAAAAATTCTACCCAAACTAGACTATTTCATCCAAGTTCTATATTGGGTCGTAATAAGTCTAAATAAGTCATAAGGCTAAATAATTTTACTCAAGTGGTGGAGGAGTAAGTCAATTCTACCTAAAAATAATTTTCTAATCGACCTAATCTTCCAAATTTCACTAAACATGCAACAGAACATCAAATTCTAGCCCAAATATAAAATAATACCATACTAATACAATAATAAATCTTAATATATGATTAAATTAATCCTATCCAATTAGGACGCCGATGAAGTCTTAGAAAGTCGACTAAATTGGAGCTTTTCCCATCCTAGAAGCCTCCTCACAATGCCACACAATTAAAATAATGATATACATTTTAATAGGTGAATAACAATACCCATATTTCATAACACTGCTTCAGTTCAAAAATCAAGATAAAAACCCATATAGGAACTACTTGCGAAATCACAACTTCAAAACCATCAAAACATTCCTCTATGCTCATGGATCATTTACCCTAAAAGATGCATTAAATTCAAGAGAAATTACTCCCATAAATCATACCATAAAAAATCTAGGGATTTGAGTTTAAATCGGATAATTAACAAAGAAATTAGAGGAGTCTTACAGAAATTTTGACAAGATAATTATCCTAACAAACTCAGCAACTCACCCTGAACACCTAAATATCAAATTTCAAAATATTTTAGCTTTATAAGGTTTTTTGGAATTGGAAAATAAAATATATAAAGAAGTAGTCTTGTTCCATAACTTCAAATTTTGTCAGGGGTCCTTTCTTCGCGATCGTTAAAACCCCATCGTGAATACGACCCTAAACCTGAATTATCCTTCATGGATAAAATGACCAACCTATGATCAGTATAGAAAATGTATTTGGCCTTCACAAATTCAAACACATTATTTCAATGGCGATATCAATTTACTTTGTCCTTTGCAAATGCAAACCAATTGGTTACTTGATTTTAGGATGATTGTAGCTTGGAGTTCACCCATTATTGAGGGTAAATGTTCCTTGAGTATAGAGGGACATTTTGTTGGTTTCAAATAGGCAGCCAGATATCTTCATACATTCTCTAGAATCTAAAACCCTAAAAGATTAGAGTTCTTTAGTAAACCAATTGTGGTTGAATGTAGAGCTTTAGTATCATTAATTTATACAATTTCCCATTGAATTTGAGGTATAATTCTTTTATTTTCATGGTTGATTTGTCCATACTTTTGGTAAAATCTTCAAAGCTTGGTGACTTGATTTTAGGATGATTGTAGCTTGGAGTTCACCCATTATTGAGGGTAAATGTTCCTTGAGTATAGAGGGACATTTTGTTGGTTTCAAATATGTGATTTAGTAAATGGGACCCACATGATATTTTTACGTAATTTTGGACCCAAAGAATAATAATACAATATAGGTATCGTTGTTCTTATTTTGATGAGTAGATTGTGATTGTGATAGTATAGACCCTTGCAGAAGTTTAATTGGTGATTTAATAGATTCTTCGAGTTTTCTTTGGTTCTTAGGTAGGCTAGCCATATCTTCATCATGAGTTGAGCTATCTCGTAGTTTTCTTATCCTAATATACTAGATATGTCATAGGAATTAGGTGTTGTAGGTATGATGAGAATAGTTAGATTAGTTTAACCATTTCAACTATTTTAAAATTGTAAATTAGGAGTAATTATCTTAGTTTCTTCATATTTAAAATTTGAATGCCTTAATTAATCAAGCTAGATGACAATGCCTAAGTCATTCGAGTTTATGGTGGAACTAACCTTAGTTTCTTGAGTAAGGGAAAATTTCCCTAGTTGCTATGTTTTTAGGTAGGATGGCCTTAGTTATTTATGGTTAGGAAGAATTAATATCTTGGGGCTATTTGGGGATTACTTGACATATAGAAATAAACTTAGATACCTTATCCTAGTCAAGGGTAGTACTTTCCTGGAATTAATTGTGAAGATTAGAGTGGGGCCCTCAGACCAACCATAGCCCAAGACTTGTTATAGCCTTGTATACTTATTTCCATACGATATACTCTTATTAATTATTATTTTTTACACGTGAGGAGATTTAACATATTTATTTGGTATGTTAGTTAGGTATTGAAAGACCTATTCTAATTTGGGGTAGTACTAATGATATTGCATATATACTTCATTGTAGCTATGATATGATTTATATATCTGATGCGGCTCATAGATATGATATAATTTATGTATATTATATGGATCATAGATATATCATGGCATAGAGATATGATATTGCTCATAGATATGATATGATTTATAGACATGAGATAACTTATAGATATGGTATGGATAATGGATATGATATAGCTGATTGATATGGTATGACTTATATATATGATATGGCTCAGACATAATATGGCTTATAGATATGATATTGATATACCCAAATTACAGCTCTCTTTTTAAAGTGTAAGAGATCATTGTAGAATATATAACCCAACATGGGGAATATGGTGTTGATAAAGATAACTGATGATTTTACTGAATAATAGTTAAGATATTCCTTTAAATGGTTGTTTTTATCATAATAAATTAGAGTTAATGTTTTGGTTTTGCTCAAAACCTTAAACTTAATAGTGTGGAATTTCAAATATGAACTCGAACGACAGTTGTGACCACTATGATTAATACTATTGTTAATCAGAAGTTAGGGAATATGATTCTCATGACATTTGGGAAACACAAAATTATCAACATTTAGATTTATCTAATTATTTTTCATCCTACTTATATATTAAGTTCTCTAAATCTTACAAACATAGAGAAACTTTCTATTCTTGTTGGTTTTATTTTGAGTTGATTAATCTTGTTACATTAACCATTAGATGGAAAATTTCTATCTCTAAATATTTACTGATAATTCACTACTTTTAATTGGTTTCTTACTTTAGGCAAACCAATGTAAGGCATATCCTATTATTTTCAAGCAATACAAAATAATTAACATGATAGAATTACCAACATCAATCCCACAATCATTCAAATCTAACCCAAACTAACAAATAAACAACATATTAATCATAGCTCCCACAACTTTAGTTGCAGGGTTTAGTTCCTCATGAATTTAAAAGAGATTTAAAAATATGAATTCATAATTTAGAAGAATTATGCTTACAAAAGATGAAATGAAATGTTTTTCTCCTTCAAAGATATACCAGAATTTCCCTCAAAACTTAATCAATAGATGAATTCAAGACTTCAATGCCAAAATATAAACTAATGTTTCTAGAAAATAGTCCAAGATGCTATGTAAAACATAAAAGTTGCTAGTTATATCCTTAAAATTCAATAATTGGAATTCAAGAAGCAAAAATTTCACACAATAGTTGACAACAAGGCTGATGGCTTATCACTTGGATGATGACTTTTCATGATAGACATCAGTTGAGTATTTATACACTATATCTAGCTAACGAAAAGAGCTAATGTCTTTTCACTATGTTGATGACTTGTAAGTAAAGTCATCGCTTGCCTTTTCATACACTATTTAAGGCTGATGATCAAGCTGATGGCTTATCACTTGGCTGATAGCTTATCACATCTAGAGAGCAAAATAGTTTTTTATTTTATTTCTTTGATTTTCTTAAATCCTAACTTTCCAAGTATAAATAAAAAATCCTATCAAAAAATAACCAAAGTTGATCAAGAACTTACAATTATTCTAAATTGAAAGCCTCAAATGTGTTGTCAAGAAGCCAACACATCAGAAATGGCCAATAAAAATGGTTAATGACTTATAGATATGATTTATAGTTTATGGATATGATTATTGAGATAACTAACAATTATTATTATTGACATGGCTTATGGACATTGTTAATGGCATGACATAAAAGGTGTGTTAATGGTATAGTCTTTTTAGTTATTTTATCGGTATGGCTTGTTGAGATGGTCTATTGATAAGATATATAAATATGAGTTTTGGTTTGATCTCGACAGTTGATAATGATCTTGATAATATGAATTTTAATTCAAGCCTTAATTATGATGATACTATTTTCTTATTCAAGCCCAGTTCTGGGAATTATGTATGAGATGATAATATTTAGATTGATACATGTTTTTTGCATGATAAATTGGTGATTTAAATCTATTTGGTCACTTAGTTTCCTTAATTGTACCCTCAAAGCTTATGGGGCCTATGTTGGTTTTTTACATTTCCACAATTTATTTTAGGTAGCAATCTGGTAGTTACAATGGCATGATCATTATGTTATTATCTGGTGTGTATTTATTTATTTATGTAAAACGTTGTTGGACCTTGTTTCAAAGTTTCCCCCTTTTCTTTGACTTAGCTTATGTTATCTTGTATCTTATCGTATATATATCATAATTTAGCTAAGTCACCAGATGATGCATACTGAGTACCCATGGTTTTCGGTACTAAAATTGTACTTTTGTACCTCTTTGATACAGTTCTGAGTGCTAGTTATTGCCGCTAATTTGACGCTCATGCAGGGTTGATTTTGGAGTATCGGTAAGCTCTTAGAGTGGGAGTTACCTTTTTTTCATTTGATTTACTTATGTATTGTCTTTCATCTTTGAGACAGATTGTATTTGACTATTTAGTACTTATAGTTCATTTGTAGTATCTTTTGTACAAATATTACTAAGACTTGAGATGGTTGTTGACTTTCTATCTATCTATTAGACCATTATGACTATATTATAGTTATTTGTATCTTTAATTGTTAATTTTTGGCTTTTAGGCTATTTTCAACACATTAGACCATTGCATTAAGCTTTAAGCTATGGTTTGGATTACCTACTGGTGGGATAGAGTAGGTGCCATCATGACAAGTAAATCAGGTCATGAAAAATTATTATCAGAGCCTAGGTTTCACAAGAATTTTTGGTACAAGAGCAATTGCTAGTAGAGTCTCTTGAATTAGAAAAATGACATCTGTTCCTTATCTTTGGGAGGATACATGACATTCTTAGAAAGTTCTTCATTTCTTTCACTCATTTCTTTCTAAGTGTCTAAGATGGACTGTAAAGCATTCCTTTTGTTTCAATTTTGTACAGATGTCTTGGACACATGCTACCGCTATATGAGATGAGGGTCTCGACATCAAGCCTAGGGATCCTATTACTATTCATGATTTAATTAGAGTTTGTGGACATCCCAAGGATGTGTCCCCATCTAGGGGCAGAATTAGGGGCCTTCATTAGACCATATTCCTACTGCCAAGCCAGAGATTGCTCTTCCCCATCTAGTGATAGACCAAGGACCAACCCACATTCTACTGGGATTTAGTTATTCATCAATTATTAGGGGTGCTTTGGATTAGCTTTTAGGATTTATTAGTGGTGCACCATCTGATGGTTCATAATCTATAAATCAGACTATTACCAAGGTAGAGGCATAATATATAGTTGTGACTCCCAAAGTTAAGGTTTCTCTTGCATCGGTAGTTTTACAGTCACTAGTTTCTCATCTTGCTATGTTTGTGTAGAAGCAGAAGATGTTGGGTAGATACTTAATATTAGCTCCACCTAGGTTTTTAGTTCATCGAGTGAGGACGCAAATGAGTATTGTATTACTTATGAGAATAGTCTCAATAATTTGCATCTAGTTGAGACTCGTGCTATGGATTACACTACTTTTTAGCTGGACTCGATAACTCAACATTGGTGGACAGGTCATATTGATTCCAAGCCAGTTGGATCTTACCCTCTGGCATGGACCCATTTCTTTGAGATCTTATTCAAGAAGTATACGTCACGTAGTCTTAGGAATTATTTGAGAGATCAGCTCTCATGGTTGCGGTAGGGATCCATGATTGTTGCAGAGTATAAGCCTTGATTTTATGAGTTGAATAGACTTGTTATTTCTATTTTGACTACTGAGTATGAGAGGGTTTATTGCTTTATTTGAGTATTGAGTCTTTCACCTTGTATGTCTACACAGAGTTTGGTAGTTTTGGGTAGGTATTTTTTTAAGGTTTCTGATCATGTTGAACCTATGGAAGAGATTCATCATGGGGACTAAATGGGCAGCGATAAGAGGCTATAATATCGGGGTATATTTAGTTAGATTTGAAGTAACTCTTAATTTAGAGGCAGTTCTTTTCAAGGTAGGTATCCTTTACATTAACCTATAAAATTTAGCGTCAGTCTAGTAGAACCAGTCATGCGGTACTTTAGATAACTGATGAAGGTTAGTCTAGCCTCAGTCATCTTCGTAGCCAGGGTTATGATTAATCTTTAAGGGGTTTGTCTTCTGGAAATTCTAGTCATGGGTGGTTATTCTTGCATAATCAAATCTTCTTGATTTATTGCTATGATTGGGGAATGTTGTGGTTTTGGATCTTTTGGTCATTTCTTAATAGATTTCCATAATCATTGAGAGATTGTTCCTTTAGGTATAAGGGTTCCTCCTATCAGGGAAGTTTATCCCCTAACTAGAGGAAGTATGCATATTCATGGGTATTGTCCTAAGAGTACTTGTAGAGGCTTTTAGGCAAGTAGAATAGGATATTGATTAGGAGCCCAGTTAGGTGGAAGGCGTGATCACTTATATTGTAACTGATGGACCCGAGTCTGAGTATTTAGATATAGTTATTACTGGTAGGATTTTTGTTTACCATCAGTCAACTTTTGCTTTGTTTGATGCAGGATCCACTTATTTTTATGTATCTTCTTATGATTCTTCATGATTAGAGTTATCTTGGGATTTATTGTGTGAGCCATTACATGTATCTACTCTCGTGGGTGATTCACTAGTAGTTGATCAAGTTTTTAGATCATGTGTATTGACTATTCGAGAGCTTGATACTTATGTTGATCTTATTATTTTAGACTTGGTGGTTTTTATGTAATTCTCGACATGGACTGGTTATCCCACTACCATGCAGTCCTAGATTATTTTGCGAAGGCCATTACAATAGCCATGCTCGATGTATATTGATCGTGTGGAGGGAAGCTATTATCTATATATAGGTGGGGATTATTTCTTATATGTATGCTAGGAGGCATATTACAAGGGGTTGCGAGTGATATCTCATTTTTATTCATTACATTAGTGTGAAGAGTCCACCACTTGACCCTATTCCTATAGTTCATGACTTTTTTTATGTTTTCCCTACCAATCTACCTGGACTTATTTCTTAGCATAGATTTGAGTTTTGTTATTGATCTTAAGACAAGAACGTAACCTATTTCTAAGGCACCTTACTATTTGGTTCCTATAGAACATAAGAAGCTGAATTTTTATCTTTAGTAAATTCTTGGTAAGGATTTCATTTGAACGAGTATGTCTCCTTGGAGAGATCCTAAGTTTTCTTATGAAGAAGAAAGATAGCTCCATGCATATGTTATTGATTATAGTTATCTTAATAAGGTAATAGTGAATAACCCTTACTCTATACCTCACAATAATGATTTGTTTAACCAACTTCATAAAGCAGTGGTGTTCTCTAATTTGAGGTCCGATTACCATTTGTCAAGAATTTAGGCTGAGGATATTTTAAGGCCTATTATAGTCTATATGACTTACTACTGATATCTTTTGGGTTGACTAATTCCCCAACAACACTTATAGATTTGATGAATCGTATGTTTAGGCTGTATTTGGATTCTTTTTTGATTATGTTCATCAACGACATCCTTGTGCATTCAACTAGTAAGGAAGAGCATATGCAGTATTTGAGGATTATGCTCCAATCTTTTAGAGATCATGTACTTTTTTCCAAATTCTTTAAGTGTGAGTTAGTAAATTTTCTTGCCCATGTGATGCCTTACGATTAGATTATGGTACACCCAATAAATATTAAGGCTATTTGTGATTGGTCCAGACCTATATCTTTAACTTAGGTTCATAGGTTTATTGGTTTGGTCGGTCATTATAGGTGGTTTGTGAGTGTTTTGCTACTATTGTGGTGCCGATGACCAAATTGACACAGAAGGAGGTCCCTTTCTAATGGTCCAAGGAGTGTGAGTTGAGATTTGGAAAGCTCAAGGAATTTCTCGCTTTAGCTCCTATCTTAGATCTTTTTGTTGAATGTAAGGGATTCAACAAGTATTATGACTCCTCTTATATTCGTTTAGGTTGTGTTTTGATGAAACAGGGTTGTGTTATTGCTTATGTGTTGAGTTGTTGAAGGTTCACAAACGCAACAAATCAACTCCTAATTCAGAGTTGGTGATATTCATTTTCATGTTTAATATTTGGTGACATTATCTTTATGGTGTGCATTGTGAGATCATCACAGATCATCCTAGTCTTCAACATTTTAAGAGAGCTTAATGCTAGTCAATATAGATGGATAAAGTTACTTAAGGATTATGATATCTCAATTTTGTATCATCAGGGAAAAGCAAATATGGTCGTAGACACCTTGAGCTGGAAAGTATTGAGTATGGCTAGCTTGGACTGTATTTTAGTTTCTCAGAGGTTGTTGGCATTGGACATTGTCCTTAGCCAACTTGATGGTACGACTTGATATATCAGACCTTAAAAGGATTCTTGCAAGTGTTGAGCCGAAGTCCTCACTATTTGAGCAGGTTCAGGATCGCTAGTTTGAGTATAAGAGATTTTGCATCATCTGTGATTAGGTTTTGAGTAGTGAGCAAAAGAAAGATACTATAGATTTTGAGGGTGTTTTGTGATTTGATAGCTGCCTTTATGTTTCGATAGTTTATAACCTTGTTCAGTCTAATTCATGCAAGGCTAACATCACTAAGTATTTTATTTATCTGGATACAGCTATGATGTATAGCAATTTAGAAAACATTATTGTTGGAGTGGTATGAAGAGATATATGGTTGACTTTGTAGCACATTCCCTATATTGTCATTAGTTTAAGGCTGAGCATCGGTGACCTAGTGGTTTTATTCATAGGTTTCCCATTCTCGAGTAGAAATAGGGACAAAAATCCATGGTTTTTTTAGTTCTTTTCCTCGCACTTTCCATGGTTCTGATGGCATATGGGTCATTGTTGATCAATTGACGTAGTTGGCCCACTTTATTTCTATTCAGATATTCTCTAATACTGATAGATTGGTTTGTATCTATGTCATTGAGATAAGTTCATTTGCACAGTTTACCTATATATATTATTTTAGTGGTTTATTGTTCACTTCTAGCTTTTGAAAAGTTTTTTAGGAGTTGTTGGGTACTCAGGTGGATCTTAGTACAACCTTCATTCCTCAGACAGATGGGCATTCGAGTCGAAGTATTTAGGTTCTCAAGGATATGCTTCAAGCCTATGTTATTGATTTTGGAGATTAGTGGGAGCAACACTTTGCCTTGGCAGAGTTCACCTATAATAATAGTTACCATTCTAGTATTGAGATGGCACCTTTTAAGTCTTTATATAGTAGGCAATGCCAATCCCCAATTGGATGGTTAGAAACTTTAAAGATTAGACCTCGTGGTACTGACTTGCTTCAGTAGTCATTGGATAGAGTAGGGGTAGTTTAGGACAGATTGAGGGAAACTCGGAGTAAGAAAAAGGCTTATAAAGATCAAAGACTTCGTGCCTAGAGATTTGGAGTTGGTGGCTAGGTATTCCTCTATGTATCTGTAATGCCCTGAGTCTGTACCCCGAACGCTACACAGTGCTTATGACCCCAAAGGACCATAAGATAACCCATGACTGATATCTATTGTGAGCACTGAATAATAATAGTGTAATAAATATAAAAGTAGGCTGAAATGCCTTAAGGTTCAAAATCTGAAATACTGGTAATTAATATCAACTATAGTAATAATATGTAAAACTGAATAATGTTTGAAAGTCTAGTCTAAAAAGCCTCTAACTGAACTGTCTGAAGGTTGGTTTGATGGGACAAGCCCCCAACTAAGTCTGACTATTGAACTACTGATAAACTGAAATACTAAAATAAAAGCATGCCATTGATAGATGAGGACTCACTACTGAAACTGCTGCTGATAACAGGATCTTTCTATATGCAGTCAGGAACCTAGGCATTTGAACCTTTTGTATGAGACATCACATCACAAAGAAGGAGTATGCGTCAGTACATGGAATGTACTAGTTTCTTAGATGATGTAAGGCTGAATTCAAGGGTTCATATGAATGTACAACAACTGAATAATATGGAGTAACTGAATGTGAAAGTACATTGATAACTGAAACTGCTATAAGTACTGAGTATGCAATACTGTGCATATACGTGTATACTGTAACTAAGCTTTTACTGAAGTTGAGTTCTAAGTTTTGATAACTTAGTAACTGATATCTGAGATTACCGATAACTTAGTTACTGAAACTTATTGAATGTATCTGACAGTCTTGATTCTGTAGAACTGAACTAAGTTCTATCTTGAGACTATGGGAAGTATTTATCTAATCAACATGCCTCTTTTTTAATAGATTTTAGGACCAACATGTAACCCTAGATGGAAGGGTGTCAGTACCATGCTAGTAGAATGCAAGGATTACATTTAAGGATCATAACCTCTACTGGCTGGTGAGCCCCATCCTTGGGTTTACTCTGTTCTGAATACTTCTCCCAACTGAAAGACACTAAACTAAGTATACTAAACTGGATTGGGCTGATACTGAGTTTACTAAGTTTTCCTGAGTTCTGTAATTGACTAAGTTTTACTGAGTTTTGTAGCTGAATAAACTCTATTGATTGTGACATGACTGATACTATTATGTAACTAACACTGGCTCTAAGTAAATAGCTAGATTGTGGGGTATTAAATACCCCCAGGACTCGATAGCATGAAAATAAAGCATAGCATAATCTTGAAAGACATAACAATAATTACTTGTCCATAATTCATTCATAGAGATATTTTGTCAAACACTTGTAGGTCATAAGCTTGTACATATACTAGCATGTCATGATTTCATCATTTAATTCATATGGACATTCTATAAAACACTTGGGGAGAACAAATTTATGCACATAATCATGGATAACATATAAGCATTGTAACTAAAATACCCAAACTTTCAAATTCACATAATTCCCCGTAAATATGATCCTATTTTTTCATAAATCTTATCATAATCATGGATTGAAAACCAAATTAACATCATAAATATGCGTACACTCAATTTCATGCATTCAAATCATAAATCTATAACTTGTAAATTTAAAAATATGTTCTTTGGATTCATTGGTGAAAGGGACCCATGAATGAACACCTAACATACCTGAATTGATGAGTTGTTGGAGTTCTTAATGATTTCTGGAGAGTTAGGGTTTGCTAATTGAGAGAGAATGGTTTCTTTCTTGGGATAAGTGGTCAATTAATTGGATATTAGGCTATTTAGGGTTTCAATCCCGTTCTTAGGCTGACTGGAATAATGGAATAATACCTAAGAGCCCTTGAAATTTAAAACTCAGAACTAACTAAAAATTCCCAATTTTCACCCTTGGCGCAACGCGGCGCAATCATGTCGTATCACTGGAATTCAATAATTTTGAACTAGAGGCTTAATGCGACATGGTGGTATCACATTGTTTAACTGCATGAGACCTGGAAGCTGACTGTGATGTGAGGTTATCACATTAGCTCACTTGATTTTTACAATTGCCATTTGGCATGCCTCCACGATGCACAGAAGTGCCAGTTGGCACACTATTTTTCTAAAATGGCTCTAACTCCTCACCCGGATATCGGATATAGGCGGATCTTATATCGTAGGAATACTGAATGAATTTCTTACGTATTGGTAATCTTAAAACTACAAAATACTGAGTATTTTAAAAATATTATATAGGATAGCCATGGAATTAGGGTTAATTTAAGTTAGGGAAATACGGGGTATTACAATATCTCTTCCTTGGGAACATTCATCCTCGAATGAGACAGATTAAGCTGAGAAACAATGAAAGACTGAGCTTACACACTGAACAAGCATAGCTGATGCACGAAATACATGACTAAAGCTATTGACAAGCTGGGTTCTCAAACTGAACATGCATAACTGATGCATAGGTACATAACGGAACTTATTCGTGAATGCATGAATGGATATACAACGGTAAAGAATACCAATTTTATAACTGTAACTGAACATGGAACTAAATAGAGATAAGGAAGACTATTACCTTAAGCTGAATTTAATTTTTTGGAGAAGAGGTAAGGATATTTGGTCTGCATATCTTCTTTTGCTTCCTAAGTAGCTCCCTCAACGAACTGATTTGTTAAAAAACTTTGACCAAGACAACTTATTTGTTCCTCAGTCTGCAAATCTGATGATCGAGGATCTGAAATGGAACTTTTTAAAAAGAGAGATCATTCTGAATATCTATGCCCTCTAAGGTAAATATGACTATTGGGTCACAAATCTATTTCGTTAGCAAGGATATGTGGAATACTAGGTGTACTGAAGCTAGATCTGAAGGAAACTCGAGTTCATAAGCTACCTTTCAGAAATGACTGAGAATTTTGTTAGGACAGACATATCAGGGACTGATCTTTCCCTTCTTTCCGAACCTCTTTACCCCCTTCATGGGAGAGATTTTCATGAACATAAAATCAGCAATCTCAAAATTAAGATCATTTCTCCTCACATCTACATATGATTTCTGTCGACTCTAGGAAGCCCTAAGCCTTTCTTGGATCAGCTGAACTTTCTCTAAAGTATCAAACACTAAGTCAAGCCATACTACTATGGATGCACCTTCCTCAAACCAACCAATTGGAGGTCTACATCTCCTACCATAAATAGCCTCAAACAAAGCCATCAGAATACTGGAATGATAGCTATTATTGTATGCGAATTCGATCAAAGGTAAGTGTTTATCCAAACTACCCTTAAAATCAACAACACAGGCTCTTAACATATCTACTAGAGTCTGAGTAGTCCTTTCTACATGACCATCTTTCTAAGGGTGGAAGGTTGTACTAAGGTGAACTCGGGTACCAAGACCCTTTTGGAATGCTTTCCAGAAATAAGAGGTAAACTAGGTACTTCTATCTGAGATATAGACACTAAGACTTCGTTTAACCTGATCAACTCTCTACTATCGAGTTTGGTGTAGTCCTCAGCTGAATAGGAAGTATGAACTGGCAAGAAATTAGCTGATTTGGTCATCTTGTCAACGATAACCCAAATGGAATCATGCTGATGACGAGTACGAGGTAAACCCTCCACAAAGTCCATATTCACTTCCTCCCATTTCCATGTGGGAATATTGAACTCCTACATGGACCCACTAGGCTTCTGATGCTCAATCTTAACCTACTGACACATAGATATAAGACCCCATAAAATTCCCTTATAGTCTAAGCCTTAGAGCATGTTTAGTAAAGTGTTAATTCGGCCCTAAAAGGTTGAGAAACATCTTTCCAAGTGAGAAGTATTTTAAACTATGTAAAATTTCCCTAATATCGACTTTTTGTCATGTAGATCATCGAATAAGCTTTTCATTGATACCAAATTCTCCTAAATCTGACACTCGAGAAAAGAGTTAGAGTTATTTTAATGAGAAAGTGTGCCACCTGGCACTTTAGCGCATCGCGGATCCAGCCAAAATGGAAATAGTCAAAATCCAGTGATGCTCCATGATTATGGCACATCATGCCAAGTCTTAATTTTAGAATTATTAATTTTCAGTGCACCAATGCGATTCCACCACATCGCGGTGCCTTTCTAGTTTGCAACCAAGGTGACAATATGATTTCCACTGCGTTGCGCTATCAAGTAGTTTCCCGATTGTCCAATTTCCTGTAAGTTGCCCTGATTATAGCGTGTCACGCCAGGATGTAAAATTGGTATTTTTTAGTTTAATTTTAGAGGCACAAAGGGACATTTCGCTTCCCCTATATATTCTCCTTAACATGGGATTTGGCCTCATTTTTAATCTAAAAATACTAGTTTTCTCTCAAAGTTATTCATGAACAAGATCTAGGGTTTCTAAAAAATCAAAATCATTCTTTCTTCTTCAATAAAAATCAAGATATCAAGAATTTCTCCAAGGGCTTTCAAGAAAGTGTTTCTCTAAGGTATGCAGATGTTGATTCTTGGGTCCCTTTCATCCAAGAAGCTCAACAACCCTTTTATAAATTTTAAAGCTTTTATGTTTATGGGTTTTTCATGATTCATGTGTGTTGAAACTGATGTTCATACGGACATGTCCGATACATAATTTTATATAGGACCATCAGCTTCAACACACATGATGGTCCCATCAACTCCATAGTTCAGATAGCTTAGAGACTTTACGGACAGATGTATCAGTATTCAGTTTTCTATTTTGAGTATTTTTAGATGTTTTGAACCTTATGGCCAGTTTCCACATTTATTATCTATATTATTTAGTATTCAGGTACAGATATCAGTAGAGGGTTGGCCTGTGGTCTTTTGGGATCATGAGCACTGTGTGATGTTTTGATTCTAAAAAATTGGGTCATTACAGTAGAGCACTTAGCGACAAACTCTAAAATATCACTCTTTATCCCAGTCCACCAAGAGATCTCTCGCAAATAATGTTACATCTTAGTGGCCCCTAGAGGAATAGATTATCATGCACCATGTGCTTCTGCGAGAATTCGTTGCTTTAAGTCGTCCACACCTGGCACACATAAATGACCCTGGCAATACAACATACCATCTCTTTCTTGGGAGAAAACATCTACTTTTTTTATCTCTATCTTACTCTTTCAACTTCACTAGATTGGGGTCTCTATTCTGCTTTTACTTTACTTTAGAAACTAGAGAGGATTCTGAACTATTTACACCCATATATCGCCCTCTGCTAAATTGAATAAGTAGACACCTAGTCGGGAAAGCTGATAAACTTCCTGAACTAACATCTTCTTATCATCATCAAGATGAGCAACACTACCCATCGACTATCTACTGAGAGCATCAGTATCTACATTGTCCTTGCCTGAATGATACAGAAAACCCATATCATAATCTTTTAATAACTCTAACCACCTTCTCTAATGCAAAATTCAAATTTTTTTGATAAAAGACATACTGAAAGATCTTGTGATTTGTGAAAAAAATCAACATACACCTCATACAAATAATGCCTCCAAATCTTTAAGGCAAACACTACAGTTGCTAACTCAAGATCATGAGTCGGGTAATTCATTTCATAGGGATTAAGTTGTAAAGAGGCATAGGCTATGACCTTACCTCTATGTATTAGAAAACAACCCAAACCTACTCTATATGTAACACAGTACACAACAAATCCATCTGAACCATCTGGTAGAGTCAAGACTAGGGCTGAGGTAAGTCGAGTCTTCAACTCTTGAAAACTCTTCTCGCAAGAATCTGACCACTAAATCTGGACTTTCTTATGATTCAATCTGGATATGAGGGATGCAATAGACAAAAACCCTTTAACAAACCGATGATAATAGCTATCTAAATCTAAGAAACTTTAGATATCTAATGGAAAAATGGGTTTAGGCCAGTTTCTCACTGCCTATCTTTTGAGGATAAAATCTAATACCATCACCAAAAATAATATGATCGAGGAATGCTACTAAACTTAGCCAATATTTTCACTTACTAAATTTGGAAAAAAATTAATGACTTCTGAGCGTCTGAAGTACGATTCTGAGGTGATCTATGTGATTATTCTTGCTATGGGAATAGAAAAGAATATCATCACTGAAAACTATAACAAATATGTCAAAGTACTTCTTTAACATATGATTCATTAAGTCTATGAAAGCTGCTGGGGCATTTGTAAGATCAAAGGACATGACTAGAAACTCGAAGTAACCATACTGGGTTCAGAAAACTATTTTGGAATGTCATATTCTCCTACTCTGAGATGATGTAGCCTGATCTAAGGTCTATCTTAGAAAAGTAACAATCACCCTGAAGTTGGTCAAACAAGTCCTCAATTATAGGAAGTGAGTATTTATTCTTGACTGTGACTTTGTTCAATTGATAGTAGCCTATATGCATTCTGAGTGAACAATCTTTCTTACGCATGAAGAAGACTGGTGCGCCCCACGGGGAAATGTCGGGTTCGATGAATCCCTTATTTAGGAGATCTTTTAACTGTTCTTTTAACTCTATGAGTTTTGCTAGATCCATTTTATAAGGGGGAGTAGATATAGGATGAGTATCTAGAAGAAGGTATATTCCGAGGTCAATTTCCCTTATAAGAGGAACTCCAAGAAGATCTTCGAGAAACAAATTTGATAATTCATTTACTACTGGAACTGACTCAACACTTAGAGTCTCTGAAATAGAGTCTTTGAATCACATAAGATGATAGGCACATCCCTTGGATATCATTTTTCTCGCTCGAAGGTATGAAATAAATTGACCCTTAAGCATTGTAGTACTACCCCTCTATTCAAGGACTGGTTTATTTGGAAACAGGAAATTAATAATTCTATTTCTACAATCAACTGAGGTATAGCATAAATGAAGTCAATCCATGCCGAGAATGACATTGAGATTTGTCATCTCTAATTCTACTAAGTCTAATAAAGTGACTTTCTGAGATATCAAAATCAGATAGTTTTTGTATACCTGTCGGGCTATGATGGACTGACCCACTAGGGTAGAAACTAAGAAATGCTCTACTATGATTTTTTGACCGACTGTAAAGTTAACGGCTATATAAAGAGTTATAAAAGGTAAAGAAGCTCCTGGATCTATGAAGGCATAAACATGTAAATGGAAGATCTGTAACGTACCAGTGACTACATCAGGGGAACTTTCTAGATCTTGTTTGAACTAAAGTGCATAAAACTTGTTTGGGTGTTGCCCAGTTGTGGCACTGGTAGTAGCACCCGGCTAATTCGGACGACCAAACCAAGTTGAAGAACGATTATACTGACCCTTAGAACTTGACTAAGAAAAATCTCTAAATTTATGGCCTGGCTTGCCACACCCGAAAAAAATATCAGTGCCAGCTCTGAAGACACCCTGATGGTTTCTGCCACATATCTGACAAAGAGGATTTATTTGAGAACTTCTAACACTACCCTGATATTTAGAGCCAAGCACCATATTTTTTCTTACTATTTCTCAACTTAGGGACTGGAGAACTGGCTGAATACAGAGATGGAACTGAAGACTTTGGATGAAACTAGGTATGGTTACCGCCCTATGACTTAGGTTGATTGAAATTGAAGCTACTTATTTTGGCTCTCTTGTCCCATCTCTCTCTCTCTATTCTTAGCCTTTTTTATCTGCTGAGCATGGACCATGAGCTTGGATATGTCCATTTCCTTAATCAAGAATGAAGTTCTACACTTCTTAACTACACTAACTGACACACCAGACACGAACTTGCTTATTCTGGACCTACTGTCTGCTACTATATGGGGAGCATACCTGGCTAACTGAGTAAACTTAAGGGAATACTCTTTGACACTCATAATTCCTTGCTTAAGATTAATAAACTCTAATACCTTGGCTTTCCTTAGATCTAAAGGAAAGAATCTATCTGAAAAAGCAGTAGCAAACTCTTCCCACTCAATGGGCTTTATATTTGTGCCCCTGTCTACCTTTCACTCCTTAAACAATATACGAGTTACATATTGTAGTCGATAGAAAGATAACTTAGCACACTTACTATAAGTCACTCCCATAATGTCTGTGATTTTATTAACCTGATTGAGGTGCTCCTGTAGATCCTCTTCTGACTTAGATCCAGAGAATAAGGGAGGATTTATTTAGGTAAAATCCCAAATCCTGGATGCAGCTGTATTGGCCATTGGGTTGGCCTGAATAGCACCTGTGCATTCATTCTGAGCTAGTACAAAATTGGCTAGAGTAGTAAATGCAGCTCTGAATTCTGCATGAGAGATATGCTCATCTAGGGGATCTGTCTAAATGGGCTAAGGTGTTGACTGATTTCCAGTTCTTTTTTTATTAGTCATTTTGTTAGGCATGTTCTATAAGAAAAATAAAAAAATAGATTAGACTAAGAGTTAAATTTGATCTTCTGCTCACTCGTATGGCATGAATACTAAAATAAGGGAAACTTTTCCTAAAATATCTCATAGCCTCTCGTTGATAAGTGTGGCACGCTACACACCCATGCACAAGACTCTACATGATGCATCTTTTAGACTCCCTAAGACTCTATTGAACCTTAGTCTATGTTACTAAGTTTGTAACGCCTCAATTCTACACCCCAAAAGCTATATGGTGCTTACGACCCCGAATGACCACAAGCTAACCTATGACTGATATCATTTGTAAGCACTAAATAACAATACTATAATAAATGCAAAAAAATAGGCTGAAATACCATAAGTTTCAAAATCTAAAATACGGATAAAGAATATCAACTATAATAATAGTCTGCAAAACTAAATATTGTCTAAAAGTTTAATCTGAAAAGCCTTTAACTGAACTGTCTGAAGGTGGCATTGATGGGATAATCCCCCAACTAACTCTAACTACTGAACTACTAATAAAATAAAATACTTAAATAAAAGCATACCCTTAATAGAAGAGGACTTACAACTAAAATTGTTGCTTATAACTAGATCTGTCCATGAACGATTAGGATCCTGGGCATCATAACCTATGATATGAGACATCATAGTGAACGGAAAGGGTATGCGTTAGTACATAAAATGTACTAGTATGCTAGATGAGGTAAGGCTGAATGCAAGGGTTCATATGAATAAATAATAACTAAATGATATAGAGCAACAGAATGTAAAAATACATGGATAACTAAAACTGATGTAAATACTGAGTATGTAATACTTGTGCATATATATGTATACTATAACTGAGACTTTATAGAAGCTGTGTTATGAGTTTTGATAACTAAGTAACTGATATCTAAGATTACTGACAACTGAGTTACTGAAACTGATTGACTGTATCTGACAGTCCTGATTCTATAAAACTGAACTGAGTTCTATCCTGAGAATAAATTAAGATTGTAGGAAGTAATCATCTAACCAAAATGCCCCTTTCCTGAATAGATTTGGGGTCCAACCTGTAATCAAAGATGGAAGGCTGTTAGTATCGTGGCACAGGTAAAGACACTGAAGAGTTACCCTCATATGGTAAGTACTCTAGAGAGAATGTGGAACCCTCAACCAACAGATTAAAACACCTCATAAACCCTCAACTAGCTGGTTAATTTCACAACCTACACTAGTTATATAATTCTGGAATGCAAGGACTGCTTCTAAGGATCACACCCTCTACTGGCAGGTGAGCTCCCATCCTTAGGTTTACTTGGTGTTGAATTCTACTCCCAACTAAAAAATAGTGAAATGAGTATACTAAACTGGACTGGACTGTGCTGATACTGAGTGTACTGAGTTTTCTTGAGTTCTATGGCTGACTGAGTTCTATTGAGTTCTGTAGCTGACGAAATTCTACTGAACGTGATATGACTGATAATATTCTATAACTAACACTGACTCTAGGTGAACAACTAGATTGCCGGGTATTAAGTACCCCCAGGACACAATAGTATGAAAATAAAGCATAGCATAATCTTGAAAGACATAAAAATAATTACTTGACCAAAATTCATTCATAGAGATATTTTATCAAACACTTGCACGACATAAGCTTGTACATACAATAGCATGTCATGATTTCATCATTTAATTCACATGGACATTCTATCAAACACTTGGAGAGCACAACATTATACACATATCATGGATAACATATAAGAATTGCAACTAAAATGCCCAAACTTATAAAATCATATAATTTCCTATAAATACTATTCTATTTTGTCATGAATCTTATCATAATCATGGATTAAAAACTAAATTAACATCATAAATATGTGTACAATCAATTTCAAGCATTGAATTCATAAATCTATAACTTTTAAATTTAAAAAGAGGTTCTTAGGATTCATGGATGAAAGAGACCCATGAATGAACACCTAACATACCTGAATTGATGAGTTATTGGAGTTCTTAGTGAGTTTCTTGATCTTTCTTCTTGATTTTTTTAGAGTTAGGACTTGCTAATTGAGAGAGAACGATTTCTTTCTTGAGATAAGTGAGAAATTAATAATATATTAGGCTATTTAGGGATTTAATCCCATGTTTAGGCTGACTGGAATATGGAAAAAGTCCTTAAAGACCTTGGAATTTAAGACTCAAAATTAACTAAAATTTCTCGATTTTCACCCTTCGAGTGATGCGGTGCTATCGCGTCGTGTCACTGGAATTCGATAATTACGAACTTGAGGCTTGGCACGACGTTGTGGGATCGCATTTCTTTATTGCATGAGACCTGGAAGCTCACCACAATGTGGGGTTATCACGTTGGCTCACTGGTCTTTAACAATTGCCATTAGGAATGCCTCCGCAACACACTGAAGTGCCAATTGGCACACTGTTTTACTAAAATAGATCTAACTCCCCGCCCGGGTATCGGATATAGGTAGATCTTACAGCGTTTGAAAGCTAACTAACTTTTCTACACATTGGTAAACTCAAAACTAAAAAATACTAGGTATTGTAGAAAAATTATATCGGATAACCCATGTACTAAGGGTAAATTTAAGTTAGGGAAATACGAGGTTTTACAGTATCATCCATGAAGGTTTTGATGAGGTATCAGAGGAAAGGAAAGCTCAACCCCAGATATATTGGACCCTTTGAGATTCTTTGCATAGTTGATAAGGTAGCTTATGAATTATCCTTACCCCAGATTATATAATTGTCTATTTCATTTTCCATGTTTCTATGTTGTGGTAATACATTCCCAAACGGTCTAATGTGCTCGTATGAAACTTAGTTTAGTTGGATGAGTATTTGAACTTTGTGGAGAAGCCTATGCTAATTTTGTATAGTGATGTTGGGTGATTACGCGCTACAGAGATTTCAGTAGTTAAGGTTCAGTGGAGGAACCACCCAGTAGAAAAGTCTACGTGGGGCATTGATGAGTGGTGATTTTACAACTCATTTGCACACATTTTTCATGCACATTACCTTGTATAAAATGAGTAAATGAGTCATAATTATGATTTAATGAACTAATATCACTCGTTGCATTTATAGGGGTTGAAAAGACAAAGAGATGTAGATTGGAGCTTGAAAAGATCAAAAGGGAGTAGAAAAAATGCAGCTGAAGACCTGCATGGAACTAGCCTCAGTTAATGTAATCGTGGTATATGGGCCACAGTTGCAGTCAATCCAGATGGTCAACTAGGTTTAACCGCAGAAGTCAATCGCGGTCGTGTAGCCACTGTCGCAGCCAAACTTGGAGGAAATGTTTAGCCAAAGGGAAAAACTGTGATTTTACTTTATTATCACAATTTGAACAAAGAAACTCAGACCCTCACTTGATGTATCATTCATTCTATCACATTCCTTCTTCCCCAATTTTTCTAGGTTTCGCTTAAGACATTGTAGCCTCTATTTTTGGAGAAGAAAATTTGTATAAATTTTGGGTGAAGAATACATTGGAGACTTTTCAAGTGCAAGATTTACTCACTTTCATTGTTGATATTGTGGATGATCCATATTTGAAGTAAGATTCGCTTAGATCTACCATAAATTAATTCAATGAAGATTATGGGTATATCTGTGCTTATTTATCTTATGTGTAGCTAAATATCCTTCTTGGGGTTATGTGTGAATAGGTATTAAAGTGTATGTGGGTTGTGATTATTAGCATCTATTTAGTAGTTCATTTTTATGGGTTCTATTATTGCTATGCTATTTTGATTGGGATTTGATGGGTGAATACTCCAAATAGCCTTATGGGCTTAATGGGTGAAAGCTCCAAGCTCTAACCAAAACCTAAGGCTATCTTCAAATTTCATCCTTGAAAGAGATATATGGAGACCAAAGCAATGATAGACAATTATATGTGTAGTGTGCTAAAATCTCACTATCTTAGAAATAAAGGTGAAAGTGAGGTTGACTATGCACTGGGTGTCATCTTAGAAATAGGGATTCATTGATTGAGGTTGTGGTTGCTAATTGTTGGACACATCCATTAGGTATTTGAAAGGATCAATGGGTGAAAGCTTGGTGTTTTGTTGAAAGACTAGCATAACTATCTATATCCAAACCTATCCATATTTGATTTACTAAATCGATGTTGATGACTAACTCCCACATGTCACTCCCTTATTAATGCATAATCCTAAGATCCATGCATAATTTTTAAAACTATAATTATTCGTAGCCCCAAATTTATACTAGAAAATACCAAAAAGAAACATTAATGTATGATCTCACCTCCACCATTATATCTTTTCTTCCCTTTGTTTGAATTTAACTCTCAACTATCATTTCCAATTAATTTGAATTCCACTCATATTGTTCCTTGTGGATTAGACGCCGTCTCCAAAGTTTGATAAATATATTAACGAGGATCGCCTTACACTCAAATTGACGTGTAAGTTTAGCGTTATCAAAAATGGCATTGTTGCCGGTGGAATAATTTGGCGTATTAAGTTAGTATGGAATCTTAGTTACTTGCTTGAATTCAAGCTTGTAAATATTTGTTTGTGATTTTTCTTTATCGGTAGATTTTATTTTATTTTTACTTCTCTTGATGGCTTCTTCTAACAAATATAAGTTTAATGATTGAAAGTCATATCTTGACCCCCTATGTTCGTATTGTTATGGACCCCACTTCAGGAGAGATTATAAGTATGCTCCCTGATGAGAGATTTTATTGTCTCCATCCGATTGGGAGTATTGTTTCCCTATGTGCAGCCATCGGCAAGACATTAGGATGAGAGTCCAAGAACCCCCTCCCCCTATTATACTAATAGAATTGCTAGTTTTTTCTATGATTTAATTAGGTCATATGATGAAAATCGGAAGACCAATGCACCGACTCCAGTAGTTGTGACCGAAGGTTATTAGACATCTTGGATTGGGTAGATGCCATAGGGCATAATATGGAATACATGTACAAAGAATGGCCAGGTGTCAAGATCGAGCTATTGGGCAATGAAGAAAAGCTTGAAACTATCACTACCTTTCCCAATACTCAAAAAGAGTGTTATCAAGAAGAGAAACCATGATATGATGATAATCTTGGTAGCAAAGATTCCTAAATGACTTCCCAATTTTCTGACTAATATAAGGGAGAAGACGCCAAAATAAAGAAAGTGAGTACTAAGTCAAAAGAAAAAACAATGCATTATGCTCATGATGACTCTAGCTCATTTCAGGGTAAGTAGGTTGACATCCGCCCAAGCGCACACACAAGTGTACATGGTCTTATCAAGTAATATAGTAGCCTTCAAGAAAGTCGAGTTATCGATCCGCAGAGACTTGATTCAACAATTATTTTATTTTAGTTCATAATGCTGATTCAATTGATGCGAGAGTAACCAAAAAGAGAATTTGTAAGTTGTAAATTAAAGATAAAGTAGATAATGCAAAAATAAAATCTTGGAACAATCAATAATAGAAAAACCCAGGGTTAAAGTACTCCAAACAATCATACTATGTTGTTGAATTTCATTCGTTAATTTGTTTATCTTGGTTGTTGATTCGTAAGTGAATTGCATTATTATGGTTTTCCAACCTCTAATCTTTTTCCTAATATGGACAATACAACTACATCATTGAGTGGGGATGTAATAATCTAATCAATTTAATTAAATCCATCATCCTACTTTTGAATCAAGTAAGGCATCTAAATACATTCCTGTCCTAGACGCTAAGTTTATTCTTTATTTTATAAAAGAATAAAAATTCAAAAATTTTATATTCCAATTTTCTATCTCCCTATTCTCTCTCTTGAAATTACAAGGTCGACAATATATGTATTTTAGGGGTGATCTATCCATAAATTAATTGAAACAAAAATAAATAAATAAATAACCAAATATGATAAGAAAAATTAATGAAATTAATCCAAAATAATAGTACTCATGTTCTTGACTTTAACCCCAAAAAAAAAATTTTTAGAAGATAATATTCATAATCACGATCCTAATAATTGAATACATGATATGAAAAATTAAAGAATAAAAAACTAAAGAAGGTGCAACAGCCACGCCAATTGTTGACCAAGTATTTTCCACCGAGTTTCGTGTCCAAGAATGTGTCCAAAGTTATCCAAAGTAATTAAATAAATATTCCTCAATTGTCCAGCTGGCGTGTGCATATATATATTATCTCAATTCAAATGTTTGTGGGGTTTAAAAGGTCTGGCATGTGGTCCCTCCATTTCCCACAAATTCCCTCCATTATCTCTTTTTGTGTCAGCAAAGTTGGACCTACGAAATACTACATGCGACGCACGCAGTAGTGCCCCAAAATGGAGCATGCGTCGCATGCATATTGTGTGTCTCCAGTAGAATTTCATATTCAAATATTTTACAGGGCATAAAAGCACTGAAATGGAGGGTGCGATGCATGCATATCGCGCGTACTCACTGAAAATTGCATTCAAAATTTATTCTAAGTGTTGAAGTTCTATTTTTTGTGCATGTCTTTTATAGTGTATTTTTTAAAGAAAGTTCGCCCTTTAAATCATCAATATATCATCATATTTAGCTCACAAAGCCTCCTACAATATCACACACCACGTATTAAAGATCAAAATAACATAATATTCTCAACGATAAATCAAAACAAGAGCTAAGATAAGGCAAATTCGCAATGATCTTCCACTTATTATTCCGCCTCTTGACTTAATCAAATTAAAATTTGAAAAAAAAAGAAGTTATTCCACTAATAATTAAATATTTAAAATATTTGAAATAAATTAAACACATTAGAATCCACCGAGATCAACTAGACACACAACTAGCTCAAGCTAGTAAAACTAGTTTTCCAGGTTGAACTCTTAATGACTCAATTAAATACAAACTTGTTTGAAAAATACTTTGGACATTGTAAATACACACTTGGACACTTAAAATGCTTATTTATATTAAAATCATCATATTAAGCACACAAATTGCCTCAAAACAAGGAAAAATAAGCTAGAATAATGATACCAAAGTGTATAAAACCACCTCAGACCATCACCCGACACATAAATCCTTGTTCTCCCATCAACAAATCTTTACTCTAAACATAAAAATCTGAGGTGACACTACACTTATTCTAAATGCAATACACTCAAGCTAGTACTACAATGACAACATAGAATGCATGTTTTTACACAAAGCACGATATTTACACAATTGATAGTTCATGAACACTACTCTAAAACATCCTAACCTCAAGAATTAAATCCACAAATGGTAAACTCATTCATATTTATCAATCAAAGACATCATACAAATCACCCATATTCATCAAACGTATGCCCTCAAAATAAGAGAGTTACCCATAATTACTCGCAATAATGCATTTTATAACGTAATTGGTACAAGAATCAAATTACGCTCACTCTCACAAGGAATTCACAAGTCACACATAATGAACCATAGGCTTTCCCTTAGGGGTCGTTTGGTTTGAAAACAAGTTATACCGAGATTAGATATGCTGGGATACGTTATGATGGGATAAGTTATATTGGGATTAGTTATGCTGGGATTATTTTTTATTGAGTGCTTGGTTTGTTCTATTCAAAGTAATATGCATGATATAATTTCTAGGAATAAATTGATTGATTACCAAAATACCCTTCATCTTATTTAACTTTATATATATATATATATATATATATATATATATATATATATATATATATTTCTTTTTAAGCTTTAAATATTCATTCGTAAAATTTTTTATTATTTTTCAGAGAAATTAAAATATATAAATAAACATAATTTATATATTTTACAATCATTTTGAATGGTAAACTGTTCAAAATTTATTTATTTATGAATACATTATACGTTAATTAATAGTAATTGATGTATGTGTGAGAATATATTACGGAATATATTATGTTATATATAAATAAGTTATATATAATATATTATAATTAAATATATTACAATAATATATATATATATATATATAATTAAACATAATTAAAGTATATATATTCATAATATATTCATAATATTATATATTATATATTACGTAATTACGTTATATATTACGTAATATATTATATTCATAATTAATGAATATATTATACATTAATTAAACATAATTTACGAATATACAATATACATATATTTATGAATATATTATACATTATTCATAATATACATTTATGTTCATAATATATTATACTGTTCATAATATATATTTTACGTTCAAAACATAATTATTATACATTTTACCAGTTTACGTTAATTATTATTCGATATATATAATTTATTTATGAATATATTATACGTTAATTAAACATAATTTATTATTTATGAATATATAAATAATATATATATGTGTGTGTGTGTGTGAGAGAGAGAGAGAGAGAGAAATGAAAATAATAGAGTCTGAGGGTATTTTTGTCCTTTCATACATTTATCCTAATGATAAATGATGGTGGGATTGTTATCCTACCAATTGAGTGGATAACTTATCTCGGGACTATTTATTAGTCCCGGGATAAGTTATCCCGAATATTGTCCACCAAATATGCAGTAGAAAATTTTATCCCAGGATTATTATTTTATCCTGGGATTATTTGCTCCAACACCTCAAACCAAATGACCTCTTAGTGTAATGCTCCACTAATATGAGAATGTCAAGTATAGGATCAAATTGATCTTTTTTGGGTTGTAATGTAGGCTAAGAGATGGGTAGAAACTATTTGTAAATAGTGACTAACCTTTATAAGTACTTTAACACACTACATTATACATTTAAAATCAATCTCCAACAACCAAATTACACATTTTCATCTACCCATAACTTTTGTTTTTGCCCCAACTTTTTAAAGCATTTTCACAAACACATGATGGGCGTATTGCTTATTCCTTCAAGATTTTTTTATTCTTTTTCTATAGTCATGGGAATATTTCCAACACCATTTATATCATTCCCAACCAAACATCAAATATAAACCCCAATAACTATTACCTTGGGGCATCAATTTTACCTTTTTGTTCTTCAATTTCTCAAACTCATTACTAAATTAATTTTCTTTATTAAAGAACTTAAGAGCTTTTTGGATCAAATTATGGTCAATCAAAGAAAGGGTATTAGGCTACATATGTGGCTACCAAAGAAAATAAGCTAAAGGATCAATGGGTGTTAACTAGGATAATGCACAAAGGGTAGGATAAATACAAGGTATAAAACAAGGCTACCAAAGAAATGGCTAAATCATCTCCTAAACTCACACTCTTTATTTTGCTTTGCACACATACTTGGCAAGTTCTAGATATCACATGCAACAAGGAATATACAAAAATCTCAGATGCGCATGGCACATGCTCAACTCAATAGGATCATCATAATTTCCATAACAAACAATACCATGAATTGAAAATTAAGCCAACAAGTACAAAAGTCATAATCAAGAGCCCAGGAGTCTAAAAAATAGCAATTTACTCAATTAACATACTTTTACAAAAAAATCCCATTTGCATCATTTAATAAAAAATAACAGCAACAAGAATATCTCACAACAAAATTTTTTAATTTGAGCCAAAATTTATGAATTTCCCTACCCCACACTTAAAAATTTACTTTTTTCCCATAGTGAATTTTTAAAATAAGAGATAGAAATACTCCCTGAGGCATCTAGGCCTAGCTAGTATCATCTTTTTCATTAATGAGATCCATGGGAAACCCACACTCAGTCTTTGTCATGCTTCAAGCTCAAGTTTATGGTACTCAGACTTCCCATTAACCTGTGACTTAACCAAAGACAAAAACTACGTGAAATAAAAACTAAAAAAACTGAAAAGAAAACATACCTAATTAATTTGGGTTGCCTTCCAAGAAGAGCCTAATTTAGTATCGCGAAACTACCCATATCAACTCAACCATATTCCTTCACACTTTTACTCTCTGTTGGGGTCCATTTTTTTATTTGTTTTTAACCTTTTGAGTTTGCACTCTCAAGGTCAACATCTCTCTTCACTTCAACCTTAATTATGTAGGAAATAGTAGATTCAACTTGGGTCACTAAATCAGGTAATCTGAAGAGGTCTTTGATCGATTAATCACCCTATACTTTTCCCTTTCAATCATATTGATCACACACAAATCTTTAATTTGGGATTCCACAATGGGTATTTTGTAAACATCAAATACCACATCTCTATCATCTACCCTTATTTTGAGTGTGTCTTCTCTAATATCAATCAATACCCCCTTGTTGCTAAGAATGTATGACCCAAGATAATTGGTACCTATTCGTCTGCCTCAAAATCAAGAACAAAAAATTCTACAGGTATAATGAATTTACCAACCTTTATAAGGACGTTCTCTGTTATACCTTCCAGATATGTAATCGATCCATCTGCGAGATGTATAACCACAAGTGTTGATTTAGGCTCCCCCAAGCCCAATATTTTAAATAGTGATAGGGGTATCAAATTTATTCTTGCCCCTAAATCACTCAATTCATGGACTAATTTACTCCCAATTTGAATATGGATTGCAAACATCCCTTGATCTTTCAATTTTTTGGGGATTTTTTGTGTCATCACAACACTACACTCTTTAGTGAATGTTATAGCTCTCATATCCTACAATTTAACCTTATTTACCATCACATCCCTCAAGTACTCAAACTTCCTTGAATTATCAGCAGCTTCGTAGGAAATTTATTGGGTCACCACATCAATATCTACCTTCTTTGTTGCCTTTGGAGGTTCTCCTTGTAGCTTTTTACCATATCTCAAGGTTATTGCCATAACCTATTTTGTATTTTTTGTGTAAGCTGGCAACCCACCTGGTGGCCTGGTATTAACTGCTTCCTTATTTTTACCCACATGAAACTCTAGACTTCTGTCATCGCTTATAAATTTTTGAAGTCTGTAGCAAACTGTATTTAATTAGTTAAGATCTGTTTCATTATCTCTTCCATGTTGCTAGTTGACTGATCTGGTTGGTCCTGTAGCTGTGAGCCATTCCATGGATGATATGGTGGCTGAGTCTTCCACTTTATGTTCTAGGCATTACCTACATACATCATAAATTCCTAATTTGAAGCACAGATGGTCGTTGCATAACCACTATTTCCACATACGTCACACGAACCTACAACTTGTTGGATAGCATTGATTGTGGTTGCAGGTTGTGTTGCTCCTAATTTCATGTTATTAAACTGAGTGTTGATCAAATTCTATAATGTAGAAACCTATGGTGATAAGGCTGTGAATTGTTTCACCTCTAATACTTCAGCAATTCTTTTCGTGAAAATTCTTGAATTTGCATGCCCTTCTGGATTTCCTTGTACTATTTGATTCAACAATATGTAAAGCTCATCATAAGTCCATTCCAGCGTTTGATGACCATTGGCTGAATATAGAAAAATCTTTGTATTGTGATCAAGAGCTTCTACAAAAGTATAAGCAAGTACGTCATTAGATTGTTGGTGGTGTGGACACTCCCAAGGAAGAGCCTTGAAGAATTCCTAAGCATGATAAAGGTTTTCATCGGACTTCTGTTTAAAGCTCACTATCTCACATTAAAGTCTCACAGAGTCTGATGGAATAAATCTGATAAGGAACTTCCTAGCTAAGTCGTCCCATGATGTAATTGAATTGGCCTGCTCTATATTCAACCACCTTTTAACTTCCCCCAAAAGTGAATGGGGAACAGTGTTAGCCTCATATAATCTGGAGTCACCCAAGTCAGAGTGAATGTATCAGTAAGCTCAATAAAGGTCTGCAAGTGGAATTATGGACCCTCGTGCAAAAGCCCTGAAAATTGTCCACTGCTAATAAAAAGCTACTCCATATTGTTTTTCAAATCAAAATTCTCACCAGCGGCTGGTCTTTGAATTAGGAAAGTCAAGTTCATCGAAAGTGGGACTGCCACTTCCCTAACTGTCCTTCTGGCTACTTGTTGTTCAACCATTGGAACAAGAATCGTTTAGCCTTCTTGAATTTATGGAATTCTGGGAAAAAGGGTTGCTTTTCTCCTGTGTTGATGGTACAGTTGCTCGGGTTCCAGGCTTAGTTCTACCAACCCTCGATCCCTTGCCAGCTTATAAACTTAAGAACTTAATTCTTTAAAGAAAAAACAAGACCAAGCATAAAAAAACAAATAAATATAAAAGTATAACTAAAATAAACAATTGCCAAAATACAAGTCCCCGACAACGGCACCAAAAACATGACAGTGCCCAATCGCACATGCAAGTGTACATGGTCTTCTCATATAGTATAGTGTCCTTCAAGAAAGTCGAGTTATCGATCCCACAAACACTCGATTCGGCAATTATTTTATTTTAGTTCAGAATTTAGATTCAATTGATGTGAGAGTAACCAAAATGAGAATTTGTAAGTTTTAAATTAAAATTAAAGTAAACAATGCAAAAATAAAATCTTGGAACAATCAATAAGAGAAAAACCCAGGGATAAAACACTCCGAACAATCATACTATGTTGTTGAATTTCATTCGTTAATATTCTTATTTTGGTTTTTGATTTGTAGGTTTAATTGCATGACTATGGTTTCCCAACCTATAATATTTTACCTAATATGGAAATTACAACTATATCATTGAGCGGGGATGTAATAATTCAATTAAGTTAATTAAAGCTATCATCCTATGTATGAATCAAGTAAGTCATCTAAATACATCCCTGTCCTAGACGCTAAGTTTAATTCTTTATTTTATAAAAGAATAAAAACCCAAATTTTGTTTATTCCCATGTTTTATCTCTCTATTCCCTCTCCCGAGATGACAAGGTTGACAATATATGTATTTATGGGTGATCGATTCATAAAATAATTAAAATAAGAATAAACAAATAATCAAATATGATAAGAAAAATTAATGAAATTAATCCAAAACAATAGTAATCATGTTCTTCGCTTTAACTCCGGAAAGAAAATTTTAAGCCAATAATATTCATAATCACTATCCAAATAATTGAATACATGATATGAAAAATTATAAACTAAAAAATAAAAATTTAAAACCTAATGAAGCAGCAGCACCCACGGTAATTGTTGACCAAGTATTTTCCACCGAATTCCGTGTCCAAGAATGTGTCCAAAGTTGTCCAAAGTAATTCAATATATATTCCACAATTGTCCAGATGGCGTGTGCATATATATTATCCCAATTATAATGTTTTTTTGATCTAAAAGGGCTGGAACGTGGTTCCACCATTTCCCACAAGATTCCTCCATTATCTTTTTTGTGTCGGCAAAATTGGACCCTGTGACATACTACATGCGACGCACACAGTGATGCCCCAAAATGGAGGATGCGTCGCATGCATATCGCGTTTTCCACTGGAATTTCATCTTAAAATATTTTCTAATGCATAAAAGAACTGAAATAGAGGGTGTGATGCATGCATATTGCGCGCATCCACTGGAAATTTAATTGAGAATTTATTTTTTAGTGTTAAACGTCCTATTCTGTATCGATGCCTTTTGTAGTGTATTTCTAATGAATTTTTGACATTTAAATCATCAATATATCACCGTATTTAACTTACAAAGTCTCCTACAATATCACACACCACATATTAAAGATCAAAATAACATAATATTCTCAACGATGAATCAAAATAAGAGCTAAGATAAGACAAATTCGCAATGATCTCCCACTTATTATTCTGCCTCTTGACTTAATTAAATTAAAATTTGCACATTAAAAATAATTTATTCAACTCAAAATTGCATATTTAAAATATTTGGAACAAATTAAACACATTAGAATCCACCGAGACCAACTTGACACACACCTAGCTCAAGTTAATAAAACTAGTTTTCTGGGTTGAACTTTAAATGACTCAATTAAATAAAAATTTGTTTGAAAAATACTTTGGACATTGTAAATACACACTTGGACAGTTAAATTCTTATTTATATTAAAATCAACACGTTAAGCACGCAAATATCTCTCAAAACAAGGTGAAATAAGCTAGAATAATGATACCAAAGTATATAAAACCACCTCAGATCATATGTTCTGTTGGATGCAATTCCCAACGTAAAGGACGAACCCTATTCTAACCACTTATCAATATTATGCTTGTTGGATTGGATGAAAGCCTACATACTCAATCTAATGATGACATCTTGGAGAAAATGAACTTCTCCCTTATATTGTTGTATTTGACATTCCAACAGAGCATACGGAGCTCCCCATATCAATGGCTGAGAAACTCAAGTTCCAAAGTACAAGGAATGGACAATTGATGAACATGCTTATACCCAAGGATCAACTCCAGAAGACTTATGTGAAGTTGGGTAAAAGGTTCAAATCTTCAAAATGGTGAGATCGGAGATTTCTTGCGATTTTACCACCTTTTCCAAGTTTCATCTTAGAAGATTTGAATTTTTTATTCCTCTACCACTCATTGCATATTGAGCAAAATTTGGGATAGAGATTCAAATTTTTTAAGAGGATATACAAAGGGAAAGAGTTAAACAGTCATGCTGTGATGTTAAACTAAGCACTAGATGGGAAGAAACCCATTAAGCCATGAAACATGGCCCGTATCCTTTTACTTACATATGCTAGGGTAGATTTTGATTTTTGTTGTTGTTTGTGTGCATGCATAGTCCATTAAGTATTTGTGCATAGGGGTATTTTGGTTGAATTTTGAAAGAAGATATGTTTGAATTTGGCAAATGGACTCAGCACGACATGTAGAAACCCTGGATGCTTGGTCTCAGTTATCGTGATCGCAGACCATGCCTCCACAATCATGGAGACCATGTGACCACAATCGCATAACTTGGACCGTGATCGCGGTTAACTCAGATTAAAAAGATCATCCAACTGTCATGCACCCATGCACCTTAGCTTCAATTTTCTTATAATTTCCCTCAAATTTGTGGCCTCTCAAGAGTATCCAAGGTTTCATTTCAAAAATTTTACATTATTTACCTGGTACGTAGTCTCAAATTCTCTTATAGTCAATGTTATTGTAGTCTTAGGACATGTAGCTAGGAATCAACTTGCAATAGTGTTATAATGCCAAAACTATGCTTATTTGTAATTATAATTGTGGTTAGCTGCAGTAGGGTGTCTACGCATCATTTGGGAAAGTCTTGAGTACCCATATTATAATCTGGATTAGTTATAATTGACGTGTACAATATGTGTCCATTCACTGTCCAAATGAGTTCAATATGAATTCCTTCGAATTTAGGGATGCTATCTTGCTATCTATAGTTATTATCTGTTCATGATATTGTACACCTGTTTGGAAGACAAAGTTGGTGTGAAGATCATCTTTATTGAGCAAAGACATAATTGTTAGCTGCGGTCTCAGGTATTGCAACTGCGTTCCTGATGACTGCAACCACAGTAGCGGAATTGTGATAAATACTCTGTTATCACCATACCTGAGGACAGATGCCTAGAGAAATCCAAATTTTTTCATATCTATTTTTCACCCAAAAATGTCCTATAATAGTGCCCCATGTTCTTTCCTTGTTAATTTAGCATATGTTTTTCTTTGAAAATACTAAAAATGGTCTGAAGTGTCCAATATATAGGTACTCAGCTATAGAATGGGAGACTTAGATGAATCCATAGCCTTGCTTCTAGAAAGCCAATACAAATATTACAAGAACCTCCCAAGGTCCAAGATACACCTAAAATGGAGTATTACTATGGACAAAGCTGCAGTGAAGTTCCCAGAATTCCATGACAAAATTTCTACTATCAGGAAATATGCTCCAGGACTACCCCAGGGGACAAGAGAATACTACACTACTCACCATTCATGTGCGGCTCAGTCTGACTATGAAATATATCAGGAGGAGTAGGAAAAGCTAAAGAAGAAAGGTGCTACGGTTGCCAGACTGGAAATTACATATTCAACCTTGTCAATATCACAAAGGACCCTCCGGGTGTCACAGGAAAGGTTGTTGAAGAGGGAAAAGAAAAAGAGAAAAAAATTTCACCAAGCTATGGAGATGATTAAATAACATCTTCAAGATACTTAATCCTACAGAACAACTACCTTTGTCGAGGAACGATAGTTACAATGGAGCCGCTGCTGAGGGGTCTGGTGCTAATGATGGTGGAGATGATGTAGGGTATTCGAAGATGATGAAGATGATTCAGGGAGCATCCTTTACTCTTACCTTGTTAACTAGGCAGTTGGGGGTTCCTATACCTATATTTGTACTTCTTAGATGTCCCTAGGTAATGTTTTTGATGACACTCGATAATGTTTTTATTGTGTTTTGCTATATTTTTGGGTACTCTGATGGTGCCCATGCTTTATGTATTATCATGCTTTTCTTTTATTTCTAGTTTTAGTTTTCAATACGTACTTTAATTTTGTTACAGATCTTAATAATGTTGGGACAAGTATGCAGGGAAATTCTGAGTATCCATAGCATAAATGTCGAAAAATACAAGGGAAGTATGAGTACCTGTAGCATTTTGATTTGCAAATTTGGATCACTTTATACACCATCGGCAAAGTCTAAGTAGCCAAATGGTTAATTTTCCCATTTTTAGCCAAGATGTGAGAGTTAGGCTTGGGTTGTATCCATCACCATATTTTAGCAATTTGTGCATGATGCTATGGTAAATCAAGAAACCCCCTCCATCCAAAATTTTAGAAAAAATCAAGGGCATGGACGTGAGCAGTGTTGTAACAAATCCTTTTCTTTTTTTTTGGTTCCATAAATTTTTTACTTGTGAATAAGTGATAAATTTTCATGATTGCTTCCATCGAGAGGGACATTTGAGCTCCCTTAAAAAAATTTGCAAGCCATGTGTGGTGAGAATATTGATATTCATTGGTTGTACAATTGTATTATCTAGAACTTTCCCCTTTAGTTTTTCAAAACTAACTTTTATTGTATTTGGTTGGAGAAATGATCTTAGGCCCTCTTTGTGATTTTGGAACCCACTCTAGCTAAGAAAAACTACCCATGTATAATTATAATTCCTAATACTCTCTTTGATACATTAAACATTTCTTTGGAAAACTCATTATAAGTCGTGAACCCTTCTTTTTATCCCTCTTTGAACCATACCCTCCTTAAACTTAAAAATTCAATATGAGCTAAAAGCCTAAGTTGGGGGTGGTAAAGATTTATGGAAGTAAGTTTGGGACCACGAAGTATAAGTGAAAATCCCAAATGTGCCTAAGTGTGGAAAACAAATATTTAGAATAAGACCCAACAAAGGAAAGTTTTGCATGAAAATTGCGAGAAAATAAAATGAAATAAAAGTGGTGAACAAAGGAAACAAAAAGTAGGCAAAAAAATAGAGAAAACAAAGTAGAGTGGACTTTAGTCGAAAGAAGGAGTGTTGTAAAGTATGATGTACATGTTCAAGGTAGGGTGTAACCTAGTTCCCTAAATGATATCCTACCCTAAACCGAACCTACGTTACAAGCTTAGAAATTCCTTTGAGATCTCCATCCATTTACCTTCTTTGTAGTGGTGATTGAAAATAGGGGCAAGCCTATGGCATGACACTTGTTACATTGAGATTTCTTTTTTGAGGGGAGAATTTTGCAGTTAAAATTCCTTGTTACTGTTTTGGTAGTTTGTTGTGTGAAACTTTTCTTTCTTGTGAGATGGGCATGCAATTAAATTTAAGCGAGTGATTTTTGTCACCTCTCGAATAATGAGCCAAGTGAAGTATGGTTTAGTTTTAGTCAAAAGGTGAGCTATTTCTAGAGTATTGGTTTTTTTTTGTTTGACTTCTCTTTAAAGTCTAATGTAGCCTGGAATATTACATTTTATAAAGAGGGGTGTTGAAAAATTAGCCTAGCATAAGTCTGATGAGCTACTTGTGGTTGCGATTCAGGGCGAGGTCGATATGGTATTTCAGGCATAAAATGTGGGCATAAATGATTGTGGCTCATGGCTCATTGTTGCTTGAGGACAAGCAAGGTCATATGTTGGGGGTGTTGATGAGTGGTAATTTTACCACTCATTTGCACTTATTTTTCATGCACATTACCTTGTTTCAAATGAGTGACTGAGTCATAATTGTGATTTAATGCACTAATATCCACTCAGCACAGGTATAGGAGTTTAAAAGACAATGAGATGTGTATTGGAGCTGGAAATGATCAATAGGGAGCAAAAAAACTGTAGTTGAAGACCTGCAGGGACTACCCTCAGCTACCATGGTTGTGGTACATGGGTCATGTTCGCAGTCAATCAAGATAGTCAATAAACGATGACCACAGAAGTCAATCGTGTTCTCATAGCCACAGTCGCTGCCAGACTTGCGCAATTGCGGCTTGGTAGAAATGTTTACCTTAAGGAAAAAACTGTCATTTCACATGCTGATCCCAATTTGAACAAAAAGACTCAAACCCCAAATTGATGTATTATTTATTCAATTACATTTCTTCTTCCGTAATTTTTCAAGGTTTATCTTAAGACTTTGTAGCCTCCATTTTTGGAGAAGAAAATAATGTATAAATTTCGGGTGAAAAATACATTGGAAACTTTCCAAGTGGAAGATCTCGATCACTTCCATTGTTGATATTGTGGAGGAGCCAAGTTTGAAGTAACATTCACTTAGATCTACCACAAAGTAATTCAAAGGAGATTATGGGTATATCTATGCTTATTTACCTTATGTGTAGCTAAATATCCATCTTGGGGTTATATATGAATAGAGATTAAAGTATGTGTGGGTTGTGATTGGTAGCATCTATTTGGTAGTTCATGCTTATGGGTTCTATTATTTCTATGCAATTTTTATTGGGATTTGATGGGTTAAAACTCCAAATACCCACGTGGGCTTGATGGGTGAAAGATCCAAGATCTAAAGCAAACCTAAGGCTATCTTTGAAACAAAAGTTTTGGGTGAAGCTTAGGAATCTATATCACCCTTGAAAGAGGGATGTGGAGACCAAGGAAATGATAGATAATTATGTGTGTAGTTTGCTAAATTCTCACTATCTTAGAAATAAGGGTGAAAGTGAGGTTGACTATGCTTTGCGAGTCATCCTAGAAATAGGGATGCCTTGATTGAGGTTGTTTTTGCTAATTGTTGAACACATCCATTATCTATTTGAAAGGATCAATGGGTGAAATTTTTTTGTTTTGTTGAAAGACTAGCATCAATATCTATAACCAAACCTACCCATATTTGACTTACTAAATCGATGTTAATGACTAACTCCCATATGTCACTCCTTTATTAACGCATAATACCAAGATCCGTGCATAATTGTTAAAACTCTAAGTATTCAAAGCCCTAAATTTATACTAGAAAATACAAAAAAGAAACATTAGTGTAGGATCTTACCTCCCTCATTATATCTTTTGTACCATTTGTTTTAAATTAACTCATAACTACTATTTCTAATTAATTTTAACGCCACTCACATTGTTCCTCATGGATTCGTCCCCGACTCTGTAGTTGGGTAAATATGTTGACGATGACTTCCTTGCACTTAAATTGACAAGTAAGTTGAGTGTTATAAGGGATCAAGAGCGAGATCTAGACCTAGTATGGTCATATTTTGAAGCTTTAGGTATATCCTAATCCTTTACTTTTGCAAACTAAAGTTCTTTTAGTAGTGGATATTATAATGATACTTTAGGTCATTTTTTTGCATTTTTGCTTATTTTCATCGTATAAAGATTTCCTATATATGCCCCATGACATTTATGACTTATTGGAATAGATAGTTTTATTACTTCCTATTTATTTGGTGTTTAGAGCCAATTTCCTATTTTGATGCCTTGATGGTCTAAATTGGCTACCGGGCAAAAACTTTAGTCAAATGACCTAGTATACTAATTCTAAAAGTTCAAACAACTTCAGAATATCAATTTTTGGTTATATGGATCATTGGTTTGGGTATCGAAGCTCCCAAACTTATGTTGGCCAATTGGTCATAAGTTAAGAAAAGTGGCAAGTTGGTGTGTAACCCTCTTTTCATCAAAATAACCTCAGATAGAAATTTCAACCTCGCCATTGAGTCTAGAACATCAAATTTTATATGTTAGAATAGTTCATTTATTTATATGAGATTTTAGATGAATTCCAAGGGGTTGGCAGTGACTTGGAATTTCTCATTGTCTCAATTGGTGTTGGTGCATCGCTTAAGCGATGCCTTTAATCGCTTAAATAATTTGGCCGACCCCAAAAATTATTGCTTTAGCGGCTCACTTTGCCACTTAAGAAAATGGCTTTGTAGTGGCTGGGATATAGCATAAGCGAAAATAATGTCGCGTATGCGACATTGGCAATGACAGCCCTATATTACATAAACAATGTATTGATTGCATAAGCAATGAGTGTACAAGAGCACAAGTACCTCTTATGCGACCTAAAGTTTGCTTAAGCGATACCTGACTATATGGGAAGGGTATAAATACCCACTTAGCTCGTATTCTCACTATCTTCATCCATTCTCTAGAATGTAAAATGCTAAAAATTAAGAGTTCTTAGGAGAATCAATTGTTGGTGATTGTGGAGCCTTAGTATCATTAATTTACATGATATCTCGTTAAATTTATGATAATATTCCTTTATTTTTATGGTTTATTCCTTCAAGCTTAGTAACTTGATTCTATCACCATTGTAATTTGGAGTTTACCCATTGTTGAGGGTAAATGTTCCTTGAGCATAGAGAGATGTTATGTTGGTTTCAAATATGAGATTTTAGCCCCACATGGTATTTTTACATAATTTTGGACCCAAAGCACTATAGTGCACTATGGGTATCATTGTTCTCATTTTGATTAGTAAATTGTGATTGTGATAGCGTAGAACCTTGCATATGATTTTTTGAAAAGAAAATTGGTGATTTAATAAATTCTTTGGTGTTTTTTTGACTCCCTGGTATGCTAGGTTTACCTTCTTCATTAATTGAGCTATCTCATAGTATGTTTATGATAATATGCTAGATATAAGGTGAGATTTTGGTCTTGGAGGTATGAAAGAGAATAGATGGATTAGTTGCACCATATTGGCTATCTTAAAACTGTAATTATGAGTAATTAGCTTAGTTGCTCATGTTTTCAATGGGAATTCCATAGTTAGTCAAGCTTGGTGAAATTGCCCTAGTCATTTATGTTTAGGGTGGAATTGTCCTTAGTTTCTTAAATTAGGGGGAATTACCTTAGTTGCTATTTTGTTAGGAAGGATTGCCTTAGTTGTTTATGCTTGTGAAAAATTACCATCTTAGGGTATTTAGGTGTTACTTGACATCTGAAAATGAACTTAGATGCCTTAACTTAGTCCAGGGTAGAAGTTGCTTAAAATGTATTACTACAATTATAGTGGGCCCCTTCGGTGCATCTAAGGTCAAGACTTATGATAGCCTTATAGACTTATTTGTGTACGATATGCTGTTAATAATTTTTGTTTTGACACATAGAAGATTTATTATTTTTATTGAGTATGTTAGTTGGGTATTGAAAGATTGATTCTAATTTTGGTTATCTCTAATGATGTTGTTTATATATGTGATTATAGATAAGATATGATTTATATATATGATATGATTGATATATATGATATGGCTTATAGATATGATATAACTGATAGAGACGGTATAGCTTATAAACATGATATGAATTATACATATGATATGTCTCATAGATATGATATGACTTAAAGACATTATATGTCCTATAGATATGATATGTCTCATAGTTATGATATGGCATACAGCTATGATAATGGTTAATGGATTATAGATATGATTCATAGTTTATGGATACGATTATTTAAATAACCTACAATTATAATTATTGACTTGTCATATAGGCATCATTAATAGCATGACTTAATAGGTTTGGTATTGGTATTGTATTTTGAGTTAGCTTATTGATATGGATCTTTGAGATAGTTCGTTGATACAGTTTTTAAATATGAGTGTTGATTCGAGTCCATCAGCTGATAATGATCTTGATAATATGAGTTTGGATTCAAGCCTTACTAATAATGATAATGATGATGATACTATTGTGTTTCAGTTCAAGTTCGATATTGAAAATTATGTATACGATGATATAGTTCCAAAGTACTCTTGGTTATGGCTTGACAATTTGCTGATTTATGACTATTTGGTTGCTTAGCTGCCTTGATTGTGCCCTCCAGGATTATGGGAACCTTCATTGGGTTATTTACTTTTCTGTACTTCTTGGCTTATTGGGGCCAATCTTGTAATTATAATGGCATGATCTTTATGTTATTATCTCATACACATTTATTTATTTACGTACAGTGGTGTTGGAACTTATTTCCAAGTTTTTTCCTTTTTCTCTAACTTAGCTTATTTTTATCTTGTATTTTATCGTATTTATATCATGATTTACCTCACTCGACCGATGTTGCCTACTGATTACCCGTGGTTTTTTATACTCACACAACACGTTTGTACTTTTTTAGTGCAGATTGGTGTACTCGTTGTCGTTGTTAATTCGACGCTCGTATAGGGTTGACTTCGAAGATTGTGTGATCTCTTGGAGTCGGAGTTACCCTTTTTCCTTCTATTTACTTATGTCTAGTCTTTCATCTTCGAGACGGATAATATTTGACTATTTAGTACTGATAGTTCATTTGTAATAGCTCTTGTACCGACAATACTGACTCTTGAGATGATTTTTCACTTCCTATTTATGTATTAGACCATTATGTATGTATTATTTCTATATAAGTCTGTAATGGTTAATTTCCAACTTTTAGTCCATTTTCCGCCAAGTTATCCTATTGCATCTAGCTCTGAGCTATGTTCTACTTAACTACTAGCGGGATATAGTTGGTGTCATCATGACTCGTAAATTGGGTCATAATACTTAGTTGCTCAGGAGAGACTAAGCTTGCCTAAGTTAGACGGAGGGCTCAAAATACTAGATGTCTATAAATGGAATCAAGCAGCAATTGGAAAGTTGCGTTGGAACATATGCATGAAGAAATATGGGAAAATCGGTGGAATGCCCACTTTCAAAACTTAATTTCCCAAATACCCACTTAATTTCTTTTTTCATTTAATTTTTACCATTAGGGTCCAAAAATTTATAAAAGTGGGGTCCACAGGGGGGCCAAGGGACCTTTTCATCATTTTTATAACTTTGAAAATTAAATAACATACACCTAACACCCTCCTCTTCTTCTAATATTAAATTAAACCCCTTCTCTCTCTCCTCTTTAGTTTCTCAACTCCCGCTACTCCCAAGAAATATCTCCTAAATACCATTTTTTAATTTTCCTCTTCTCCAGCGGCAAAGGGATCATTTTTACATTCTAGGGTAAGCTAAAATCAAGTTCCAATTATTTGTAGATCAATTTTATTGATTTTTTTTTGTTAACCATTTCCTAGTGATGTAGTATAGGATTTTTTTTTCGAATGTGGTCTATTAAATAGTTAAAATATGAGAAACTTATAGGTAATTAGTTTGATTCTGAAGAAATGGTTGAGTTTTGAATCGTCAGTTTTGACAGATTTTTTCATTGATAACGATGTTAAATTTTGAATTTTTTGTTAAAGAGTTTTGGGTTAGTTCTTGTATTTTTTTATCACTGTAGTGTTGAATGATGGGATAATTGTTATTTTATGAGTTATTTCGACTATTTGATTCAAACTGTGACCTATTTCTATTTGTAGACTTATGGTCTATGAAATTAGAATGCCCTAGATTGAAATTAATATTTAGGTGCATGAAATTCTTTAAAAATATGATTGATGAAATAGTGAAAATTTAAAGATTAATAGCTAATTAGTTTGATTTGTAGCAATAGTTTAATGTGTAGCAATAATTGAGTTTTGATACTACATGTTGAAATTTTGTTCAGTTATGGTATTTTTGTGTAGTAAACTGTTTAATGGTGAAGTTGTACTTAGTTATTTTGGCTTTGTGATTTGAATATTGAATTATTTTTGTTACTAGACTTGTGTCTATGAATTAACAATGATAGAATTATTTTTAGGTGTAGATTCTGTTAAAAACTGGTAAAAAATGAATCAGTCTTAAACTCGCAGCTAGTACCGCGTCTGGTTCTGCTTCTAGAAATAGAAAAATAGGAAATGAGGCAGTTGAAAATCCCTGTAAAAGGACGAAAATTGAACCGAAAGAATTAGAATAAAATTCAGAGTTATAGGAGATAAGTAGATACATCAATGAGTCTAGTGATGATATTACTGAAGGTAGCGGTAGTGATGATGGTGAACGGAGTGAGGGTGGTGAACAAAATAATAATGATGGAGCTAATGATCCCTTATCATTCAATTTCGTTCAATGGCGCTCAATGGTTTAAGAGTTTTCATATATGGTGGCACTCCATGAACATCACTATTTATATATGTGCAACTTGCATTTCCAGATCAATCCATGTATTCGATATCAATAGTGTAACATCGAGTTAGCTAAAAAAACAATTCTGAAGCAACACATAGACAGAAAATATCTGGTCCACGTGCATCATCAAATTTAAATAGCTCTGAGGTTTGGGAAACCTCTGCTTGTTACTAACCTTAAGTGTAGCCTAAATAGACATTTGCTGACATATGTTTCTCACAGGAAATATTGAACTTGTATTTATTTTTTCCTGTGTTAGTTTACATAATCTGAATACGATCAATATTCTCATTGAATTTTTAAGGATAGAACAGACAGGAACTAATAATGACAGTTGTTCTACAAGTACGATGAAGTTACAAGTAACATGTACTACTGTAGTAGAGTATTCATCTGTAGAAGTTTGATCAATATTTCACAAGGAACATGGATAGTAGGTTTCACGCAAGGACAACTATAGTCATCATAGGAACCAACTTAGATAGTGGCTAAGAGGAATCTTTATAAGATCTCAGAGCATTGAGAATAAGTAAATAATAGAAATGAAGATTTACGGTAACTGCTTAGGTTTAGTATGATATGAACGCACTTCTAACAAATTTAATTACTGATCATCAAACTAATGTAGGTACTGAACATCAAATTATAGTATGTACTGAACATCAAAGTAATGTAAGTAGCGAAAATTAAACTAATGTCGGTGTTGACTATCAAACTAAAGAGGTACTAAACATCAAACTAGTGTAAGTACTGAACATTAAATTAAAGTACGTACTAAACATCAAACTAATGTAATGTAACACCCCGAAATCCCATCCTGAGACATCACATGATGCTTATAACCCCGAAGGACCACAAACTAACCCTTTACTGATATCTGTACCTGTACATTGCATAATATCTGAAATAAATGCGGAAACTAGCCATAAGGTTTAACACATATATGAATACTCATAATACAAAAAAACTGAATACTAATACATCCGTCTAAAAAGCCTCTAAACTATCTGAACTGCAGAATTGATGGGACAGGTCCCCAACTAATTCCATCAACTAAAAATAAACAAAGACTGAAGCAATAATAGTAAACTAAAATTCGTCCTCAAAAGAAGAGAACTCACTGCTACTGCTGCTGACTGGGACTGAACTACTAAAGATACTCTGGATCCTATACCTCTGAACCTATGGTGGCAAATAAAAAAGAATAGCACAAATGCATCAGTACAGGAATGTACCGAGTATGTACACGAGGTAGGCTATGCAAGGGCTCATAAATGCATAATATCTAAAGTGAATAATCATGAAGATGCCACACGAGAACACATATATGAATGAAAAAACCATGAACAAAATCATCGTAACTCTAGATACTAAAACTTGGATACCACTTTACTACATACTGAACTTACTACTGACACTGAGATACTGAACCACTGACTCATTTGATATTGATAACTGAGAGTCTAGACACACTCACATCAAGGACTGAATTCTGAGCTTACTTCTTTTAACTAAAAGAATTAGAGATCAACTTTTCTAATAGATTATCACGGAAGCGATTATCAATGATAATAAGTATGATCTTGTCCGAATCTGACAACAAGAATACTCAACAGAATCTAAGATAGAGATCAAGCTTATCTGACGGTAGATCTCTAGATATGATATTAAGAATACTCAACATGGTCTGGGATTCAGATCAAGCCTCTCTAACGGGAGATCTCAAGATATGATAATAAGAATCTGTATATGAGACCAAGCCTATCTGACGAGATGGTCCATGAATCAACGGAACAATCTGAGTTCCTTACTGAGATAGACGACTGCACCACACAGTCCTGATTTTTGAGGATTGATACTGAAACTCCAACTGTGGGAAGTAGTTACTTAACCGACATGCCCCAACCTACCACAGGTGGGGTCCAACCTGTAACCCCAGCTGGAAGGGTGTCAATAACGTTCTACGGGTAAAGACCTCTCTGGTCAAGCCTCTCTGATGGGATGACCCTCATAGGAAGTCGGCCTGAGGCAATACAATAGTCAAACCTCTCTGATGGTAATAGTATCTTCTGACAGTGACTCCTGCATCTTGCGCTGGTTATGTAGTTCTGGAGTTTAAGGATTCCTCCTAGCGACTAGGCCTCCCTGATGGGAGAGCCACCATCCCTTACCTCGCTCGATGCTAGCTTCTACTTCCAACTGAAAGACTGTTAACTGAATTCTTAACTAAATACAACTGAACAGAATCTGATACTGATCATGCTTCTCAAAAGATCTAACTGAGTTACTCTGAGATAACTTAGTTCCGTATCTGGCGAAAAAAGTATCAAATCATGGTATCTGAATGACGATACAAAGCTAGAATAGATTACTCGAATCACTTCTGAGATTAGAATAGAATCACTTGAATACTATTAGATCTGAGCTGATTGTAGGACTGAGTCTAGATTACTAGCGATACAGAGATTATAGAGATAACTGATATTACTGAGCTTTCTTAAGTTCCATACTTGTCTGAGGATACAGAGTTCTATAGTTCACTGAGTTCTGAGAATCATGGCTCGGCTGAAACTATCAAAAAATTGACACGGGCTTTAGACAACAGCTCTATTGTCGAGTATAAATACCCCCAGCACTCGATAACATAAAAGTAAAGCATAATAATTCTTCACTAGTCATCACCACAATCTTTCATTCATCATCACAAGTATTCGTTCATCATCACAATCATTAAAGTATCTCACAATCATTAAGATATCACCTCAAGCTTTTAAGGATCACAAACATCTATTCATCATCACAATAGCCAAGGGGTCACTTTAAGCATCTCTGAATCAGAATCCTATAATAACAAAGGAAAAATAAGCTACTAGATCGTACTACATTCAACAAGGTTTTACCTCAACTGTTTCATACCTATATCAATCTTGACATGTGTTTGGATATCACATGGCTTGGGGAAACTTCATACTATCATGTCATAACTTATTTGCTAACCACTTGGCATGTATTAAAACTTAGCATATATCAAGAGCATATAAATGGGGAATTTAGTACTATCACATCTCCACTTATTCACTAAGGTCCTTCAAAAAATACTAGGTATGCACAGGTTCACACTTATTTGGGGATTTCCTACTACTATGGAATAATTCATTCACCTGGGCATTTTATCAAACACTAGGCATGTATAAACTAACTCACAATTTGGGGCTTCATCTAAAATATGCTACAATGGCCCTTATGCTTCTCCTAATCTCTTTATCAAACCTAGGGGGAACATGCTTCACTTAAAGGGACCCAAGAATCAACGTCTACATACCTTAATCTTTGAAATTGGATGAATTCTAATGCTTGAGACTCTATCCTCACTTGTAATGAATAATTCTTGAAGCCTACACTATGAGGAACTTAATTCTTGAAGAAATCTTAAAGAATTATGGATGAATTTTTGGAAGATTAGGGTTCTTAAATTGAAATTCTAGATATTCTCTCTTTAGAGAATTGGAAGAAAAATGGAGAAATTTAGATTTGAATGAGGGTTCTCATATTTATAGAGGCTTCCAAAAGTGAGAAATAACCAAAATACCCTTGCAAAAATTTCCTTAAATTGTTGAAAAAAATAACTGACGACATCAATGACAAGCTGTCAAGTTGGTGATACGCCATCCTGAATTGTCATCACAAAAGGGTGAAATTTTGAGTTTCTAGTTAAGGTTGATGACATTGGTGATAGGCCATCACAGGCGTGATGGCTTGTCACAATTATCGTCACCAGTTTCCCAGCCAAACATGTTGGAGTAAAATGGGCATAATGCTTTTCTTCGATATCGGTTTCTGACGAAATTGGTATCATTGGAAAGATAATTCAAAGAGACTTTATTTGATAAATAGTAGGTCCTATAATTCGTTATATATTAGGAGTTATGGTCAATTGAAGTTGACCCAAATTTTGACGCTCACTAAAACTTGAACGATAGGAGAGCTTTCAACTCGTACTGGAGTTAATGGATCTCTATGATCTTAATTCATGCTCAAATAGATTCCCACACAATTCAAAGTATTTAATACTTGGGAAGATATTTCTGAAACATTTAGACTCAGACTTTTTTCTTTACCAAATACGTTCTAAGGCTCAGAGTGGAAAAGGATTTTTTGGGGCATTACATTATCTCCCCCTTGGGAACATTCGTCCTCGAATGTTGCTTGATAGACTGAAAATACGGGTCAATAGAACTTACTCAAGAAATGGAAACATTTCAAGAAATGCTTACGCAACTGGAATAACTGACATATTGAGTTCTCATACTGGGCATGATTTCATATCTGGTGCATGTAATTCTCAACTGAATCTACTCATAGCTGAATTCTCATAACACTCATGCATATCTGATGCATGGACTCATAACTGGGCTAATCTCAAGAATGCATGACTGATCACACACTGACAAGATAAACTTATTTCTACTAAATACGCATATCTAATGCATCAATGTCCGGCAAAGATGACTTTTGAAAGCAAGACTTGACAATACAATAACGGCTGTTGCTAACTTCATAACGCAAATCTGAACATACATAGGGATGAATCTAATAGCATGCAATAATATAATACTATGGGGTATCTCCCCCTTGGGACTCTATGTCCTTCTAAACACACTTCGCTGAAATACTGGAGCGGTGCGTGGGGCACCTATAGACTAGGTCATGATTGACCGATCAAGAACTGAAACTCATGCTTAACTCATGCTACATGTAAGCTCAAAATGAAAGCAACAGATCTAAAAATTCATATCATAAAAATGAATGGCTCATAACATACCCGGGTCTATTTTAGGGAATCCTTCCCAATCAAGGCGAGCCTGAAATTCATGGAGTCTACCCCTTTGAGTCAGCACCCTACATTCTTGCATTCTATGGCCTGGCTCACCAGTACCAAAACACATATAACTAACGGATCTATACACCCTTGGTGGTGCCTTCCACATTCTCCACAAAGAGGATGGGTACGAACACCACTAGCACTACTATGGGCTTTGGAGTTTGTCATTCCTTCAGATCTGATACCCCCAAACATAAGTGCGGGTATACTAGCTGAAGATGGAGCTGGAACTAAAAATCTCCAACCATACTAAGAACTACTTCCACCTTAAGACCCTGACTGTGAGAAACCATATCTACCTATCTTGGCTCTTTTACTCACTCTCTCTCTCTTCTTCATCTTATCTACCTCAATCTGTTGCACATGCATCATTAGTATAGCAAGGTCCATATCTCTATGAAGCATAGAAGTCCTACACTCTTTCAACACTAACCCAGATACACCAGTCACAAACTTACTCATTCTCGCTCTAGGTTCAGCTATCAAGTCAGGAGCATACTTAGCTAATTGGTTAAACTTAAGACAATACTCTTTCATGGTCATGGTCACAGGAGCTGCATTCTCCCCATACTCTTATCCTACATCACTACCCAATCATTAGAAAAATCCTTCAACCTATAAGATTCTAACTCAACACTCTCCTTCTCAGAAATATAAATAATCTAGGTGATGTTCTTTACCTCCTCTAGATAAAGTTATGGGTCCTCACCTACTACTAACCCAAAGAATTTGGGCGGGTTTATTTTCATAAAACTTCTGATTCTGGCTGTGGCTGAGTCCCCATCTTACTGAGTTGGGGATGCAGTCTGGCGGTTGCCTTGAACACTAGTCACAGCCTGGGCTAGCACCTGAAAAGCTTCATAAAACTTTACATATGACACAATCTCATTCTAAGGATCTACTGGCTGTGGGGACTAATCATCAACCCCACGAACAAAATCTCTACGAGGAGGCATACTCTATAATTAGAAGAAACAAGTGGATTAGACTAAGGATCAACTTGAGCTCATGCTCACTCGCACCAAATGATCACTAAAAAAAAGGGAAACTGCTCCAAAGAACATCTTGCAACCTCTTGTACATAAATGTGGCACGCTACACAACCATGCACAAGACTCTACTAGATGTGGCTTTTCAGGCACCCTAGGACACTCTTGAACCTTAGGCTCTGATACCAAGTTTGTAACGCCCTGAGATCCTATCCCAAGATGTCACACGATGCTTATGGCCCCGAAGGACCAAAAGCTAACCATTTACTGATATTTGTACCCTGTACACTACATAATATCTAAAATAAATATGGAAACTAGTCATAAGGTTCAACACATCTATGAATACTTATAATACAGAAAAACGAAATACAAATACATCCGTCTAAAAAGCCTTTAATCTATCTGAACTACAGAGTTGATGGGAAAGGTCCCCAACTAACTCCATCAATTGAAAATAAATGAAGACTGAAGCAATAATAGTAAACTAAAATTTGTCCTCAAAAGAAGAGGACTCACAGCTACTGTTGCTGATTGGGATTGAACTGCTGAGGATACTCTGCATCTTGTGCCTCTGAACCTATGGTCTTAAATAAAATACCATAGGGCAAATACATCAGTAAAGGAATGTACCAAGTATGTAGACGAGGTGGACTAATGCAAGGTCTCATGCGTGCATAATATCTAAACTGAATAATCATGAAGATGCCGCATGAGAACACATACTTAAATGCACAAACCATGAACAGAATCATCGCAACTCTAGATACTGAAACTCGAATACCACTTTACTGTAGACTGAACTTACTACTGACACTGAGATACTAAATCACTGACTCATCTGATACTGATAACTAAGAGTTTGGACGTACGCACATCAAGGATTGAATTCTAAGCTTACTGCTTTCGACTGACAGAATTTGAGATCAACTTTTCTAACAGATTATTCTGGAAGCGATTATCAATGATAAGAAGTATGATCATGTCCGAATCTGACAACAAGAATATTCAATAGAATCTTAGATAGAGATTAAGCCTATCTGACGGGAGATCTCTAGATATGATATTATGAATACTTAATATGGTCTCACACTGAGATCAAGCCTCTCTAATGGGAGATCACTAGATATGATAGTAAGAATCTGTATATGAGACCAAGCCTATCCGATGGGATGGTCCATGAATCCATGGAACTATCTGAGTTCTTTACTGAGATAGATGACTATACCACACAGTCCTAATTTCTGAGAATTGCTACTAAGACTCCAACTGTGGGAAGTAGTTACTTAAATGACATACCCTAACCTACTATAGGTGGGGCCCAACCTGTAACCCTAACTGGAAGGGTGTGAATACCGTGCCACGAGTAAATACCTCTCTGGTCAAGACTCTCTGACGGGATGACCCTCGTAGGAAGTTGTCTTGAGGCAATATAATAGTCAAACCTCTCTAACGATGATAGCCTCTACTGACAGGGACTCCTGCATCCTGTGCTGTTTACACAGTTCTGGAGTTCAGGGATTGATCCTAGAGACTCAGCCTCCCTGACGGGAGATCCACCATCTCTTCCCTCGCTCGGTGCTAGCTTCTAATCCCAACTAAAAGACTCTGAACAAAATTCTCAACTAAACACTACTGAACTAAATCTGATACTGATCATGTTTCTTAGAAGATCTGACTGAGTTACGCTGAGATTACTCAGTTCCATATCTAACGAAAAAGTTATCGAATCATGGTATCTAACTGATGATACAGAGCTGGAATAGATTACTCAAATCGCTTCTGAGATTAGAATTGAATTACTTGAATACTATTAGATCTGTGCTTATTTTAGGACTGAGGCTAGATAACTAGCGATACATAGATTAAAGAGATAACTGAGATTACTCAGATTTCTTAAGATCTGCACTTATCTTAGGATACAGAGTTCTATAGTTCACTGAGTTTTGATAATCATGGCTTGAATGAAATTATCAAAAAACTGACAGAGGCTCAAGAAAACAACTCTATTGTCGGGCATAAATACCCCCAGGACTCAATACTATAAAAGTAAAGCATAATCATTCTTGACTAGTCATCACCACAATCATTCATTCATCATCACAAGCATTCATTCATCATCACAATCATTAAAGCATCTCACAGTCATTAAGACATCACCTCAAGTATTTAAGGATCACGAACATATATTCATCATCACACTTGCCAAGGGGTCACTTTAAGCATCTCTAAATCATAATCGTATAATAACGTAGGAAAAATCTGCTACTAGATCGTACTCTATTCAACAAGGTTTTAGCTCAACTATTTCATACCTATATCAATCTTGACATGTGTTTGGATATCATATGTCTTGGGGAAACTTCATACTATCATGTCATAATTTACTTGCTAACCACTTGGCATGTATTAAAACTTAGCATATATCAAAAGCATATAATTAGGGAATTTACTACTATCACATCTCCACTTATTCACTAAGGTCCTTGAAGAAACACTAGACATGCATGTGATCAGACTTATTTGGGGATTTGCTACTACCATGAAATAATTCATTCACTTGGGCATTTTATCAAACACTAGGCATGCATAAATTAACTCACAATTTGGGGTTTTATCTTCAACATGCTACAATTTCCCTTACAATTTACCTAAGATCTTTATCAAACCTAGGGGGAATATGCTTCACTTATTCAACCATTTGTACATCTATTTGACATGAACACATCAATTAGAAAGCAACATATAGAAGATTCATCACAAATATCATATGGATTCTACCTACTAGGGTTAGGGCTCATGAATCTTGTAAACAAATATGAATTCAATCTCAACCACACATTGAACATAAATTTGAACTTATACAAATCATTAAAAACTCATAAACATAAAAATCTTTGAGTTTTGCAAAGGGTTCTCGAGCTTCTTGGATGAAAGAGACCCAAAAATCAACATCTACATACCTTAATCCTTGAAATTGATTGAATTCTTATGCTTGAGACTCTATCCGCACTTGTAATAAATAATTCTCAAATCTCACACTATGAGGAACTTAATTCTTAAAGAAGTCTTGAAGAATTTGTGGATGAATTTTTGAAAGATTAGGGTTCTTGAATTAAAACCCTAGATATTCTCTCCTTAAGAGAATTGGAAGAGAAATGGAGAAATTAGGGTTTGAATGAGGGTTCTTATATTTTTAGAGGCTTCCAAAAGTTGGTAAATGACCAAAATACCCTTCCAAAAATATTCTTAAATTTTTGAAAAAAAAGCGGACGACATCCGTGACAAGCCATCAAGTTGGTGATAGGCCGTCATGAATTATCGTCATAAAAGGGTAAAATTTTGAGTTTCTGGTTAAGGTTGACGATATTTGTGATATGCCGTCATGGATGTGATGGATTGTCACAAAATGTCATCCCCAGGGTCAAAAATGTACTCAGGTTTGATGACATTGGTGATAGGCTATCGCGGGCGTGACGGCTTATCATAATTATCGTCCCCAGTTTCCCAGCCAGACATGTTGGAGTAAAATGGGCATAACTCTTTGCTCCAACATCGGTTTTTAATGAAATTGGTATCATTGAAATATAATTCAAAGAGCTTTCAGTTGATATATAGTAGGTCCTCTAATTCGTTCTATACAAGAATTTATGGTCGATTAAAGTTGACCCAAATTTTGATGCTCACTAAAACTTGAACTATAAGAAAGCTTTCAACTTGTCCTGGAGTTAATGGACCTCTATGACTCAGATTTTTTACTTTATCAAATACGCTCTAAGGCTCAGACTGGAAGAGGAGTTTGTGGGGCATTACATGAAAGTACTTGTAACACCCCGAGTCTATACCCTGGATGCTACACATTGCTCATAATCTAGAAGGATCACAAGCTAACCCATGACTAGTACCTGTTGTAATAAATAAATAACAATGATACTAAAATTTATGGAAATTACGCAAAAAAAACTCGCCATAAAGTTTAATACTGCAAATTAATATTGAATATGGTATCACAATACCAAAATTTAACATAAATACAAACACTGAATAACTGTCTGAAAATACTATAGTCTGAAAAGCCTCTAAACTGTCTGGAATGTAAAGTTGATGGGACAAGTCCCTAACTAACTCCGACTACTGAAATAAATTGAAATTCTAAAATAATAATCATGTCCTCGAACTATTAGGACTCACCACCAACTCTGACTGCTAAAGATCTAAACTGATAATGGTGCTCGGGAGCCCGTGCGTCTGAACCTATAATATAAGACATCATAGCATACAAAAAAGTATGCATCAACACTTTGAATGTACTAGTATGCTCAGTGAGGCAGGCTAAAATGCATGGATTCATATGCATGAACAATAGTAAGTAAATATCATCAGTAGGACTAAATCAGAATACATACATGAATATGTAAACTGTACTGAGATCATAATAACACTGAATACAGGATTGCTGGTAACTGAATGACACTATCTGGCCGTCTTGATTCTGTGCAACTATACTGAGTCCCATACTGAGATGAGTGAGTGTTTTTGACAGTCATGAATCTACAGAATTGAACTAAATTCCATACTAATACTGAATCTAAAAATTAAACTATGGGAAGTAATCATCTAACCAACATGTCCCTTCTCTAACTGATTTGAGGTCCAACTTTTAATCTCAGTTGGAAGGGTGTCAATACCATGCCACGGGTAAGGAAAAGTGTTGAGTCACCCTCATCTAGTAGGTACTGTGAACGAGAATAGTGGTACCCTCAACTGGTAGGTAGATCACCTTATCAACTCTCAACTGGCAGGTTGATGTCTCAACCTACACTGGCTATGTAGTTCTGGAATGCAAGGGCTGCTTCTAAGGATTTCACCCTCTACTGGCAAGTGAGTCCCTATCCTTGGGTCCATTCGATGCTGAATCCTACTCCCAACTTAATAGACATGAGACTGAATTCTAAACTATAATAGGCTAGACTGCTATTACTGATCGTATTGAATAACTAAATTGAACTGATTTTACTAAACTGAGCTGGACTGATTCTGAGTTCACTAAGTTTGGTCTACGTTCTATAACTGACTAAATTCTACTGATCAAGACATGACTGATTCTACTCTGTGACTGATCATGGCTTTTGACAAGTACCGAAATTAGTGGCTATTAAATTACCCCAGGACTCAATAGCACAAAATTGTAAGGCATGGTATACTCTTGATACATGGTAACTAACTACTTAGTCACCATTCATTCATTTGGGCATTAAGCAAACACTTGCATAACATTAACTTTCATACATGATAACATGATATAATTTCACTATCCAACTCACATGGACAATTCATTAAGAACTTGTAGGGCATAATATATACACATAATACTAATACAACATGTAGGCATCATGATTCAATTCGAATTACACAATTCTAAGAGTTTCAACATAGATTCACATGACAAAGCACACATATCAATTAACTCTACATGAATCTTGCAATAAATCATGAATACACTTTAATTCAAATCATGAAAATCATAAAATCACTCTACATGAACTTTAAAAGGGTTTCTTGAACACCAAGGGTGGAAGAAACCCTTGGATGAGCACTTCACATAGCTTAGTTGGTGAATTCTAGAAAATTAACAGTAGAATCTTAAGCCTTGAATTTTAATTTAATTCACCTAAGGTTTTTGTTCTTGAGCAATTTGTGAAAGAATGAATATAACTTTCTAAAATATGGAAAAATTTTGTGTTATGGGGGATCAAGGGCATGGGAAAAAGACTTAATAAACCCTAAGGATGCAGCTTTTTAATGACTGTAAACTAAACCATCGATGCATAGGCCAACGCCCCGCATTGAGTCCATATCGGTTCACTAGAATTGGATGCTGGGAGCTGGGGAAAACATTTATCAATGCGATAGTTGACGCGACATATCAAGATCGCATTTACTGGTTTAGGATTCTAAGGGTACTTTAAGTGAAGTCCGAAAAATCCAAAACTTGCCCGAGAACACCTATTGACATTCCTGATCAGGAATTAACTCAAATATCAATATTTAATGGATATAAAGGTTACAAAATAAAAGTGACAACTTTTGAAGGATAAATTAACACTAAGTCTGAATACTTAGCTAGAATTTTCTAAGTCTAAGACCCCCCCCCCTAACAAGCTTAAAGGACTGAATTAATCTAAGAATTTTTACAGGGTCTTACAATCGCCCCCTTGGGAACACTCATCCTTGAATGAGTCTGACTAAGCTTAGAATACTAGTATACTGAACTTACTTACTGAACATAATTATCTGACTGGCATTACTGACATGCTTAATTTCATATTAAACATGGATATCTGAGAATTCAGTAAGGACCGATATATCAGGGACTGATTTTTTGCTTCTTGTAAAAATGCTTCACTCCTTTTATAGGAGAGATTTCCAAGTACACATAGTTACCAATATCGAACTCGAGATCCTTTCTGCGCATATCTGCATAGATTTTTGTTGTCTCTGAGCTGTCTTAAGCCTTTCCCTGACTAACTAAACTTTCTTTAAGGTATCAAATACCAAGTTAGGCCCTACCACTGTGGCCACACCCACTTCAAACTAACAAATAGTAGATCTATACCTCCTCCCACAAAGCACCTCAAATGGAGCTATCTGAATACTGGAATGATAGATATTGTTGTATGCAAACTCAATCTAAGTCAAGTGGTCATCCCAACTACCTTTAAAATATATCGCACATGCTTGTAGCATATCCTCTAAATTCTGAATGGTCCTTTCTGCTTGACCAACTATCTGAGGGTGAAAAGTTGTACTTACGTGAACTTGAGTACCAAGACCCTTTTGGAATGCTTTCTAGAAAAGAGAGGTGAACTGGCTACCTCTATCTGAGATGATGGACAATGGAACACCATGCAATCTGGCAAATCCCTGATATAGAGTTTGGCATAATCCTCAGCTAAGTAAAAGGAATGGACTGGTAGTAAATAAGCTGATTGGGTCATCCTATCTAAAATGACCCAAACTAAATCATGCTGACAATGAGTATGGGCCAAACCCATCATAAAGTCCACGTTCACTTCTTCCCATTTCTAGGTGGGAATGCTGAACCCCTGCATGGACTCACTAGGCTTTTGATGCTCAATCTTACCCTGCTAACATGTTAAGCACTTAGCCACAAACTCTACAATATCTCTCTCAATTTCAATCCACCAATAGATCTCCCATAAATTATGGTACATCTTAGTGGCCCTTGGATGAATAGAGTAGCATGCACCATGTACTTCTGTAAGAATTTACTAGCTTAATTCTTCTATGCCTGGCACACATAGTCGAGTCTGACAACACAAAATACTATCTCCACCTGAGAAAACCTCTACCTTCTAATATCTTGCTGATTCTTTCAACTTGACCAGACTGGGATCCCTATCCTACTTTTCCTTCACTTCGGAACTAGGGATGATTCTGAACTACTCTGCACCTATATACTCCCTTCTGTTGAATCGACTAAGTGGACACCTAGTCGTGATAGCTAATGAACTTTCTGAGCTAACTTTTTCTTACTGTCCTTGACATGAGTAATAATACCCAAAGACATTCTACTGAGAGCATCAACCACTATATTGGCCTTGCCTAAATGATATAGGAAACTCATGTTATAGTCTTTCAATATCTCCAACCACATTATCTCACAGAGGTTAAGGTCTTTCTGAGAGAACACATACTGTAAGATCTTATGGTCTGTGAACACATGAATGTGCACACCATACAAATAGTGCCTCCAAATTTTTAAGGCAAACACTACGATTACTAGCTTAAGATCATGAGTAGGATAGTTCTTGTCGTGGGGTTTAATCTAGCTAGAAGCATAGTTTATGAACTTACCTCTCTATATCAGAACTCACCCTAATCCAATTCTAGATGCATCACAATACACCACAAAGTCATCTGAACCATCTGTTAAGGTCAAAATTGGAGTTGTAGTGAGTCGAGTCTTCAACTCCTAAAAAATCTTCTCATAAGAATCTAACCATTGGAATTTGAATTTCTTCTAAGTCTATCTAGATATAGGGGATGCAATAGATGAAAAACCCTCAACGAACCATCAGTAATAGCCAGACAAATATAAGAAACTCATAATATTTGATGGAGAGATGGGCCTAGGCCAGTTTCTCATTTCTTTGATCTTTTTGGGATCAACTCTAATGCCATCATCGGAAATTATATGTCCGAGGAAAGCTACTACCCTTAGCGAAAAATCGCACTTAATGAATTTAGCAAATAACTGATGATTTTTGAGATTCTGTAATAAATTCTGAGATGATCTGCATGATCATGTTCACTGCGGGAGTAGACGAGAATATCATCTATAAAGACTATGATGAACATGTCCAAGTACTTCTTGAAACATAATTCATCAAGTCCACGAAGGCTGTAGGAGCATTGGTTAGACCAAAGGACATGACTAAAAATTCAAAGTGAGCATACCGTATTTTGAAAGTTATTTTTGGGATGTCACACTCCTTTACTCTGAGCTGATGATAGCCTGATCTGAGGTCTATCTTAGAGAAGTAACTGGCACCCTGAAGTCGGTCAAACAAGTCATCGATTCTGGAAAGTGGATACTTGTTCTTGATCGTGACTTTATTTAACTAACGATAGCCAATACATATTTTGAGGGAACCATCTTTCTTATGCATGAAAAAAACTGCACTTTTAATTCTCTAATGAATCTCTTATCTAGGAGATCCTTTAACTGTACTTTAAATCTCTGAGTTCTACTGGAGGCATTCAGTATGGCAGGATAGATATGGGTTGAGTATCTCGAAAAAGATCGATTTTAAAATTAATTTCCCTTTCATGAGGAACTCTAGAAAGATCATCAGGAAACACATCGAGAAATTCACATACTACTGATACTGACTCAAGAGTAGGGGTTCCTAAACTAGAGTCCTAGACTCAAACAAGATTGTAGATACACCCCTTAGATATCATTATTCTAGCCCGAAGGTTAGAAACATGCTGACCCTAAAGTGCTGAAGTACAACCCCTCCACTCTAGGATGGGTTCATTCAGAAACAAAAATTGGACAATTCTATTTCTGGAGTCGACTGAGGCATAGCACGAATAAAGCTAATACTTGCGGAGAATGACATCAAAATCAGTCATCTATAATTTGACTAAGTTTACTTAAGTGATTTTCTAAGATAACATAACCGAGCAGTTCCTGAATACCCACCTAGATATGATGGATTTACCCACTAGGTAGAGACTGAGAAAGGCTCTGCTAGAATTTTGGGACCGACTCTAAAATCAACTACTATATATGGAGTAACAAAGGATAAAGAATCTTTTTGATCTAACAAAGCATAAACATACAAATGGAAAACTTGTAACGTACCAGTGACCACATCAGGAGAACTTTCATGATCCTATTGGGACTGAAGAGCATAGATTCAGTTTGGGTGCAGCCCACTGGTGGCACTGAAAGCAACACCCTACAGATTTGGGCGACCAGACTGAGCTGGGGGATGATTATTCTGATCTTGAGAACCTGACTGGGGACAATCTCTGAATCTGTAGCCTGCCTTGCCATATCTTAAACAAACATCGCTACCCGCTCTATAGATACCCTAGTAGTTACTACCACACTTTAAATAAAGGGATTGGTTCGGGCATTGCTAACACTACCTTGGGGTTTAAGGCCTGGTGCACTATCCCTATTTTTATCTCTGAATTTTGATACAGGAGCACTAGCTGAGGACGAAGCTAGGACTGAAGATTTCGGGCGGAACTAAGAACGATTCCCACCCTCTAACTTAAGCTGAGAAAGTTTGAAACTACCTGTTCTCACTTTCTTATTCTCTTTCACTTTCTATTTATTCTTAGCCTCCTCTATCTACTGAGAATGGAACATGAGCCTAGATATGTCCATCTCCGTAATAAGCATTACGTTCCTATACTTCTTAACCACGCATCTAGACACCCCTTACACGAACTTATTCATTTGGGATTTGCTGTCTGTCACCACATGAGGAGCATATCTAGATAATTGAGTAAACTTGAGAGAATACTCTTTCACTGTCATGTTGCCCTACTTCAAATTGATAAATTCTAGAACCTTCACTTCCCTTAACTTCAGTGGGAAGAACCTATCCAGAAAAGTAGTGGCAAACTCCTCCCACTCTATGGGCCCTGCATATATGGCTCTCTCTACTTTCCACTATTTAAACCATAAGTGAGCAACATCCTGCAACTGATATGCAGCTTACTCAACACTCTCAATTGTAACCTTCTATACCTGATCAAGAAATTCCTAAGGTTTCTCATTTAACTTCAACCCGATAAATAATAAAGGGTTCATTCGGGTGAAGTCTTGAATCCTGGCAGTAGTAGTATTGGCTACTAGGTTAGCCGAAATAGTAGCTGGGCGTTCATTCTGGGCTGCCATAGAATAAGCTAGGATGGTGAAGGCTTCTCTGAACTCAGTATAGGAAATGTGTTCATCCAATGGATCTGGCTGGACAGGCTAGAGTTCTGGCTGGTCTTCTGTTCCTCTTTCCTTATTCCTCTTTGGAGGCATATTTCTGTAAATAGAAGAGAAAAGATTATATTGACAGTTTAAGTGGAGCTCATGCTCACTTGCATGACAAGAACACTGAAAGAAGGGAAACCTTTCCTAAAATATTTGGTAGCCTCATATCCATAAGTGTGGCGCGCAATACAACTATGCACAAGATTCTACTTGATGACTCTTCCATCACCCAACCCATCTTTATATTCATTGCCATCCACTCTAAAATTTCTATGTTAGAGACTACAGGGACGATGAGGGAAATAGTTGTATCAGGGAGAGAAAGAGAGGAAAAGAAAAAGAGGTTCGGAGGGAAAGTATGATAATGTTTTTTTGGAGTGAGAAATTAGGATTTGATAAATTTTGGGCCTTTTATGCATATTTATATATTTTTATTTTCTCAAATTTTATTTTTGTTTTGTGAAAATGTCCACCCCCATCAAAACAAGTCCAAAATAATGACAACTTTAAAAATAGAAAATTTATGAAACCATTACAAATTCATCTAATATTTTATAGATTAGATAAATATAATGAAATTATAATTATCAAATTATTATTTCAACAAAGTATTTTTAAAAGTTGTTTTATTTTTTGGTAGGAGCTTGCTTATGAGCAGGGCACTATCAAAATGTCTCGAGACACATACGTGGAGTTTATCTCTATGAGGCATATACCCTAAATGTTCGCTCGTGCACCCGATACGTATAATGCTTAACATTATCTCAGATGTAAATCACAATAGAGAAAAAACTATGATGACTATTTTTCAATTAGTTGAGGTGTGTTTCGATTCATTTTTTGTAAACGATTTAACTTATCGATTATCAATTCTTATATGACTTAAGTTGCTAATGAATCAATAAGATACTGTTTGATTCATTTTGGCTTAATGATTATCCATCAATTAGTTGTCGATCTATTTGTCAATAAGTTTATTAGATATAAAAATTGAAACCAAAAAATTGGAGTAGCCTTTATATACTCCAATAGTGACTTCTCGTCCAATGATCCAAAACCATGGAATGTCATTGTAACTACCACCAGATATTACAGTTGATAGTCGATAAAAATGGTAGAGATGGGGGTGAGAGGCGAACGGAGATGGATATTTTGGGCTAAAGGTATTTAGAGTGAAGTCTACATGCATATTTTGATAATGATCATAAATCTATATTGTGATTAGTTGGTTGAAAAAGTGTCTGAAATGTCCGTACTCAATATATATAGTTCAATACACTTAGACGAGAGTTATTACTAATGGCTCATTCAATAGTTGTTGAGTACAAGAGATTTCGGCCACACAAGCCACATTTGAGTTTAGTATACGTCATTAATATCTATACATGGGTAAAGAGTCATTACTGGGAGTAATGTATCGAGGTAAAACGTTACCCACAAAAATATATTTTTGTTTAACCACCATCAACCGTCAACCCTTTTCCTGATGATTTTTTTATTGTAATAGAATAATATATAAATAATAATAGGTCATTGTGAAATATATTTATTCTAATTTTGAAAATTTTCAAAAACTCGAATAATTCTTATAAATTGATATCACAAAATTAGTATATTATGTAGGGTGAAACTATCAATATATTATGCAATTATAATAGGTCATATAAAATGTGTATTTTATGAATGTTTGAAACCGCAGCAATTCTAATTATTTATGTCATGATTAAGTGCAAGCATTTTATGGTGGTTCTTTTTAAATCGCCAAAATAGTATTAATAGCATAAAGATTTGTGAAAGCATTGAAAACCATCTTTGTATGCTCATTGTAGTGGTTATAAACCGGCGTTATACCCAAAATAAATTGTCGGGATCATTCTAATTTTGTTGTACAAAAACCTATACTAGAAAATCACCACAACAAAAATAATTTTGTGGAGGTTAAAACACACGCCACAAATCAAAAGCATAGTGGAGGTCTTTTACAACCTCCAAAGTTAAACCATTACAAAATAATTATTTGGTAGGAGTTAGCATAAGCGCTACAAATTAAATGTGTAATAGGTGTTTCTTATAACCTCCATAAATAAACTGCCACAATTTACTAGTTTTTTTTTGCAGTGTGTAGATACCTATCTCCCCATTTTTACCATCTTGTAACATTTGTTTGGATTTAACTTGTATTTGTTATTTTAAAGTGACTTAATTGCCACTTATATTATTCCTCATGGATTTAATCCTGACTCCAAAGTTGGGTAAATATATTGATGACGACCGCCTTGCACTTAAATTGACGTGTAAGTTGAGTATTATAAAAAATGTCACCATTTTAGGGATTGATTTGGCATATTAAGTTTGTTTGAAATTTTAGTTACTTTCCTGAATTCAAGCTGCTAAATATTTATTTGTTATTTTCTTTGTTGTACGTAGATTTTCTTTTATTTCTACTATTTGTTATGGCATCTTCCGACAAATATGAATTTGCTGGTTGGAATGCCTATATTGATGGCATGTGTATATATTGTGATAGACCATACTTCATGAGATATTATGACTTTGCTCCCTAGAAAGAGATGGGTTATAGGGAGTATGGTCGTACTTCATGTGGAAGTTAAGATGAACATAGGGATGATTGCCCAAATGCCCCCTCCCCCTATTATACTAGCTGAATTACTAGTTCTTCTTATAAGATTTATAAGTCTTATGATGAGTGTAAGGAGGAGCAATAAACCAGACTAATTAGTTTTGAAGTAATGCTTCAAACCATTTTGGACTGAGTAACTATGATCAGGGAGAACGCACAAGGAATGCATCAATCCTACGGGGTGTTCACAAGGGCTCATATCAAGACAAAAAAATTGGGCAAGAATATCATCCTTGCAAATATCACACCCATGCCCACTACTCAGGTTTATCAATAAAAGAAACCAAGCTATGATGATGAGCTTAGTAGAAAAGACTCCTCGATGGCTTCCAAATCATCCAACTCATATGAGAATTAAGAGGCCAAAATAAAAAAAATGGTACTAGAGACAAAAGAAGAATAGATGCATACCACTTTTGATGACATTAGTTCATATCGGGGTGAAGATGCCTTGGAGAAAGAAATTTTAGAATTAGGGGTTGTACCTCATTCAACCTACTTTTCAAAATTACACCTCAAGGATATGATGCGAATCTGTTCACTGAGCCAAATGATGGATAGTGGGAGGAAGAAATACGACCCCTACATTTTGAACTTTGACATTCCAATAAAATGCATGGAACCCAACCCATCATTGGCCAAGGAACTCAACTTCTAATGTATGAGGAATGGCCTATTGATCTGTTCACTCTTACCCAAGGAGCTAATCTGAAAGCTAGATGTGAAGTTGGGTAAGAGATTCAAGTCTTCAAAATAGCAAGATAAAAACTTGTTCGCCATGTTCTCACATCTTCAAAATTTCACCTTGGAATATTTGAATCTTCTGTCCCTCTACTACTCATTGCATATTAAATGAAAGTTGGGATGGAGCTTCAAATATTCTAAGCAGAAGCACAAAAGGAAATGGTGGATGTGTTGTGCTACGAAGTTAACCTAAGCTCTCTATGGGAGGCCCCCATAACACCATGAAAAGTGTCTCGTATCCTTTTGTTTATGCATGATAGAGTAGATTTTTTTTATTTGTGAATGCATGATCCATGAAAAAGTGATTGTTAGGAGAAATTTTGATTGAAATTGAAAAAATGAGTTATAAAAGTGGCTTGTTGGAATGAACAACAAAGTGCAGAAACCTAGATTTTGGCTTTAGTTACCATGTGTGGTCTATGTCACCGCAATCATGTAGACCCCAAGTTTGCGATTGTGGAAATAGGACAGCGATTGCGGTCATACCAGTTTAAATGATCACTTAACTACCATTTTTCCCACATTCATTCTCAAAATTCTTCTCTATGTTGGCATTGTGTAGAGTATCCAAGATTTTATTTCAAAACTTTTGGATGTATGTAGTCTCAAACTCCCTTACTTCTATTGTCATTGAAGGCCTGGGACATATAGTATAGAAATAGGTATAAATTCATTTTTATAATGCCAAAACTATGCTTATTTATGTTTATTGTTGTGGTTAGTAATTGTAGGGTGTCTGCATGTCATTTAGGGAAGTCTTGAGTACCCATATTTTATCCTAAAATAGTTGAAATTAACCTGTATACTATGTGTTTATTAAATTCCCAAATGGGTTCAATGTGAATTCCTTCAAGTTTGGGGCTAAAATCTTGCAATCTAGGCTTACTTTATCTGATCATGATGTTTATGTGCCTAGTTGAAAGAAAAATTTGGTGTTAATTTCGTGTATCTTGAGCAATGGAAAAACTGTTAACTATGGTCTCATGTATCGCAATAGCGGTTCTCATGAACATGATTGTGGAAGTACGATCGCAGTCAATGCTCTATGATCGCGATACCTGAGAAGAATTGTCTGCAAAAATCCAAATTTCTGCATATCTATTTTTCAACCTAGAATCTCCTATAGCATTGCCACATGTGCTTTTTTTTTGTTAATATAGAATAAGTTTTTCTTTGAAAATGCTAAAAATAGTTTGAAGTGTTTTCTATATAGGTACTCATCTACAAAATGGAAGACTTAGACGATACAAGATTCATGCTTCAAGAATGCCACAGCAAGTATTACAATGACCTCCCAAGGACCAAGCTACTCCTAGTAAGGAGTATCTCTATGGATAGAATCCCAGAATTATTTAACAGACTTGCTACTATTAGGAAACTTGTTCTAAGGCTACCTAAGGGGCCGAGGGAGTCCTCCACTACTTGTCACTTATATGAATCTCTATTCGATTATGAAATATATCAGGAAGAGTAGAAAAAGCAAGGTGCTAGGGTTGCTAAATTGGAGAGAGCAAATTTAGCTTTGGAAATATCACACAAAAACCTCAGAGACTCACAGGAAAAGATAGTGAAGAGGGAAAATAAAAGAGAAAAATTCTTTACCAAGATGTGGAGATGGGTAAAGGGTATTTCAAGGTGCTTCAACCTAAGGAGCGTCTACCTTTGCCGAGGGTCAAGAGTGATGATAGAGCCCCTGTTGAGTGGTCTGGTGCATATGATGGTAGAGATGATGAAGGGTATCTACAGAGAGAGAAGTTCATAAGGCTTATTTAGGGAGCATTCTTTACTCTTATCTTATTGGCTAGGCAGTGGGGACACTGCTAGCTTTTCAGTTGGGGGTTCCTGCCCTTATATTTGTACTGATTGGATATTTGTGGTTAATGTTTTCATGATAATAATGTTTTATTTTCATTTTTGGATGCTATATTTGGGCACTTTGATTGTGCCTACATTTTCATGGATCATTATGTAGTTTTATTTAGTTTTCTTATCACTTTAATATTTATTTTTATTATGGTGATTCATAACAAGATTTGCCCTGTGATAAATTAAGTAACAACATATTTAAGGGTAAAGCTTCATGTTTGGATTTGAAGCATACATGCAGGGAAAATCGGAATACCGATGGTATCTAAATCATTAGTGCAAGGAAATTTTGAGTGCCTATGACATTGTAAGTTTAGGATCGTATTGTACGCCATTGGTGAAGTCTGAGTAGCCATATAGTTAGCTTTCCCATTTTTAGCCAAAAGGTAAGACTAAGGTTTTGGTTGTAGCCATAGTCTTGCAAATCCTACATGACTAAGGTTTTGGTTGTAGCCATAGTCTTGCAAATCCTACAAAGTGCTAATCCAAAATGAAAAATCCTCTTTGTCCATAATCTTTGAAAATCAAGGGCATGGACGTGAGCAATGTTGCAACAAATCCATTTCTCTTTTTATGGCTTCATAAATTTCTAGACTTTGAATAGAAATAGATACTCTAATTTTGTCTCTAGCGGTAGGCTCATTAGAGCTATCTGAGAGAATTTTACATGCCATGTGTAGTGAACTATTAGTATTCATCTCTTGTATGCTTGTGTTATCTAGAACTTTCCCCGTTAGTCTTTAAAAGAGAATTTTGATTGTAGTTGGGTGAAGAAATGATCATGGGCCATCCTTGTGATTTTGGAAACCCACTCCAACCTGAAAAGCATACCTATGCCTTAATGAAATCAGCAGTTACCCACTTTAAGCCTTTGGACCTTTCTTTGGTAAACACATTATAAGCCATAAGCCTTTCTCTTATCCTTCTTTTGAACCATAATACCCTTCTTGGACTTGAAAATACAACTTGAGGCTAAAATCCTAAGTTGCGGGTGGAAAGATTGATAGAAGTATATATGGGGCCACGAAGTAGTTGGTGAAATTCCTAAGTGCTTAACCATAGAAAACAAATGACTATAAAAAGCAAGGGCTACACACAAAAAAAAGAATTGCATGAAAATTGTAAGAAAAAGAAATAGAAGAAAATGGGTGAACAATGGAAGCAAAAAGTAGGAATATGAAAAGAGAGAAAACAAAGAGGACTTGCCCATAGTCAAAAAGGAGGATTGAAAAGTGTGAAAAGTGTAACGTCCCTCTTGTGTCAACGTAGAAGATAGGTTTATGTTGTGTGTTGTGTTAAAGGTCCAAGAGTGGAATAGGCTCTTGGATTTTTAAGATTATACCTATATTTGTCTAGCTATTTATCTTGTATCTTCTTGTTTCCATATCTTTCTTGTTGTGTTAATGTAACCCGTGAGTTTCTTGTTGTTGAAATATGGTTGTTCTTACCTTGTGTTGCTAATTTAGTTTGGTGGTTGGCTGGAAATTAGGTGTTAAACACCACATTACATTGTGTTCTTGTTGTTGATCTTAAATCCGAGAGGGGTCACTCAAAGGGGTCCTCAATTCTCTTGAACTTATGGACTATTTTGGGTGTTTGTTATTGTGTGTTATTGATTGTTCTTGTATCACCAAGTAAGGGTGTATCCATGTTGTTCCCAAATGATATCCTACCCGAAACCAAACCTACATTACAAGATTAGAAAGTCCTTTGAGATCTGCAACCATGTACTTTCTTCATACTGGTGATTGAAAATAGGGTCAAGACTATAGGATGACACTTGTTGCATAGACATTCGTTTTGAGAGGTAGAAAGTTTTTTCACTTAAATTTCCTTGTTCCATATTTGGTAGTTTAGTGTGTGGAATCCTCTTTCTTGTGAGATTGGCATGTGAAAAAGTTAAGGAGGGTGATTTTGTCACCTCCCGAGAAAGGAGGCAAGTAGAGTATAGCTAAGTTGTGGTTAAAAGGGAGTCACTTCTAGAGTGACAATTTTTATTGCCTGATTAATCTTTAAAGTCTTCTGAATCTTGGATATTATATTTTATGATAAGGGGTATAGTGGAAAATAGCTTAGCCCATGTGCAATTAGCTACTTGAGGTAGAAACTAAGGTTGAAGTCATTATGATCTTTAAGGCATTAAGTTTGGGCATAGCTGATTGTGTCTCATGGTAAAAGGTAGTGTTTCTTGAGGACAAGAAATTTTTTTAAAGTTAGGGGTGTTGATGAGTGGTGATTTTAGCACTCATTTGCACTCTTCATTTGTGCACCTTACCTTATTTTGAATTAATAAATGAGAAATAATTGTGATTAAATGCACTAATATCAACTCTTTACCGGCATAGAGTTGAAAGGATGGAAAGATATGGATCGTAGCTCAAAATGATCAAAAAGGGAGTAAGAAAGCGTAGCTGAAAACCTTGAGTAGAAGGGCCTCAGTGACCGCGGTCACAGTCTGCTGACTATGATCACGATTGTTAAATAGGGTCAATACATTGCGGTTGTGTTTACCTATTACGGTCGCAGAATCCACGAGCGAAGCCTTAATGGAGCGATCGCAGCTTAGAAGAAGAGTTTAGCCATAGGGAAAATCAGGAAATATACATGGTTGATCCCAATTTTGGCCAAAATGACCCAAACCCTTGATTCATGTATCATATTTCATCTCCCCGAATTTTTACGTCTTAGATTTTGGAATTCATAGCCTCTAATTTTTAGAAAAAATATTGTACAATTTATAGGCGAAGAATACATTAGAGACTTTCCAAGTGGAAGTATAGCTTACTTCCATTGTTGATCTGTGGGAGTGCAAAGTTTGAAGTAACATTCACTTAAGCTTTAATAAATCATTTTCAATGGAGATTATGGGTATATATTACTTATTTATCTTATGTTTTGCTAGATCTCCCTCTTAGGTTTATGCATGAATAGGGGTTAAAGTGTGTGTGGGTTGTTGTTGATTAGCTTTTATTTAGTAGTTCATGTTTATGGGTTTTATCATTGCTTAGCAAATTTTGTTGGGTTTTGATGGGTGAAATCCCTAAATACCCACATTGATATGATAAGTGAAAGCTCCATGCTTTGGAAAACCCAAAGCCATCTTCAAATGAAGAGTTTTGGGTAAAGTTTAGGAATCCATATCGTCCTTGAAAAGGGGATTTGGTGACCAAAGAAATGATAGACAATTGTATGCGTAGTTTGCTAAATTCTCACTATCTTAGACATAAGGGTAAATGTAAGCTGGACTACACCATGGGTATCATCCTAGAAATAGGGATTCCTAGATTAAGGTTGTGGTTACCAATAGTTAAACACACTTATTAGGTATTCGAAAGGATCAATGGGTAAAAGTTTAGTGTTTTATGGAAACACTAGCATCAAAATCTATAACCAAACCTACCCATATTTGACACACTAAAGTGATGTTGATTGCTAACACACATATATCACTACCTTAGTAGCACATTGTCCCAAAATCTATGCATACCTGTTAAAACTCTAATTATTTGTAGCCCCAAATTTTATACTAGAAAAAACTAAAAATAAAAATTAGTGTAGATACCTATCTCTCTCATTTTTACCTTCTTGTAACATTGGTTTGGATTTAAATTGTATCTATTATTTCAAAGTGACTTAATTTCCACTCACATTGTTCCTTATAGATTCGTCCCCAACTCAAAAGTTGGGTAAATATATTTACAACAACCGCCTTGCACTTAAATCTATGTTTAAGTTGAGCGCTATCAGGATACAGTTTCACTTCCACATAATAAAGGCAGAAGAGTCACCGCCCTTTTGAAGAAAAATATTTTTCTCAATTTGGCATTCTGCGTGCAATTATCAGTGATGGTGTGTGTCAATTTTGCAACCTCTTGTTCAAAGCTCTGCTTGATAGATATGGGGCAATACATAAGGTCGAAATACCTTACCATCCTTAGACTATTGGGAAAGTGAAAGTCTTCAATTTATAGATAAAGTCTATATTGGCAAAGACTATGAATGCCAATAGGACTAACTGGTCTAGAAAGTTAGATGATGCATTATGGGCCTACCGTACAGCCTATAAGACCCCCAAAGGTGTTGTTCTATATCAGATTGTATATGGAAAATCATGTCATTTATCAGTTAAGATTGAACATAAGGCACTATGGGCATTGAAAAGGCTAAATTTTAAGTGACATAATACAACAAACTTGAGGTTGAGCAAGATGAATTCTGAATCCATGCTTATGAGAGACTAGTTGTATACAAAGAAAGAATGAAGCTATATCATGACAAGAAAATTGAGAAAAGAATATTTAAACTCGGTGATTTAGTCTTGTTATATAATTCAAGACTACTCTTGTTTCCTGGCAAGATGAGATCGAGATAGACTAGACTAGTTAGTTTAGTTAAGGTATTCCCATATGGTTCTATAGATCTAAAGTGCTACTGTGATATCTCGTTCAAGGTAAACAGGCAGCGAGTGAAGCACTATATGGGAAACCTAGATGAAGTTAGAGTCTGTGTTGACATGGATCTTGGAAAATTTTGAGTATCCAAGGGTGCTTAGTCGTGCTGCAATAGTATATCAAGCGCTTCATGGGAGGCAAACCAAGGTACACGAATGCTTAGTGCATCCCAGGTAAGTTCTCACTTCTTTTTATTTATATTATTTTAGTACATTGGGGATAATGTGCTATTTTTAGTTATGGGAGGGATGTACCATAGATGCCACAAGATTTTGTTTCCGTGCTTTTTTTCCTATCGACCGAGATATGGTTGTAGAACTAGAGTGTCTAGGTTAATTTGTGTCGTATTGTGTTTTGTTTTGTATCATGTTGTGTTTTTTTGTAATTAGGAGATTTTTAAGTATTTAGGGCAGTAGTCATGTTTTGATTGATTTTTAATACCCCTCCAAATTTTGTGTTTTAGAAGTGTTTGAAAATATATATGTGTGAACATTATTGATCATGTAATGGAATTAGGATTAGGGACATGATAATAACTTGCTAACAATTACATAAACCAGATAAGTAGTAGCATGTAATATGACTCTACACTATGTGTATGTGAGATACTACTTAGTTATCTTTGTGTATTAAATCTAGAACATACCTGAATAGTCTTGCTTAGGTTGTAGAATATTTGTTGAGAAAGAATTATAGGTTGTTTTTCAGTTTAGTCCACTTTTAGCCTAAATGACCTTCCATGTATGAAATAGAATCCCTTGATCCCTGTTCTGAGCCTTGTAGCATGTTTCTTTGTTTTCACTTATTCACCTTCCCATTTATATTACAATGAAACTGGTTTTGCCTTAGTCCTCCTTGGACATTGTGCACCTCAACTCAGGAAAATTGCCTAAGTTGAGGGTGGTTGTCACAGGAGTACATAGTGTAAAATAGGTATGTAGAGGTTAAAATAAAAGAAATAGAAAGTAGAGTTGGGTGTGGCAGTAAAAGTATGGGAAAAGGAAAAGAAAAGAGAAATTTGTGAGAAAGTGAAAAAGAAGGAATAAAACACACAACCAACCTGAATGCGCTTTAAAATAAAAAAGAAGAAATAAGGTTGGAATAAAAATAAAATTGGCTAGAAAGTGAGACCCCAAAGTTAGTGTAGTGCCAAGGAGGCTTAGTCACTTTATATGTCTATATGTACCATACCAGCCCCCAAGCCTACATTTCAAGCCTAGAAAAGTTCTATAGTGATCCTAACTTGACTATCTAAAAACTATGGTAAAGAAAATAAGGGCAAGTCTATTATAATTGATGCACATTGATTGGAAATTACCTTCTAAGGGTTAGTGTCTCTTGATTGTCCCTGCATTGACATGCATGATTTTATATGTGTGAATGGGACTTCTTTGTTGTGAGGGCATATGAGTCATACTGCTAGCTATTTTCTTGTTTCAAGAAGTTTAAATTGTTCATATGTGTGATTGTCTATTGCTAATGTAATGCCATACCCTGACCCCATTTTTGTCACATTATTGTGCTTCATTTTTATACATAGTTGGTTTTGAAAAGTGAGGTTGGACGGGGTGTTGTGTTGTGAGCTTAAAGTGTTGAATGACATCTTTGAATATCTTAGATTCTCCTAGTTAAGCGTCATTTTTATTTTGTTGAGTTTTGTTGCCTAAGGACATGGAAACGTTCTAAGTTGAGGGTGTTGATGTGCTCTAGAAATAGCACTTTCAATGCTTTAAATTATGAAAATAAGCAAGTTTTTGAGGTTGTTTTGTTTGATATGATGCATTATGGGTATGTTTTCGTGAAAAATATGAAAGAAGGTGTTTTAGGATGCTTATGGGAGCAATTTTGTAGTACATGTGGACCACATATGGGCAAAGAAAGTGTCAGAAGTCCAAAATCCCGAGAGCGAACCTGCAGAAATTTTTCGTCTAGAACTTGAGGTCGCTACTTGCACCCACCGTATAGACCGCAAGTACTACCTGCTCCAAAGAATAGGGTGCAAGTAGGGACCATAAGTAGCCACTGACCCTTTTTTCTTCTATTTTGTTCGGGTTTTGATTTTAGGGTTTCCTCATGAGCTATAAATACCCCTTATGTGGTTTTGAGTAGAAGTTACAAACTCTTGATACTTACAAATATATTTTGATTCTGAGGTTTGATTTTGATCTTGGAACTCTGTTGCATTAACGTCATTTGATTAATTTAGTTATGGTTTTGGGTTTTTACTTCTTAGTATTGTGATTTCATCTTATTGTTTCAATCATGAATGTTATTGATTATTTCACAACCATGAGAGGCTAAAAAACCTTAACTAGGGTTGTGAAAGCCCTGGCGCATTGACGAAATAGGGAAAGGGGTAATGTTGTTCTGAATCGATACCCATACATGCATTGTATTATCTTCACTTTAACAGTTATCTTAGCGGTTGTAAATGTTAGGATCCCGCCTTAATTACAGCTACTTACCCCAAAAGAGGAGTAGTGACTAGGAAAATATAATGACAATAGTAATTTAAAGTTTAACTGCCGATCCACACTATTAGTTACTATCTAAGTAAGATGGTTAGATTTCATCTAATAACTAGAGACTCAAAAGCTAATAGTTAACTTGGATCAAGATAAGGGTTAGTAAAGCGACATCCTAAGACTCAAAAGGTAAAGGGTGAAATACTTCTACTTGTCAAAAAAACTATAGAAGGTACATAACTTATAAATTCTTCGTACAAGGTTTTGAATTGGTTCAACAAAGCATGAGAAGTCTACGGAGTTGAGAAGCAAGGGGTAACATAATCCTAGTATTCACCTGCAGCTGATTACAGCTAAAAGTGGATACTTGTTACTTATTCTACATTACTACTCAAAACCCCCATTTACTTTTCCAGTTCTGCCTGTTAATTACAATAGTCGAGAACCATGATTCCATATATTCCCTTGGGATTCGACCCCAACCTTTCTTGGGCTACAATATTTGGCATTGATAGTTTCATCTTCTTGGAAAATGTGTATCTTAGATATCACCAGTGAGCTTGCTATCATCTGAGGCTAATTATTTTCTATCTATTCTAGTTTATTCTTTTGTGCTCGAGACTACTTGTATATATTGTGTATATTTTATTTATTTTTTCTAGTTCTTTAGGTATTTTTAGTAGTGACTCTAGTACTGACCTTACTTTTCCTTTTTTAGTTTTGATATACTTTATATATTTCCTTTTTAATTTCTACTTACTATTATTACTGTTATATTATTTGTGGACTTTTCTGGTTTCTGCTAGTTAGCCCATTACCCATTATCCTGGGCTATGGCTTGGCTTGCCTACTCCCGCGGATAAGGTAGGCGCCATCATGACTTGAGAATTCAGGCCGTGATAGCTTGGTATTATAGCCTAGGTTTCACTAGTACTGTTGGTATAGGAATCGATGTTTAGTAGAGTCCCACAAATTGGTACAAAGGTGTCTGTATCCTATCTTTGAGAAGCTATAGATCATTCTAAGCAAAAAATATCATTTTCTTGATCCATTTATGTGCGTAGGGTCTAGTTGGTTGTTAATGTTCATTGGTTAACTCTTTGTGTAGATGGTTAGGACATGAGGAAAAGAAGTCAGTATCAGAACCCTAAGCCTGCTACTAGAGTTTTAGGTAGGGGTCGGGGTTAGAAATAGTATAGCAACACCAGTTCGAGATCAGGCCAGGCGTCTATCACCTAATCCTAACATAGATCTTGAGACTGAGAGAGCTCCAAATATCTTGTCACTATAGCAGTAGGTGGGCTAGGGGAAAGCATAGGCTCGAACCGAGTTTATATCTTCTTCAGTCCATTGGGATACATTGGTACAACTATTGGGGTTAGTTAGAGTTCCACTTGCTGAGGGAGCTCAACCAACATCACGGGGTGGTCTTGATTTAGGGGCTCAACCTGCAACAGTGATACTTAGGGTAGAGATTTTTCTTGTACCAAAAGTCCTATTGTCGGTAGTACCCCAATCATTTATGTCTTCAGGAGAGTAGAAGATTTTGGGATAATTTTTTAGATTGACTACACCCTGGTTTATGCGGACCCCAGTAGAGGATGCTTATTAGTTCCTATCAAGTTGTAAGGAAAGGTTAAAGAATTTGGGGTTGGTTAATTCACGTAGAGTGGACTTTATTTCTTATCAACTAGACACGGAAGTGAGAAGGTAGTAGAGAGGTTATCTTGATTCAAGGCCAGTTGGAATCTATCGGTGGCTTGGACTCAGTGCTTCAATGCTTTCTCAAAGAAGTATACACCTCACAGCGTGTGTGAGCATCTTTAAGATGAGTACTCTACTTTCAGACAATGTTCTATGCATATAGATGAGTTTGAGATGAGATTCCATCAGTTATCCGGACACACTATTATGATTCTACGTATAGAGTATGAGTGAATTCGATAGTTTTTTAGGAGATTAAGATTATCTGTTCATAGGGATACATAGAGTTTGGTGACTTCAGGGAAGTTTTTTTCTGAGATAGTTGAGCATGTTTATTCCATAGAGGATATAGGTTGTGAGGCCAAAAGGGAAAGCGTTAAGAGACTTCATTACCTGGGTAGTTATAGTAGGAGCCATAATGGTTTATAATTCACAGACTGAGTATTTCATGGTAGGTACTACCAGCAGCATCCTTCTCAGCAGAAGGGCCAGCCAAGTCAACCAGTTCAGGCATCGCTTTATATATCATACAAGGGTCTACATAGTTATAGTAGTTCCAGTGGTTGAAGAAGTAATCAGTCACATACGGGAGTTCAATCAGGACTATTGATTCGATACACCGGATATTCTAGACACAACATGGTTCTTAGGGCATATTATAACTGCAGGGTTATTGGTCACCTCACTCTTGAGAGTCCCTATCATGGGATGATTATGCCTTCAGTTCAGAGTGCACGGTCGATCAAATCATGTTGCCACTAACCAAGGGTCGTAGGGTTGGTCCGTGGGGTTCTAAAGGTGGTCCGCAAGAAGGTAGGATAGGTGGCCAGATGGACATCCAGTGTAGTAGTGGACAAGGTTGATAACGCTCAACTTACACATCAATTTAACTTCAAGGCGGTTGTTGTCTATATATTTACCCAACTTTTAAGTTGGGGTCGAATGCACTAGGAACAATGTGAGTGTCTGTCAAATAAGCTCGGAATAATGGATAATTTCTAAATTCAAACCTAGTGTACAAGAGGATAAAAATAGTGGGTTCGAAAAAATCACATCTAGTAATTACTTTTGGGGTTCTCAAGTATTAATTTGGTCTACGTATAATTATAGTCTAATCAAGTAGGCACAGGTGTTTGGATTATCCCTTCCTAGGGGAAACTTATGCATGTGTGTATGATGACTTGATGCAAATTCTAAATGTTGGTGATGTGGTCAGCTAGGATGGAAATCCTCGAGGCTATTTTGTCAACAAAACCTCAAGGGTGTCACTCATTGACCCTTTAGATTACCTAATGAGTGCTTCAGCTAAAACCACCTAATACCTCAATTAGATACCCTATTTCTAGGATAATGCCCTGAGTATAGTTAACTTCATAATCACCCTTATGTCTAAGATTGTGAATATTAGCAAACTAAACCCAATAAGTGTCTACTATTGCCTTTGTTCCCACATCCCTCTGTCAAGGATGATGAGGGTTCCTAAAGTCTACACAAACCCCTCTTTTAAGGATGATTTGAGCTTTCAAGAGCTTGAGATTTTCATCCATCAAACCCATTTGGGTGTTTGGGGATTTCACGACAAATCCCAACCAATTTACTCAAGAAATAATAGAACCAAATATCACAAACTTGTAAATGCACAAACAAATCACATCCCATGCATACTTACACCAACATCTAGCATAATTCCAAGAAGAAGAACTAGGTAACCATAGAAATAGTAAGCAAGATATAGCCAATTACCTCCATTGATTAGATCTATGAAATACTAAGTGAATGTTACTTCAAACTTTGAATATCCACAAGTCTTCAATGGGAGTTAGCTAATCCTTCACTAGGAAGCTACTCCAATGTATTCTTCACCCAAAATTAATACAATATTTTTTTCTCTAAGAATGGAGGCTAAGAGCTAGAACAATGTTCGATAATTGGAAATTGTTGAATGTATAGAATGTTAATAGGGTTTGAGTCTTCTTTAGGGAATATTTAGGAACAGTTTTGTGCATTTACATCTTTGCCCTTGGAATGATTTTCTACTAGGCCACAATCATACCAGTTTTGCCGCGATCGTGCCTATCGTGACCGAGGGAAAGTCCATACGATTGCATTATCTTGACCATCTGTACTAACCACAACTTTGGTCTGAAGAACGCAATTGCGATAACTGAGGTCATGTTCTGCTCGTGGTCTTCAGCTACACTTATTTGCTCCCTTTTGTTCCTTTTTTAATCTTTTTTTATCTCCAATCCATATCATTCCACCTTATCATCTTGGTGCCTGAAAAATATGAATATTAATGAATTTAATAAAAAGATATGTCTCACTTATTCATTCAAATCACGGTAATGTGCATGAATGTAGAGTATAATTGAGTGGTAGATTCATCACTCATCAACACCCCAACTTAAAGCTTTGCTGGTCCTCAAGCAACACTACCTCTTACTATGAGACAATACACATTTATACCTAACATAGATGGCTCAATGATCACATTAACCTTAACCTTAGTCATTTCCACAAGTAGCTCTTTGCACATGGTCCAAGCTATTCTCTCACTTTACCCCTCACCAAAAGAAGCAATAATCTAAGGATGCAAAAGATTTCAAAGAGCAATAATGCAACCACTACCAATACTCAAGAAGTGACTCACTTTTTGGCCTCAACCACAACATACTCTTTGTTGAGTCTTTCCTCGGAAGATGACAAAATCACCCTCCTCAACTTATTTACATGTCTTCTCACAAGAATGAAAATTTCACACACCAAGATACCAAATATGCAATAAGGAATTTTAAGTGCAAAACTCTCTCCCTCTCAAGAACTCTCTTTTCTAACAAGTGCCATACTATAGGCTTGCCCCAATTTTCAATCACCAGTACAATGAAAGTAAATGAATGGAGATCTCCAAGGTTTTTTGATCTTGTAATATAGGTTCGAGTTAGGGGAGGATATTATTTAGGAATAATAATGGATTATACTTCCCTTGAACATCTACATTACACTTATTTAATACACCTTTCACTATGGACCACTTTTTTTCTTTTACAAATATGCCCTCTTTAGTTTTCTTGTTTCACCCATTTTCTTTCATTTCTTTTTCTTGGAAATTTCATGCAATTCTTTCCTTTATTGTGTCCTTGCTTTTTCTTATTCATTTTTAAATGCTTAACCACATAGGCATTCACTAACACTTCGGGGCTGAAAGTTTCTTCCTTCAATCTTCACCACCCCAACTTAGTCTTTTAGCCTCAAGTTGCATTACTTAGTTCAAGGAAGGTATGGTTCAAAAGAGGGATAAAAGTTGAAAGGCTTATGGCTTGTAATATGTTTGCCAAAGAAAGTCCCACAGGCTCAAAATGGGTGAGTAGGGAGGACATCAAAAAGATGGCTTAAGATTACTTCCCCAACCAAATATAATCAAAATTTGAAATACTAATGGGGAAAGTTCTAGATAACACAAGTATGCATAAGATTTAGACAAATAAACTCACCGCTTATGGCATGTGAACTCGCCAAGGAGGCTCAATTTCCTCTAACAATATAGACAAAAATGGAGTATATATCAATATGTACAAGTCAAAATTTTAGAGTCTTAAAAAAGACAGTTTTGTTACAAGGTTGCCCTCATCTATGCCCTTGATAATTTTTTCTTGAAATTTTTTTTGGACCGGGGGGAGGGGGGAGGGGGGTTGTTTATTTTGCATTTGCACACGTATAATTTACCAACTTATGGAAACAACCAAAGCCTTAGTCTCATATTTTTGCATACTATGGGCAAACTAACCATAGGGCTACTCAGACTTTGCCAATGGCATGGGTGGAATCCCAAATTGGCAATGCTATAGGTACTAAGATTTCCCTTGCATTTATGACCTTGATGCCATAGGTACTCCGAATTCCCCTTCATCTAAAATCAAAACCCAATCATGACTCTTTCCCTTTAAGAATATCATCACTCAATCTATCATAGAGAGAATCTCACCATCCATCACCATAATCAAAATAAAACTAAGAAAAACAAAAATCTAAACATAAAAAAAATGACTAATCCATGAAAATATGGGCACCATCAGTGTGCCCAAATGTAGCATACCAAAAACAAAATAAAAACAACTCACAATGTCATCAAAATGATAACAAACATAACTATAAATATATCAACACAATATAGATCCATGGACATACACCCTTAACTGAAGAGCTAGAAGTGTCCCACTACATTAAGTGTTCCCTGAATCAACCTCGGGAACTGCTCTCTATGGTAGAATCTGCATCAATTCCACCAACATCAGCATCAGACCACTCAGTAAGTGCCTCATCATCACTTTCAACTATAAGGGAAGGTAGCTTGTCATGAGGTTTTAGGACCTTTTATAGGACTTTCACCTCCTTCCACATCTTTTTGAAAAATTGATCTCTTCTTTTCCATCTTCTTCATCTTCTTATAAGAGTTTCGAAGATCCCTTTGAGAATCTGCCAGTGCTGAGTATTCCCTCTCAAGTCTTGCTACTATGGCTTCCTCTTTCCCAACTCCTTATACTTCTCATAGTCCTCAAGGGAAACATAAGAGTGATTCCTAGTGTATGACTCTGCTGGCCCTTGAGAAAAACCTAATTCTAGCTCCTTGATGGCCCTTATATTGATACCAATGTTTTCCAGAGGCCCAGCCGCAGATGGTCTACAAGATTTGGGCTCCTTAGCTTTTGACATGCCTAAGTAAACTTTTCTCTTCTTGCTTTGTCTAGGTGCACCCTTGCCCCTAATTTTTAGTAAAGTGATGCAGCGGCTTTTTTTATCCAAGTATCTATGGGATACTCCTCTACCGCGGCCCTACTAGATAACTCAGTAATAAGAGAAGGAAAGGGAAGAAGTATACCACCATGAATCTTAAAATGCCTCCATTATTCAAGCTCAATTACCCCATTTTTAGAGAAATACCCGACATCAGACAGGCTACAATGCTAGCTTGAAAATTATTGACCGAATTTATATGTGTACAAGGTGAAACTCAGTTTCTTATGATGTTCATTATGATTTTGGCCTCTACTTTGATGTCATGCATGGAGATCCCTATATTGGTGGCAGCCTAGGAAACATCTCTTTTGAGAAATAGGATGCTAGGCATGTAGGTCCCTGGATCACATCCCTTCGCCTAAATGTCAGCCATATACGTATCTGGGAGAACATATACTTTGTTTAACTGTGCAACTCCAAATGCACCTCCTTACCCCTAATCATCATCATTGGGTTTAAGAGTGGAACTACATTGCAATTTGTATAGAATTCCCTTACCCAGTGCTCATTAGACTCACAAGGATCCAGGGCAAAGCATATCCACCTTGTAGTAGCAAGCTTGTTGAAGAAGTCTAGAAATTCTTTAGGCACCCTGTCTATGCAAATACCCCTCTCTGGGAGTAGTTTTGTCCTTGAGACGTCACTGTAATACTGGTTGTGGAATTCTAGGGCCATGAAATAGACGTGGTCATAGTCTCCCATGTTCAGTACCTATAGACAACATAATCCAGACCATCTTTGGCAATATCTCACCCAAACCACGATAGATCAATTAGTTTAGCTCATGCGGCAATGTTGTATTCGGTTGGTGGGTGAGAAATAGACATGCAGAAATTTTGGACTCAGCTAAAATATAATCTCAATTATCACAATGAAGGTCCTTTCACTATAATTACAGTTCCACGATCGCGACCCTTGACTGGAATTTTAGTTTCACGATCGCGGTCCTGATGATTGGGATTATGATAACTGGGATCATTTTTGATAGTTTCTACACTTCACCAACACACCAGATTTTAACCCCAAAATAATTTCCAATTTATCAATTCTTATTATGCTCATGAAACTTAAACCCTCAATGCTAGATTTATTTCCCCCAAAACTCAAATAAACTAACATGGATTTCATTGGGGAAAATAATCAAACATATGGTGTACACATGAATTCTAACTTTTATAGTCCTAAATCCAGGAACCCAAGACTTCCCTGTTAATGTGTACACTAACTACAATAGTTAAACACCATAGTAACCATACATAAACATGGATTTAGCATCGAAAACACTATTGTAGCACTTTTGTTAAACTGCAATTCCAAGCCTAAAACAACATCAAAACAAGGAAGTTTGGACCACTTACTGTGTTATATGATGAGGATGAATTTAAATGCACTACATAGACACTCAAAAATGCTTCATCCTTAGAGAATTTTGAGAGAATTTGAAAAAAAAGGCATAAGGGAGAATAGGTATACAGATGGTTTTTTAAACTACCTTGCCCACGATCACGGTCAGATGCCCACGATTCGGAAACATGGCGACTGGGATCATGGTGACACAGATTGTAATCTCACCAACTGAGACTAATTTTCATATCCTCTGTCTTCCTCTACTAAGTCCAAATATGATAATTTCATAGCTTTCCTTTTTCAAGTTCAATCAATACTAATCCTAGCACCAATATTTCATGGATTATGCATAAACAAAAATAAAATTAAAATCTACTATATCATATATAAATGAAAGGATACGAGCCACTTTTGTGGAATAATGGGTTTGTTCCCATCTTTTGTGGAAAACCACCCCTCCAACTATCATTTGTGTTTCCACAAAGAAGAATTGAACCTATATCCCAAATTTTGCTTACTATGAGTTGAGTGGAACAAGGACATAAGATTCAAATCTTCCAAGGTGAAGCTATATAGAGGTGGGGTCATGACGATGAAGCCTTTATCTTGCCACTTTGAAGACTTGAACCTTTTACCCATCTTCATATTGAATTTTTTATTTGGATCCTTGGGTAAAGGTGGTAACATCAATAAGCCACTGTTTTTACATTAGAATATGAGCTCCTTGGCCTTCAAGTGTGGGGCTCCCATATGCTCTTTCAGAGTGTCAAATTCTAAAATATAGGGATGGTGATTTTTTTCTCACATTCCTCCATTTACCTTGGTAGATAGATTCTCATCACATCCTTCAATAATAATGTTGGTTTGTATGAGGTCTATCCCGTAATTTTGAAATTGCATCCTTACTAGAATCTTTGTCCCGAAATGGACTAGAGTCTGCATGAGAGATATGTTTTTCTTCTTCCATTGACTATAGTACCATTTCCTCAATCTTGGCATCATCCAAAATATGTTGTTCGGTTTGTTAGGAAGTCTTCAAGGACTCTTCACTACCAATAACATCATTTACCATAATGCTTGGTTTCTCTTCTTGATTTACCTCCACTTTGGAAGTGGGCAAGGCAATGGTATTTTAATGATTTACTTCCATTCCCATTTCATCTATCTTGGTGATATCATATTTATATACCTCCACGGATTGATGTATGTTTTGCATATTCTTCCCCGTTGTAGTTACCCAATCCAAAATTGTTTAAAGCATTGTTTTAAAACTATTGGACTTGGCTTGTTGTTCTTCCCTTATTGGATTATGATACCCATCAAACTTAGAAGAAAGTTAAAAATTAGTTTAATATAACGAGGGCAGGGGGCATTTGTATAATCACTCTAATGTCCATTTTGACCAACATATAAATAACAACCGTACTCCCCATAGGGTTGAGATGGTGATTCCATCTCTCATCTGGGCGCATATCTACAATCTCTCAAAAAGTAAGATCCGTCAAAAATCGACATAGATTGTCAAGATAGGATTTCCAACTACCAAAATCATAGTAGTTCTGAGATGCCATAGAGAAAAGTAAATAAAAAATCTACCTAACAAAAGAAGCAAAAAGAAAATCTGAAATACTTATTTACAAGTTTGAATTTAAATAAGTAATCTAAAATTCTGAACTTACTCAATATGCCAAATTATTCCCTAGCAACGATGCCATTTTTTTATAAGTTCAACTTACATGTCAATTTAAGTGCATGGTAGTCATCGTCAATATTTACCAAATGTTTGAGTTAGGGTTGAATTCACAAAAAATAATGTGAGTGGCTATCAAATTAGCCTGGAACAATGTATACTTGAAAATTCTAACCTAGAGTACAAGAAGATAAAAATGGGGGGTTTGGAAAATATCACAACTAGTATTTCTTTTTAGTGTTTTCAAGTATTAATTTAGGGCTATGAATAATTAGAGTCTAATCAATTAGGCACAGTTCCTGGGATTATGCCTTTCTATGGGCAACTTATGCATAAGTGTGTGATGACTTGATGCAAATTCTAAATGTTAGTGATATGGTAGGCTAGGATGGATATCCTTGAGGCTAGTTTGTCAAAAAAACCTCAATGGTGTCACTCATTGACCCTTTTGAGTACCTAATGAGAGCTTCAATCACAACTACCTAATACCTCTATTAGACACCCCTATTTCTAGGATGGTTCCCTAAGTATAGTTAACTTCATAATCACCCTTATGTCTAAGATAGTGAAAGTTAGCAAACTAAGCCCAATAATTATCTTGGTATTGCCTTGGTTCCCAAATTCCTCTTTCAAAGATGATGAGGGATCCTAAAGTTCACCCAAACACCAGTTTGAAGTATGGTTTGAGCTTTCAAGAGCTTGGGATTTGCATCAATCAAACCCATTTGGGTGTTTGGGGCTTTCAACCTCAAATCCCAACTAATTTACATAAGAAATAGTAGAACCAAACATCAAAAACTAGTAAATGCACAAAAAAATCACATCCCATATGTATTTACACCCTAATATAGCTTAATCCTAAGAGAAACAACTAACTACACATAGAAGAGTAAGTAAGATATACCCAATAACCTCTATTGATTAGACCTATGAAAGACTATGTGAATGTTATTTCAGACTTTGAATATCTACATATCTTCAATGGGAGTTAGCTAATCTTTCACTTGGAAGCTACTCCAATGTATTCTTACCAAAAATTAATACAATATTTTTTTCTCAAAGGATGAAGGCTAAGAGCTAGAACAATTCTCAATAATTAGGAATTGTAGAATATGTACAATGTTGTTAAGGTTTGAATCTTCTTTAGGGCATATTTGGGAACAGTTGTGTGCATTTATATCTTTTCCCAGGGGCTAATTCTCTGCAATCCCACGATCGCACTAGTTTTTCCACTATCGCACCTGCTGTGACCGCGAGCAAGTCCACAAAATCTGGGTATCTTGACTATCTTGACTGACTATGACTGTGGTTAGAGGACCGCGATCGTGATAACTGAGGCCATGTTTTTCTCCAGGTCTTCAACTGCACTCCGCTCTTCTCTTTTGTTTCTTTTTTATCTCCAAGCCACATCTTTCCATCTTATTTTCTTTGTGCCTAAAAAATGTGAATATTAGTTTATTTATTCACAAATTATGTCTCACTTATTATTTCAAGTCATAGTAATATGCATGAATGTAGAGTATAATTGAGTGGTCGATTCACCACTTATCAAGTGTCACTCGTATGCTGTACCAGGTAGACAGAGGTTGAGGCTTCAGATATTGTGATCATAGGTATAATTTCCATATGCCATCATACAGATTCAACTTTATTTGATCCTTTTTCCATATTTTTATATATTTTTTCTTATTTTAAATCTCAGTTGGGTTTATAATCGGTTTCCTTATCTATACCATTGTGTTTACCTACTCCCATAGGTTGTTTTTTAGTAGTGGATTAGGTATATAGATCTTGGTGATTTTTTGAGAGTTTTACACTCAAATTAATTTTACTATCCTAGATATGGTTGATTTTGATGTGATTCTCAGCATGGATTGGTTATCTTCTTACTATGCAGTCTTAGATTATTTTTCTAAGACCATTACCTTAGCCTTATCTGGAGAACTTCCGGTTATGTGTTAGGGTTCTATTAGTCATGCACTGACAGGGATTATTTCTTATATTCAAGCTAGGAGATTGATATCAAGAGGTTATGAGTCATTTCTTGCATATGTTTGGGATGTTATTGTTGAGAGTCTATTACTTTACTCTATCTTAGTTATTTGTGGGTTTCTTGATGTATTTTTATTGACTGACCTATATTTTCTCTTGAGCATGATATGGATTCTATGTGAATCGACTACAGGCAGTTCAATAAGGTTATCGTGGAGAATAAGAATTATGCTCCACACTTTGAGATATCACCAACTTTATAAAGTACAATTTTTGGGTTGAGACTATAGCATTCTTCTGGCACGTTGAGTCTAAATACGATAATAAAGTTGACCCAACAAAGATTGAGGCTATTCATAGTTGGTCTAGGCCTATCTGACCTATTAAGGTTCACGATTTTGCTGTGTTGGCAGTTTTCTATAGGAAGTTCATTGAGGGTTTTTTCTATTATAGCCCCTATGTCTAGATTAACCATGAAGGAGGTTTTATTTCAGTGGTTTAGGAGTTGTGAGGCAAGCTTTCTAAAGCTAAAGCATTTTTTACATCAACTCCAACTCTGACTTTTCCATTTGATGGTAAGGGTTTTACTATCTACTAGAATGCATCTAGTATTGGTCTAGGGTGTTCTCTGATATATAGAGGCTCTGTTATTGCATATGTATCGAGGCAGCTTATAGGGTATAACTGCAACTACCCTACTAATGACTTGGAGTTTACAATAGTAGTATTTGTGCTTTGGATTTAGAGGCATTACTTGTATGGGGTTTGCTGTGAGATCTTTACTGATCACTATAGTCTTCAACATATTATGACCCGGAAAGATCTTAATTAGAGGTTGTATAGATGGATTGAGTTGTTGAAGGACTATGATATCTCTATTTTTTACCAACTGGGCAAGGTAAATATGGTAGCAAATGCCTTGAGCTGAAAGTCACTGAGTATGGATAGCTTAGTATTCATTTTAGTTTCTTTGCTATTATTAGCTTTGGATATCTATTCCTTATCTAACTTGATGGTTAGTTTGGATATTTTTGACCCTTAGAGGATCACTGCTAGTGTTGAGGCCAGATCTACCTTGTTGGAGTAGATTTGGGGTCATTAGTTTGATGATAGTAGGCTTCATAGAATTTAAGGGTAGGTATTGAGGGGTGAGTCTGGAAGGCCTATCTTAGATTCTGAGGATGTCCTGAGGTATGATGTTCGTATTCGTGTTCCATGAGGTGGAGATTTGATTTAGTTGATTCTTTGTGAGGATCATATCTCCATATACTTTATTTACCCTGGTAAAACTAAAATGTATAGAGATTTAAGGCAACACTACTGGTGGGGTGGAATGTAGAGAGATATAGCAGGGCTTGGGGCTTGATGCCTCAGTTCTTAGTAGGTAAAACTCGAGCATCAAAGACCTGGTGGATTACTTAAGTAGCTACCCATTTCTGTATGGAAGTGGGAGCGAGTTATGATGGATTTTGTAGGTGGGTTGCCTTGCCTTTCTCATGGTTTTGATAGCATTTGGGTAATCGTGGATCAATTGACCAAGTATACATATTTTATTCTTATTCAAGTTTCCTACAATACTGAGAGGTTAGCCCATGTTTATATTCAGAAGGTAATTTGCTTACATGGGATATGTGTGTTTATTATTTTAGAACAAAGGTCTTAGTTCACTTGTAGATTATAGAGAATGTTTTATGAAGAGTTGGATATCTAGGTTGACCTTAGCACTGCTTTTCACCCAAAGACCGATTGGCAGTAAAAGCGGACTATCTAGGGTTTGGAGACATGCTCCATTCTTGTGAGTTGGATTTTAGGGGTTAGTAGGACTAGTTTCTACCTTTGTTAGAGTTTGAAAATAATAATAGCTTCTATTTGAGTATTTAGATGGCATAATTTGAGACATTGTATGGTAGACGACATCGATACCCTATTGGTTTTTTTAAGACTTCTAAGGCGAGGCTTTGTGGGACAGATTTGATTCATGAGTCATTGGACCAGGCTTGGGTGATTTAGGATAGACTACGAGTAGCTCAGAGTAGATAGAAAAGTTATGATAACTAGAGATATCATCCATTGAGGTTCAGAGTTGGTGATAGGGTCTTCTTGAGGGTATCACCCATAAAAGGCATGATAAGATTTAGTTGGACGGGCAAGCTTAGCCCTAGATATGTTGGACCCTTTGAGATCTATAGACAGTTCGAGAGGTAGCATATGTGTTGGAATTACCTCCTGCCTGTCCAACCATCCACCTAGTGTTCCATTTATCTATGTTTTAACTATATATTCTAGATGAGTCGCACGTACTTCAGTGGGACTCAATTCAGTTGGACGAAAGATTGGCATCTTTAGAGAAACTAGTGTACATTTTGGCTAGAGATATCAGACAGTTGTGCTCCTGGGATATTCAAATAGTTAAAGTTCAGTGGTGTCACTATCCAGTGGAGGAGGCTACCTAGGAGACCGAACATAATATGTGGGCCATGTATCCCTACCTATTTGATCCCTAGGGTATTTACCTGTTGTTTACTTTCTAAATTAAAGTCGTTTTAGTAGTGGATGTTGTAATGACTCTCGCAGTCATTTTTCCTGTTCTAATAATTTTTGGGGACTAGAGCTTTTCTATAATTGCCTTAGCTATTTATAACCTGCTGGTATTGATAGTTTGATTTTTGGACGGTTCGTTTGAAAATTTTAGTAAAATCAAATATATTATGGAATATATAATGTAAAATGGCATTTGGTAGCAATATAATTTATTACCCCTCTAAAATATTTTTAATTTTTATAAAATTCTTTTGTAATGAAATTTTTGGATTAATTTATATTAGCTTTTATAGTCTATTAATATTTTAAGTGAAGATAGTTAATCTAAATATGTTAAAATATTATTATTATATAATAGAGGTTTTATTAGAGATTATTTTCTGTTAATTATGATATATTAAAAACATGATATTTATTTTATCATGAACCTACGCAATATTCAAGTAAATTCTCATTTCTGATTACATGATCAAGATAAGTATATGGTCGTGACAACAACACCACAACGTGTAATTAACATTAAAATACCACACATTATGCTTTTTACATTTGTCTAGTAATTAAAGTATTATGGCCTTTCTAACATTATACACTTAATAGATAACAACTATGAGTTTTCATATAATTGATAAGGCCACTGCCTATCTCATTTAATAATATATGTAGTCTAAGTAGTGAATTCACGCATATATAATCTTTTTTCAGTAATTTTTTCCATTAATTTATAGGACGTAGTCACCTAATCTTAGATATTATTTTGGTTATTGTTTCTATATAGATTTTGGTTCAATGAGGAAGCTTCATTGGAAATATTATTGATGACTTATTTGGTTTCCAAAAATAAAATTGATTATCTACATCAAGTTGTTCAGGCTCGGGGTCTAATAGGGCACTATTTGGAGGTTTTTTGGAGAGTTTTTTAGCTTTCACGTCCAGGTAGTCTAGGCTTACCCTACCTCTATATTGAGCTTATTAACAATAATTATGAACTATTATGCTAGTTTTGGACAAGTAATTATAGTTTGTGTATCATTAATACATATGCCATGCCTTATTTATTCAGTTAAGACCCCATTCTAGTATCTTTTGGTACCTTATCTTCTTATATGATGTAGCATCTATCACTTTAGGATGTGAAATTAAGTTGTGGAGCCTTGGATTTTTCCCTTTTTAATTAAGATTTGTGAATAATTATTTAAGTGTAATTTAGATTCTATTTAGATTCAACATTTACTTTATTTCTATCATTGATTGTAAATTTTGGTACCAGTTTAGCATTGGTTATATCATGGGTTGTTTGTTAATTTTACTATTGGGTATAGTTACTATGAGTTTCAGTTTGAGTCTGGCATTTTATTGTGATGATGTTGTAGTTCCTCTGAGTTCTGCGTCGAGTCCAATATTTGAGTATGAGATCTATGTATATCATGTATGTGGCCTTTCGTTACTACCCACTCTTTCTAATTTGAATCTTGCATAGTGTCTCTTGTTATTATCCACAACAACCAGTTTGAGCCCAGTATCTGTCCTCTTGTTACTACCCATTGGTGCTAGTTCATAATCGGTGCACATTTGGATGATTACTACAATTTCATGAGGTTAATTCGGTTATAGTTATTTACACTTTTTTCTTAAAATTATTACTAGTGTGTCCCATAGGCTTATGGGGGCACAGTGGAGTTTATTGTCTACTTCAGAGTGCCTAGTGGGCTTCTAGTGGCCTTGTTAGTTTATGTTTGACTTTCGTTTTATTACTGCATTATTTATTTTCCTGTATCTTTTATACTTATTCTGTTATCACATTTCCATAACTTTATAGTTGTGTACCCTTTTATCCCCATTTACTATTGACTTATATTACACCCTTACATTTTAGTTATAGTTTTCCCGTATGAAGCTTAGTCGATCGATTATGCTTACTGAGTACCTGTTTCTTTGGCACTCATACTCTACTTTTGCATATTTTCCTTGATGTAGATCTAAGTACTAGCAGACGACATTAAAGTGGTTCCTACCTTTCAGTGCTAATTTGGAACAAGGTGACCTTTTTATCATCAAAGGACAATCCTTCTCAATCTCCTCTAGTTTAGCCTTTTGTGCTCAAGGTAGATTGTATATACTGTACATATTTCTGATTATGTCTAGTACTCTGGGTAATTTACTTCTCTTGTTTTGATATACTTTATATGTTTTCTTTCTGTTTTTTGCCTACTATTATTACTGTTATTCTTATAAGTGGTCTTTTCTAGTTTTTTCCCATTAGCTCATTACCTAATGTTCTAGGCTATGGCTTGGCTTACCTATTTTTGGGTATAAGGTAGGTGCCATCATGACTTGAGAAATTTGGTCGTGTCAAGGTTATTATCAATTAATTGAGGTAGCCACTCAAAATAAGTACCCATTGTCTAAAATAGATGATTTGCTTAACTAGTTGGATGGTGGTTCAGTGTTTTCTAAGGTAGATCTAAGATCAAATATTCATCAGTTAAAAATTAGGTCTGAGCATGTTCCTAAGACAACTTTCAAAACTTGTTATAGGTATTGCAAATTTTTGGTAATGTCCTTTGGGTTAACTAATGCACTGACACATTCATGAGTTTGATTAATGGTATCCTTAAATCTTCTTGGATTTATTTGATACTATATTATTGCTGACAATTTGGTTTACTGTAAGAGTAAAGAGGGAGCATGCATGGAATTTGTGCATTATCTTAGATATATTAAGAGAGAAGAAGTTTTATGAAAAATTCTCTAACTATGAGTTTTGGATGTCATCTGTGTCTATTTTAGGGCATGTGGGGTATGAAAAGGAGGTAATGGTAGATCCCCAAAAGATTGATATAGTTAATAATTGAGCTAGGTCAATCTTTGTGACTAAAGTTTGTAACTTTGTAGTTCTTTATGGCTATTCTTGGAGATTTGTCAAGGGCTTTTCCTCAATTGCAATTCAACTAAAAAGACTAAATTAGAAGGAGGTACCTTTTCTTTAGCCTGACACATTTAAAAAGCACTTTTCAAAACTCAAGTCTCTTCTAACGATAACTCCTATTCTTGGTTAGCCCATTGACATTAAGGATTTTATAATATTTAGCGATGCTTTATATACTAGATTGGGATGCTGTATTAATATAGGATAATAATATGATAGCATGTTCTTTAAGGCAACTAAAGATGCATAAGAAAAATTACAAAACTCATGACTTAGAGCTGGCGGTGGTGGTTTTTGCACTAAAAATATGGAGACACTACTTGATGGTGTCAAGTATGAGGTTTTCATAGACCATTATAGCTTACAGAATGTATTCACTTAGAGAAATTAAATTAAAAATAAAGGCAGTGGATAGGGTTACAATCCAATATCATCCAATAAAGGCCAATGTGGTGGTAGATGCATTTAGCAAAAAATAGATAAGCATAGAAAGTTTGGTGTATGTTTTAAAGTAACAAGGAAACCTTTATCTAGAGAGATTCAAACTCTAGCAATAGAGTTTATGCAATTTGGGTGTTTGAGAGGGGTGGAGTGTTGGATAGTGTTGAGGCAAGGTTACCATTCCTAAAGCAGATTAAGGATAAGTATTTGGAAGATATAAAGCTAAATAAGATTTGTAATAAGGTGTTGTATGGTGAGTCTCAAAAGGCCATACTTGATGCTAGTGGTGTGTTAAGGGTGAAGGTTTGTGTCTGTACACACCCTGTATTGACAAAATGGTTCCTAGTGTGCTAGTGGAATCTCATGGATCCAAATATTCTATACATTCTGGAGCAACAAAGATGTATCGTGACTTATGGTGCTATATGAAAGGTTATCCAGATCACCTATAGGTTGGTTTGATGTGGGTAATATGAAATCTTTGGGCAATGACTTATTTAAAAAACTCAAAAAAAAGGTGAGGTTTATTAAATATAAGTTGGTGACAACCTAAATTAGATTGAAAAAGTATGTGGATCACAAGGTAAGATACAAGTTCTTTAAGTAGGGTGAACATGTGCTACTTGATGTTTCTCCCACAAAGAGAGTAATGCAATTTGGCAAGAGGGCAAACTTACTCCCAAGTATATTGGTCCATTTGTGATTCTTGATTATGTTAGATCGGTGGCTTACAACCTTGCATTTTGTCCAAGTTTGTTAGGATCCAATTTGGTGTTTCATGTTTTTATTCTTAAGAAGTACCAATGGTGATTATTTCATTCATTAGGAATCAATTTTGTTTGACAAGAACCTCTCTTATTAAGAGGAACTGGCGGCGATTCTTGATTGAGATGTTTAAAATTTAAGGACAAAGGAGATTAGGTCCATGAAAGTCAATTGAAAGCACCGTCCTTTTGAAGAGACCCGGGTGATTAAATAGGATATACATAGCAAGTACCCTCATTTGTCTAAGGATTCAGTTATTTTTTCTTGTAAGTTTTCCGCTTATTTTTCTTTCTTTATCATTGAGGAATGAATTATTGGTAAACTAGTTTATGTTGTGTGATTAACTTATCATGCAAAAATTTGGACTAAGATTCTCCCATATAAGGTGTTGAAAATTTCAAGCTAGGATACTATAGATGAATTTCAGGTGTGATGTGGTCTAAGTAAATTTTGCAATGTACAGGGTATCGGTCCTATGATTTAGGATTATAATGTGTTTGATAAGATGTAACGAGTTTGTAGAAGCTTTTTGAACTAAATTTGGGTTAGCAAAACTCCAAAAATAACCATTAACATAAAGAGGTTAGTTTGGTTGGTGGAAATCTAAGAGTATGTTCTAAAATCAGGGAAACCTTGGGAAGCTGTCGAACTCACTATCTCGCCTACATCACTATCGCAAGTGGTATGCCTCTTCTGTAGCCCTTCTATAACGGGAATTTTATGTTATATAGAAGAAGTCAAGACAGGTCAATTCTACTATAGTGGCTAAATCCTTCTTTAGCGATGGCGCTAGTGCGGATCAGGTCTTTATAGTGTGCTAAGCACAACAAATAATAGTTATTGGACTAAAACTTTATTTTTATTCCAAGAATGTTTAAAGGTTTGCATAGGGTTATTTTGTGTGTTTCCTCTCAATAACTTTGATAATTCCTCCATTGAGGTATGTTATTTCACCAATCAAATTAGATTTTCACTCATTAATGCTTACTATATCTAGTTTATGATCATGGTAGAGGTATTAAACATGACCTAGGTTGATTTTCTAATGCAGTGTAGTGAAAAAAGGTATAAACTTTTTAATTTGACCAAGAATTATTAGGTTTTGATTTCCTATGCTAGAATTCACATTTTTAATGTGATATAGAATGAATTAAAGTAGAATGAAAGGTAGGAAAACCACGGAATGAGGAAATTGTCATGAATTTGAACTTAGGGTTATGAATTTAGGTTATAATACCTAGAATTTTTGGAACATCAATTGAATTGTGTTTTATGTGTAGCTTTTAGATTGAAATCAAGACGAAGCTACGAGAAAGGGAAAGGCTCATGCTAGTTAGAAAATTGCAAGTCTTAGATTGAGGTAGGTGATGGTTGAATTATTATTAAAACTAAAATTGATTATATGTGTGCACGTTAACTAACTATTTATTTATTTGTCGCATTACATGCTAATGAATTTTGAAGTTGTTAATTGTAAATTCAAGTTGAAAATCGATAATTTATAATGAGATTAATTAAAAAGGACCTTATTTGTTTCATAAGGTGTTTGATTCACTTATTATGTGTTGTATTTGTTTTATTATATTGAATTTGCTGTGTGATCAATCGATAAAGTTTAATCATGATTGAATTGTTTGATTTAAGGGAGAATAAAGGTTGGAACATTTGAAGAAGGGTGGGATAACACTTGATTTGCAATAAGGGTGGCAAACACTAGTTGTTTAGGTTATTTTGTAAATCAACTGAGCTCGTCCCATATAGGTCATGGATATTAGGGATATATACAACCAATACAATGTGTGTATATGGTAATTTATAGATTTTGATGGTTCCTTGAGTGAATCGGGTTACATTGATATTCATTTGGATCTGTGTGTGGTCCGGGTTATTGATATTGTACTTGACTAATTAAATGCTTTTTAGTTGTACAATAATAAAGTGTTTATGAGAAAGTGGTAAATTTTATGTTGGGATTCATTGTATTTGAATTGATTTGAACACCATTTGTTTAAAAGTAATTCATTATTTACTTGACTTGATTTGTTAAAGTAGAAATTATGGTAAAAGGACTTATTTGAATGCAAAATTTAAGATGATACGTTTTGTTGCTTGTTTAGAAATTATTAAAAAACTTCTCTTGCTTTGACAGTTTTTAGTTATCTCCCGTCAGTCTCATTGGTTGTGGCCATAATGTCTTCGCTGCTGTCGGAGGAGCCTCTTCGGCCACAGAACAATTCTCACTAGTGGTTTCATGCTTGTATATGTTCCCCTCATAAGGCTTCACCCATAATTTTACCCCATATTTTTCAGCATTTGCAGACCAATAGTGGGTTAGTGAATTTATTTTTTGGGAACAATTGCACTAGGCTCAGGCTATAATTTCTCAAGCACAATTAGAGTTGCATAGAGTAAATTGTGATCGTAATTTGAAGATGTTTCAACTATAATTTGAACCAATTTCTGAGAAACTTTTGGAGAATTCTATGGTTCAAGAGAAGCTAGAAACGGTTACCAGTGATAGTGTCATTTCGGTGAATGTGTTAGATAAGGTAATTTTATCGTCTTCCATAACATAATGAGTTAATATTCCATGTACTTCTATGGTTGATGTAGCAGATTCAGTTATTACAATCAATTATATTAGTAAGCCTCCTATCTCATGCGTTAACACCTACAATTTGAAAGATGGAATGCTAGGAGTTCTGGATGTTACTAAAACTAATCATAGTAAGGATATTTAAGGTAATATGTAGAGTAATAAGGAGGGTAATTCTCACCCCTATATTCGTAACTGTACTCCCATAGAAATGCCTTACAATTCGTTGCTCCATATACCAATGTGTCAAAAAGTATAGAGGCTTCTAGTCAAAATGTAGCTTAGCCCAAAACTTCTCATATCCCAGTCCTCCCTCCCCCCACCTAGGGTTTCCCACTCTTTAGCCATGCAACTGAGAGCTCAGGAAGCTATGAAGGCAAAGCTTATTCAGATTGAAACCCCTAGATAAATACTAAACAAGGCCTTCCAACTATAGTTTTTAAACCTGAGGATTATATCGTTAAATTAGATAAAAAGTCTAGGTTCACATTGATTGGTAAGTTTTATAACACTATGCCTAAGATGAAGGTGAGAAGAAAGTAGTTTATCTTGTAGACTAAGTTAAGGGGACAGGTCAAACTTACTCATTTAAATTTAATACACATGTACATTGATCTACATAATAAGTTTGATCACTCCACATTTTGGTCAAAGGTTAAAATAAATATCTAGGGGAAAATGATGAGGTTTCAGTTGTGGACTCCCATATTTAATCAATAGGAGGAGACACATTTGGTACCTATTTGGGCAGTCTTACCTGAATTACCTTGGCATTACTATTGCCTTGAGGTGGTGACACCTCTGTTCTCTCTAATAGAGAAGGTTTTGTTCCTTGACTTGGCCATTTATAAGATGACCACTGATAGCATGGCAAAGGTAAAGTTGTAGATTGAACTTACCAAAATAAGGACCTAGTATGTCTAGATGGGATATGATGAGGATGATCATCAAGAAGGGAGATGGCACTCTATTTAATATGAGGGAGTGCTAGATTTCTATAGTTACTATAAACATAAAGTACATACTGTCAGAGCCTATGCTACTAAGAAAAAACTTAAGGCTGCTGGAAGAAAGATAAGAGTTGGATGTAGCTGTAGAGAGGGAATTTAGCCAGTAGAAAAATTATCAAGTAAATCAGGTGAAATATTCTAAGTTAAAAAATATGTCTCAGCAATAACATAAACTCTCTCCTACCCATTCTACTATTGATAAAGGTAAAGTTATTATTAATGATCAGTGGTAGACACAAAAGAGAAAGGAATGAAGGAATGCTCAGCCATAAATGTAGAGACATTATCTGGTCAAAATAGGATTTTCAAACTTGTATCTCCAAGAAAATAGTTGGTATTACTATGAAGCATGATGTTCATTTTACTTACCTAGTTACAATTTATTTACCCTATTGCAGCAAGATTTTGATGGTTTTAATGTCGCTAGTACTAATGTTCCAAATGTTGTTGATGATGCTACTAACTTTAAAATGCCATAGCTTTGGACATTTAGAAAATTTCCTAAGTTTGAGTTTCTGGGCAAGGTACCGTTTGAGAATCCTTGTTGTATGCTAAGATACGGCTTAGTACTCACTCTCTCGTATGTTAGTTAGTGTAGTTGGGTTGATCTCTATCCAAGATACAACTAGGTATCATACTAGTTGTATGATAGGGTACGAGTAGTATTTTACTAAGTCGTATGATTCCCTAAGTTAGCCTAGTGGATTCTTTCTAAGGTACGACTAGGGTGGGTACTAGTCATATGTTAAGATAAGAGTTAGTATTGTATAGTTGTATGTTGGTCAGTATAGAGATCCAAGGTGAGGTCTAGGGGATGAGTTAAGGGTACCAATCGTACCCTAGTGTACGGATTAGGGGATAGGTGATACCCTCCTGCAACCAAATTTTTAGCTTTTAAGCTCAAGCATTCCAGACATTTTCCACACCAAAACCCTTAAGTCCCCAACCTTAAAATATGTTGAGGCCTCCCATACTTGGCCAACTTGTTGAACTTCAAGCAGTACTCCTTAAAAGTAATGGAGCCCTACCTTAAGTTCATAAACTCCTCAATCTTTTCTTCCCTCATCTCAAGCGAAAAGAACTTGTCCAAGAATGCATCTTGGAACACCTGCCAAGTCATAGTAGCAACAACCTCACCTCTACCCTCCTTCCATGCTATAACCTAGTCATAAGCAATGTCTTTCAACCTGTAAGATACTATCTCAACACTTTCTTCCTCAGAAACATGCATCACCTATGTGATTTTTATCACCTCCTCAAGGTATAATTGTGTGTCCTCACCTGCCTTATTACCATAAAACTTTGGCTGATTCATCCGCATAAAATCACGTATCCTAGCAGTAGCTAAATCACCTCTGTGTTGATTTACAACTGCAACCTAGTTATTGGCCTGAACATTGGTAGTGACTTCTTGGGCTAACACCTGAAAGATAGTCTGAAACTCAGTATGACACACTGTCTCATTCAAGGGATCAATAGGCTGGGGTTGCTCATTATCGTTTCTACGGGCATTCGCTCTTCGGGGAGGAATTTTCTGAAATAGGAGAGCACGAATTATTAGATGAGAGGGAAAATTGTAGGCACAATAGAATCTAAAAGAAAGAAAAAACTTTTTCCTAAAATATTTTGTAGCCTTTTGATCATAGATATGGCGCGCTTCACACCGATGATCAAGACCCTACTCAACCCAGCTTGTCAGACTCTCTAGGACTCCTTAAACCTTATGCTCTGATACCAAGTTTCTAACGACCCAAAATCACCTCCCGAGATGTCACACGGTGCTTAAGGCTACCAGTAGCCCCAAGCTAACCCTTTGAGCCTATTACTACATATAATAACTCAATTCATGATAAAATAAACAAAACATTGGTACTGTAATATCAAATAATAGGAAATACAAAGAAAATGCTCGGTCCAAATGACCACAAAACTAGAAATCTCAACATAGTAACAATCTGACATCTAGTCTAACAAAGCTTCTACTACTCCATGAACTAGAGAGCCATTGGGATAGGTCCGCAACTGACTCAAACTAGATTGAAAGCAATAATATATCTACTAAAATACTGAAATTTCTGAAGATAGGTCCTCAAACCATGAGGACAAACCACTGTGGAGATGTAGACAAAGGTACTCAAAAATCACTGACAAGGCTGGGACGAAGCACCTAAACCTACATTATAAGACAATGTAGCACATAGACGTATATGTGGATCAGCTCTTGGGAATGAACTTAGTATATGGGGGTGTATGAATTTAAATAAACATTATCATTACTCTTTATAAAATCATGCATGCATATATGAATGACTCACATGGCTTGAATAAATCTGAAATATAATTCTCGTGAATCGTGAATAGTGAAACATGAAATACAAATCTCATGAGTCATTATACTTAACTTTGAAATCTCTACTCTCCTCTTATTCCCAATACTTCATGGCTAAAGGAACTTTAAACAATACTTTCAATCTCCTACTTTTATCTCATAGAGAGTAAAACTTCTTTAAAACTCAAAGACTTAGAACTTTTAGGAAATTTTAACACTGGGGAACTCTAGAACTCTTTTAGACTTGGGACACTTAGAACTCGTGATTATATAACTTTGGACACTCGGGAGTTTTTTCTAACCGACCTAAACCATATGAGATACATGGAGTCCAATGTCTTGTCCTCCAAAGGAAGAAACCTCACATTTGGGAGAGGTGTCATACTTTTGCCAGGGAGTATAACCTCAACTCAGTGATCACTATCTCGGCCTCGGACGAATAAATCTCGGTCCTAAAGTGGCACATAGTCCTAGGGTATAAGACCTCAGAATCATAACCAACTCGGTGCAAAATACTACTCCCATACTCAGCTAAAAACTCTTAGAAAATCTACCTCAAATAACTTGAGGGTCTATATTGAAGACTAAAATGTAATACTATTTATTTTAATAAAACATCATTGTGGATTCCAACTCTATAAGGGCCAAAAAGGTCAAATATTTCTTAATAATCTCAAAGTACTCAAATCATAGGTGCTTATAGCACAACAGTTCATAAGATTGCAATTCTCAAGTAGGGATTAGTGGCCCATGGTTGAATTTGAAGTTAAGACTCATCAAAATGCATACTAGAATCATAAGCATTCATAAATCATACAGAAATTTAGAATTCAAGCATTATGCATTAAAATCTCAACATACTCATGTATCTCAATTTCTAAAACATGGAAATTATCATAATCTCAAGAACAACAACAAAGGGTACAAACCCATACTTCAATTTTAATAAGAAAACATGTGAAACCATATATTCTTATAATTTAAAATAGCTTCTGGGCACTAGGACCAAAGGAGTGTCCTTGTTCAACTCCCACATTTCTTGAATTAGAAGCTTTGGATGAACTCTAGCTTTTGGGACACTTTTTGTACTCTTGAATGAGGATTCTAGAAGCCCTTTACTTGGGAACCTTGAATCTTGACTCAATTTAGAAAATATATGGTGGATTCTTGAAATTCTTGGAAGAGGTTTTGGATACTTAGGGTTTTTGTTGAGAGAAAACTTAAGAAAAACTTTATAAAATACTTGTAAATGAGTTTAATTTGGTGTTTGTATGGTTTAACAGGCATGAAAAAAGTCCAAAGTTCCCTTTTTAACTACTATACGAAGCTGGAAAAACTAAACTGGGAACCCAATTTTATGGGCCACCGCAATGCGCCACTATCATGGTGGCTCAATAGAAATTGACAAATAAAAATTTGGGAGTCACAGCAACACGGAGCCATTCCGTTGTCCCACTGGTTGGGACCTGGAACTTTAATGCAATGCATCACAATCACGCTAGGCCACTAGAATTTGACTGTTAGGAAATTGGGGTCATCCAATATGTGCCACTATCGCGGAGTTCCACTGGAATTTTACAATTGTCAAATAGACCCTCTCCGCGACGTGCCAATCAGAAAAATGATGTTTTATGATTAGGACTTAAATTAGCCATAACTTCTTGCCCGGACATTGGATTTGGGCAAATATTATATTGATGGAAAGCTTATAAAATTTCTCATGTGATGAAAGGTCAAAATTAAAGAAATTATCTATGGTTAAAATTATACTCACTTAGGAAGTCACTTCTTAACCTTCTCGGGGAGAAATTCAACATAGGAAAAATTTGGGGTATTATATATTACAAGTTTTTGAGTCCCTGAACATAAAATTATATTTTGATTTGAACTAAAGCTTGGTTTAGGAATTTTGATGAAAGATGAATGATTTTAAAAGGGTTACGATAAATTAATTTGAATTATGATTTGGACTAAGGCATTGGCCTATTAAATAAAATGGTTGACAAATGGTTTCATGAAGACATTGTGGGCATATATAATGTTAAAATTGTGACTTTGGTGATTTAAATTGGATAAATAGGTTAGAGTTCCTAAGCATTAAATTAAATGGATATCGTTGCATAGACTAAGAGTTAGAGTTCTAAGGTTGATAAGAAGCGTCAAAACATCTTGAGGTTAGAGTCCACTTTCTTTATATGGCCGGGAGGTTTAAAGGGTCAAAATGGCATGAGGTTAGAGTCCACTTGCTTAATATGACCGGGATATTTAAAGTTTCTAAACTATATAAGTAGGACGTTAGAGTTCCCCATTCCATGCTTCATGATCGAATGTTTCAAAATGAATTCTAATCCTTGTTCCCTTTCTCGATACTATATATATGAATATGTATATATATGTGATGGAAAATGATATATTTTCTTGGTTGAATGATGGAACTATTTTATCCTTATCCCTACACGATATAGGGGCTGAAGATTTTTCTTCTCTTCCTACGTAGTGACCAGGTTCTCGAGTGGTTCTTATTTTAGAATTTAAGTGGTAAGCTTCCATAATTTAGAAGGCATATATTTCATGGTCCTTTACCTTATGCCATAGACTTGTTTTAGACTTATTTTTTCTATTATCGGGGGAATGTCCCGATATATTACTGACTTCAGATTTGGAGAGGCTTTATGGATGCATGTGTACTTGGGTATGTTGGTTTAGTATGTTGACATTAATAGATGATTAGATACTTATTCAGTTATTATTATTAGGCCTGTTTCTTCTATTTTATTATATGTTCAGAGTTTATCGGACACTTATGGATTGATATGATAGTGAGGTTGGGTTAACAGGGTGATCTCTGGTCCTTGTTGGGCTTAAGATTTCCCTTTCGACTAGGCCTGAGTTCAGTTTATGTTAAATGTGTTGCTAGCTTTCTATTCCCAAAACCAAAAATTGGAAAGTTCTTATAATGTAGGTTCTTGTGGGGGTGAGGGGTTGGGGTAGAAGCAAATAATTCTATCCTGTAGGTAGAAGGTTCTTTGTTAAATACCAATGGTATGGATTAAGGTGGTGTTTCTTCTCAACATATTTTGTATTCTCAATCAACACTAAGACTGCTGGTTATTAGGATAATAGTGGTTCTAATAACTAGGTGGCTAAAGTTCTTGGTAATCTATAAAGGATCTTGATCAACCCCTTCCTATTATTCCTTCTATACCACCAATTAAGACATCAGACATATATTAGTCCCATTAATCCTGTTCCTTCAATCTTCCTTCTTAGGAGGTAGAAGATGAGTATAGGGCGATACATTCTTAAGATGAAATGGATGACACTGGAAAAGATGGACAAGACGGAGGTAATGCTGATAAATTGATTAATCTATTTAACCTAGGTGATCAGGAAGAATTTGTAGATAAAGATTTTGATTTCTTTCCAGGAACGCCTCTCCTCTAGGGGCTCTTTGGTCTAAGCAAGTACTATCTAGTATGTATGTTATAAAGGCAGATCTTTTACTAGGTCTCATTCCTAATAATCATCCAAACAATTAGTCATATTATATGGAATTCTAGGGGTATTTGCACCCAAGATATCTTGAAAAGACATGAAAAATCATTTATATTCATCATTTGTCCCTTGTTGCAATTCTAGAACTTCTTTCAAATAATACTCATCTTCATAAGGCTAAAAGAGGCTCAAGATAGAGTATGCTACTTGTAATCCTAATGGAAATATCTTGATATTTTAGTCCCTAGATATTTCTTATGAAGCTATTGATATTGATGATCAATGTGTTACATGCTTTATCACTCATGTAAATCTTGCTCAATCAAAGCCAATGACATTTATTTATGCCATATGTAGGGAAACTCTGTGAAATACCTAAGGAATAGGTTGATTCAATTAGTCTCTATTGTTATACCTTGTGCACTATTGGGGATTTTAATGTAATCGTTGATGTAGATGATAAATTGGGTGGTATTCCTTATGAAATGAGGAAAATCTTTAAATTTTATGGGTTATTGAAGCTTGTGGTTTTACTTAGTTGGACTTTCATGGTCCCAAGTTCACCTGGTCTAATCTTAGAGGTATTAAATTTAGGATATGGAAGAGATTAGACAAAGCAATAGTAACTAATGGATGGTTAGAGAAAATGCTCCTGACTTCTAACACTCATCTGTCCTCTATATTATCTAATCACTACCCCTTATTATTGTAAATACAAGAAAAGATTTCTTCTCACACCAAATATTTTAAATTCCTAGATTTCAAAGTTTATAACCCCTCATTTCTGAGCACTATAGAGACCTGTTGGTTGAAACCATGTGCAGGTGAACATATGTAGAGGTTTTAGCACAAGATGAAAAGATTAACTTCACCTTGATTCATTTATCTAAAGTTAAATTTTGATATATCTATGCTAATGTAACAACCTATGAGGAGAAAGTTAAGGTAGCAGAGAAGAAGCTGATGTTGAATGGAACAAATGAAAGAAAACAAGAGTTATGTAGGTTGTAAGTTGAATATATCTGACACTTAAAAGTTGAAGATATTATATTAAAGCAGAAGACTCAGTTGCATTGGTTTAAAGATAGTGATGCCAAATCCATCTATTTTTATGTTTTAATTAAGGAAGGGGGGAGAAGGTTTCTTATACAAAATGTTGAAAATAAGGAAGGTGATTGGATTCAATGGGATTATAAGATTGTTACTGTTGCCTGTAAGCACTTTCAAGATATTTTTATAAGAAAAACTGAGTATATCAAAAAAGAGGTGTTATCTTGTAATCCTAAACTACTCTCTGATGAACAAAATAAATCTCTCCAAGCAATGACTACTCTAGATAAATTGAAATTTGTGTTTTCTATGAATTCACATTCAGTAGATGGTGCTGATAGCATGAATGGGAAGTTCTTTCAGTCTTGCTAGCACATCATAGGTCACAATCTTCTTCAGGTGGTAGTATCATTCCTTTGTGGAAAATCTATGCCCAAATATTTTTCTCAAACTTGTTTGGTCCTTCTACAAAAAGTAGCCCACTCTAATAAGATCTCAGAATTCAGACCTATTATCCTAAGAAACTTCACCAATAAAGTCATCTCTAAACTTATTTACCTTAGGCTTACTCTTATCCTTCCTACTCTTATCTCACCCAACCACTCAGGCTTTGTGCAAGGTAGGAACATTATTGAAAACATCATGCTTGTTTAGGAAATTATACTCACATTAAGAAGCCTGTTATTGGTGAAAATATGGTTATAAAATTAGACATGGCCAAGGCCTATGATAGGGTCTCTTGATCATTCACTTGTCTAGTCCTTAGAAGTTTTTTCTTTTGTGAGATTATCATTAATATGATTTTAATAACCCTATCCAACAACAGATATTCTATGATAGTTAATGGTATTAAGCATGTGTTTTTCACTCTACAAGGGGTTTAAAACTATGTGACCTCCTTTCACCTGCATTATTCATTATTGGGGCTAAAGTCTTATAAAAAAATTTGAACAACCTATGTCATCGCCCTCAGTATTATGGTTTCCATGTAGACTCAGTATTATGTTATTATTTTAACTAATGGAAGAAGGAATACCTGAACATTGATCATGGAAACATTAGCGGCATATGAACAGGTGTATGTTCAACTTATTAATAAAGACAGGAATCATTTCCTATTGCCTGATCAGGCTTTCCCTTCCACTATGACAACAATAGGTTTTCTACAAATACATAGCCCTATTACTTACCATGGATGACCAATCTATATTGGAAGGGAAAGAATCAATAACTATTCAGGGATGGTTTGTAAGGTGGTGTCCACGATCTCTGGTTGGAAATCTAGATAGTTTAGCTATGGAGGTAGAGCAAGTTAGGTGAATCATGTACTTCAATCAATTACAGTTTATATCCTCTATGCAAGAACCCTCTCCCCCCACCAAATAATACATAAATAATTTCTAAGCTTATTTACATACATTTTTGGAGGGTGGAAAGACAATAAGAAGAAGTTTCACTGTGCCTCTTAGAGAACTTATGTTTTTCTTTTGCAAAAGGTGGAATAAGGGTTAGGCATATTGTAATACCGCGAATTTTAATCCTTTAAATTTCTAAAATTTATCCTTACTGTCTTGACTACGACTCCCCTGACGAGTCATTAGACTAAATTTTAATAAAATTAGTAAGAATGTGGCTGAGTTCTGATCTGAGTATCAGTGGATCACAATGAGTCATAAGGACTTGTTATGTGTTGTTAGGTGTAAATTGTAGGGTGTCCAGTGTTTTCCCCAAAGGGTTGTTGGGTTTACTATGACTAGACCATATGACTCATATGGTCCCATTACGACTCATATCAGTTGAGTCATAGGGTCGTCAGTGTTGGGTTTCCTAGAAACTGTCTTGGCTATGAATCTTAGTTGTGAGTCGTAATGAGTCTATACGAGTCATATAGTGACCCATAGTCACTGACGACTAAATTCCTATTTTTAAATTGAGGACACTTTGGACAATTCCCTTTTCACCCAATTAAAACCTCATATTCATAAAGAACTTAAGGTGATTATTTTTTATTCATAATGTACTTAAAAACTTCCAAAGCTCTCTTAAGTCTCTCGGGCAGCCATACTTAGGATTTTTAAGAAGTAGGTCATCCAAGGGCTCAAGGGCTGAATTCTTTTATGTGAAATTTGGTATTTCAGGCATGTTGCTCTTTACTAATTATTAATTTTCCAAAAGCATAAGCTTAAAGTGTTGTTTAGATGGTATTAAGGTTAGTTTAGAAAACATGGGTTAAGGGATTTGAATGAATGTTATTTATGTGATGTTTCATGTTTGTACCTGCATAGGTTATGTTTATATGAGGGTTTTAAAATCAATTTGATGCATTGGAATGGTGAATAATCTAGGGATTGTGATTTCCCAAACTTATGACATTTGAAGTGGTTATGACCCCAACCACATCGTGTGAAATAGGTTTTGAATATGAAAAATATCCACATTGAACTACTCTTGAACTATTGAATAATGAAAAAAGGTTAATAAAGCATAATAATTTTGAATTGAACCTTATGGGGTTGTAAGTTCCCCAAGCTAATGCATTATTGAACCAAAGGGGTGTGAATTTTCCTGAAGTAAAGTAATTAGTTTGGCATGTTGATATTACCTTGCAAGTGAAGTTGGTATGATGATACAAACAATGTTTGCCTAAATGTATATCATGGTTCAATAAATAATAATGTATCTTCTAATTTTTTAATTGGGCTTTAGTGAGGGTTGTGTAGCTTAGTCATGAAAGTGGAGGTCCTGAACTAATAGTGTAAACCGCGATTGTCGACGCGGGGGTCTACATGACTAGGGGGTTCGAGCCCCTCTTATTAATATCATTTGATGGGGAGGTTTGAGTCCCCCGCATTGTATTATATAATTTTGTACTTCTGTCACCTTGATATGCCAAAAGGTTTGAGCCCCTCATAGTGCATATGCATACCCTTGGGTTCATGCCACGACACGTATTAGGGCCCTACCAACTAGGGGAGAATTTGTCCTATATACCCCGTGGATGCCTTCATATGTTATAATGGTTGAGATACACAATCCAAGCTAAAATTTTGAAGAGCATATTATGCCTTTTTCCCTATCCCAACATGTGATGTGTATATATATATATATATATATATATATATATGTAAATATATATATATGCATATGCTTATGTGCATTAGATTTTTACTGATTTTATAGTGTAGATTATGGAATTAGTTTGCTCCCTTATCCCTGAGTTTCATGCTATTATTCATATCACTAACCTTCTCCGGATGTTGTATCCCCTTGCGATGCAAGTTTACTTTTTACTGTAAAGAGTTAGGCGGATCGTCTCAATTTATCGGTTTGTTGTGGTGAACTGGTGAGCTTTCATACTTTGGAAGACCTAGATATTTCATCAGTTCTTATCATTAATTAGAGTTGAGAGTTCTATTATTAATAACATTAGTATAAAATTTGGAAGAGCACATTATGCCTTGTTCCCTATCCCAATATATGATGTATATATATGTACATACATATGCTTATGTGCATTAGATTTTGACTGATTTTATAGTGTTGATCATGGCAATATTTGTCTCCCTTATCCCTGAGTTTCATGCTAGTAGTCATATCACTAACCATATTTGAATGTTGTTTCCCCTTGCGATGCAAGTCTACTTTTCACTACAATGAGTTAGGTGGATCAGCTCTGTTTATCAGTTTGTTATGGTGAAGTGGTGAGCTTCCATACTTTGGAAGACTTATACATCTCATCAGTTCTTATTATTAATTAGAGTTGAGAGTTCTATTATTATTAACATTGGTATTATCATAGTCATCTGTTAGAGTCAGGAACATGTCTTGACCAAGATTGGTTTTTTGTTCTTATTAGAAGGCTTCGTTGGATTACTATAGACTTGGGTGGTGTTGGTAGGTTGTTTGACCAGTTACAGTTATAGACATGTTTCGAATTTTTTAATCTGATCGTATGCTATCTTATTAAATATTCAAAATTTATGCAATGTTAGGGATATAGTGTTTGGTTTGGTTAGGTGTAAGAGGAGATCTCCGGTCCACACAGTACTTGAGATACCCATCACGGACAGGCCCTAGTTTAGGTTATGAGAAAGATGACATTAGAACCTAGGCTTGGTTTCATTGGGTGTCCAACAAAGCCATGTCAAGTGGAGTCTCATTTATGGGTGTGCAGCATACTACACTTATAAAGGAGAGGCTATGAGGCATTTAGGAATGTTACCCTCCCTTTTGTTCTATTTCGAGTTATAGAGTCTAAGGTCTTTAATCTCCTCTATTCTGGTATGTTTGCTTTTCAGATCCTACCTCCCAGAAGATCTGATGTTTATGGAAACTCTTTTGTCCTATTTAAGGACAATGTTGATGGAGCTTATCCTACTCTAGGAGTTCAGACATAGTCTAGGGTCACTGCTTCTAATTTTCATGATGGAGCTCTACTATTTCCCCTATACCTCCTTAAGAAACTCAAGCTAGCATGACTAATGCTAAGTTTTGCCAATCTATTCACTTACTTAACAAGTTGGTGGCATCCCAGGCTGAGCGTGTTTCTTTTTTTCTCCATCTTTAGAGGCCACTAGAGTTGGACAATTTATGAGGTTGGTTCCTATTTTTACTAATTCTAAAGTTGAGGAAGATCCTTAAAACTCCATTGATGAGATGGAAAAAAAAATTTGTGTGATGCATGCTACTGATGTGTGGGGTATTAAGGTTGCAGCTTATCAGTTGAAGGATGTAGCATACTAATGGTATGAGGAGACGGAACAACTTAAGAGTGATGATATTAATTCCTCATTATGGGATGACTTCTCCAGTGCTTTTCTCAATCGCTTGTTTCCTTAGGAGTTAAGGAGGGCGAAGGCTAAGAATTTCATGAATTTGAAGCAAGGTAGAATTATAGCAAAGAAGTATTCCTTAAAGTTCGATGAGATGTTGTGTTATGCTCTGGAGTTAGTGTCTAGAATGAGGGGTTGAATAAGAAAGTTTGCCACTGTGTTGTCCCATTAATTGATCTTGGAGAACAACCTTACCTTGTTGAACAAGGATATAAATATCTCTAGACTTGTGGTTTATATGCAACAAGTAGAGGAATAAATAAAAAGCAAGAGAATATGTGTGAAAGGCAAAATAAGAAGTTTATCTACTCAGATCAACGTGGGAGTCATCAACAGAGTGATAGAGATGATGAAAAATTGTCTAAGAAGAAATGGGGAAATTCTGGTTCCTACTCTACGGCTAGTGCTTCTTATCCAAATCCATTGGGTGATCGTCATTCTCAGTATAATAGTAGGTTTAGAGCACCAAGACCTAAGCCTCAGGCTAGTGGGGATCAATCAGCTCCCTTATATCACCCTTGTAGAATTTGTGGGTTGGTGCACCTTGGTTTTTGTAGAAAGGAGGAACAAGTGCTTTAAATATGCTCAGATTGGTCATATATAGAGGGATTGTCCTTCTAAGGTTGCTGATAGGGAAAATAATATTTTTGTTTCTACTTCATCAGCTCCTACACCAAAAGGTGTTGCTTCTATTTTGGGCTTCGACACTGTAAGAAACTATTTGTATGCTTTTTCCACTCTCCAAGATTTTCATGAATCCCCAAATATTTTTACTGGTACACTCAAACTCTTCTCTCGTGATGTATATTTTTTACTTGATCCTAGGTCTACTTTTTTTTATGTGACCCCTTATATGGGTATCCATTTTGGATTTGACCCTAAGTGTATTTCAAACCCTTTTCATGTCCACCACGGTGGGTAAATCTACTTTGGCTAGAAAAGTCTATAGGGGTTGTTATGTCATACTATGATAGGGAGACCTTGGTAGTCTTGATAAATTTAGACATGTTAGACTTTGATGTGATTTTAGGGATGGATTGGTTACATTCATATTATGCCTCTCTTGATTGTCCTCAAAGGGTAATTTTTTATTTCCCTAATAAGCCAGTGATCGAGTGGGAAGGTAGTTCCCTAGTACCTAACCGAAGGTTTATTTTGTATCTTAGAACACAAAAATTGGTTTCTAAAGGGTGCCTCTATCACTTAGTCATGTTAAGGCTTCTAAATTAGAAGGTCTTTTTTGTAGATTGTCCCTGTGGTCTATGAATTTCCCGAGGTGTTCCCTGATGATCTTCATGGTGTTCATCCAGATAGGGAAATTAATTTTGGAATTGATTTTCTTCTGGACACTCATCCTATTTCTATCCTTCCTTACAGAATAGCTCAGGCTAAGTTGAAAGAACTCTAGGAATAGTTGAAAAATTTTCTTGATAGGGGTTTTATCCTCTCTAGTGTGTCTCGTGGGGTGCTCTTGTTCTTTTAATTCATAAGAAGTATGGGTCCCTTTGAATATGTATTTATTTCTTCCAATTGAATAAAGAGATCGTGAATAATAAGTATTCGCTTCTAATAATTAATGATCTCGTTCATCAACTTTGGAGTGCTAAGTTCTTTTCTAGGATTGGACTTCAGTAGGGTTATCATCAGTTGAAGATTATGGAGGTGGATGTCCCTAATACAGCTTCCGAACTCGATATGGTCATTTTGAGTTTTTGGTAATGTTCTATGGTTTAACAAATGCTCCAGTAGTATTTATGGATCTTATAAATCAGTTTTTCTGTCAGTTCTTGGATTTGTTTGTGATTGTCTTTATCAATGATATTTTGGGGTATTCCTAGAGTGAGGTAGATCATGTCAATTACCTTCGTCTTGTGTTGCAAGCCTTGAAAGATCAACGGTTATATGTAATATTTTCTATGTGTGAGTTCTGATTAAATGTTGTGACTTATCTGGGATATGTTGTTTCTAGTGAAGGGATCATGATGGATCCATAAAATGTTATGGTGGTTAATAAGTGGCCTAAACCACGACTCCAACGGATATTCAGAGCTTCTTGGGTCTAGCAGGTTATTATAGAAGGTTTGTGAAGAGTTTCTGTTCTATTTATGCCCCATTGACTAGGTTGGCTTAGAAGAAGGTGAAATTCTTATGGTCTGAAGCTTGTGAGGGTAGTTTTGAGAAACTAAAGTATAAGTTGATTTCAACTCTAGTTTTTCCTCTTCTTGAGGGCACTGATGGCTTTGTGGTCTATTGTGATGCATCTCGGGTGGGACTGGGGTGTGTGTTAATACATTATGGAAAGTTGGTTCCTTATGCCTCTTGAAAATTAAAAGTCCATGAGAAGAATTACCCGACTCATGATCTAGAATTATTAGCTATGGTGTTTGCATTAAAAATCTGGCGACATTATTTGTATGGTGTTCATATTGATATTTAGTCTGATCATAAGATCCTTCAATACGTGTTCACTTAGAAGGAGCTGAATCACAGGAAAAAGAGATAGGTTGAGTTGCTCAAGGACTATGACATAAGTCTTCACTATCATCCAGGTAAAGCTAACATGGTTGTTGATCCTCTAAGCAATTTGTCCATAGAAAGCCTATCTAATATGGACGAAGTGAAGTGGAATTTGGTGAAGGATATTCATTGTTTTGCTAATCTTGGAGTTCATCTATTGTATTTCAAGTATGGCGGTGTGATTATTCAAGAGGAGGTAAAGTTATCTCTTGGTGCTGAGGTGAAGGAGAAGTAGGTTGTGGATCCTATCTTGATACAAATAAAAAATGATGTGGGAAGGATGAAGGTGATGGTTTTTGAGAATAATGGTGATGGTATCTTGAGGTACCAAGATAGATTATGTGTTCTTGATGCTGATGGGTGGGTTGCGAGGAAGAATTTTGACTGTAGCTCATGAGTCACTTTATACTATTTATCCGAGTTTGACAAAAATGTATCATGATCTTAAGGAGATTTATAGGTGGAATAACATGAAGAGGTATGTGGACAATTTTATCTCTAAGTCCATGGTGTGTCAGGAAGTGAATGTGGACCACTTGAGGCCTGATAATTTGACTCATGAGATTGAGCTAGCGCTGTGGAAATGGGAGATAATTTATATAAATATTGCTATCAATCTCCTCCGGTCTCTCCAAAAATTTAATTTGATTTGAGTCATCATGAATAGGATTACTAAGTCTGTTCATTTCTTGCTAGTGAGGACTAATTTCTCTTCAGATGATTATGCCAAGTCGTTCATTGAGGAGATAGTGAAGTTGTATCGTACTTTAGTTTCTATATTATTTGATAACAGTAATAGTTCTTATCTCACTTTTAGATGTTGTTCCAATGAGGTTTGGGGACTAAGGTAACCCTTAGTACCGTTTTCCACCCCCAGACTGATGGACAAGCTGAAAGGACAATTTAGGACTTTGAAGATATGCTTCGGGCTTGTGTATTTGATTTTGGTGGTAGTTGGGTGGACAACTTGCCTCTCATAGAATTTACCTACAACAACAGTTATCACTCAAGCATTGGTATAGGACTGTTTGAGGCCTTACATGGTAGGAGGTGTAGGTCACTTATTGGTTGGTTTGAAGTTGGTGAAAATAGGTTATTTGGTCCTAATTTGGTTCACCAAGCCCTCGAGAAGGTGATGGTTATTTGTGATAGACATAAGGCTGCCCAAAATCACTAAAGTTCTCAGCAGATGTGAGGCAAAGAGAGTTGGAGTTCAATGTTGGTGATTGGGTGGTTTTGAAGGTATCTTTTATGAATGGAGTGATGCGGTTTGGTAAGAAGGGTATACTCAGTCCTGCTATTTTGGTCCATACTTAGTTTTGAAAAAGGTTGATAATACTGTATATGAATTGGAGTTGCCTTCTAGTTTGAGCTCCATTTATCCGGTGTTTCATGTTTCGATGTTGATAAAGTGCATGGGTGATCCTTCTATGGTTATTCCCTTAGATAAGGTAGATATTTCAAATTCTTTGTGCTATGAGAAAGCCCCAATCGAGATTTTGGATCAACAAGTACGTCAGTTATAGACCAAGGATATGGCTTTGATAGAGGTTCTTTGGACGAACCAAAAGGTTGAAGAAGCTACTTGGGAAGCCAAGGAGGACATGAAGTCCAAGTATTCCTTCTTGTTTCCCATTCCAGAAAATCGTGTTTGTGGTATGTGTATTCCTTAATATTTTTGTTTTCTATCTTTGTTAAAGTTTAAGTATGATTGTGTCTGGAATCCAATCGTGCTGATAAATTCCTTGTCCTATTATTTGAGGTCGAATTTTTGGTCCTTAAAAATTTCTAAAATTTTATCCTCATTGTCCTGACTACGACTCCCTTGATGAGTCATAGGGATTCTTGATGAGTCATATAGACTTATTATGACTTGTTGGAAAAAATTATAACCAAATCAAAGAGTGTGTGGCTGAGTTCTGCTCTTAGTACGAGCGTCTCACTATGATTCATAAGGAATTAATACGAGTCATTGGGTACGAATTGTAGGGAGTATAATGTTTACCCCAAATGCTTGTTAGGTTGACTGCGAATGGACCCTATAAGTTATAGGGTCCCATTATGAGTCATATCAGTTGAGTCATAAGTTCATTAGTGTGTGGGTTTCCTATGAATTATCTTGGCTCAACTCATAGTGGCAAGTCGTAATGAGTTTATACGAGTCATATAGTGACCCGTAGTCACTGACAACTAAATTTTAGTTTTTAAAATTAGGGCAATTTAGATAATTCCCTTCTCACTCAATTAAAACCCCATGTTCATAAAGAACTTAAGGGGGTTATTTTTCATTCATAACATACTCAAACACTTCCAAAGCTCTCTCAAGTCTCTCAGGCAGCCATACTTACGGTTTCCAAGAAATAGGTCATCCAAGGGCTCAAGGGTTGAATTCTTTTTGCGAAACTTGGTATTTCAGGCATGTTACTCTTCCTTAATCATTAATTTTCTAAAAGCATAAGTTTTAAAGTGTTATTCGAATGGTATTGAGATTGTTTTTGAAAACATAGGTTGAGGGTTTTGAATAATTGTTGTTTATGTGATTTTTATGATTTTCCCTTCATGGTTTATGCTTATATGGGGGTTTCAAAATCAATTTTATGCATGGCAACGATGAATGAACCAGGGCTTGTGATTTCCCAAACATCTAACTTTTGAAGTGGTTGTGATCCCAACCTTATATTTTGGAATTGGTTTTAAATATTAAAAATATGCATATTGGATGACTATTGAACTATTGCCCATGTAAAAAGGTTAATGAAGCATAATGATTTTTAATTGAATTTATAGGGTTGTGTAGTTAAGCTAATGTATAATTTAAACTATGGGGATGTGAAATTCCCCCAAGTGATGGTAATTGGTTTGGCATGTTGATGTTACCTTGCAAGTGTAGTTGATATGATGATACCAACAATGTATGCCTAAATATATATCATGGTACAACAAATTACAATGTATGTTCTAACTATTTTAATTGGACTTTAATGAGGGTTGTGTAGCTGAGTCGTGAAGGTAAAGATCCTAAAGGACCAATACTGGAAACCGCGATTATCGACGCAGGGTACTATATGATCGGGTGGTTTGAGTCCCCAATTATAAAATTATTTGATTGGGAGGTTCGATTCCCTCACTTTGTATTATATGATTTAGTTCTTGTGTCACCTTGATATGCTAGGAGGTTTGAGTCCCCCTTAGTGCATATATATACCCTATGGTTCGTGCGGCCATACGTACTGGGGACCTACCAGTTGGGGGATATTTGGTCCCATATATCCCATGGGTGCCTTCATATGTTATGAAAGTTGAACTACACAATCAAGGATAAAGATTGAAAGAGTATATTAAGCCTTGTTCCCAATCCCAACACGTGATGTATATATATGTGTATTTGCATATGCTTATATGTATTGGATTTTGACTAATTTTGAAGTGTTGATCATGGCATTACTTTTCTCCCTTATCCCTGAGTTTCATGATAGTATTCACAACACTAACCATCTCTGAATGTTGTATCCCCACGCAATGTAGGGTCTGAATGAAAGTATGCTTTTTCTATGGACGGTTAGATGGATCAGCTCGGTTCATCAGTTTATTATGGTGAAGTGGTGAGCTTCCATATTTTTAAAGACTTAGACATTTCATTGGTTCATACCATAGATTAGAGTTGAGAGTTTCATTATTATTAGCATTCTCATTGTCATTATCATTTGTTAGATTCGGGGACATGTCCTATCTAAGATTGGTTTTTGGTTCTTGTTAGAAGGCTTTGTTGGATTGTTGTGGACTTGGGTGATTTTGGAAGGTCATTTGGCCGTTTATCGATTATTGCTTATAGACATGCTTTGAATTTCTTTAAGCTTGTCGTGTGCTATGTTGTTTTATGTTTGAAATTCATCTGATGTTGGAAATATTGTATTTGGTTTTGTTAGTTGCAAGGGTTGATCTCCTACCCACATGATACTTGATATACCCATCACATCCAGGCCCTGGTTCAGGTCCTGATACATACATTCGATGTTTGTAGTGTTTTGCAACTCAAACTATAGTGGGTGTTTAGAAACAAGGGTACTCTATGAGGAAGTTTCTTAAAAGAAAAATATATTTAGAGAGTTAATTCTATGGCTAGAAAATGGAACGATGGTCACTCCTTGATGTGGAAACACATCATGAGAAAAAATATAGAAATTGAGAAGCATATTCTATGGAGACTGAAATCAGGAACCTATTATTTCTGATAGATAATTGGTCAGGTATGGGACCTACATAACTTAGAACTGATAGTTTGATATCAAATAATCTTAAGCTTGCATTCTTCTTGATTGATAGGACATGGGATGTTTAGAAATTAACTGCAGCAGTCCCATGTCATATGACACAACTTTTTTTGAAAGTCTCTTTTCAATTTCAAAAGGATATTCTTGACCATCCAATTTAAAAACTGAATGCATGACATAAGTTCACTTTATATTCTTCCTAGGGATCAATAAAAGCTCATAGAGAGGCATCTATGGTTAATACTTACACATGTAATAAGCATATTCCCTTTAAATGTTCATTTTTTGTGTGGAGAGCTTTAAGAAAGAAAGTGCCTACAAATGAGATGTTCAGTACCTTTAACATCCCTCCTGCTATTTGTGGGTGTTGTTATAACCTTGACTCTGATACCATCCATCATACCTTTGTAGCTGGGCACTTTACTAAAAGAATATGGCAAATTTTCTCTTTTTTTTTGGGTATTGTTTATGTTCCAGCCTGTCTTAAGAATTTATTATTGAAATAATGGAAGTTGAAGTCTGTTAATGTTGCTCAAAAATTGGTTACTCAATTTCTTCCCGTTATTATGTGTTGGAACTTATGGAAGAATAGGAGTTCTGTTAAATATGAGGATAAAAAATCTCAAATATCTAGGGTAAAGTTCTTGATTTACAAGGACATTTCTTTCCTCTTATGCACTGCATTCCCTTTTATTTGTTGGCCTGCTGATAGAACAAGCTGATATCCTTTATTGAGAAATATAGTTAGGAGACAAAAGTGACCCCTACTTATTGGTCTAAACCACCTGTCAATGTAGTTATACTGAATTGTGATGGAAGTTCCCTCTCTAATTCAGGCAACATAGGGGTATGGGTGTCATTAGAGATCACAATGTTTATCTCATTTATGCAAATGCTACTCTTTTAGGGCATGGGACTAATAATCAATCAAAAGTGAAGGATTCTATATGGGGCCTATCTTGGTGTCTGAATAATGGTATACAATAGGTTATTTTGGGGGTTAACTCAGAGCTTCTATTTATATAGACCAGAGCTCAAACTCTATCTCCATGGCATCTCCGGTCATTAATTGATTCAGTACTCAGGATCATCACTTAGGTCTAACTCTGTATTTGCATACATGTTTACAAGGAGGCCAATTTTGTAGCATATTCACTATCCAAGATTAGTCACAAGTCATAGTATCCCCAGTACTATTTTTATTGCAGTTAGTTCTCACCCAAAGTAACAAGCGACATTAAGCAGGACAAAATAGGTATGCCAAGCTTTATAAGAAGGAAACTGTCAAGAATTAAAGAACCACCTTATATCTTATGATGATCTTATTGGTGTTGGCACTACTTTTTTGGTGGTACAGTGTTTGGAGCATTAATATGCTTAAAGAATTGCCTTTTAATTTTTGTTTCACGATTTTCATACTAGTCCTAGGCTGTTGCAGTTACCTTGTAATAGTTTTTCACTTACTTGTAGATGAGTTAGTTATATTTTAATACCTCACTCATGTACCACTTGATTTTTGAAGGTCAGGTATATGCCCCCTCTATGTATAAATTCTTTGTTCTGATTAATGATAAGGCTTAGGAGTGATGCTCAGCCCTAAAATTCTTATAAGAAATACGAATTGTTAGTTAAGTTTTAACATTTGTTAAGTTGGGTTGACCTATGATCATACCAACACATCGTTATTTTGTTTTCATACTACCCTATGGTTTTCTTTTTTAAGTGCATATCATATTCTAGCGGCTTCAATGAGACCTCATATGTAGATCTTAGTACGACTTCTTATCCAAGGAAAACATGATCTTTTGAGCAGCCATAGACCTATCTTATTTTTTATCTTGTCCATTTTCAGACAAATCCAATTATTAGTCTTACTATTAGTTTTTTGGGTTATACCCATGGATCTACTTTAATTAGATATTCTGACATGATCACCTTCAGTTTCTGGAGGTGTTTTAGAATTTACTATGTTATTCCACATTTATTTTATTTTAGTTGTAGATATTGAATTTTTTAACAGAATTTTTTTCCTTATTTAAATATGGTTAAGTATTGGTGTTGGCTATTCGAGTTTGATGGTTGTCCCACCGAAAGGTTAATATGGGTGCCACTCACGATGTGTTTGAATTATGACAGAAGTAAGCTTTTATGACATCATAATCGAAGGTTGGAACAAAACTCATGATTTTTATCATAAGGGACTTGTAGGTGCATGTCATCAAGTGAGCTTAAAGTCATAACAACTACACCTAAATTACCAATGCCTTTGTTAAAGAGATTTTTAATAAGGACCTTGAGGACGAGAGTATTTTTCTAAACCAAAACCAACCCAATGTTGATACTAAGGACACCCAAATTGTTAGACTAAAAAAAGTTATAATGCCGAGAATAAGTAATAAGAATGGTTAATTTGGGATCGAAGTTAAATAGTGGTTGTTCCATTCTGTTATATCAAAAGGGATATCGTATGTATTCATAGTGTTATTAAAGAGTTTGGTTTCTCTCATCTCCCTTCTTTGAATCTAAGTTACCCATCTCTCTTCTAGTGATCTTTCTCACTAGTTCTCTTTGTTTTACCAGTCCATTATTGTTTTGCAATTACGTTGTTAGTTTCACTATATTGTTTTACCTTTATGTCTAGTGATTATGGTATAAGAATGTTTTCATTGTGAAATTGGAGTTGTTACAAGCTCTATGTTCCTCTAATGTTTATTTGTTTCTTGATAAGTATGACCGGTTGATGTTTATTTGTTTCTGGAAAGCTCAAATCTATGAAAGATCGGACATTATTTTAAGAGCATGATGACTTTATTAGGTTATTGAAGAAGAATATTGAGGAAGCAACATCTTCCAAAGGAAAACTGAGAGTGTATGGATAAAAAAAAAGAGCCTGGTTTAGCTTAAATTAGTATGTTCTATGAAGAGTTCAAATCATCATTTCATCATCTGGTGTTCAACTCAAAACATATACAATTTTAAATGATAATGTTTACCTTGACTAATGATGAAATGAATTTTGAAAAAGCTCCAATGTCATGAACCAAGTGGTCATGAATGACACCCAAAATATCCAATGGTGGGAGAACCATATTAATCTCACCTTTACACACTTAGTTGTTACTCTCTATCATAAAAATATCCATGTTCCAAACAGTTGAAAAGGGTTTCATTTAAATAGCATCTTAGTTAACAATGTCATCAACCATATATATGAATCGAATGTAGAAACCACTTTTTATTACAAACTCTTAGACCTAAAGTCACAATACAAGAACATATAAAAACATTAACTGAGTCAAAAACTAATACGAATATCCAAAAAAAAAAAAAAAAGGGAATTGTATTATTTCTGGATCAAATGACACAACATCATAGAAGACATGAAGGTTGCCATGACATGGTGTGCACCCACAAAATCAGGATTGAATCACTATCTAGAGTTGATACATCAACAAGCTGAGCATCGGTAGCATCAATAAATCAATAAGTACTGATAAGAATCATAGGTCAACTAACTTAAATAGCAATGTATAAGCAAGTAAGTCAAAACATCATCACAATATTCATAATCAATAATATCAATCAAACAATAGATTATAAACTATCATATAACTATACTCACAAGTTCACTTTATAGCCTTTCATACTCAATCATTTTAATCAATCATTCTTCATCACTTATATTCATAATATGAAACTCCATTCATGTGAATGAGTGAATGCATACAAGATACACATTATCTCTTACCATTATCATCCTTCCCATCATATCATAATGTATCGGTGTGGTACCCAACCCATTATCATATTATATCATATTATACCGATGAGGTATCCGACCTATTATCATAACATATCATTTTGTACCAGTGTGGTACAAGATCCATCACCTCAATACCTCATCATAATGCAATAAAAATATAATCAGGTCATCAAAATACAAACCATACTAGAAGGCAATCATAGATGTTCAAATCACAAACAAGCACAAACCTATGAAAGTCTATGTTCTACACAAAAACATAACCTACATCAACTTCTTTGCTCAAAGTCACCTTTAAGCCACTCTTTTTTTCTTTTCATTCTCGTTCAAATCATTTTTAATCTTTACAACCACAAAATATACACACATTTCAAAATTCATTTCCTTTTAACAACTAAGAATAAAAAAAATCAATAATTTTACTCATACTTTATTCAATTTCATCATCTTAGGATTTTCTTATCCTTAAAACTTCATAACCGCTACCCAAATTAGAATATTTAGTCAAAATTCCGGTCATGTTACTTTTTTCAAACATCTTAGTATTGTTATATGCGGAGTTTATACATATTACTATCACTTTCATCAATTCCCCATGAAATAGGCTAGACCCCAATATCTACCATTAATCCATCATTTAGTGATTTTCAAAGGTTAATGATCAAGTCCAAAATATAATTACTTACCTCCAAACATGAAAAACTTCAAATTCCTACTTACAATCACCTCTACTCAGTGCCTTATTGCATTTTTCCAAAAATAGGGAATGAAATCATTTTCTAGGTTTTAAAAATTAATATTTTTACTGCGCATTATCGCTGCAGTGGTTTGATCACATTTTAGAAGGTCATTGTTGTGGTTTCCATGACCACTGTTAAGGTACCTGTATAGTGGTTTGAGGCAGAAACTCGAGACCCCTCCTTAGTTTCTTTCATTTTATTACACAGACTACAAATCTCGACAACGCGATGTCATGACCTAATTATAGGACATGACAAAACTTTTTGTGGCTTAGCCTTGATAAATAATCCAATCACCCAAACTGATAAGGAAAACACACCAAATCTACCTTACCATGAACCACAACGAGATTTCTAAATTAAAGTTAGGCTCTAAACATAAGTAAAAGAAAATATTCAAAAGAAGTCTCATTCATCCCCAAAATATGGTGTATATTGTAAAAGTATCTAATATTATATGTGAAAATTTAAAATATACATCTATATCTAAATATCCAAAATAAGACAAAAAGGAATATATGAGGTCTTAATCAGCCCCAAACTCTGGTGTGTCATTACCTCAGAATCTAGAAACTTCCACAAGTCAACCACCAGGGAAAGTGCTCGTATTATGATTTGCATTGAAAGGGCACAATAGGGATGAGTACGGGTCACTTGTACTCAGTAGTTATCATAGGCCGACTGAGAAAATCATAAAATAAGATAAGTAAAATATATTATGAGCATGTCACATACAAGAAGAAAAGTCTCAAATGATATCTCACGCCGACTCCACTAAAAGTTTTGATAAATAAGTACACACAAATAGAAACAGCATAATATATATACAAAACATACATTGTAACTAAGCACAAGTCAGGGAAACTAAGGAAATCAAACAAGATGCATATGTAAATGCAATGCAGTGTAGATGGAATAAATGATGAAAAACATCGCATGGCTTTCTGAATACACCTATTAAGATTGTAGCTCCTAGGTATGACCCATGAAGGGTTCGCAACTCATATAGTATAGCTCAATATAAATCTTAACTCATTTCACCTTTTCGACTCATGTTCAAGGAGAGGGTTTTTCATAAAAGTATTATTTTCTTTCATTCATAGTGCTTCTAATGGTACTAGTATCTCATGAATGTATTTGTATTGAATGACGATGTAATGCTCAATCAAATCAATATGATGATCTCTAATCCATCCAACACACATATATATACATACAAGTGAGACAATTCATGATCATCAACTCTAATTAGGAGCCCTCAGAATAAATATGCATGATAGACATCATTAATATCATATCAACACCCTAAATCAAGTATTTTTATCATGATAAAAGCAACAAATGCTCAAATAAGGCTTATATTAGCAAAATAAGCCCCCGCATGGGAATCATATCTTGAATAAATAAATTCTAATGCACAGATAAGGCCAATGAGGCAAAATAATGTTCCAAAATGGCCAACACACCATATCAGATATCATAAACCAGGCACAACAAAATATAAGCACAAAATAGTAAAAATAATCTCAAAACATAAACCCTATAACTATTTCCCCAATCTATAGAATACTTTAGTATTTATTAACTACTGAGCTCAATCAGAAAAAAGGTAAGTCATAACCTACCTCAAAATGATAAAATTTTGATATAATGGGCTTCAACCCAGATATTTACCCTTGCGAACGGCGTTAGAATCAACTACAACATTCAAATATCATATCTACACATTAAAAAGAAGGCTAATGATACATATATTTCCCATATGTTGGTTGGGTTACAAGAGTCTATAAAAGAAAAGTCACGCAAAATGGATTAAAAATGAGGTCCAAAGTGAAGAAAATCTATTTTAAACTTTACCGGTAACAAACCTAAATTCCATATTGAAAACATGATTTTAAGGTGTTTTTGATAATATAATAGATGTAAAATAATATGATTAAGATTTTAGAGCTTACCCAAGCTAAAATGGGGAAGAAAATCTCGAAAATTATCCAAATTTGAAGCTCAAAGGTCTAAAAATGGAGAAAAATGTGAAAATAGGCCTCATATACTATTCAAGGAATAATACTTTATGATCGCGGACTCCACCTTACAATTTTAAGGGTCAAATTTTGACCGTCCAAATTATTTGTTTTTTTAATTCGTGGCCAAGGCTTCGCGTTTACGTATATGGCTTCATCGTAAAGGTCTATGAATTTGGACCTTCACATTTATAATAGCCTTGTCGTGTTGGTGCAGTAGACTCAACCCCACATGAACCCCTTAACTATTGACGATCATGGTAAACTCCTCGTGATTGCGATGAGGAAAAATATCCTTCTTTGCATTCATAGTTAGAGGCCCGCATTTGTAAAGATGCATCTGGTTTGCACTAGATATCAATATTTTGCTAATTTTTCCAAGTTTCCAAATACTCTAGATAGACCCTAAAAATTTGTTTGGAGATCGACAAAAATAAGTCATACATTCTACTAGATATTTTTAATGTTTAAAACTTAATGGAATCGTTGGGTTTTTGAAAAAAAATTGCTTCCACGAAATTAACCCCTGGGACCCCGTTTTAACTATCTCCAAACCAAGATTCAAAAATGAGATATAAAGGTTCCAAAATTTAACCTACCTCGCTACTAACTCAAATTCAACATTTTAAATTTGTTGCACAGTTTGTTTTGCCATTTGGCACTTAGATCATAAAATGTTGACTGAAGTCAACTCTATGGCTTCTCAAGCTTCTAAAAACTACAAAGTCATACAAATCAATTATATTGCATTGAAAATTGTGCAAACCATCCGAAATACCCAAAATCAACATGAGAAACTATGGGGAGGGGAAAACTATTCAAAACATATAAGAAGGGAAAATTCACAAATTCAAGTCATTACACACGAATTAACCCTTCCATGATAAACACTATAATCAGAGTTCTATAACTCTATGTCAGGTGACGATAGTTGCCATGATTTCCTATACGCATTGGATATTCAAACCTTATATTTTAGCTATTACTATTCATATAAATACCATATTTCGTTCAACTACCACACTCTTAAATTTGAGCAAAAACTAGACTCGCCTTGAATTTCTCAAATTTAAGCTAAGGGGAATCTAGGTGCAACTTTAATCTTCTAATTCAGTGTAACAAAATTTTGGGTTGTTACATTATAAACCAATTTACCATTTGTTCATCCCTCAATGACAACTGTCCTAGAAACATAATTATTAGAATAGGATATTCCTGAAACAATGAATAAGTTTTAATACCTCTTACGCTTATCCGCTTCTATCTTCCATGTAGCTTCCTTAATTGTATAGTTCCTCCACTAAATATTCAAACACAGAATAACTAGTGTCCTCAAATCATATCTTTAACTTGAATAGTAATTGGTTCCTCTTCATAGGATAGTTCCTTGTCAAATAATTTTGGGTACCAAATTAGTCATCATCTACATGATATTTTTTTAGTATATATACATGTAAGATGAAGTGAACCCCAGAAATAGTAAGGTGTAATGTTATCTTATATGCTACCAACTCCAGTTTCTTCAATACCCTAAAAGGTCTTATGTACCTAAGGCTCAACTTGCCCTTCTTGCTGAATTGCATCACACCCTTTATGGGTGAAACCTTCAAGAGTAATTTCTCTCTATTCTAAAACTTTATGTCTCTTACCTTTTTATCTGAATACTTTTTCTATTGGATTTGAGCCGCTATGAGTCTCCTATATAAATTTCAGTTTTTCTATAGAGTCTTGAACATATCAATGCTCTAAGTCCTCACCTTAAATGTGTCAAACCACCCAATTAAAGACCTACATCGTCTACCATATAAGGACTAAAGTGAAGTCGTTTCAATACCAAAGTGGTAGTTATTATTGCAGGAACACTCACACAATGGTAGGTATTCATTCCATTAACCCACAAAGTCCATAACAATCCTGGGGCATATTCTCAAGCACTTGGATAATCCACTCAGACTGACCATCTATCTATGGGTAGAAAGATGTGCTCAGGTTTAATATAGATCCCAACTTAGACTGAAACATTTCCCAATAAATAAAGGTGAACTGAGTATCCCCATTAGATACATCTAACATCAGTACCCTATGCAATCTTATTATTTTCTTCATATAAATCTTGGATAAGTTAGCTGTATTATAATTAACACTCACTGAAATAACATAAGCAACTTAGTAAATCAGTTAATGATGACCCAAATGGAGTTGTATTTCCTCAAGTTTTTTGGAAGACCAACCACACAATCCATCATTATCCATCCTACTTAGACTTTGAAATACGCATCTGCTGAAAAGTACCAGTAGGCTTCTGATGGACGTATTTAACTTGATGGTAGTTTTCACACTTAACCACAAAATCTACAATGCCATGCTTCATTCTTCACCACCAATAATATTTTCTTAAGTCTCTATACATCTTGTTGGCTCCCAAATTTATGCAATACTTCAAATTATGAGCCTTTGACAGAATAGTGGAAATCAAGTTACCTACCTGAGGTATGCACAATTGACCTCTGATTTTCAAGAACCCTTTCTCATCTAAAATGACCTCATTCACCTTCCCCTGTAACATTTTGCCCTTACATTGTTCAATTTCTCCACATGTGCCAACACCTTTACTTTGCTAGTTTTCTGTAATATCTAAAAATCATTAGCCAAAGTCCATACCTCTCACATTAATGGACCTCTGAACGCCTCAAAAAATGACATGCTCTCCATTCTTACTGGTTTTTGGCTAAGTGCATCCACCATCACATTGAACTTATTTGGGTGATATAAGATTGAGATTCCAAAATCTTTAATCAAATATATATATCTCCTCTATCTTAGATTTATATCTTTTTGAGTACACATGAGCAATAAGTTGTGGTAGTTGATGAACACCTCATATTTCACCCCCATAGAGATAGTCTCTCTAAATTTTCAGAGAGAACACTATGGCTACTAGCTCCAAGTCACGCATATGATAGTTTTCGCATATTTATTTAGTTGCCTTGAACCATAAGAAATAATTTTGCATTCATACATTGAAACAAAACCTAAACCCAAACACGAGGCATCAAAAAATATGATAAAATACTTACCCTCAATAGGAAAAGCTTATACTTGGAGCCAAAGTTAACATATTTTTGAAATTTTAAAAGCTCTCCTCTAAGTTTTCATCCCATTCAAAAGGAAGTTCTTTCTGAGTCAAGGGTCAGGTATGAAGCGATATTAGTATGCCCTTTAACAAATCAACAATAGTAACTGACCAACCTTATAAAACTACTAATTTTTGTCATATTTATTGATTTTGTACCAATTCTTAACCTCCTAAACCTTTTGTAGGAGCACCATAACCTTTTCTTTAGAAACCACGTGTCCCAAAAATGACACTGAAGAAATCCAAATTCACACTTAAAGTACATAGCATACAATTTCTTCCCCTTCAAAAATTTCACCACAAGTGCTAAATGAGCTCCATGCCCTACCTCACTTTTAGCAAAAAAAGTATATCATTAGTAAACATAATAATGAATGAGTCCAAGAAGAACTTAAACACTTCATTCAACAACTCAGGAAATAAATTGGGGAATTGATCAAGCAATAGACATAAATAAAAACTCTAAGTTCCCGTAATGAGTTTAGAAAGTAGTCTTTGGGATGTCCTCTGCCCTGATTTTTAGCAGATGATAACCTGACCTCAAATAAATATTAGAGAACACTAAATCCCCTTATTACTGGTCAAACAAATCATTGTCCTAGGCTAGGGATATTTGTTACAAATGGTCACTTTATTCAACCGGTGGTAATCTATACACATACTCATACTGTCATCTTTCTTTATCACAAACAACACGAGTCCACCCTAAGGAGATATGCTAGGGTGAATGAATCCCTTTTATAACAACTCTATTAATTAAGATTTCATACTCTCTTACTCTATAGGTGCCATATGGTATGGAGGAATAGAAATGGGTCTTGTCCTAGACTCTAAGTCTATACAAAAGTCAACTTCTTGATCTGGAGGCATAACTAAAAGATCATCTAGAAACACTTCTAGAATTCATATACCACTGCAATGGATGCTATAAGAGGGACTATAGATTTATCATCATAATGATGGACTAAAATGCCCTACACACCTTCTTTACTAGTTATTGGGAATGAATTATGAATACAACCCTCACGAGAATAGGCATAAAGGTACCATCCCACTCTAAATTCTCTCTCTCTAGCATACCATAATAATATTTTAGTTAAATCATTCAAGAATAACATGATAAGAGGACAACCAACTCATCTCTAAGATAACATCAAACTCCTTAATGCGTAAAATAACTAAGTCTAGTAGGGTCTTAAACCCTATAAACATCATAAGAAACACATAATATACCTAATCAACACATATATATACCACAACTAGTGTAGATAGATATACTGGAGTATCAAGATATTCACAATCTATGTCCTAACCAAAAGCAAATTTCACAGATGCATAAACAAGTTGGAACTAGGATTAAATAATACATATGCCATACATTCATAGATATGAATAGTAATTGTGATTGCAACATTAGAAGTTCTTGCCTCGGGATAAGCTAAAATGTATAAAAATGTTCCCTAAACTATACTAACTGCTATCTCTACAATCCTAAACTTTATTTTTACCTACTTATCATCACCCTTGATTATCATAGCTTCTACTCCAAGCCTAGACACTATGACACCTTATTGATGACCTTTATCATTACCTCACAACCTCAGCCTATCAAAATTAGAGCAACAAAAGCTAGTTTTAATGTTAATTGGCCTACATATAAGAAACTAGGACAATTTCTACATACATATCCTATACCTCCACATTCAAAGTATTTGGACCCTAAATTAAGGCTCTAAATAAAAAAGAAAAAGAGGATGTGTAGCTGCCAGCTCAAGAAGGCTGATAACTAATCCTAAATATTCCCCCTACTGATATTGGTATAACTAAATGTAGGGATTAGAAGAACCAACCCCCCTTAAAGAAGGTACAACTAATTTGACTTGAGGTCTAAGCCTTCTTCTTTTCTACTTTCACCTTGCCATGTCAAGTATTTCAACCTTTTTGGGAACTTTCAACAATATCTTGAAAAGATTTACCAGAAACAACTACAAATAAGGTAATCAACTAAGTACCCGAGTTTAGTCTCTTGATAAAATACCTAATCCTCTCTACTAACAAGGTAATCAACTAAGTACCTAAGTTTAGACCCTTGATAAAATACGCGATCCTCTTTTTTTTTAGGTATTCAATTGTAGGGCCTAATGAGATAGGGCATGAAACTTTTCCTCATAAGATACCACAGACATGCTACCCTACTCTAACCTCAGAAACTCATCCTTTTTATAGTCATGATATATGCAGGGAATATATTTCTTAAGGAAGATATTCTAACTGTGAGCCCTAGTAAGTGTAGCTAAATCAACTCTACACTCGACAAATGACTTCCACCATTGCTTGGATTTGTTCCTGTAACTCCCTGAGTCTGTATCCTGAATACTACATGGTGCCCATAATCTTGAAGGACCACAAGCTAATCTATGGTTGGTACCTTCTACAATAACTAAATACTAACACTATAATAATGTAGAATTTAGGCAAAACTCTGCCATAAGTTTCAAAACTATAAGTAAATACTGAGTACGGTAAATGCATACCAAAACTGAACATCTATCTATAAATACTCTAGTCTGAAAAGCCTCTACTATCTGAACAAGGAGTTGATAGGACAAGCCCCCAACTAACTTCGAATACTAAAATAAAGTGAGTACTGAAATACAGGAATGATAAATCTATCCTTGAACAATAAGGACTCACCACTAGTCTACTGCTGTTGGATAGGGCTGCTAAGAATGTTCAGGAGCCCGTGCGTCTAAGCCTATAATGTAAGACATCAAAGCATAAATGAAGGTATAAGTCAGTACTTTAAATAAACTTGTATGCAAAGTGAGGTAGGCTGAGATGCATGGGTTTATATGAGTTTACTGATACCGTTTTACTGTTAACTAAGTGACTGTATCTGACAGTCCTAATTTTGTAGAACTATTTTGAGTTCTGTACTGAACTGAGCAATTTGTCTAACAGTCCTGATTTTTGAAAACTGAACTGAGTTTTATTCTAAAGACTGAAACTGAGACTATGGGAGGTAATCATCTAATCGATATTTCCCTTTCTAAATAGATTAGGGTCCAACCTGTAACCCCAGCTGGAAGAGTGTTAGTATTATGCCATGGGTAAAGACAACTGTGAGTTAACCCTCTTTGACAAGAAAATCTTTTATCAACCATCGCTGGCAAAAAAATTTGTATGAGATGTATCAATCCTAGTCTGGCAGGAAGATATCTTAACCTATGCTAGCTACGTAGTTCTGTAATATAGGGACTGCTACTATGGGTCAAACCCTCAACTGGCATGAATGCCCTCATCTTTGGGTTCACTTAGTGCTGAATCCTACTCCTAACAGAATAGATACTAGACTGATTTTTAAACTATACTAGGTTGGACTAAATTGTTATTGATTGTACTATATAACTGAACTGGAGTGAGTTCACTGAGTTCCGTTAACTTATAGAGTACTACTAAATTTTGTTAACAGATATAATACTACAGAGTTTTATCGACTAGCTGGATTTACTAAGGTAAAAACTGAATACTTAACTATAACTATGACTGATTACTGAGGCAACAGTTCATGACACTACTGAGACTGTTCTGTAACTAACACAGCTCTAGGTAATCAGCTAAGTTTTTGGGTATTGGATACCCCCAGGACTCGATAGCATGAAAAATAAATCATAGCATAAACTTGAAAGACATAACCATATGCAGTTGATCATAACTCATTCATAGAGATATTCAATCAAACACTTGCATGATATAACTTGCACATAAGCTAACATGACATGATTTTGTTCCTTTTTCTTTGTTCACATGAGCAATTTATCAATACTTGGAGAACATAATCCATGCACATGACACTAAAAAACACATAGGCATCATAATTCAAATCCCTATTTATAATTTAAAGGGTTTAGCATGGATTCACATGATTCTATACATATATCAAATACTCAAAATGAAACTTATAACAAAACATGGATTAGAAATCTAATTAATCATTATAATCATGAATATAATCAAACCCAACATGAAATTCATGTAATTGATACACTTAATGTTTTAAAAATAGATTCTTGAACTCCAAGGGTGAAAGGGACCCTTGGATAAACACTTGACATACCTTAACAATTAATTTCTAAAAGATTAATGGGAAGTTCTTGAGCCTTGAATTGAATTTAAAATCTCATAGGGTTTGTTCTTGAGAGAAACTTGTGAAGAATGAATAGTTTTGGCTCTTCGAAGAGTTTAATCTTATGATTTGGGTCTGATAGGTATGGGAAAAAATCCAAATACCCCTGAGGATGCGTCTTTTTAATGACTAAAAACTGACCTAGCAACGCGCAGACCGACGCACCATGTCATTGGTATTGACATGATGTCCAACATGCCATGTCGAGTCCATATCAATTCACTAGAATTTGCACTGGGAACTAGAATAAAATGTTCATCGACGCAATGGGTGAGCGGCACGTCAAGATAGCGTTGATCCACTGGTTTGAGCTTTCAAATATGATCCAAACAAAGTTCGAAAAATCCAAAAATTTTCTAGGAACACCCACTAACATTCCTGATCATGATTCAATCTAAAAATCCTTACTTTAAGGTCATAAGGGTTATGAAATAGAGTCGCCAACCTATGAAGGCTAAAATAAAACTAAGTCTGAAGACTTAGCTAAAAGTTTCTAAGTCTGGGTCCCCCTAATAAGCTTTAAAGGACTGTGTTTAAACATAGGATTTTGCAAGGTCTTACAATATCTCTCCCTGGGAACATTCATCCTTGAATGAGGCTGACTGAGCTAATAATACTAATAGACTGGATTTAGATATAGGACACGCACAAGTGTAACATGATTTCAAGACTTACACTACTAATATGCTAAAATTTTGTACTAAACATGCATATCTGATGCATGAGTACATGGCTAAAAAAAATTATGAATGCATGACTGGAATAGCTGATAAACTGAGTTACTCATGCTGAAAATGCATATCTGATGCATGAGTAAATAACTGAAAAATGCAATGGTAACTGTTACCAAGTCTATAAGGGAAATCTGAGCATGGAATTTAGTAAGTTCAAGGGAAACTATTACCATGGGATGAATCTAAGTTTGCGGAGGAGAGGTGAAGATAATTAGTCCGCATATCTATCTCTTTTTCCCAAGTAGCTCCTTCAACGGATAGGTTCTGCCAAAGAACTTTGACTAGAGGGACCTCTTTGTTCCTCAGTCTGCGAATCAGATAATCAAGGATCTCAATTGGAATCTCCTCTTATAAGAGTCTGTTCTAAATGTCTATACTCTCTATAGGGACTACAACTGTTGGGTCACCTATGCATTTCTTTAGCAAAGAGACATGGAACACTGGATGGACTGAAGCAAAATCTAAAGGCAACTCAAGCTCGTAAGCTATTTTTCTAAAAAGGCTAAGAATTTGGTAAGGACTGACATATCGGGGGATGATTTTCCCTTTCTTGCCAAACCTCTTCACTCCTTTCATAGGAGAGATCTTCAAATACACATAATCACTAATCTCAAACTTAAGATCTTTTCTCCGCACATCTGCGTATGATTTATATTAGCTGTAGGCTATCTTAAGCCTTTTCCTGATAAGATGAACCTTCTCTAAGGTGTCAAACACTAAGTCAGGCCCTAATACTATGGCCTCTCCCACTTTAAACCAACCAATAGGAGACCTACATTTCTTCCAATAAAGCACCTTAAAGAAAGCCATCTGAATGCTGGAATGATAGTTGTTGTTATATGCAAAATCAATCAAAGGTAAGTGGTCATCCCAACTACCTTTAAAGTCTATCACACACGCTTGCAGCATATCCTCTAAATTCTAAATTGTCATTTCTGCTTGATCATCTGTCTGAAGGTGAATGTCTGTACTGAGGTGGACTTGGGTACCAAGACCCTTTTGGAAGGCTTTCCAGAAATAAGAGGTGAACTGCATACCTCTAGCTGAGATAATGGACAACGAAACTCCATGTAATCTGACTAACTCTCCGACATAGAGCTTGGCATAGTCCTCGGCTGAATAAGAGGTATGGACTGGTAGAAAATAGGCCGATTTGGTCATCTTGTCTATAATGACCCAAATAAAATTAGGTTAACGGCGAGTATGAGGGAAACCCAACATAAAATCTATGTTTACCTCTTCCCATTTCCAAGTGGGAATACTAAATTCCTGCATAAACCCATTAGGTTTCTGGTGCTCAACCTTAACCTGCTGACATGTTGAGCATTTACCTACAAATGTTGTAATGTCTCTCTTCATCCCACTCCATCAATAGATCTCCCATAAATCACAGTACATCTTAGTGGCCCCTTGATGAATAAAGTAACATGCACCATGTACTTCTGCAAGAATCTGCTATCTTAGGTTATCTACACCTGGCACACATAGCTGACCCTAACAACGTAATACACCATCTCTGCCTTGGGAGAAAACCTCTATCTTTTGATCTGTGACTGATTCTTTCAACTTAACTAGGCTGGGATCCTATCCTGCTTTTTCTTTACCTCAAAAACCAGAGATGATTCTAAACTACTCTGCACCCATAAAGTACCTTCTGCTGAATTGACTAAGCGAACACCTAGTCGAGTAAGCCGATGAACTTCCAATGCTAACTTTTTTCCTCTTATCATCCATGTGAGCGATACTAACCATAGACATCCTACTAAGAGCATCAGCCACTACATTAGCCTTTTCCGGATAATAGAGAACACTCATGTCATAGTCCTTCAACAACTCCAACCACCTTCTCTTATAGAGGTTTAGGTCTTTTTGAGAGAATACATACTGTAAGAACTTATGGCCAGTGAACACATCAACGTGCACACCTTACAAGTAGTGCCTCCAAATCTTTAAGGTAAGTACTACTACTGCTAACTTAAGATAATGAGTTGGATAGTTCTTTTCATGGGTCTTAAGTTATCTAGAGTCATAGGCTATGACGTTACCTTTCTGCATCAAAATGCACCTTAAACCAATCCTATAAGCATCACAATATACCACAAATCCATTTGACCATCTAGTAGAGTCAAAACTAGGGTTGTAGTGAGTCGAGTCTTCAACTCTTGAAAACTTTTCTCACAAGAATCTAACCACTTAAATTTTATATTTTTCTAAGTCAATCTGTACATAGGGGATGCAATAGATAAAACTCCCTCAACAAACCATCGGTAATAGCCAGCCAAACTGAAGAAACTTTGTATATCTGATAGAGAGATGGGTTTGGGCTAGTTTATCACTATTTTTGTCTTTTGGGAATCAACTCTAATGCCATCACCTGAAATAATATGGCTAAGAAAGGCTACTGACCTTAGCCAAAATTTGTACTTACTAAATTTAGCGAATAGCTGAGGTTTCCTGAGAGTCTGTAATACTATTCAGAGATGGTCTGGATGATCATGCTGACTACAGAAGTAAACAAGGATGTCATCTATGAAGACTATAATGAACAGGTCTAAGTACTGCTTGAACATGAGGTTCATCAATTCCATAAAAGTTGTTGGGGCATTAGTAATACCAAATGACATGACTAAGAATTTGAAATGACCATACCAAGTTCTGAAAGTTGTTTTCAGAATGTCACATTCCTTAAATCTGAGCTGATGATAGCCTGATCTGAGGTATATGTTAGAAATATAATTGGTACCCTAAAGTTAGTCAAACAAGTCATCAATTATGATAAGTGGATACTTGTTCTTTACGGTGACATTATTTAGCTGACGGTAGTCTACGCATATTCTGATAGAATTGTATTTCTTACACACGAATAGAATCGGTACACCCCACGGGACATACTAGGTCTGATGAATCCCTTATTTAGGAGATATTTCAACTGTTCTTTTAATTCTTTGAGCTTTGCTGAATCCATTCTGTATGGCAAAATATATATGGGCTGAGTGTCTGGAAAAAGGTTTATTTTGAAGATTATTTCTCTTTTGGGAAGAACTCCAAGAAGATCTTCAGGAAATACGTCTGGGAATTCACATGCTACTAACACTGACTCAAAGAGTAGGGGTTTCTGAACTAGAGTATTAAACTCGAATGAGATGGTAAACACATCCTTTAGATATAATTTTTCTTACCCTTAGGTAGGAAATAAGATGACCCCTGAGTGCTGAAGTACTACCCCTCTACTCTAGGATGAATTATTTGGAAACTAAAACTTGACAATTCAATTTTTACAGTCGACTGAGGCATAGTAGGAATGATGCCAATCCATGCTGAGAATAGCATCAAAATCGGTCATCTCTAATTTGACTAAGTCTGTTGAAGTAACTTTTTGAGACACCATAACTGGATAGTTCCTGTATACCCATCGGGCTATGATAGATTTACCCATTGGGGTAAAGAGTCAGAAAAGGTCAACTAGAATTTTGGGACTAACTCTGAAGTCAACAGTTATACATGGAGTTAAAAAGGATAACGAAGCTCCTGGATCTAGCTAAGAATAAACATGCAAATGATAAACTTGTAATGTACCAGTGACCACATCAGGAGAACTTTCCTGATCCTGTCAGTACTGAAGGGCACAAAGTCTTTTTGGGCGTTGCCCACTGGTAGAACTAGAAGAGACACCCTACTGATTCGATAAACCAGACTGAGCTGAGGGGAGGTTAAACTGAACCTGGGAAGCTGACTCGGGACAATATCTAACTCTGTTACCTAGCTTACCATACCCAAAAGATACATCACTACTAACCCTTCAAATACCCTAGCAATTTCTGCCATATTTTGGGCAAAGAGGATTGGTTTGGGCACTGCTGACACTACCCTGAGGCTTAGGGCATGAAGCCCTATCTTTATTTCCGTCTCTAAATTTTGGCACTAAAGCACTGGCTAAGGACAGAGATGGAACCAAATATTTTGGGCAGAACGAAGAATGATTACCACCTTCTCACATAAGCTGGGTAAAGTTGAAGCTACCTATTCTAGGTCTCTTTTTCCCCCTCCTTCTCTTTACTCTTAGCCTCCTCTATCTACTGAGCATGAACCATGAGCCTAGATATGTCCATATTTTTAATCAAAATTACAGTCCTATACTCCTTGACCACACTACTAGACACAATAAACACAAATGCACTCATATTAGATCTGCTATCTACAACCACATGAGGATCATATCTGGCTAATTCATTAAACTTGAGACAATACTCTTGTACTATCATGTTTCCCTGCTTTAAATTTATAAATTCCAAAACCTTTCCTTCCCTCAACTCTAACGGGAAGAACCTATCAATAAAAGCAATAGCAAACTCCTCCCATTCTATGGGCCCTGTATCTGCGGCCCTCTCTACTTTCCACTATTCGAACCATGAATGAGCCATATCCTTCAACTGATATGTAGCTAACTCATCACTTTCACTAGCTGTCAGCCCCATAATATTTGTAACCTTCTACACCTGATCAAGAAATTCATATGGGTCCTCATCTGACTTTGACCCGATAAAAGATGGAAGGCTCATACGGTTGAAGTATCAAATCCTGGTTGCAGTAGTATTGGCCACTGGGTTAGGTAAAATGACAGTTGGGCGTTCATTCTGGGCTACCATAGAATGACCTAGCATGGTGAAAGCTGCTCTAAATTCAGCATTGGAGACATGTTCATCTAGAGAATCTGGATGGATAGGCTAAGGTGCTGGCTAGTCTCCCGTTCCTCTTCCCTTAGTCCTCTTTGGAGTCATATTCTATAAACAAAAGAGAAACTTGGATTAGACAAGGAGTTTAACTTGAGATTGTGCTCACCTATACGACATAATTACTGAAAGAAGGGAAACTTTTCCTAAAACATCTAATAGCCCCTTGTCCATAAGTGTGGCGTGCTACACACCTATGCATAACACTCTACTAGATGCGTCTTTCAGACTTTCTAGGACTCTATTGAACCTTAGGTTCTAATACCAAGTTTGTAATTCCCGAGTCTGTACCCCGGATGCGACACGATGCTCATAATTTCAAAGGAGTGCAAGATAATACATGACTGGTACCTACTGTAATAACTCAATAATAATTCTATAATTATGCAGAATTTAGGCGAAAATCTTCCATAAGGTTCAAAACTGTAAGCAAATACTGTGTATGGTAAATCCATACCAAAACTAAACATTTGTCTATAAATACTCTAGTCTGGAAAGCCTATACTATCTGAATAAGGATTTGATGGGACAAGTCCCCAACTAACACTCACTACTGAAATAAATTGAGTACTGAAATATGGGAATAATAAATTTGTCCTCAAACAATAAGGACTCACTACTAGTCTTCTGCTGATGGATCGGGCTACTAAGTATGTTCGGGAGCCCATGTATTTGAACCTATGATATAAGACATCATAGCTCAAAAGAAAGGTATACATCAGTACTTTGAATTAACTGGTATGCTAAGTGAGGTGGGCTGAGATGCATGGGTTCATGTACATGAACAATACTGACTAAATAACATGAGTATAACTAAATGATAGTACATGCATGAGATACGTAAACTGTAACTGAAGTCATGGTAACACTGGATATTGTATTCAGAATCACTAGTTTACTAATACCGTAGTACTGTTAACTGAGTGACTATATCTTACAGTCCTGATTTTGTTGAACTATTCTGACTTCTGTATTAAACTGAGTAACTGTGTCTAATAGTCCTAATTTCTGTAGAACTTAACTGAGTTATATTCTAAAAACTAAAACTGAGACTGTAGGAGGTAATTATCTAACTGACATATCCCTTTCTAAATAGATTAGGGTCAAACCTATAACCCCAGTTGGAAAGGTGTCAGTATCGTGCCATGGGTAAAGACAATTGTGAGTTAACACTCTCTAACAGGTAGCTCTTTCATCAACCCTTGTTGGCAGAAAAACTCATATGAGATGTATCAACCCTAGTATAGCAGGAAGATATCTCAACCTACGCTAACTACATAGTTCTATAACGCAGGGACTGCTACTAAGGGTCAAACCCTCAGCTAGTAGGAATGCCCTCATCCCTAGGTTTTCTCAGTGCCAAATCCTACTCCCAAGTAAATAGACACTGGACTAATTTCTAAACTAAACTATTCTGGACTGAACTGTTAATGATCATACTATCTAACTGAACTAAACTGAGGTTACTGAGTTCCATCAACTGGTGGAGTACTACTAAATTCTGTTAACTGGTGGAATACTATAGAGTTCTGTTGACTAGCTGGATTTATTGAGGTCTAAAATAAATACTGAACTGTAACTGTGACTGATTACTAAGGGAACTGTTCGTGACACTACTGAGACTGTTCTGTAACTAACACAGCTCTAGGTAATCAGCTAAGTTTTCGGGTATTGGATACCCCCAGAAGTCGATAGCATGAAAAATTAATCATAGCATAAACGTGAAAGGCATAACCATATTCACTTGATCATAACTAAATTTATAGAGACATTCCATCAAATACTTGTATGATATAACTTGCACATAAGCTAACATTACATAATTTTTTTCCTTTTTCTTTGTTCACAAGAGAATTTTTATCAACACTTGGAGAACATAATCCATGTACATGATACAAAACAACACATACGCATCATAATTCAAATCCCTATTTACAATTTTAAGGGTTTAGCATGGATTCACATGATTCTATACATATATCAAATAACTCTACATGAAACTTGTAAAAAAATATGGATTAGAAACCCAATTAATCATTACAATCATGAATATGATCAAACCCAACATGAAATTCATGTAATCGATAAACTTGCGGTTTTAAAAACAGATTTTTGAACTCCAACAGTGAAAGGGACCCTTGGATGAACACTTCACATACCTTAACAATTAAATTCTTAAAGATTGATTGGAAGTTCTCGAGCCTTGCATTTAATTTAAAATCTATTAGGGTTTGTTCTTGAGAGCAACTTGTGAAGAGTGAATAGTTTTCTGCTATTAGAAGTTTAATTTCGTGTTTTGGGGCAGATAGATGTGGGGAAAATACCCAAAAACCCCTGAGTAAGTCACTTTTAATGACTAAAAATTGACCTAGCGACATGCAGACCGATGTCCTACATCATTGGCATCGACGTGATGGACAACGCGTCACGTCGAGTCTTCATCGGTTCACTAGAATTTGCACTGGGAGCTAGAAAAAAATATTCATCGATGTGATGGGTGACGTCGAGCATCGAGATTGTATTGATCCACTAGTTTGAGCTTTCAAATATGATCCAAACGAAGTCTGAAAAATCTAAAACTTGTCAAGGAACACCCACTGACATTTTTGATCATGATTCACCTTAAAAATCATTACCTTAAGGACATGAGGATCTTGAAATAGAATCGCCAACCTATGAAGGCTAAAATAACACTAAGTTTGAATACTTAGCAAAAATTTTCTAAGTCTAGGATCCCCTAACAAGCTTTAAAGAACTAAGTTTAAGATTAGGATTTTGCGAGGACTTACAGCTTTGCATCTATAAAGAAATAAAATCCACAACATACCTTTCAACAGTACCCATATTATGAAAACATTTATGATAATCTATCAAGAACTCAAATGAATCTTCGGACTCCATACCTTGGAATATCGGAGGTTTCATCCTTATGAACTTGCATAATAGTTCATGATTATTATTAGCCATTAGTGATCTAAGTACCTATTGGGGATACACCTTTATTTCAAAGCCTTTATTCATCCTTGGTACTACAATAGTGACATATTACAAAGCTATAGGCGAAATAATTGGAACAACTGGAGTGTAGTTAGTTTCGGCCAAGCTCCCAAAGAAACCAAACACTTGTTAAATCACCTCTATATACAAGGGCACCAAATTTGCACCATTTGGTGTTGGCACCATATTCTCGAAAGCTATCATCTCTTTTTCCTCAACCATCTTCTCTTTATCCTGAGCATGCCTATGATATTTTATGTTGGGGAAGGGGATGATGATATCTGCTTTGATGAACTCCCAATTGGTTATGCTCAACCCCTAATAGGCACTGCTACTCGTCCTTTCTTTTTCACTTTGTCTCTAACCTGAGGCCTATCCTAGACTATTGCCCAAGTAATGGGTATAGGTACTTCTTGTAATGGTGTCATAAGTGTTGTTACTTCTCTAGTGGAATGGGTATAAAACATCTATGAATAAGAGTGAGAGAATTAGGTACCAATTTGGATCACTTGAACCAATTGGAATTAGGTTATAGTAAAAAGGAAAGAAAGGAAAAAACTCATTTCTAAAGTCCCATAGCCTCTCAACGAAATGTATAGATGTCTTTGTACCATTCTATAAGACTCAACTAGACTTGTTATTGTACAATGAATACATTTCTCAAATACCATATATGTCACGACCTAAGCCTTCATGATTGGCATACCTAATCCATTAGCGGGAGGACCATACTAATTTTACCTCTTCATACTTAGTTATTATTCGCTCTTTCCTTAAAATCTCCATGAATTAAATCAATTCAGAGTTTCATTTAAATAACATCTAAGTCAATAAGTTAATCATCCATAAAAATGAATAAAGTGCAGAAAGATCTATTATTACAATCCATGGGACCTAAAATCACCATACATGAATATCTAAAAAGAACAACTGAGTCAAAAACTAACACGAATATCTAACAAACATAAACAAAGACGAAATTGTCTTAGTCTCAAATCAAAGGACACAACATCATAAGAGACTTGAAGGTTTTTTTTAGCATGGTGCTCACCCTCAAAATAAGGACCAAATCATTAGCAAGAGCTAAGGTCGCATGTCAACCACAGGAATATATTGTGCACTCAATAAAAGAGAGCACAGGTAGCATCAATACATCAACAAGTACTGGTAAGCATCATAGGATGACTAACTTTAGAATGTACAATTAAGCAAGTCAAATACGTATAAAACAAATTATAGCAAGATTCATAATCAATAATATTAATCAAACAAAACATCATAAACCATCATATAATTACACTCACAAGTTTTCTTTACAGGCTTCCATACTTAATCATTTTCATCAATCAATGGTTATCACATATATTCATCAAATGATACTCAATGTATGTGAATGAGTGCATGTATTCAAGGTGTGCACATCATCTCTTACCCTTCTCGCCATTCTCATCACATCATAAAGTACTAAAATGGTACCCCCCCCACTTATTATTATACCATATCATCTTATATTGATATGGTATCTAACCCATTATCATAATATATCATATAGTACTAGTATAGTACCCGATCCATCACCTTAACAGCTCATCACAATGCACTGAAAATGCAATGCCGTTATCAAAATATAAACCGTGCTAGAAGCTAATCATAGATGTTCAAATCACAAACAAACACAAATCCAAAAAAGTCTAATTTGTACACAAAACTGTAGCCTGCCTTAACTTCTTTACTTAGTCATATTTAAGCCACACTTTTTCTCTTTTATTAAACTTGTTCTTAATATATACAACCATATATTATACACATATTTCAATAATTCTTTCCTTTTAACAACTAGAGATCAAAAATCACTAATTTTAATCATAATTTATCCTATTTCATCATCTCAGAGTTTTCTTATAAATTTTAATTCATAAACACTTCTCAAATTAGCATATGTAGACATAATTCTAGTCCCATTAGTATTTTCTAACACCCTAGGATCGTTATATGCTGAGTTTATTTACATTTCTATAACTTTCATTATTTTTTTGTGAACTAAAGTTAAACCCCAATTTCCACCATTAATTATCTTCTAGTGATTTTATAAGGTTAACAAAGTAAATTCAAGTCTAGAATGTAATTACTTACCTATAAAGATGAAAAACTTTGAATTCCTACAAAAAAATTACGTCCTACCACACACGCAAGTATATGTGGTCACCCAAGTAGTAAAGTGGCCTTTGGAAGCCAAGTATCGATCCCAAAGGGGCTTATACTCAGCACCAATCTAATTCTAGTATTACTAAAAATATTAAACAAGTGAAAGAATAACCAATAATGTTTGAGATTTGAATACTTAAAGTAACCATAAATAATTTTGAATTATTAGTTGTTGGAGATAATAATTTGTAAGAATCCAGAGTCAAGGCACTGAAAACAATTCTACTTAGCCATATAATTTTGTTAGTTTAGTTAATTATCTTAGTTGTTGATTTATGGGATTTATAGAATGAGCATGGTCTTTCGAGCATCCAATCGTCTATCTAACTTACCCCCACAACTATATTGTTGAGAGGGGATATGAGAAATAAGTTAAACATATTTATTTTTCATCCTGTATATGAACCAAATGGAGAAAATTATATATTCATATCAAAACACGAATCCTAACTTCAATCTTTTGAATGTTTAAGATCCCACTCCTTACATCCATGTTCGAATCTATTGTTCCTCCTTTCGAGCTCTTTATAGAAATATCGATTTATCCTAAGGGTCAAAAATCCATATAATAGTAATAACAAAGATATTTTAAAAACAAACATGATAATTAATACAAATCAACTCAAACATAATCTTAAGTATTCATGTTCTTGGCCTCAACCCGAGATGAGGGTGTTTAGCCACTCATGGATTTACAATAAATTATAATTAAGGAATTCATGTATAAGAACCAAAAGTAAGCCAAAGGAAAGATAGTGAACCCTAAAATAATCCTCCTCAAGTCCATTTTATGCCCCAAAAGTCGTCCAATATTTTTATAACAAGTCCCATGGGTCTTATTTATAATATGAGAAAAGCCAACCGTTTTTGTGCCTTAGGTATGTCACGCTTGTGTTGAGCCGTGTTTATGGGTGTTACATTACCTAAACATGACTGTTTTCACCACATTTATTTTATGTATAAGGGAGTGGGGAATCTTTATCTTGGAGGTCCATGGGTATGACATGCCAATGGCCATATTCAGAAATTCCATATTTTGACATTTTGAACTCTTTCCTTTTGCCTTTACTTTCCTCACATCTTGGGTCTATTTCCTCTCAATTTTAATATTTTTTTTGCTTCACAAAATGTATTTTAACATAAACCATGATCTCCTGTAGCATCAAACAAGATGAATTAGTACACACAACGCAATAAATTTCACTGACATACACTAAAACAACTCATAGCTCAAACTAGTAACACTAGTTTTCTCGTCCAAACTTTAAGTGAATATTTAATTCCAAACTTGTTTTAAACACGCCTTGAACATTATAAACATGTTATTTAATACTTAGATGCTCAATTATATCATTAAAAACTCATTACACACACAAAAAGTCCTTAAAACTAGGCTAAATGTGTAGAGATAATGACACCAAGGTGCATAAATACACCTAAGATCAAAATTGCCTCTCCCTAGTTCTCTATTATGTTTTTCGAAAGGTAGGGAATAAAATTATTTTCTTGGTATTAGAACCAAAATTTTTATTGTACATTATGACTATAAAATGTAATTAACATTTTAGCAGTTTGCATACATTTTACTATTGGCCATCACTGCGGTTTCCTTGATCGCTGCCACAGTACCCGAGTAGTGGTCTAAGGCAGAAACTCAGGACCCCTCCTCTATTTTCCTCATTTTACAACACACATTATGAATCTTAACAATGTGAACCAATCTCTCTATGATAAACATTATAACTAGAGTCTTATAGCTCCATTTCAGGTGTTAAAATGTGCCATGAATTTATGTACTCATTGGCTATCCAACGATTATATCAAAAAAATAATATTGTTCATATCAATACTAGATTTTATTAAACTGCCACAATCTCAAATTTGAGCCAAAACTAGACTAGCCCTAAGTTCCTCAAATTTTAGCTAAAGAGAGTCGAAGTGTGTCACGACCCATTTATAAGTCATGATGGCACCTACTTAATCCCTCCAGTAGGTAAGCCAAACCCTAACCTAGAGTTAACGTAATCGGTTAATTTTGTAGGAAATTTCTAACATAGGCAAATTTCAAGAACACAATTTATAAATAGGTAAGTCATTCAACATACATAAAAATAGTCAATACACGATACCATTCCACGACCTGGAAGACCCAATACAAGAGCATCTAATAGTATTACAATTTAAAGAATTAGAATAGTTAACAATATTTGTCTCGATAATAAAAGACTAAATATAAAAGATAGAGGAAAATAGGTGGCTTAAACTCCAAGAGCTCACCTTATCTCCAAAAATATCAATACAGCACGGTCAATGATTATTGACGAGAGCTAGTACTCTGATCTGCACCAAAAAGGTACATAAATGTAATATTAGTACAAAAACAATGGGTACTCAGCAACCATCATCGGCCGACTGAGCTAAATCATGATATAAGTATGATAAAATGCAACATAACATAACTAAGTTAAGGAACAAAAACAAACCTAACTCATCTTTAACATTGTTGTACATAATAAGTAATTACATCAAAATACCAAAATAAAATAAGGCACCAACACATGCCGATATTGTCGTGCATAATAAGCAAACAGTGTGTAATAATTACTTATCATAAAGCATCAACACAAACAAATGTTGTTAGGAAACGAATGGAAAGGGGTGAATTTTGGATGAAATGGAAAAAATCTTCAAAGTGATTTAGGCAACGAATGTGGAAGGGGTGAATTTTGTTGCTTACTAGCTTAAGGATATAGCGTACCAATGTTACAACGAATGGGACAGTATGAGAGGTGATATTGAGAAGTCGACTTTGTGGGAGACTTTGTGCAATTTCTATCCCTACACTTTGAACACACAAGTTAATGTATGATCAACTATGTACCAAACATGGGTTGCCTCCCATGCAGCAATCTATTTAACGTCGCGGCACGATGTGGCTAGGTTGGATACTCATATTTCACCAACCATCCCTATGGTTTTCCTCCCATACAGCGCCTGATTTATTGTCGTGTCACAACTCAGTTGCCTTGGTTACTCTTACTTCACCAAGGCTCACATTATCAATCACCTTTACTTCTTTAATGTTACCCATATAGTGCTTGACCCTTTGCCTATTCACTTTGAATGGGACTTCACCATCAAGCTTCAACTCTATATCACCATATGGGAACACCCTTACCACAGTGAACGACCCATACTACCTAGACTTCAACTTTCCTAGAAACAAGCAACGTTTCAAATTATATAGCAACACCTGGTCACTTGGCTCAAATATTCTTTTCTCGATTTTTCAATCATATTGAAGCTTCATCTATTCACTGTATAGTGCAAAACTCTCATAATCCCGAAATCAAAATTTATATTACTCATTCACTTTGGCTATTCTCATCTTTGTAGTATCATGCCCGTCAAATTAAGCTTCTTCAATTCCCATAGTGCCTTGTGCTCATGCTAAATAGTCAAGTGGCATGCCTTTCCAAATACAAGCTAATATGGTGAGGCACCTATGGGGGTTTTATATGCTGTCTGGTAGGCCTATAATGCATCATCAAATTTTCTCGTTCAATCGGTCCTGCAAGCATTCACAGTCTTTGCAAAAATGGACATAATCAATCTATTGGAGACCTCAACCTGTCCACTTGTCTGAGGGTGATAAGGTGTTGCCACCTTATGCTTAACTTCATATTTCTCAAGCAGAATCTTGACATATGATTACAAAAATATGACCCACCATCACTAATTATTGCGCGTGGAGTGCGGAACCAATAAAAAACATGTTTCTTCAGGAATGCGGTGACACTTCTACCTTTATTGTTGGGGAGCGCTACCGCTTCCACCCATTTGGGAACATAGTCAATCATGATCAAAGTATATTTCATGCCATAGGATCTCATGAACGACCCCTTAAAGTCCACACCCCACACATCAAACAAATTTAACTCTAGAATAGAGGTCATAGAGAGTCCATGACGTCGTGAAATATTACCTTGATACTGGTATTGGTCCCAGTTTTTTGCAAAGTCATGAGCATCCTTCTGTATTGTCTTCCAGTAGTACCCACATTACAAGATTTTGTGGGTTGTACGGGTTTCTCCATGGTGACCCCTAACAGGTGAAGCATGATAAGCCTGAAGAATACTCATCATCTCTACCTCAAAGATGCATCTACAAATCATACCATCCCCATAAATCCTGAACAAATTAGGCTCATACCAGCAGAATTTTCTTACCTCATGCATAAATCTCTTCCATTGCTAAAAGGACAACTCTTCTGGGATAAGATCACTTGCCAAGTAATTGGCGAAATTAGCAAACCAGGGAACTAAGTCTTGTGATATTGCCAAAATCTACTCGTATGGAAAAGTATAATTGATTTCAAGCCCATACCTTATTTTCTGTGTTGTTTCTTCCTAAATTCTGGACAAATGACCTGCAACTTGATTTTATATATCTTTTTGGTCCTTCACCTCAAAATCAAACTCTTATAGCAGGAGAACCCAACGAATAAATATTAGCTTTGCATCTTTATCCGTTATTAGGTATCTCAACACTACATGGTCTGTAAGAATAATAACCTTAGTCCCAATAGGATAGGACCAGAACTTTTCAAAGGAAAAATTCACTGTTAGTAACTCTTTCTTGGTAACAGTATATTTCTTTTAAACAGGGTTTAATACCTTGTTGGCATAGAAAGAAGGTGAAGTATCTTTTCTCTGTTTTGTCCAAAGACAATACCTAAAGCCATGCCACTTGCGTCACATATAATCTCAAATAGTAAGGACTAGTCGGGAGACACTATAATAGGGGTTGACACTAGTCGCTCCTTCAAGCACTCAAAAGCTTGCAGCCATGTCTCATCAAAATCAAACTACACCTTTTTCTCAAGAATCTCGCAAAGAGGATTTTCAATCTTTGAGAAATCCTTAATGAATTACCTGTAAACGCCATGGCCTAAAATACTCAAAATACCCTTCACCGAGACAAGTGGTGGTAGCTTCTCACTTACTTCAATTTTAAACTTGTAAACCTCTATGCCTCCTTTTGAGATCTTGTGCCCAAGCACAATTCCTTTTACCATGAAATAGCATTTTTCCCAGTTTAGCACCAAATTCCATTCCTCACATCTATGAAGAGCATTGGTCAAATGGACCAAACAGTCATCAAAACTATCACTAACCATAAAAAAATGTCCATGAATACCTAAATGGTGTCTTTAACCATATCAGGGAATATCGACATCATGCATCTCTTGAAGGTGGCAGGTGTATTACATAATCCAAAAGGCATTCTTTTAATGTGAAAGACCCATAAGGGTAGGTAAAGGTCATATTTTCTTAGTTTTCGGGTCCAATCGTGATTTGATTATAACCTAAATACCCATCAAGAAAGCAATACCATCCCCTTCTCACAAGTCTATCCAGCATCTGGTAAAAAAGGTATTGGGAAGTGGTCCTTCTTTGTCCATGTGTTTAGCTTCCAGTAGTCCATGAACACTCCCAAACCTATGAGTGGTCTTATTGGAACAAGCTTATTCTTCTCATTTGGCACGATAGTAATTCTGCCTTTCTTTGGGATGCACTAAAAAGGACTGACCCACTTGCTATCTGTAATGGGGCAACTGCACCCGTGTCCAGCTAATTGATGATTTCTTTCATTACCACCTCCTTCATAGGATGATTTAGACAACACTAGTCCACAATACTAGGGACGCATACTGGTTCAAGCTAGATTTAATGTGAACAAATGCCTAGCGGAATACCCATAATATTTGTAATGATCTACCCTATAGCTCTCTTGAACCTCTATAACACTGATAACGTTGCCTCTACCTCTATTTCAACCAAGTCAGCTTCAATAATTACTGGCAAAGTCTATTTTACCCTATTACACATAGGACTGATGCACTAATAGGACTGACCCAAAAATGCATAGCACAAATGAGATGGGAGGTTCTTTAACTCCAAGACCGATGGCTCCTCAATAGATGGATAATCAGGAGGAGTCATTCTATTTTTAAAATCCAGATCAAGAATCTTTGGAGCATAAGTGTAAGAACCTCTCCCATATAAAAACCCTACCATCTCATCATATTACTCAATTCTATCACTATCAAAATTCATTATCACCACTGCTAATTCTTTAACACCCAGTCGCTTCTCAATTGGAACAATTATTGCATCAACCTTGTTATAAGTGGTGTCTATCACCAACACAAGTCTCATATCGTCTTGCTACTGGATCGACAGGCATTCATTGAAGAATACCTATTCATCCTTAAGTCTAAATCTTATCTATCCCGACTCCATATCAACCAATTCCCTACCCATAGCTAGGAAGGGCCTTTCTAAGATGATAGGGACTTGGAAGTCTACCTCACGATCCAGTATCACTAAATTGACTAAAAATATAAAGGAATTCACCTTTACCAATGTATCACAAATAATACCAATTGGTTTTTTCACGATTCGTTCCTCTATAAAAAATCTCATCGATGTTGGTTTGGGTGTCTCTAACCCCAACTGCTTAAACACAACCAGCGATACAAGATTAATATTGGATCCTAGATCACACAAAGCCCAAGAGAGGTTGGAGAACCCAATGATAAATGAAATGATGAAGTCTATGGAGTCCTCCTTCTTCTCAACCAATAATCTAGAGGCAACAGTACAACAATAATGTACTCAGTAACTTATCGTCTGCTTCCTAATGACCAGATCTTTCATGAATTTTGCATGACCAGGCATCTGATCCAATGCCTATACAAGTGGGATATTGACAAACAACTCTTTCAATATTGATAGAAACTTCTGATATTTAACTTCTTCTTTTTTATATTTTATTCTTTGAGAAAAATGAGAAGAAGGTCACGAGATAGTTTTCAGAATAGGTTAATCAACCTTATCCTTGTCTTTATCCTTTGTAGAACTACACTAACCACCCTATGATTTTCCATCTTCAACTTCAGGTAGTTCTTTAGTATCATTATTAACATCGTTATTCTTTGACTCAACTGCAGTGGGTATAGAAGGATCATGGTGGTCTTACCACTCTGAGTGGTAATTGCATGACAATGCTATTATTTTTTGGATTTTGCACTATATTGCTCGAAGGAGTGTTAGACTATCTCTGATTCAATATGGCTAACATTTGACCAAACTACAGCTCAAGTTATTTTATCACAGTTGCACGCAACTCAACTTTTTGATTCAACCCTTATATGTTCGCCTTTATCTCTTTAAGGCAGCTCTTCTGATTCTCTTGTTCTTTTACTGGTTTTGAAAACATTGCTTCCATTCTTGACTCATTGTATTCCTATCTGATGGAACATATCTATTACTCTTCTCCTTATAGTAATCTTTGCACCTCCAATCACTATTTCGCTCTCTACTTTTATCTTGGTACCTGTCACCATAATAGTTTCGACCTTGGGTTCCTTCCCTTTTGGCTTGGAAACCTTACATTTCTCGATGCAGATACTTTTTTTCCTAATCCATATCAGACTCATAAACTTGGGAAGTTGTTCTCTGTGCCTCTACTGCATTCACCTTTTCATCAATCATTATTGTAAATTATTTTATAAGTAGCCCAATATTTGTTCTAAGTTGTCCAATTTCTTATGTTACTGAATCATCACCATCCCTGTACTCACTAGTGTCTCTAATGTAATATGTACCATAACCTCTATCAACCTCCCGAGTGTGTTATCTTCAGTTATTAATAGAGATCTCATCGAGCATTTTCTGCACCATAACCCAATGCAGATGCATAAATACACCTCTAGATATAGTGTCTTCCATCACCCTAAAGCTGATATTCAGGGATCTATACAATAGCTTTAGCAAATTTGACCCTAGAATTTGGTGATTAAGTACTATGCTCAACTTACTTTTTGAACCAAAACCACGTCTCATACATGGACTCTGTAGGCAACTATCAGAAGTTGTAAATTTTATCTTTTAGTTTTAGCATCCTAGAAGGGGCAAAGAATCAATTCAAAAACTATCTACGCAACTCATTCCAAGTCGTGATTGAGCCTCTTTGAAGTTCCCCCAAACACAATGGTGTTTCTCGTGTCAACGAGTATGGGAACAATCTCATTCTTAATGCTTTCTGATTAACCCCTCCCTGGTATGGTAATCAAAGTGTAGTCTTAGAAAAATTGGCAAGATGTATGTTTGCATCATCTATTGACAATCCCGAAAACACAATTTTTTATTTAACAACTGGATTATTGCACTGATAATATCAAACTTAATATTTAGGGGGAAAGTAGGAGGAACAATGGCTCTTGTCTCAGTAGGCTTAACATATCCTATATATTCATCTTCATCGTATGGAAATACATATTGATAGGCTGAAATCTCTCAAACTCTACCACCTCACACTCTATTATGATCACCATCGAGTGTTGCTTGACAATCAGCTACTTGTCTTGTCCTAGCTAACTTTTCCTACTAAGCCAACCAAGCCTCCTCGGCCTTTATTCTCTATTGTTTAGATACCACTTCTAACATCAACTCTATCTATCTATCAGAAATATTCTATGGATCCTCTAAAGTAGGGGAAGGTATAGTAAAAGGGTTATCCCAAACCCTTTCTGGAATACCACCACGAGGATGCTCTGTTATCCTTCTTGGTATTTGCAAAATTATTTCAGGCTCTTAATCAATAGGGAGTAAGGTATTGCCTTCACTTAGAGTGTAAGGAATACACTAAAGTATGCCCATCTAAAGTAGAAAATAAAAACCCAAAACTACAACAAATCTAATTAACAACTCAACACCGTATTCCCTAGCAATGGCATTAAAATTTGATGTCGCCCAAAACTAACCTCCAAAGAAGTATATTTTGGTTGATGCCAAATATAGTAACCCAAACCAGGTTGGTGTCAAACCCACAAGAATACGGAGAATTATGTCTCAAACTTGATGAAAGCACGAGAAGTGCGAAAAAGTAAATGGGGGAATCAAGAAATCAATAGTAACAAGTAACTAGGCTTGAGTGCTAGAGATTGTAAATAGTAGAAAACAAACACAAAACTATGTTCCTCTTGGTTTCTCAACTCCATAAGTTTATTTGTACAATTCACCTAACCCATTGCTCTACATGCAATGTTGACAAGCTATGTATTATCAACCATCTTGTAAACACATTGATAAATCTCACCCTTTACCTTGTGAGTCTCAAGTATCTCCTTACTGTTCCTTGTTTATAACCTCAGTACAACTCTCACCTCTTGAGTCTCAAGTTGATTAGATGAGGGTTGATAACATTGAATTACTGGCGTAACCTCTTTTTCCCAATTTTAACTCCTTTATAAAGATGTTCTTAAATACAAGCAATTCCTAAGATTTTACAGTAGCTCGGGATATGATAAATATGAAGATGATTGAAATACACACAGTTACACTATAGTAGATAAATCTTCCACTTCCCTTACATTATTAATCCACAAGGGTTCCTACAACCTTTGTCAAGGAAGTTAATCGCTCATGATTATACAACAATCCATGAAAATCAATAAAGAATACATGTAATTAATTGCACAAGAATGAAAGTGTAAGATCCAAAATCTCTACTTGAACACAAAATAAAAAATGCAAGAACAATTTATCAATGATCAAAGTATGTGAAAGTATCAAGATAACTAAAAAAAATTTGTAACATAATAAAGAAATAACCCTAAGGTATTTATAGCATCTCAAAATAGCACAATAATCCTAATTAAAATGGAATAGAAAAAATAAGTTGGCAGTGGTTATGCCTTTGGCAATGAATTGTTAGGTCTCCTTAAGACTCGCTGCCTGCTATTATGGATCCCTTTTGTCTTTAGTTGCTATGAATGGTGTAGTCGCATTAAACTCATATGCTGCTAATTATAGTTACTCCAGTAGTTTTTCATCTTTAGAGTACTTGATAATGCTCAAACTACAGC